>OY992532.1:189376345-189976345 GCA_963921185.1 Dasysyrphus tricinctus | reverse complement strand
TCTGCCAACAAATTCAGAGCATGAAGGTAGGAAGTAGACAAGAAAAAAATCTTAGAGGAGGGAGGTTATATCTCCCCCCACTTGGACGAGAGGAGAAATTAATAAAATAATTGCATAAAATAGGAAAAAATATTTAAAAAACAACGGCAACACTTGCAGTAATGTTTTGTAGCTTTTGGAAAGCCATAAGTCCATTCTACCGGCTTGTGTTGAAATTAAATTTTGTTGATGAATAATTTATGTAAAAAATGGTTTCAAACTCAAATATTTTTTTTTCGAAATTTTACGTTTAACAACAATTTTTGCTGAAATTGTTTGCTCAAAGAACTTCATTTGGGAATTAACTATAAAAATGGAGTTCTGACTTTACGAAAAGCTACAAAACATTTCTGTAAGTGTTGCCATTGTTTTTTAATTGTTTTTTCTAATATGCAAAAAAAAAGGGGAAATTTAATTTACCCTATAGCGACTCTAGGGGATGGAAATAAAAATCTAAAATATTAGGGATTTTTTTTTTTTCTTTATTCAGAGTCGATTTAGATCCATCCAAATATAAAAACTCAAAAAATCTATATAAAGACCACCTTCATGTACATACATAGGTATGTACCTATATGGGAAGTACCTGAATGCATCGGTAAAAAATTCAAACTCGGGATTTTGATCAAAATTATTCTACAGCCTAAATAGTCCAGTCATATTGTATTTTTACCATTGTGGGGTAGTTTTGATTTGTTCGCTCCTGTATGTTTTCGGGGGTGCTGAATCCGAATCTGAGGTTTGCCAATAAAATTTCTTGACGCAACATGGAAAAAATGCATTGTTTGGGAGTTTTTCACTAATGGCTGGATAAATACCAATTATTCGAAAATTACATCAAAGTACCATTGAAAGTATAGGTACACAATTTCCAATAAATCTCTATTAAAGGTTTTTTTTCTGCGAGAACCCATTTCGACTCAAACGCTAGTCGAAAATTGACGTATTTTTACTGGTTTCGAAAATGTATTCGAAAACACTGAGAAATTACTTCGTGTGACAAAATTTGAATTTTTGTCTCTAACATATGAACCAAGATATACTTTTCTGATGGTCTTTGATGCGATGAATCTGGCCTTGAAATTGCTCTATCACGTCACGTTTTTGAGATATTCGAATCTAAAGATTTAAAAAAAATGCCTTTTTTATGCAAATTTAGGGTAATATTTTTTTGAAAATGGTGTGACGGATTTTATTAGTTGTTTTTATATAGAAGCTTTCAAAAAATTTAAATAGCGTTGTGTACCCATATTTTCCAAAATTTAAAAAAATATTTTGTAGACATAAACAGGGACGAGGAAAAGTTGGCAAGTGTTTATATTTTGTATTTTAAAAAGCTGGTGCAAACTTAGCATCGTAAGGAGAGATGAAATCAGTTGTGGCTGTTTAAAATCAGTCAGTGGCGTAGCTAATGGGAAAAGGTACAAAAGGGCCACATACAATTACGGAAAATATTTTTCTCAATAAAAAATTCAATTGATTCCCAAACCAAGTTTAATCGAGTTGCAATCAGCAAACAGAGTTGGCAAATTTAATTGGATTTTGGGAGCAGTAGAAAACTGTGAACATTTCTGATTTTGGCAGGTTTTTTTTAATCTTTCGACAACACATCCATCCCTCAATGGAATTTGACAGTTGATGGCTTTGAAGATAGAGAACAAACTATATTTTGACGGAAAAAGTTAATTTCATCCAAATGTCAAACAAGAAGTGCCCTAAATCACTTTTTACCGGAGAAGTAAAAACCTTCAAAAATTTCGGAATATTTAGTGGTTTTTTAATCCATTAACATCGTAGCGATCCTTCAATATAATTTGACAGTTGATGGTTTGACAAGTTGGGGCAAGCTATATTTTGACGGAAAAAGTGTATTTTGATCCAAATGTTACCAAATTGCCCTAGAATCGCCTTTTGCCACAGAAGTATAAAAAAACTGAAAATTTCAGTCCTATTAAAGGTATTTTCATCCATCCACATAACCTATATTGTTCCCCATCAAGCGCATGCAATCTGATTTCTGTACATGAAAAATTCTCAAATTTATGTCAATTTAAAGATATTTTATAATTTTTTAAATTTCTAACTACCTACGCTACTGTTCTCATTTGACTTGTTTTTATCTCTACACCTTCAGAATTTGTATCGAGAAAAAAATAATGTAGAGATAAAATTTGTCTTTGCTCGATATGCGTACCTACTAGGCTTTGGTTAATAAATTGAACAAACTTTAAATACCTATACGGATTTTCCCCTTCTTCCCCTATTTATATGCACAGTGTTCACTTGCACAATTGGCTTTTTTTTCCTAAAATAAATTTGAAAAACTTTTGAAAATTTGCTTTAATAGGTACCCAATACATCTATATCCACCTGTTACATATACTTAGGTATAAACGACCACTGGCAGACTTGAAAAAAAAACTAAAAGAAAATCGAATATTTTTCAAATTGATTTCAATGGATGTCCATTTAAGCATCCAGAAAAGAAACCTTTTTCTACATCATACCCAGTCAATGGCAAACCAAGAAATTTTCCTAAAAGAAAAAAAAAGAAAGCCCCAAGGTGGCAAAACTTTCTTTTGTTGTTTTCAACTTAAAATCATTTTACGACCAAAAAAAAAAAAAAAAAGAACTTTAGTGTCAAATTCTCAACGCCAAATGTATGCAAACAAAAATTTGTCGCTACATTCCTCTTAAAAAACATAAATACACATACCATGATGCTTAGGTTTTCACAAATAAAATATCACAAACTTATTTGAAAAGAAAACCAAATTTACCCTCCTCAGCGAAACAAAAAAAAAAAAACTCTTAAAAAGTGTCAGAAAAAAAAAGCAAATAAGAGAAAAATTTAAGCAAATATTGACAAATTGATAAATTGCCAAAAACAAATCAACACTTTGTGTTTGTCTATGATTTAGATATAAACGCGAGAATGGTTAAAATACCTAATTTGTCTACCACCGCCAAGCTGCCAAGCGACAGGCTTATCCGCTACCGAGCCCCGCTCTTTCAAAAAAAAAAAAGAAGATAAAAACTCATTAAAATATCTTCAGAGAGAAGAGGGGAACATTCCGACCAACCCCAATGGAAGAAGAGGGTATATACAAAACTGGAAGAAAAATGTGCGAGATTATAATGAAAAATTAATTGTTTCATTTCCTATATTTGTTTGGTTTTGTGTGTTTTTCTTGTCTGTAAGTCAAAATAAATAATCTTTAAGATTAAATGTTATTTCACGGACAAGGCTTTCCTCGTTATCGTTTGATGACTTTCTTAATTAAATTTTATGCTTAATCGATATATTTGTTGGGGGGTTTTTGTATTTCATATTTGTGGTTGGTTGAACATAATTTGGGTTAGTAACCTACATACTTCAAATGAGTATTTTTGTTTGACGTTTTTTTTAGGAAATGCTCTAGCGTATTGGAATAAAAATGATTTCTTGTGATAAAAATTTATTTCTAACCAAAAATTCCGATGATGCCAAATGAGTGATATTTTTATACAGATTCATTGACTAAAGCATGTATTGGGCATATGTTCCGTCATACAATAATCCATACTCTATATTGTATATTCCCTTAATTTATGTAATACATAATATTAACATAGGAACCCGCACAAATTACATGGAAAAGTAGTTTGAAAGAGATTCGACTTCTTCAGGCAAGGTCAAGCAAATGCCTTTTTCAACCACTCGTAAAAAGAAATCACAACAAAAACATAAATGTTAAAAAAGGAGCCAAGTTCTTATGTGTACAAGAAACCTGTGCGTAACAAGTCAGCCAAAAAAAGTAATGAGATCTAAAATATATGCCAAGTTTTAAGTTCTTGAAATTTAATATCAAATATCTTAAATAGAGTTTATCGAAACAATTCCAAATCATGACAGAAATTTGGTATTTAATGATTACTGATTAAAATTTGGTGGGTTCACTGGTCAAGTTTTCATACATTTTAAATTTGTGATTAAGTAAGAATTTAAGAGAAAACTTGCCAAGTAAATCCACCAAATTTTAATCAGTAGTCATTAAATACCAAATTTCTATCATGATTTTAAATTGTTTCGATATTACTCTACTTAAGATATTTGATATTAAACTTCATGAACTTAAAACTTGGCATATATTTTAGATCTCATTACTCTTTTTTGCTGACTTTTTACGCACAGGTTTCTTGTACATATTAGAACTTGGCTCTTTTTTTAACATTTATGTTTTTGTTGTGATTTCACTCCTTTTTGCAAAGATTTATTTTGCCAGGTTCAAATTAATCCCTACCGCTCTACAAAGTTATAATTCTACGACACCCGAAAATATAAATAATAGCAATTTTGATAAAGAGGGTGGATGGCACGCCCCCTGAATGGAAAATTCCAATTTTTGGATTTTTTTTTTCAAAGTACTTCAAGCCCTACCGACATAATAATTTTCATCGTTCTACAACAATCGGAAGTACATTATATAATTGATAACAATTTTTAAAAAGTGGGTAGATGCCACGCCCCTTGAGCTGAAAATCATACATTTCTTACTTTTATCTTTGTATGCACGTTGAACCCTACCGCTCCACCAATTTTCATCGTTCTACACCAATTAGAAGTGCTTCATATAGTTTATAAGAATTTTTGAGAAAGTGGGTGGATGCCACGCCCCCTGAACTCAAACTTCCAATTTTCAATTTTTTTCTTTCAAAGTACTTCAAGCCCTACCGACCTACAAGTTTTCATCGTTCTACAGCAATCGGAAGTGCTCCATATAATTTATTAAAATTTTTAAAGAAGTAGGTGGATGCCACGCCCCCTGAATTGAAAATTACAATTTTCAATTTTTTTCTTTCAAAGTACTTCAAGCCCTACCGACCTACTAATTTCCATCGTTCTACAGCAATCGGAAGTGCTCCATATAATTTATAATGATTTTTAAGAATGTGGGTGGATGCCACTCCCCCTGAATAGAAAATTTCAGATTTTCGATTTTTTTTCCTTTGTATGCACTACAAGGCCTACCGTTGTGCGAAATTTCAAGTTTCTACGATGTCGGGAAGTGCTCCATAATTTTGATGATCTGTCAGTGAGTCAGTGAGTCAGTGAATCAGTCAGTCAGTTACGGTTTTTGCGATTTTTGAAGTCCTATATCTCCGGAATAACTTATGCTAAAAAGTTGAAATTTGGTGAGCCACCTGTGTTTGATCAGCTCAGCTAATTCTGTGAATTTGAAGTTTGTGACTTTATTGGTACTGAAGTTATAGGGGAGTTGAAAATCGCCTGAGTTTGTTCCTGTAAAAAGGGTGTAGTGCCGCGAACTTGGCTGGGCACTACCGTGCCCTTTGAAATGAGGCTGTGAGTGCAAAAGTGGTGTTACCCCACTTTTTTTTTTCATCATATTTTTCGTTTTGAATCGATTTTTAATACTATTTTAACTAAGATTCAAGGAGTATACGTCACATTTTTGGAAAGCTTAGATATTTTAGAAATTAAAATCTTAGCTTTGATGACTTTGGATGCATAATTGTGAAAATACGAAACAAAAATATCAAAAATGCCAAAAAATGGGTTACACCACTTTTGCACTTACTGACTCAAATGGTTTAAGCAGTACAATGGAAGTTTAAGGTAAAATTCCATGGCTTTAAGTTAGTAACAATAGACTGTCACGCCAGAGGTCTGCCAATCAAGTGTCCACTGTAGGTAGGAACAGTGTCCCCAGACTTTCATAACCTTTTTCCCCTGTATTTATCAGCAAACCCAATTTTGTTCCCCTTATCTCCAAAAAAAAATCCCCTTTTCTTTCCCTAAATAAAATGTTCATGAATATGCATAAAAACAAAAATAAAAATTACTGAAATAAATCATCAAAGTAGATGACTTAGGATTAAGGATTGGACTTATTGAATTATTGGCCCCGGGCAAAAAACTTCCAGCTTAATGATTAGGAATTTTAATCTTGTTGGATATAGTTTACAGTGGATTTTCGTTGAAAAATTCATGTAAGTTCAACTGAACTTAATACAAATTGCGTATGACAAAGCCCTCACTATGTCACTGATGAGTCCAAGTGAGTAAGCCGGACGAAACGCCAATTTTCAAAATAGCTTTTTATGACCTTTAGCCATAAAAAGCTATTTTGAAAAAATACAAATTATTTCTTAACAGTTTTAATTTTAGTAATAACCTTAAAGTAACATAGAAACATTATTAATATTTGTACATTGTATATGTAGGTACCTACTAGCAATAATTTTCTTTATTATAAAAAATAGTTAAAAACCAAAAACTTAATATCTTCATTTACAAAATGCTCGCGCAGCTGAAGTTGATGCTGCAATTTCTTTTCCTCCTAACATAACAAGTCTTTGAATTCAGGCCATAATTCCCATTGCTTCAAACATCTATTTCTGGATTTTAAGTTCGGAACGAAGGAAAACTTTCAGAAACTCAAAACTTGTAAATGGGACATTGCATGGGTTATTAACTTGCGAGACTAAAATTTAGAAGAGAATGTTTACATTGAACTTTTTCTTTTTAAATGAAGTTTGAAAATATTTTATAATGAGAATACGTTTAAATATTTAATTTTTATAAAAATGTATTTGAAATGCTTCATTTAATAAGTTTGTCCTTTATGAATTTGTTCCCCTTTTTTAAGCTTGTCCCTCGATTTCCCCTTTTTCATTATAAAATCAGCAAAAGTGGTGCTTTTCCCCTCAATCTGGGAACCCTGGGTAGGAAGTTTCTTCATTTTGAATTTAGTCAATAAAGGTTTTCACCTCAAAAAATTCAATAGTTTTGAAACCTGGCACACTTATTAAGAATGGCCTAATGATAAAGTGTAAAAAAGTCCCCATGAATCCAAGGCGAGCTCTAGCTGCAGGAACGTGCAACATTTTTATTTTTTAGATCTTCGTGTTTATCTTAGAAATTATTTTTTTTTATCAAAAAATTTTCTGAGAACACAAGATAACTTATGAAATTCTGTACAATATTGATTATAACCTGCTTTTCAATATCTTTTATAGTTAAAAAGTAATTTGGCGCCAAAAATCGGTGATTTTCTTCAGTTGCTTAAAAAACGCCTCATTTTATAAGCTTTGTTATGAAAAACGGCTCCAGTGCTTATGTTTTAAGAGTTCTACTATGCAAACATCTTAGGATCTCCATATTTTTTATCCAATCTTCAAAACCCATTTCAAAAGTCTGAAAGCAAGTTACGGAAAACAGCAAATTATTTTTTTTGTTTATAGTTTTTAAAAAAATAGTAAGTATTTAGTAAAATGTTGTTCTTATAGTTACTTATAACGGCTCAATTAAATCTTAATAATAATATTTTTCTTGGTGAAAATTCCTGTTTCTTCCAGAAAAGTACCTAATGGACATTAATGGATTAAATTGTTCCTTTTCGGTGTATCGTGGAAGCCTTGTTATAGGAGTTTCCAAGAAAATTTTAAGACTCTGAGGCAAACAATTTTCAGTTTTTTTCAAAAAATTATCAACAGTATAGGAAGTATGTTTGGTTAATGAAAATTTTGGACTGTATATATCTTGTTTTATTATAGCTGCTGCAGCTTTCACGATTCTGCTACTTCCTCGGTTTCCGACCTTCAGTCTCGCACCAAACATCTTCAGAATTCTCTTAGCATTCCGGTTATCCTTGTAAAAGGACCCACTAGATGAAAGCTTACGCCAAGCCCCACTGGGACCCATGAGAGCTGCACTCTCATTTGTGGAGGAAGGGCTATGCTTCACGATCCTTCCACCACTGAAATTGGGGTGCGAAGTTTGGGGAGGTTTACTCTCCGTATTAGTGGAAGGGCCATATGCTTAACGATCCCTCTACTACTGAAGTCGGGTATTTCAACCTTTTATTCCTCTCACTGTTCTTGTGGTCAGCAATGATTTCTCACGGTTTTGCCAACTCGGTTTTGCTTCCCCCGTGAGGGAAGGGAGTTTGGGAAGTGTCCTTTGGTTTCAGGACTCATCTGGAGAGGTTATCTCGAGAATCATTGACCATACTCAGCTTCTTTCTACAACTCGACAAGTTCGACGATTAGGTAGAAGAAAAATCTAACGGCAATCGATTTTAATGACACCAATTTCGAAACTTTATGTTTTATTATTTTTTTTTAATTCACCGTAAAAGAAAAAATAAAATAAAGGAGGAAAACCAAACAAAAATAAGGAAGGATAAAATACAAAAATTAATCTGAATAAATCAAATGCTAAAAAGAATCCTCCAAAGCCAAAAAAAAAAGAGAAAAAATCCCACCTCGGATGTGTATACAACAGGAAAAAAGTGAGAATTAGCACACAAAATATTTTAAAAATTTCGCAAAAATGTTTCGATTTTGAAAAAAATGTAATGGCGATTGGTGTGTCATGGAAAATCCGCCATTTTTACTTTTTGTCATTACATGTAACTTTTGCATGACAAATCGATCGCCAGTAAATTTTTCAAAATCGTATCATATTAACGACATTGGTGGCAGACCAAAAAAATTCAAAATGTTTTGTGCGGCATTTCGCTCCATGACTTTTTTTTACGGTAGATGCAAAAAAAATTAAAAATGACATATTGAGATTTTGTCATGATTAATCTATTGCCTATAATTTTTCAAAATTGAATCCTTTATATGGCGACGCAAGATGCGGCGCTGCCGACACTTCAAAGTATGATACTCGAATTACTGTCTCCCTCTCCAAATTTCAAGGTCATCAAAATGTTCCCTGTTATTTTCTTTTTTTAATTTTGTACAAGTTCATAATTTTTATATGTATGCTGTAGAGGTAAAAAAACAGTGCCTACTTGGCCCCGGAAAAATGCATTTTTTTTTTGTTTTTTTTTTTTGTAAAATATTACCTATGGATTGCCACGGTCAGTCCAACTTTAACCCACAATTAAAAAAAAAACAAAAAAAAAACAAAAAACATCACGCAAAATATCGGAGTTACCTGAGTCTTACTATTTCTGTTCTGAACTAGGCGTGCTAGCTAAGACTTAAATAAGGTTTTAAAATATTCATTCTCATAATTTAAGTTTAATTTTACTTTCAAATAGTCATCATGAGTAACTTGGTTCGTGATTTGATGTGATATATTTCTCCACAACTATATGATGGATGCCCTATCCTCTCGACATGATTTGTTGGTGAAATCTAATTTCCTCCCTCATCCTCTGTGTCAAGCCCAACAAGCCCTAAAGCCTCACAAGTCACTTTATCACTTTTCATTTATTTTAATGAGTTCCAGGAGCTAAAATCATAAAATAAAATATTGTAGACTGAGTTTTCTGCTGACGAAAGTGAAGAAAAACATGTCTGACTCACATGATGAATGGCCATGATGGAGGCTATTCTCAAGGTGAACTTGCACTTGGTTGATGGTGAATAGGAGCTTTTCACAGCACGAACATAAAACACAAAAAAATCCCATTGATTTTATTTCCCATGCAGCTCATTCCATCGCTGACGCTGGTCTATATTTTGCTCGAGTGTCTAGAAAATTCTATGGGAATCTCGTGTTGAGGAACTCTTGATGGAATGACTACTGCGAGGAAAGGGTTGGTATTTGTCACACAACTAATTGGAAAGCAACTCGAATGACAAACATAACGTCAGACAGTCATACAAAAAACAACCGACGCGACGGTTACATTCAGCCGATTGGACAGCAGTAATGACGCCATTTTAGATTTTAGACATCACTTATGGCTGTCTCTGTATAATTATGGCAAAACGTCGAGCTTGAATTTGCTGTTGTTGCTGAATACTGACCATCCTACCCCCCACGCCACCACATATTATGTTATTGGGAGGTGTTTTAATGCAGGAAACTATATGTGTGATGTCAACCATTAGTGCTGTGCAATGAAAGAAAGCCGGTTGGTTGTGTATATATGCTTTACTTCACGCTACATCATAACTTGAGTTATTTATAAAAATATACAAAACTTGATCGTTTATTTTTATCAGCATCGTTTATTGTGATGAATGAAAATCGAAGGCACATAAGGAGGCTTGCAATGAGTGTTTATTCGATGTAAGGTCATTGGCTTGAGATAGCGAGTTAGTGTACGCTGTACGTGATAGTGTACGTGATATAGTGAGGCGTGAAATACGGAAAGAACGTGCTAGTTTTAATTTTATTCGAGGCACCAGGGTTCAATTAAGAAAGAATTTATGACATGACGTTGGATGTATGTAATCTGCGATGCCCTTGTGTGGTTTACAATGAGAGAACTTCAACTAACTATTTGTTTTAATTGGAATTTTAATGAACTGTAGAAGTGAATTTTGACCATGGGTGTTATTAAAGGGGAAGGTAGAATCAATTTTGTTTTAGATTTGCCCTCGAAATTAAATAACACGTTCGGTACATGCTGATGAAGAAAAAAGGACAAAACAGAAATGTACACTACATTTTTAATATAATATCTAATGAACGGTACCTACAACAAGTTTCGTTTTAAATTTCACAGCATTCCTTTCGGCAAGTTTCGGTGAAAATATCACCATTGCAGCTGAGAGTGTGACTGAAAACTTAGGTGTGTGAACTAAGAGATGATCTCGAAAATTAGGGCTACTCAACACCACTTTTCACCATATTTGTTGCGTGAACTGAATGTTATGGACGTCAGCGATGTTAACTTTCAGCAACACGGAAAGAATTGAAAAATCAATTCAAAAATCAACCAATTGAAAAATTTGCACTTGCAATTTACGAATCATGTTTTATGCGTAAATCAAGGCATTTTGATCCCAAATTAATACAAAAACTGGTAATCTAACATTCAAAACGTAGCAATTTACTAAATTTGCTTCTTCGTGATTTGCAATTAAAGTCCATTATCAAGCTTGTGCCTTTCTTAGCAAAATACAATATTTTTGACGTAATTAACTCTCTAAAAGAATAATTTCACAAACAGCATTTAAAAATATTGATTTGCGATAAATATTTAGTAATTTACATCACGCACAATCACTGATTTACGTTTTTTCTGTCGCAATTTTCAACTTCATGAGAATAGTTGCAAATCATCATAATCATCATCAAGTCCTGTAACCCCGGTTTGGGCATAGGGCGCCAACAAATCGTTTCCATCCTTCACGGTGTTCAGATAGATATTTTAACTGTGGCCACGTCTTTCTCTGGGAGTCTGCTTCTGCTAGAACTGTTGATTTCCATGTTGTTCTTGGTCTTCCAACCCGCCGTGCACCCTGAGGATTCAATTCAAATGACTGCTTTGCAATTTCATCGTTTGGTTTCCTCAGTGTGTGACCAATCCATTTCCATTTACGTTTTCTTATGTCAACGTCCAGCCGCTCTTGACTTGTCCTGCGCCACAATTCCTCGTTTGATATAATTTGTGGCCAGCGAATTTTTAGAATATGGCGTAGAAACGGTTCACAAAAGCCTGCAATTTCTTTGAGATGGTAGTCGTGACTTTCCAGGTTTCGCAAGCATATAACAACACGGATTTGACATTGGATTCGAAGAATCTCAACTTTGTGCGCAAGGAGATTTGACATGATTTCCAAATTTGGGAGAAAGAACCGAAGGCTGCGCGAGCTTTATTTATTCTACTTTGAACGTCCAGAACATCATGTTCCCCCCCAGATCCAAAGTCCGCCAGTAATCGGAACCCGGGTTTCTGAGGAGCTTCATGATGCTCAATGGCAATGATGACATGATCTGATTGATCGCTTCGTTGCTACTCTACAACCTGCCGAGCTCGGCATAATGTGGCAAGCTCGGGCGATCCGATCGAGTGAGTGTCCTATGACCCAACTCACAAGATACATTAACCATACTTCACAGCCGTCCTATTTCAAAGCAAGGAACGCTTTTATCTACTTTCATACACAGGTCAAACGAGTTATGGTATCAAAACGGCGCAATCCAGTGCTAACTGGGCGAAGAGCGAGTGTTACGCTCTTACCATTATTTTTGTCTTTCTGCTATTTATTTTAAGACCACTCGCATCTCCTTTTACCTTCAGAGCTTAACACATCCCGTTCAGCCCGCTGATGTTACTTGCCAAGAGACATATATCATCGGCATAGTCTAAGTGACTAAGCCTTTCAAACGGTCTCCATTGAATGCCCTGCCTCTCTGATGGTCCAACGCTGGCCGTCAAAACATCGTCAATCGCCAGTAGAAAGAGAATTGGCGATAGAACATCTCCTTGTCTCACACCCTTTTTATTTTAGATGTGGGTCACTATGGCGTATGTGGAACATTATTATTATTATTATTTTTTAAACTTTTTTTCATTATTTATCTTTGAACGAAAAAGTATTATACTACAAAAAGAAGTTTGTTGCTTGAAAAATTACTTCCAGTTCTTTTAAATTTTTCATTGCTGTCTAATTTTCAAAAAAAAAAAAAATGTAATACAAATAATGTTTTGATATTTTTTGTATAGATACTTTTACTCTTTAAATATTTTGAAACAAAAAAAAAAAGGTTTTTTCAAAAAATCAAAAGGGTGCTTAAAACATATCTGATTTAAAAAAAAGAACAAAATTAAGGGATCTTCGCACCTCATAGGGACATTCGCAAATGAAATTATGCCAGCTGTTGTTGTTCAGTTATCAGTAAAAAAGGTCAACTAGTCTTAGAAATTGGTCAGCAATAAAAAAAAAACTTGTTATCAGGGCTTAAAGTTACTCAAGTATACCTGCGCAAGGTCATGCTCGATTGTTGGCTCATCATTTTTCGGATACTCGCAAAAAATTTATATTATCCGAAAGATCCCTAGATCGTCATAAAAGGTCAACTCTTTTGATTGATTTTCCCAAGTCAATTTCCGTCTTATGTTGCGACGAAAAGTGCTAGTGAAGTTGTATAACCCTGTTTTACTCCACAAATTATTTAATACATAATGTAGATGGGTCCCGCGGTTTCCGTTTACACGGCATATATTTTAACATGCTTTTATTTAACATCTTTTTTAAAGTAAAACAAAAAAATAATAAAATAAAATAAAATAAAATAAAATAAAATAAAATAAAATAAAATAATAAAATAAAATGCACGACTTAGTCCCACGTTCCTGCTCTTTTGTTCAAGAAATGTTGAGTTCTTAAAGCTGCATATTTAAAGACATGTTTTTTTAGCAGTTGCTTTCTAACTCTGCTTCTTTTAGCCCCGCTCTCTCCTTCTTGCTCTTATATCCAAGAAGCTTAAAAATTGTACATAAAACATGAAAATTATGAAAGAAAAATGTTTAAAATCAGCAAACTCAATATTTAAATTGACTAAAACAACTCCTTTATAGTTTGAAGAACATAAATAAATTCCATCTGAATTCTTGGTCAAATACAAATGTATGGAAAAAAAAATCAATTCAAAACAATTGGAGCGGTTTTTTTTAAATTAAATTCTTCAAACTTCATTAAGGGCACCAGATTATGTAGGTATGTATGTATATTAATGACGAAATGCTACGGTTGTGACAGGTTTTCGCTTGCCACGGTAGTGACATTTTCATACTTAAATTAACTTTGCAAAAACTTGTAACAGTCAAAATATTTTCCAAACAAATTTAAGATTCATTTAGAAAACACTTTTCAAAAATTGTTTCATCCATGAATAAAAGTGTATGGTGTATGAAATAAGGAATACCACGGTGGTGACCACTTTTTCAGGCCAAACTGATGCCACATTTTTGCTGTTTTTTAATCATGCAAATAAATATTCAGTAACGTATGCTAATCAGAATCGAATATCACACAAGTGTACGAACACGAAAATAAAAGCAAATTATTTGATTTTATTCTTTTTTTTTATCGGGGACAGATTTTGAATTTAAGCTGCAAATTCTGTAAATGTGTTATAAAATTAAATTCCTTAAACATTGTTAAGGAAAAATTTTGGTATGCAAATCTTAATAAGAAACTTATTGAATAACATACAAAATAAAAATCAATCAAAACCGTCAACACGTTTTTGAGATCGAATTTTCATAAACAAATTTTGAAACTTTTTTCGAAAACCCAAAAAATCCTTTTTTGAAAATTTTGATATTCAATATTATTTCAGCTTATTTGAAATTTTTACATATAAAAATTAATTTAGATCCGTTCTGCCGATAGTGATAAAACAGTAAAAATCAAGAAATCGTTTTATGGGAGGTACATGCAGTGGGTGATCAAATTATTACGGCCACTTTACAAAAAATAATAATTTGCAGAATATGGTCAAAATTAATGAAGAATAAACCTATAGCAACCTATTTTTTTCATTGAATCTTAATATGTGGTTATAAAGCTTTGAAAATTAGAAATTTAAAAAAAATTAATATAAAAATCCGCAAGCTTTTTAGAGATGGACTCCATTTCTTTGTATGGAAACCCATTTTTATTTTCCGAGTTTGTGAAATTTTTTGTCGGGAAATTTTTGATTTTGCACATTTTAAACAAGGTTTTTAGCAAAATAGTGAAATGTTTATTAATTTTGAATATATTTTTATGTATAACTTTACCGTTTCCAATACATTCTTAAGAAATTTTGATAAAGATACTTCAAAAGATATGGAAAGATGAAAATACCTTTCTTCAGCCTAAAACAAAGACATTACGATATCGTAATCAATAACTGACCAATCTCAGAAGAAGACAGCATCACTGGCAAGAGTGTCAAAGTCTCCAGTGGATACAATTTATAAAAAAAGAGTCTAAAATGCTAGCACATTGCCTATAAGAGTCAGAAAACCTGGACGAAAAATAGCAAGAACGGTACGGGATGAACGGAAAATAACAGAAATCTGTATAAGAAATAGAAAAAAAAACTAAGAAGGACATTGACACTTTTGATACAGGAGCTCGGAATCAACATTTCAGATACGACGACGCAACGTCACTTGAAAGAAATGGGGTTTCTTGCTACAGTCCAGGCAGTAAGCTAATTCCTACCAAAATTATGTGGGAATAACGGTTCAAATAGACTTAAACACATACAGTTAGTCTTCGGATATCTAGTCTTTATGTGCTTCAGCCCATTGAAACCGTTTTTCCTCCATAATTTTTGTAATAACAAATTTAATGCTGGTCGGTGGCAAGCAAACACCATTTCTTTCAAATGACGTTGTGTCGTCGTCGTGCTGTCGTATCTGAAATGTTGATTCCCGACTACTGGATCAAAAGTGTCAATATCCTTCTTAGTTTTTTTCTATTTCTTATACAGATTGCCGTTATTTTTGGTTTATTCCGTGACGTTCTTGCCATTTTTCGTCCAGGTTTTCTGACTCTTATATAGGCAATGTGCTAGCTTTTTCGACTCTATTTTTATAAATTTTATCCACTGGAGACTTTGACACTCTTGCCAGAGATGCTGTCTTCCTCTGAGATTGGTCAGTTATTGATTCCGATATCGTAATGTCTTTGTTTTAGGCTGAAGAAAGGTATTTTCATTTTTCCATATCTTTTGAAGTATCTTTACCAAAATTTCTTAAGAATGAATTGGAAACGGTAAAGTGATGCATAAAAATATATTCAAAATAAATAAACATTTCACTATTTTGCTAAAAACCTTGTTTAAAATATGCAAAACCAAAAACTTTCCGACAAAAACTTTCAAAAACTCGGAAAATAAAAATGGGTTTCCATACAAAGAAATGGAGTCCATCTCTAAAAAGCTTGTGGTTTTTTGTATAATTTCTTTTCAATTTGTTCACTTTCTAATTTTCAAAGCTCAAGAACCACAAATTAAGATTCAATGACAAAAATATTTTGCTATGGGCTTATACTAAATAAATTTGGACCATATTCTGCAAATTAGTATTTTTTGTTAGGTGGCCGTAATAATTTGATCACCCACTGTAGGTACTGTTAATGGTTGTGTGTGTGTTAATTTTGGTAGTACGAATTTAACCCTTTCGACCCTGTTGGGATAGATACATATGTCCCACTCAATATTCAAACAGCCTTAAAATCCAAAATAGGCTTATAAAATGGGTGAAATAAGTCCCATTTCGTAGTTTAACCTTTCCTTATGAATTTCAACTTCAGGGATATATAGATATGAAAATAAAAATTAAAATGTTTATACAAAATTTTTTAATTTATTGAAAAAAGCTTTAATAATATCACAATATTAATATTTTATTAAAAATTAGCGACGCGTTTCGGATTTTGTATCCATCTTCGGGCTTAATCAGTTGAACTTTAACTGATTAATTTTTATTTTCATATCTATATATACACACCACATGGAGACAACACCACAAAGAAATTCAGGGACATGTTTGCAGATAATAACAAGATATTTCGTGTTTACACGGACACATTTTTTTGTTTTTATATTTGTGAAACAATTTTCTAAACATTTGGAAAATAGGTGGTTTTTGCTGACGTAACCTCACTTAACGCATTATTGCGATCTGAGTTGCAAATCTTTCACAAAAATTTCTTGATGGGATGCATTTATCCCAGTTTGTCCAGCGCCCCTAACGGTTAATTTTGGAACTTTTTTGTTCATAACTTACTTAAAATAAGTAATTTTATCAGATGAGATTTTCTTCAAAAGCTACCATTATTTTTGCATAAAAATAAAATATGTTTTTAAAATAAAAAAAATATATTTTATTGAAAATTTTTGTATACCTACTTACCTTCAAAAGTATTTTTGTTTATTCTTAAGAAGCTTCAGTATATTTTTTTTATTAAAATCAGTGTTCAGTAATAAAATTTTCAAGAAAATAAAAATCAAAAACATGGTTCTTCAAGAGGAAGGTACCATTTGTATTTATTTTATTTAGTCTATTTAATTTGAATTTACTTGATTGTATTTTATTTAATTTAATTTTATTTTATTTTATTTTATTTTACTTTATTTTATTTTATTTTATTTTATTTTATTTTATTTTATTTTATTTTATTTTATTTTGTTTTATTTTTGTATTCTTTGAGAAAAGTAAGATTTTGAAAAATTGCTTAACAAACATTTATGGAAGCCACCGTCCTTTTTGGATCTAAATAACTAAAATAAAACTGTGGAACGACCAATAAACGCAATGTACATATTTAAAAAAAAATATTACCCAGCCCTTAGTAAAATATATTTGTTCTTATGGTCGGGTGACATTTCCAAACTAAAAAAATATCGTACTGTAAATAATACAGTACTTACATAGTAGAGTGATTAAAGAAAACCCTTTCTCTAAAATCAACCCGGACCGGGCGGAATTATTTAGGTTAGTTTCAGACCAAATGATCGACATCAAAAAAATTTTAATTTGAAGGTGATTTAGAGGTCGCTACCAGCAAATTATTTGTTTCCATAACAAATTTTTTTTCAGTGTATTGCAATACATTTTCTTAAAGAGTATTATTAGGTACATATTGTTTGTGTCAAATTTTTATAAGTTTCGGGCAAAAAATGAAGAAGTTATTCACAATAATCCGCAACGCCTATTTCGCGGTTTGGAGGCTTAAAAAACAGATATTTGCTGGTAGCGACCTCTAAATCACCTTCAAATACAAATTTTTTGATGTTGACCATTTGGTCTGAAACTAACCTTAATAATTCCGCCCGGTCCGGGTTGATTTTAGAGAAAAGTGTTTTTTTGAATCACCCTACATACAGGGGCCTAGGGGCAGCACCCAAGAAAGAATCCTAAGCAGTATACACAAATTTGGTCTCGTTTTTGATTTAGAAAAACAAATGTTTTAGAAAAATTTTGGTATTTCATATTATATTATGTAATGGAATGAAATCGAAATACGCCACTGATACAGTGCCATGAAAAAGTATATCCCCAACTGTAAAAGGCTGCTTATCAAAGTACTCCAAAGTATTCACTGTATCCACCACCTTCTGCCAGTAAATTCTGAAAACGTTAGAACATTTTATCGTCAGATAAAGCATCCACTGTAACAGTAGCCTTTTTAATGTTGTATCCAGTTTCTAAAGGAATATTTAATTGGTTTTACAATCATTACAATTTTGTATTCTTAAAGAATTCGAATTAAAGTCAAACATCACGTTCATTCTCTGATAAAGGTGTTCATAAAATAAATGCACCTTCATCAAATTTCAAGAGTCTCCTTAGAATCGAAAATAAATGAATTAATTTCTCCATTAAACTTTTATTACGCTCTCACGGCTGACGGTGTGCTTTAATATATGTTTATTGTTACTGCCAAGACTCACTAAATCGTGGCTGCTGTCATAAAATGTAGCTAAAAATAAATATCTGATCCAAATTTCAATAAATATAAATAAATATCTTTGACTTGGCCTTAGCTTTTGTTGTTGGTCGTTTTGTATTTTTGATGAGTCCTCCAGGAGCTCTTCGATGTCTCATTCCAAACTCTTTCAGGTGTGTAATATTAATTAACAATATTCGTAAAAAAAATAAACAAAAAAATAAGGACGAACACAAATCCACCACAGAAACTCGCATGAAGATAATTTCAAGTCATCTTATATGTAGGTATGTTGGTGGCGCACCCTCTTGACATTCATTTTTGGTTTTTGTGGGTAAATGTTTTTAAAAGACACAAATATTACCGCATTGTGCTCGATGTTAAATTGTGCGAAACATCAGGCGGATTTTCATGTCTTTTAACTGTAATTCTGCACGCAATCCATGCGAAGCGAGAGAATGTGACTTTAGGTGTAGGGTAGGTATGAATATACCTAACTATATATGTCTCCAAAATGAGTAAGTGTGTAATTATTTCATTCCACTTCTACTAATTTACGTTTATGGTGTTGGTTTAATTTAGAACATTTTTTGGGAAATGAAAATTTACTTAAAGTACCTACCTACTTGTATTTGAATATTTATTCCACCTATTACAACCCAGACATTATGCCATTAAGATTGCGTTTTCTTCGACTATAAAAGATTTAGGCTTTTTATCACGCTAACTACTTAAACCATATAGAATGAAGGTACTCAAGAAATGAAAGTAGCTGCTTATAAGAACCACATATAAATATTGCAGTATTTGATATCGAATCATTAAGAAAATTATCAATATTATAAAAATATTTTTGACATGCAAAAGCTCTAATACCTATATCCACCTGTCGAATGCTCGAAATGTCATTAAATGGAAGAAACATCAAATAGAATTTAGTGGAATGAGGTAGGGTAGAAGTAAATGTTCTTATACTGTAGAGTTGGGCGAACTAGGATTAGGTATGCATATCAAATGTTTTTATAGCTTCCCGAGCAAGCGACAAGTAATTTAGTACATTTGAAAAATTTGTCAAAATTCCAACAGGTGCTAGTTTCTCGAATATATCTCTCATAATGTTATTGATAAAAGCAGTTTTTTGGCTTTTGACTTTTTAATGAATAATGAATTAAATCTTCGAAAAAATAATCTGACAATTGAAGAAGTAGGTAGGAACTTTCTTGAAAACTACAACTACAATAGTTGTATATCTAGCTTTTTACAATGTAAAGGTTCCGTCTCGGTTTATTGTCCTTCAATAGAGCTGGCTGGAAGAAGTGGCATAGGTCAAAAAGATTAGTATCGAATTGAGTTTGAACAACTTGACGCAACCTCTCCATCTTAAGCACTTTCATAACATATATTGGTGCGTCCTAAAAGTGCCTACAAAGTTGTTTTAAAGAAAAATAATTTGTACAAGTTTATAGGTCTGTTCCAAACTTTCACCAAAACTACCAATTATTATACTATTTGTCGCACAAATTTTAGTCCAATTCCCGTTCTACATTTCAAAAATTGGGAAGGTACTTATTGGCCGGAAAGAGCGCTCACTAGAGAGTAAAACATTTCCCCGTTCTGACAAATTTTGCCATTGAAATTTGATTAGGCAGACACAGTGTGCTCTGTCAAATGTCAGGTTGACGTAGGTCAGATTCAGGTAAATAAAAAAAAAAAAAAAACAAATAACTTGCTACAAATTGTCCCTGAAAATGTTTGCAAAAGTTGCCACTTTCATCAAATTTTTTAAGACTGCGAATGTTTTGTTCAATAATATCGGAAGATTTCAAGTGTTTAGGATGAACTTTGTTTATAAAACAACATGTTTCAAAATTCAAGATTGCACGATAAAATTTTGCGTATTTTTTTTTTTTTCAATTTAAAAAAAAAATTGGAAAATTGTTCAATAAATGTGTGATTTTCTTATTTAAAAAAAAAGTCAACCCTCTATCTTCTTCCTTTTGGCATATCGTTTTCGACTTTACCTTAAAACAAGCCATTTATAATACAAACAAAAATCTCGTCTTTGAATGGTACAATCTGTCCCAAAATGGGTTCTTTTTCATTTTATTTGTGGCAAGACCCCTCCTTATACGCGGGGACTGCTGTTCATCTTTCTGTTTTTATTCATTTTATTAATATTTGTTCTACCATATTTTTCATAAATGATCCTATTCAATGTTCAAATTGGATATGACAGGACATTTCATGTGAATGCGCAATAACAACGATAAGTAGGTTAAATAAAACAGGGTACATTAGGTATAGAGACGGAAGAAAAACTTTTTTCTAAATACCTATAATACAATGACAATAAAAAACTGTCTTCCCCAACGTTTTGTTAAATTCCCATAGGGCGATTCCATTATCGCGGGTGCAACATTTAGAATCACTTTGAGTATATTTATAGTAAAATGTAAACTTATTTTAATGAAATTATTACTTGATGGGTATCATTTTGACCTATTAATTTTGGGTTCATTTATATAATTTAAATAAAATAAATAGATTTTCTGAAAAGAGGTTTCAAAGTGCGATCGCGGGTGCAACGAATTTGGCCCATCCCTCTGGATCATAGTACGAAAAACCCAAAAGTCTGTTAATTGAGAAACATTTATTATATTCTTCTTACATTTTATTGAACGACGTATGTATATCCAAACAACTAAATAAATAAAAATAAAGTTAGAAAACAAAATTAATAAACGAATTTTTCGATCTTAAAGCAATCGCGGGTGCAACATCAAATTATCGCGAGTGCAACGCGTCTAACTTTATGAATATTTATATAAAATAAATGATATAACGGAACTGTATTAGAGTTAAGTGACATATCAGGCCGTGAGCGCAATAGTGGCCTAACTGCAATTTTATCGAAATTGAGTTTATTACAAAAATTGAATTTGTATGTATTAAAGAACAGTTCTGCATCAAAATTTTTCAAATTACCGTCTTCATGCCATAGTTACAGGACTTTTATACTTAGGCCAAAAAAAAAAAAAAAGCATAAGTGCAAGAGTGGCCTATCTCACTTAAAGGCTGCTATTGCGCTCGCATATTTGATTTTATTGTTTGAAACTTTAAGTTAGGCCAATTATTTTACTATTTGCTCACAGGTGACATCAATGCAATGATCTAAACATAAGTGAGTATCCCTCGATTAGCCATAAAGTTAGAGTCTTATACGCTCAGCGAGAAAAAAAACATTCAATGTCATAACAAATACCAAAAGGCACTTTCTCCACTTTGAAATTGGAAAAAAAATATTTCAAATAGAATGATCTCTAGTGAAGGACTGAAGGTAAACTGACTCAAGATTTATGAGCATCAATATTTTTAGACCGACCCTACTAAACATTTTCTTCAATTTTTTTTTTTTCTTTTCAACATGTTTGTATTTCGAAAAAAATAAGCATAAGTATAAGCCTATAGACTAAGAGCCCAAAGCAGATTTTGGGTGTGAATGGTATCAAGAAAAGAAATATTGGAGTTGACAGCTTGAGTAAAACTTATTCTAGAAATCAAAGGCCGTTTTCGAAAACGTCATTTGCGTCAAAACTGCATTTGCAGAATGTTCTTAGACGCAAACTGCAAAAGTCTTCTGTTCGAAAACGCAAATACAAATTTTACTGCATTAGCAATGTGTTCGATAATGCAGCTTGCCAAAGTCACTTGTTCGAAAATATCATCTGCAAAATATTTAAAAGCCAGAGAGCGTGTTTGTAAACGTCCAATGCGTTTGCAAGTTAATAGATTGACGTTGATCAAACTGATTTTGTGCAAGCAGGACGATTGCATATTTGACGATCGCAGTACCTGCGTGCAAAAATGACAATAATTTGATGATCGAATTGACTTTGATTTGACGTTTTCGAAAACGGCCAAAGTCTTGCGGTCCATAACCTGGGATTTAGTGATTACTTCGAGAGAAATAACTGTGCTAACCAAAGTTGGTTTTCTCCCCTTCCTGGGTAATGCTCCTCTGATCACGGAAGTCGAGATCATTTGTGTGTTAATTTGCCCTGCCAGACCGTTTCAAAAACCCGTTTTTTGCTTTGAACTTTGAATTTTTTAAACTATCTAGCAGTGCTTACTATCGACTCAAATGGTCTCAGATTCCTTGATCTGTGATCATTATCTAGGGAGAAATTCATTCATATTTTGATTTCGATATACTTTTTAATCACTAAGGCCCCGGTTGTGGACTGCCAAGACCTTGATTTCTTGAATAAGTTAAATCAAGCTGTCAACTCCTATACTTCTTTTTTTTTGTATCATTCACACTCAAAAGCTGCTGTGGGCTCTCGTTCTACTAGCAAGCTTTAACCTTACACCCGCTAATACATCATAGTTTTTACACCGATCATAGGAATAACAATTTACAAATGCTACAAAAGCTTTTATGGATTATAACACATCTGAAAGTAAATCAAAATGTTAAATTTCAACGTATTTAAAAGAAAATAAGAAAAAAACTCATAGATATCAGTTTTATTTACAAATGATTGGCCTATCTTTTACAGGATTTTAATTTTTATATTTTTTCCTCTGTGCAATAGTGGCCTATTTGACTTTAAAATCAGTTGTAACGGTATTTTGAAGGATCATGGATACAAAATCAAAAATCTTTTATTTTTTGATCATATTGCAAAAAGAAAGTCAAGCCTATGTTTCTTTATTTTAAAACAAGAAGTGCTTGAAAATAGCCTGCTTCTTATTTTTGCTCTACTGAAAATAATAAAAAATGCAGTTAGGCCACTATTGCGCTCATGGCCTCATATAATTCTAGTTAGAACACTTTTCTATTAATTATTACCAATTTTTTATCAAATATGTCAATATTTTTCGGAAATACTGGGAATATATTATTGCCATTAATGATTTTTTTTCTGGTGCTTGCAATTTTACGATCATGTCTTCAATTGGCATCAGAAATTGTGATCTTACAACATACAACTCCCTCTTCAACCATATCGTTTAGACACAACCCTACGTAACAATAAAGTGTTATTTTTCTGCCGAACTTGCAGGGTACTGTAAGAGAACACAGATACAAACCAGCGCAAATATCTTTTGGCAAGACTATTGCAGTGAAAATAGAACAGGTTTCAAGGCATGCCTCTGCTGGTAATAAGAAGTTCAAGAGAGGTTGTTGGAGATTAATCTTCTGAATCACTTAAAACATCGGAATAGCGCAGTTTTTGTTTTTTTTTATGAGGAGGGATTGGCCCGATATATGTATGCACGTATGAAGAAGGAACAGATATACATATATCAGAAAACAGAATTTCTTTATGCACTGATCGTATAAGTGGCCTTAAATCATCATCTTCCATAAAACTATCTGTTTCGATGATGGTAGATTTCAAAATATCTGTGCTCTTGAAACGAAGCAGTAAGGTTTGTGTCACAGTTATGTTGGTTCCGTCTTGTGATTAAAAAAATTTTTTTTTATTGAAAACCCACTATGTTTTTCAATCGTTCCCATTTATCAACTAACACGTCTTTCGCTTCTTCAATTAACTGTTCAGAAAAAAGTATCAATTAGATGTTTTTTGATAGATTTCGTGCCAGGTTGTGAAATTCCTAGTTTCCCTGCCATTAAACTTATATTTTTATAAAAAAGAACAAAATATTATATAAAAATGTTAAAAAAAATCAACCTTGAATAACAAAAATTATAATTCAAGGCATATTTTAAAATAAAATATAATACATCACTCAATAATGGTAGTTGTCAGTAAGTTGCACCCGCGATTCTAATTTCACGATCGCGGGTGCAACCAATTTGAATCAATGTTTTTTCCTGATACGACTGATTTAATTTTGTTTTTGTTTTTTTTTTTTATTACTTTCACAAAGTTTCAAAACGAAAGCACCTTACTTTTGTGAAAAAATAAACTTTAATATTTTTTTTATCGCGGGTGCAACAATCTTACAATGTCTTTTTGCGATAAATAATACTAAAAAAGTAATAACAAATATTTCAATATTTTTGGACAAACGAATAAATCACATTTGTGACCACAAGTCTTACAAGTGAATCATTACCTCAAACTGTCGGTAATATCTATTTTGCGCTTTTTTTAACAGTCATGATAATTGCAGTTTGCACCGACCTTTCGTATGATAGTTTTGCGAAGCGTAAAAAAATGTTTTCTTTAAATTTGGTGAACAATAATTTTTTTTGTTGATAAATAGAGTCCTTCTACTATGCATTGTTATCAAAAAAAAGTACAAAATATTGTATTTTCAAAATTTATTCCGAAAACCGTCTCCAGCGGAATCGCCCCATAGGAGTTATGACTAAATATACTGGACCTAAAATTCATACTACACATATGTTACCCACTGTGAAAACTCAATATTCCTATAGAGTTGATAGAGTTGATAGATATAGTGATTTCTATAACATGGATGCAGCATTTCAGGCAACAATATCTTAATGAAGACTTTCTTGTTTTATGTTTCTATAAATAGAGTGCAAACCATTTGTATTTCCTTCATTTGTTTGTACCCAACCCATGGTATACAAAGATATCAGCTTTTCTATCTCTTACCTTTTTTTGTTTTCCTTTTTTCATATAGTCATTCTTATTCAATTGATGAACAACTTTCATAACTGGGTAAAATTGTAACGACCATGATTATCCACTTATAAGAGAGTTTCACTATTTTTCCCAAGTATAATAGGTACTATACGAGTACAATTCAATTTATTAATTAGGTATTAAAGCAACAACTGCCTGAAAATGTTGATTAGTTTTCAATTGTTTAGTATAAATGTGCAAACAAATCTTAACTTTAGTTTAAAGCTTTAAAGCAAATATCACAACTAAAGACATTTGCTTCGTCTGTCTAATTCCAATTATGTGAAATGTCTACGTGAAATGTTTAATCCTAAGTTTCTGCAAATAAATCATCGAAAAAAATCGAGTTATTTTAATTAAAACACCCGTCGTCGTTGCTGATTGAAGGTAAAATACATCAAAGTATGTCAAGTACCTAAATCTCATTAAAATTACTCTACACAATCCCTGAACTCAATATATTTCCTACGCATATTTGACGATTCAAAAACCTTTTCTTTTTTTTTAATCCTGTTTTTGACCTTATCAGGCAAGTCGAATTCTTTCTTTTTTCTTACCCACATTCTTCCAATTAAAACCTACCTCAAAATATAATCAAAAAAAAAAATAAGTAGACATAATCAAGACTAAATGCGTTTTCAAATAAAGTTTCCTGTGGGCACATTATCAAGTTTGGCATCCATGGGCGTGCAGAAATGGACCAAGTACAGTTTATACACCATTACTGATGAAAGAACGTGCTTTTTCCTACTCATTTGAATTTTGAGCTCTTTGGCTAAGCGCACTATAACGTTGGTTCGACTATAATACTCCAACTCCAACACATGCAAAATAAAGTCTTAAAAACCGTTGCGCTACTGCATAACATTGCTCGTGTCCATTCAGCTTATAAGCCGGCTGCTTGTGAATTTTGTGATGATGGCAGCCTACGCTACGCCCTGAGACACCGAATGTCGAAAGCAAACAACTTATTACCTCACTTGCATCAGCCATTCACTTTTTCAAACTCTGCGAGGCTGAGAGACACAGCTTTTTTTTTAATCTTTTCTGTATTTTTGTCGATATTAAGCGAGATTCATTTGAATAACTGTTATGCAAGCCAAACATAGCTAACACCGGTTCACGCATGTGATCGATCGCTATAATTGGCATGCATGTGTCATTTTTCTGATGGTAAACCAATAAAAATGGAATTTTCTGTTTTTTTTTTTCTTGCGTTCAATTAAATGGAAAGTGTTAATTATAGTTTGCAGCTTGCTGTGAACAATGTTGCATGTTGTTAGCAAATTAATTCTTATAGCAATGTTAATTATCCTCCTTTTTTGTTGTGTTGTTTAACTTAATTTGGTATTGTTTGTCTTTTTCAGGTGTGACAATGCGTGAGAAAAAAGGTGGCGCATTGCAGAAATTAAAGAAGAGGCTATCCCACAGTTTTGGAAGATTAAGTAAGTTTCTTTTTTTTATTAATAATATTTTTTTTCTATATACAAATTATGAATAGGTATTAAGTACCCGTTATTCAACTGAGAGAAAAAATCAGTATCTTTTATTGGTTTTTATGAGAGGAGATAAATTATAGTTATGGCCGATTGGACCTAGAAGAAATTCAAATTGAGTTTATTTAAAGATGTTTATAATTGCTCAACTCTTAAATAGCAAGTCTGGTTTCGTGCAATAACAAATTTTGAAATTTAGACCAATTCAGAGCAAATATAACGCGGTAATGGATATGTCCAAAATATAGTTTATCGTCACTGTCTGGTTGCACATCCTAACAAAGTCCGCGGAACTATACCATTTTAACAGAAATTAACTCAGGCAACCCTCCTGTAACTTCAGTACCAATAAGATCAGAAATTCGCAGCATTTTTTGAGGTGATCAAGCACAGGTACCTCACCAAATTTGAACTCTTTAAAATTAGTGGTTCCTGAGATATAGCACGTCAAAAATTGCTAAAATCGTAACTGTCTGATTGACTCACTCATAGATCATTGAAGTTATTGATCACTTTTCGATACCGTAGAATCTTGAAAAATGGTAGCCTCTGTAGTAGCACACAAAATTAAAAATCGAAAATTTTTGAGGAAATGACATCCACCCACTTTCCGAAAATTGTTATCAACTATATGGGATACTTCCGATTGTGATAAAAAAAGAAAATTGGTTGGGGCGTGGCATAAACCCATTTTCTCAGAATTGCTATTAATTATTTGCAGCACTTTCGCCTGTCGTAGAATTATGAAAGTTGGTAAAGCAGTGTAGGGTTTGAATGTTCTCTTGCCAAAATAAAATCTTTGCAAAAAGCAGTTAATAACTCCTTTTTGTAATATACTTTAGCTTTCATTTCGATATTAATTAGTCATAAGTCATTTAACTCTTTCCATTACAATTATGTACTTATAATTGAAATTACCAAAACAAAAAATATATCCGTTAGTTGTTAATAATTGTAATTGTAGTTGTAAAAAATAAAAAGTTCACTTACAAGTTACATGTAACTGAATAAATGTCAATAAATTGAAAATTGTAATGGGTTTTTGCAAAGTCTTTGAAGGAAATCATTGTGTGATTCTACTTAAATTCGGTAATTGATTTCATCAATTGTCATCCATTACCAGTTCTTATTGATTTAAAATAACATTAAATGTAATTTGCAAAACCTAAATTAATTACAATTTTATGTAATGTTACTGAAAAAAGTAGTAATTACTGTTTTGTTGATGATTACTGTTATTTTCAATCACATTACCCTAGTTAAATTGGTAGCAATTGACACTTTTCAATTACATGTAATTAGTAATTGAATTTCTTCAATTACATTTAAAAGTGATTGAAAAAGGTTAAAGGAAATAAACAAGGTTCATAATGATGTGTACTAAAAGCCTGTGGGTAAAAAGTTAGTCATAAAAAGTAATTTTATCTAAAATAGTAAATAGTTTAAAGTTCATGAAGTTTAATATCAATATGTTTGATTGATTAGAGTAATATTATTATGACATAATTTTGGTATTTAATGATTACTGATTAAAATTTAGTGGATTAACTTGCTAAGTTTTATCTTAATTACTATGTTACTCACAATTTTAATCAGTTAACTTTAATACTAAATTTTCGTCCAAATTTTGTTATTTTTCGTCCAGATTTTTTGCTATAAATTGCTAGCATGTGCTAGCATTTTCGACATTTTTTTGTTTAGTTTTGTCCACTGGAGACTTTGACACTTTGAATGGTCAGTTCCTTATAAATGTTATATCTTTTAAAGTATCATTACCAAAATGGATCGAAAATGGACTGGGAAAGTAAAGAGAAAAAAGAAACGCTATTTTGCTTTATACGACCCAAACTTTCAAAAACGCGGAAAGTACAAATTTATTTATTAACAGAAATAGAATCTATCTTTTAAAAGCTTGCGGTCTTTTAATAATTTTTTTTAATTTTGTCATTTTATAATTTTTAAGCTTAACCCTAGTTTACGGCACGCAAAATAATGCAATAACCAAACTTTGGGTTCGCGCGAACCCCAATAGAAAATTTGCGTGAACCAGGGGGTCAATTCTCGATCTGTGAAACTGTGAAGTGATAAATATAGTCTAAGAGCCGACAGCAAATTTTGGGAGTGGAGGTATAACCAAAATCGAAGTATGAGGGATTATAGGTACATATATCGTGATATCAAATACCAAAGTATGGCAGGTTTTGTTTTCAGCCTTTGGGAGGGGTGGGGGATTAAAAAGTGCTAGATCCCCTGATTTATTTTGGGGATTTTAACCTTTTTAATTCATTTTTTAAGAAAATTGGATATGATTCCCTGTCATGTTTTCTAAGCATAAACACCACAAACTTGACGGTCCGATTAATAGAACTCAAGATATAACTATTTTACGTGAACCTCATCATCCCTTTTTTGGAGATTTTCAGCAAAACAAAAAATCAACAAATAAAGTCTTCACAAAAACGTAAATAAGGTTTGCTTAAAAAGGTTAAATCATGGGTTCTAGTTATCGGATCACCAAGATAAAAGTCTTGAGACTAAAGGAAAATGACAGAGCATCATATCCTATTTTTAAAAAGTGCATTGAAGTGTTAATGACCCTACCATATAAAAGGAAATCAAGCGGTTTTAAAACCCCCACCCCCACCAAAGGCTGAGAAAAAAAACTGCCAGACTTTCATATTCCATATCACGATACATGTACCTATAATCCCTCATACCCCGATTTTGGTTATACCTCCACTCCCAAAATTTGCTGTCGGCTCTTGGTCTAATATGATAACGCCTTCACGCCAAATGCGATTCTCGAACTGTGAAAAAATGAAAACAAATGCCAAAATGTTTTCATATGATAATTCGTTTATCACAATCATTTCATTCTGTGAAAACCTGTGAAAAGAAAAATGATAAACACAAACAAATTGTACTCATTTGAAACACCCAAGTCGCCATCTTGGTCTTTCTATGACGTCACAATCATCTTTTTCTATGAGCAAGTGGAAACATTTTTCATGTTAGTACTTTTTAGTACTCACTTTGACAGGTGTTTTTCATAACGAGTTCGGGAATCGCCTTGCGCGTGTTTGTGAAGTGATAAAATGATAAAACGCTGTGAAAACTGAAATGATAACTTTGTTTTCATTTCACAGTTTCACAGATCGAGAATTGACCCCCAGATGAAGTTGGAAGTGGTGAATCGACTTAGTAAGACCAATGGATGAATGAGCAGGAGGCAGCAGTTTTGTCTCGTATCCAATGTAGTAATATTTTCAAACCTGGTGGAACTATTGGCCCTGTGGATAATTTGAAAAATTTGTCTAT
The DNA here is from genome assembly GCA_963921185.1 of Dasysyrphus tricinctus. Lineage (NCBI taxonomy): Eukaryota > Metazoa > Arthropoda > Insecta > Diptera > Syrphidae > Dasysyrphus > Dasysyrphus tricinctus. Next base: position 189,946,719 of record OY992532.1, on the reverse strand, counting down.
TCTCGCTATTTTAAAACGCATTTTCAACAGCCAAATAAAATAATATAGGTACGGAAGCCCATCTGAAACGAACCAAGCTAACCTGCTAAATTCAATCTGCACTACTGGCAGTTGCGATGAAAGGGTCGATCTTGGTGGAGGTGTTTTTGATGCCAAGATATTTCCTCACTAGACGTAACTTTACGTTAGCTAATTTTTTCATTTCCGTGAATTTGGCGTTGAAATTGCTATGTTAGAAAATAACAATTCTTGGCACAATCCAGATAAATGAAAGATATGTACCAAAACCTGTGTTGCAAAAAAGCTCCTAGATAAAAATAACGAACCCATCAAAATAAATAATAAAAACAATTGCCTACTTCATTCACCGATTTTTGATTCACGTATAGAACGTCATTGGTACCTTATGTTCCGAAACCAAATAAACAAGTCGTTTTACTTTCAACACAGCACAATCTTGAAAAGGCAATTTCAGGCTGTTATAACAAGCCGGACATGATACTAGATAACAACCGGACGAAAGACGGAGTCGATGCATTCCTGTTTACTCCAAACTAATCGCTGGCCCATGGTTGTATTTTATAATTTATTAAATGTTGCAGCCTTAACCACAGTCCAGAGTCATTATTTTTCACCATTTCAAACAAAAAAAATATTTAGAAACGAAAACCAATTAAGCTGGCAGAGGAGCTTATGGAACTTGTATAAGATCATCGTCAGCACCCTTCGGTTAAAATATTTATTCTTTTCATTTTTAGCCTTGGGGTTCGCACGAACTGTGACTTTTTTCAGAAATATGATCTAGAAAATTATAAAAAATCGCTTTGGTGGGAAAAAAACATAAACTGTAAAAAAGTGTATTTCGTCCACTGAGTTGTCATCCCAGGTGGAAAATGTAGTTTAGAAAAAAGTTAAATTTGGACTATATGAACATTTTTATATTTTTGGGGGCCAAAATAACTTGATCACCTATACTGTATGCTTCTTACCAAGTCAAATCCCGCTACTTTGAAAAGTTGAACTGGTAAACTATTTGAACCAGAAGCCTTTGCACTTTTTTGCTGGCCGGTGAGATGTAGGGGAGAGGGGGGTAGTTTAAAACAGGGGCAGCTTATGACAATGGCCAAAAAAGTACCAAAACAAATACTTATTAATACTTAATGACAATTTAACAGTGGCAATTCTTCCTCAAATAGATATGTGATGACATTTAGGACGATATCAGCTTTTAAAAAATAGTTAAAAATTAATGTTTGTTTTCTGGCACCCGTTGTATTTTTTTTTTCGATCTAAGTCGTAAGCATTTTAGAAAAAAAACAGCTGGAATCAACACGGAAAAAGTTCTTTATTATCATATTTAGTTATTTTGTGATGATTTATTAAACAATATTTTAATTGTTTAACATTGTTTAAAATTGAAAAAAAAATTTAGTTTGTCTGTCTACTTGGGCCACTTTTGGACAGTAGATGAGAGGCACATTTGGACATGTCCAAACCAGACTAAAATTTAAAATAATAAAAAGTGTTTCAAAAAGTGAACAATGGATACAGCTAAAAGCATACTTCGCCAAAGTATTTAGCACCTCGGAAGAAGATATAGACGTTTATTTCATTAAATCTTCGAAAATGAATCTTGGCCTGGTTTATCTTCAAGAAAATAATTTTCGTTTCCAGTACGCTAAGGAATCAGAGAAAAACAATCTCCTACGACTTATTTTAACTAATGTTATGTTTTGAAATAATTTTTTTTGTTTAATAAGGAATAAAACTTGATTAAATGCGTTTTTCAAGGAATGTCCAAAACTGCCCCAGAGCTGTCCCAAACTACCCCCCTAACAGTAATAACAGTTTTTTAAATAGAAAAATAAATATGTTTAAAATTCAAACTAAAGTATAAAAGGGCATCTATTTCCAAGGAAAAAACCAAAGAACAATGTCATTCAAGAATAAATTATATATTGTGATGTATGAGTGTTTCAGGTTGGTTTTTGTAAAAAGTGTCCTAGGGTGCCCCCCTCTCCCCTATACGTATGTTTTGGCCATAATTGTCCAAGTTGAATCGAGTGTTCTATTTACCAACGGAATGTTCGCTGTCTTCTCTGCTAAGCAGTATTGAAAAGTTTTTCTAGAAAAGTCTTTCTGGATCCTCAGTATCGGGTGCCCACTTCATCTTCATCTTGATCTCTTGACACTCTTTCCATAGCTTATGTGACCGGGATATTATTTGTTTTCCAATTTTCAAAATTTTTCTTACGTAATTTAGAATTTCTTTTATTCTTTTTTCATAACGTTACACCAACACTCTCCCACGTTCTCCCGACGTTCATCCCATAAAATTTTGAATATAGGTACCTACTTATCTTATTTTTGTCAAAAATGCCTCTACACATTTTTCAAAAAAAAAAAAAAAAAAACAATAAATAATAATTTTTAATAAAGACTACATTTGGGTGAAAAGCCATTTTCCAAAAATGGTTATGGTACCCTTCCCAAAGCTTCTTGAACATAATAGCAGTAGAGGTACGTGCGATCCAGTCGTGAATCTTATGTATTTCTATGTTACTCTTGTTTCATTGCAATCTTCAATTAAAATTCCTTTTGTTGAAGCTGACATTTAAATCTAGTCCCCTCCTAAATAGTTAGAATTACAAGGCTTTATCAATCAAACTTTTGCAAAATAAGTTTTTCCATTCCTTGCATTTTACTTTTGTTTTTATTATTTGCCAGCTGTTTTCTATCCGTCTATTTTTTGAAATTCTTAGGTTTCTCTTTATACTTTAATTGAAAGAAAGCAAAGAGAAAACTTTCTTCAGTTTGTTGTCAAGTGTTCTCCTTTTCTATAAGAAAATATATGTATTCATAGCAAATGTATACATATACATTATGTCTCCCAATCAATAAACCATAAAATAGTTTCTCTTGACTTCATTTCATTTCATACAATTCGCACTTCCCATTGAGACAACATATATTGTGACCATAAGTACCCAAGTCAATCAAAAGAAATAGTTGAATAAGAAGTGTAAGCTAAGCTATAGCTCTTTTAAAACTGGCTCAATTGCACCATTCACATACATTCTTTCTTGTATGTCATCCACTATACAGATCACACATCATATAAAAACCACATACAAATCACAAGAAAATTTACCTCCTTTAAGTTGAACAATAGAAACGAAAAAGTTTCTATTGACAAAAAAATAGAAACATAAAAAGAAGAAAACCAAAAACAACTACGGAAGTTATATAACTATTCAAAGATACAATATCTAACACTGAGTATCTCCTCATCAATACTGGTGGCATCAGTATCTCATATAGCCACCCACTTTGGAGTGACATATAACAGTGAAGTGCTACTACACCTCTACACTTTTTGCGATGAAATTACTTCTGTTTTATTGAAAGTGGAAGGCTTGTATCGTGATGGCACTTAAAACTTGACACAGTGCAAAATATTCAATCCAATACTATAGCCTGGAATTGAGTCTATCAAAACATAGATACTATTTAGAAGCTAGCGGCTATAAAATCACTGGGATTTCATTTGAATGCAATAGCAACAAAATCAACAAAAAAAATACAACACAAAGCAAAGCTAACATCGAATTGATGCTTGAAAGGTGATGCCGTCAAAAGCATCGCGTAACGCCTCCTACAACACACTGGCTATGGCTGTCTGACGTGTTTTCGGGCCTTTTATAGAAACCTGAAATTAGGTCCAATGGGTATTTCAATCTGAATAACTGACTCACAGTTAAACGGAACTCGCGCAGCAAACAAAGAGAAACTGAAAGTGGATTTGATTGATTTTTGCATTGCTTACGGCTTTGCGGGGTGGGTTAGAGATAAGCCTTGTATGAGCGTTAAATCGCTGTATTTATTGTTTGAAGAAGAGAAATTATTCAACTTTTGTTAGTTTTTTTTTTTTCAATTTTTGTTCGATCTCAAATCTTGAGAATATTCCTTACTCCTAGTTTCAATTGAATTAAGCTCGTAGAGGCTTGAATGAAATAATAACCACCTTTTCTTCGATACACAGCTCCAACCGAATTTCTTTAATTTTTCAATTTATGTTTAACTAACGGGTCTTCTAATAGGAACTTCCGAGCTTTGACAGTTGATTGCGGCCATACTGTTGAAGCTATATCTGTCAAATTGGCTGTCATTGATTCAATTTCTTTTGCCAAATCACCATTGACGGATATAGCGTTGAGCAAAACGTGATGCAATTGATAAAATTGTTTTATAAAAATCGTTATTCTGTTCGTTTCGTGGGCTTCCCCATTTTATGGTTGCCGTAATCGTCCTTCCTAGAAGAATATTCTTAGTGTGGTGGATAAACTTGAATCCACTGGTTCAGTAAACGATCAAACGCAAGATCTGCCTAAAACATCGTTGCTGTTCATGAGAGTGTGCAGGAGAATCTGAGACCGTCGATTTCTTGTTACTCAAAAGAATTCGGCCTTTCGCAGAGCATAAATTGGCGAATTTTGCGTCGTGAATTGGGCTTGTACCCGTACAAAATTCAACTGATCCAGGAGCTGAACTTAAACGACCATACTAAACAACGTGTGTTTGTTGAATGGGCTCTGGAACTGACCCTAATTTTCATCGTAAAATCATCTTTGACGATGAGGTCCATTTCTAGATAAATAAGTACGTCAATAGACAAAATCGTCGAATTTGGGACGATACTAATCCACATTTTACACAATGGGCAGCAATCCGACTCCTTCGTTGTGCAACAGGGTGTGAGACAGGGGGATGCTCTATCGCCAATATTCTCTTCCTGCTGGCCATGGACGACGTATTGACGGCCAGAATTTGTACAACGGAGCGACAGGGCACTCAATGGAGACCGTTCGAACGGCTCAGTCATTGAGACTATGCCAATGACATATGTCTACTGGCAAATAACATCAGTGGACTAAATGGGATGTTCCAAACATTGCAAGTGAAGGGAGAATCGAGTGGTCTAAGAATAAATAGCAAAAAGACAAAAGTAATGCTCACAGGCCGCTCCACACAGCAGTGTATCATTCTACAGGAGACGCCCCAGTGGAAGAAGTCAAACGGTTTCTGCAAATGGCGGTACGGATATGGACGTAAAAAGTGGAATTAATAAGGCTCGTGCTGCCTTCGGTACTCTGTCTCCAATTTGGAAATTCAGTCAAATTTGTTTACGCACTTAGTTGAGATTCTTCGAATCCAATGTCTAATCCGTGCTGTTATATGCTTGCGAAACATGGAAAGTTACGTCTACCATTTCGAGGAAATAGCAGGCTTTTGTGAATCGCTATGTACGCCACATCCTAAACATTCGCTGGCCACAAATTTTATCAAGCGCGGAATTGTGGGGCAGGACAAGTCAAGAGCACCTGGAAAGCGTAAATGGCAATGGATTGGTCACACACTGAGTTTCTGCAACTCCACATGGGAGAAGCATTTTCACAACTCGGTCTTCTCCAATGAGACCTTGAAAAAAAAGCAGGTCTACAATTGCTGTCATCTACTTCAACTTCTTCTTGGGATGGATGTTATTGGTGTGTCCACACTTCTTGTTGCTGCAATGTGTGGCTCTTGGATGTAAACTAGCGTAGCACTTGCTGCAAATCATCGTGTTGCAATTGTACTTTTTGGCCAAAATACAGAGAGATAGTTCAATGATACCACTACGAAGACCGAGCTCCAAGTTAAGGTTGGACTCCTTCCGGATGTTGAAGTTGGACAGTGTGCGACCATCTTCCAGAGTTTTCAGCCAAGATCAAACGCTGTTGGTCTGGAGAGATTCCTTCCTTGTCTTGACATTTTTGATTGTGTTAGAGGGCTCAACCTTCAAGGTAATCGTTTTTTTAGTAAGTGTCTCGACGAAGATCTGTATTTTAGGTTTGTTTCATTGTTTCGTGCATCAAATGCCAATCACATTGTTTAAAAGTTTAAATAAAAAGCATAAAATGGAATTAAATGGTGGAATCTGAAGTATGTCCCAATGAACAATTTAACATTTGACGCGACTACGCGCGCCGTATAAGACCCATTCGAAAAGTCCAATTTTGGATCACTCTTTCCAGCACTGTGATCGGTATCTCCCCAATTACGCAAGTATTGTTAGCTTTCAAGCTCTGAATCGTATCCGATGGCTTATTGGCGAAGACTTTTGACTTCAAATAATCCCAAAATCCTACGGTGGGGTATCACACCATCTGGATATGAAATGCGAAAACTACCAAAAAAGTGGACATCCAACCTTTGACATCAAAGAAAGGATATTCCAGAAAAGTGGCAACACTGCCATTTTAACTGAAGGTGCTTCTACCTACTCAACTATCTTTAAAGACATCAACCGTTATTTTTCTAACATACGGCGTCTGGAGGGGTTTCCAAAATGTTAAAAATTCTAAAAATATCCAAAAAGGGGAAGCGTCGCCTTTTGACATACAAAAAAGTATGTTCCCGAAAAGGGACAACACTGATATTTTAATGAAAGGTGCTTCTACTCAACACACCTTTCTTTTAAGATGTCAACCGTTATTTTACAACATTAGTTTAAAAATGTTGAAAGTTAACAAAAAGAAAGGGGAAGTCTCACCTTTTGACAAAAAAGTATGTTCCCGAAAAGTGGCAACTTTGACATTTTAATCGAAGGCGCGTCTACTCAACGCGTATTTTTTAAGATGTAAGTTATTATTTGACAAATGCGTTGGCATCTGGAGGCCTCTTTTATCTGGAGGTAACTTTTTTCATGTTCAAAATATTAAAAATTATCAGAAAAGCGGAGGTTCCACCAGTTGACATAAGAACAAGTATGTTCGCGTAAATTGGCAATACTGACATTTTACCCAGAGGTACGGCTACTCAAAATCCATCTTTTAAGATACCTATAAATCGTTGTTTTGATCGATCATGAACATTTTCCAAGTAATTTACGAGTTTTTTTTTATGTTACCATTTTCCACAGGCAGGATTACAAAAATGACTCCCAAGCTTAATTACATCCTTACCATGTTAAAAATAAATTACGAATATACAAAGAAGGCCCCCCTTCTTTTCAAAGTGCAGGGATTTTGGTTTCCTGACTGAAATACAGATTGGGCGCCATTTTTCAAAATGACGTTCAAGCGATAGTACTTTAAAAATGACTCCTAAGCAAAATTGCAAGCTTAGTGTGTAAGGAATGAATTCATATCATAATTTCTTTTCTTATCGGACGTTTTATTGTGCTGTTGTGGTGTTAGTCTTTCCATGATATATTTGTCAACAAAATACTGAATAAAAATAAAATATCACTATGACAACCGTCACGAGTGATCTGTATAAAAAAAATCTATTCAAAAATGCAACCTCTAAATGAATCATTGGTTATTAAATTAATACTTGGTCCAATAGTTACCAGCGATGAATTGTATAACAAAATTTTTTTTTGAGGAAAATGAATCACGTGAGCTTAAGCTGAAGTTTCACAGTACTTTTCTGAAGCACCATGTAACGTCGCACCCCATCAGATATCGAAACCTCCCTTCGAAATTCAAAAGTTTAACCATTCGAACCCATTCGAACATGTATAAATAACTTTTAAGATAATCTGCTCATATTTTGCATTTTGCAAAGTTAAGCCATCAGCTGGTGAAATTCACCTCTTAAAAAAACTCTTTGTTCTCTGTTTCATTCGGATTTCATTTGACCATAAAAAAGTTGACTCGATTTTATGTAGGTATGAATATATGTGGAATCCAGACAGTTTCCGGATTTGTTTTAATTTTCCGTTTCCCTTTCTAGGATTTCTTGGATTTCAGAATTTCCTGGCTATGTTGTCTGGGCGTCCTCTAAGTTTCTGCTTTTCAAAAAAGTTCCAATACCACATTCGGTATACGACCAGCAGTGTAGTTACTGATTCATAAAGATTTATTCAATAATAAAATTTTGGTTTTTCATTTTACTGCCATAAAAGAAAAAAATCTAAATGAAGTTCTATAAAAAACAGAAACAGCAGGAAACATTATAAACTGCTCTCATACTGAGTGCAGATACGAAAATGAAAACAGACAGAAAGAAACATTAAAACATCAAAAATCAGACATAGGTACTCGTAGATAAAAACCAGATGAAAAGCAAATTACCTACACATGAAAGGATTTTAGTTCTTTGTCCAATTTTACGTTTCAACTAGTTTAAAAAAAAAAAAAAAAAAAATCATCTGTGCAAAAAATATGTCCTTAGTCACAGTTGGATGTAAATTGCTTTGAGACTATCATGGCATGATTGTCATCAGCAGTGTATTGGAAATGACAGCTTTTAACTCTATACGAGAAAGCTCTTGACAAAAGGTCATTTCAGTTGCAGTCTATTTGAATGCAAGCGCATGCCAGATGGCTCTATAAAGAACAAAAAAGAAAAACACCAAATTTTCCCTTATCAGGCAAAGAATGTGAGACTCGAAATGAAGCCTTTAGTTCAATTAGAGCGAAAAAGGAAAAGTTGAAGAAAAGAAGCCTGACGAAGCAAGTTTTTCATGCAGAATGGTTGACATACAAAAAGTTGATTAGATGTGATCAAGATAAAAAAGAAAGAAAGTTATTTGTAATTTGATATTAGGTAGCTAAGTTTTTAAAATAACATGGTCGATACATAGATTGGGCCCAGACAATTTTTATTTTATTTTGTTATTTTCCTGTTATTAAATAGTTTTTTGTAGGGCACCTGATTTCCTACATTTTTGTATATAGAGTAACAAAGTTGCCAATATTCTGCAAATAATTCCTTAAATGAGATCGCGATTCGTCCGGCTGGCGCACCGTGGCCCGTTGTAGAATTTTGGCAACAAATATAACTTCCCACGACAATTCTTGATTTAAAGTTTTTTGGTACACTTAATGATTTAGAGTTGCTGAATTCAGTGCACTGCATACTTTCTTCTGCTTCAACCAGGGGCTTCACAATTTAGGTCAGAACATGGTACCAAATTTCAAAGTAAAAAAAAAGTATTGTTGAAATCAGGAACTGAGTCAAGTTAATGTCTTAAGATATGTGCCTGAATGTATACTTTCATATCAAAATAACTCCAATACTGATTTGATCAAAATTTAAGGAAGATGGCCCAAAATGTTGAGAAATATTCCCAAGGGATTGGAACTAATTTTAGTGCAAGTTTTAAAAAATTTGTATATTGGAAATTGTTTTTAGACAAAATCTGAAATAAGATAAGAATATTTTAATTATTGCCTCATAAATAATGGTAATTAAACGACACGTTTCCAACTGTCAGCTTCGAGTATTAGAAATCTTGATTTCATATTTAAATAATGCAACCCAAAAAATATCAAAATTATTAAAACTATTACCTACTCTAAATCATTTTCGAGTTTTTGAGTTCCAGTTGACCTAAAATTTGATTGCCCACTTCCAGCAGTCAAAATTGTCAAATTTCTTTCAGATTCGACCAGATTAAAAAATAATATGCAATACGGCCATTCCAAAGTAACGGAGAAGACAATCGGACGCTTGTAGTAAGGTTTTTCTTGTTAAGAAATTAATATTTTTTTTATGAAACTCAGTGGTTTTTAAGAATTCATCACAAAGTACACGACATAGAAGTTTCACCAAAAAATTATGAAATTTAGTAAGTTTATTAAAAAAAATAGACGGTAACGGAGAAGACACGTACGATTTAGAGATTTCCGACCATTGCCTTGAAGTTTAAAATTCTGCGCCGTCTATTAAGATATGAAGTTGATTTTTTTTGCACACTTTCATAAAACCAACATTTATCAAAAACCATCCTTGGTTTAATGCCAAGTTTCATTTTACTAACAGAAAAAAATATGAAAGATGGTAACGGAGAAGACAGCTAATGGTAACGGAGAAGACACGTACGATTAAAGATTTCTTTTTTGTTCAGTTATATTGAAATTCGTATTTTTAAATTATTCTCATCAATGATAAAAGTGATTCAGGCAATTGAAAAAATGTGTGTAAAATTTCATTGAAATCGGTTAACGTTAACACGTGCTAGCGAGTACTTGAAATTTTTCATTCAATACACATGGGGTTTTCACAGTTTTTACTCAAAATATCAGCAAAATTGTAAAAGTTGATGGAAAATCTTTAAACTTGGCACATAAATTAACTACTGTTAGGAGTATCAAAAAAAAATATTTTCAATAGTTTTGCATAGTATTAACCCCATCAAAAAATTTTATTAAAAATCGTTGTTTTTGTGCATTTGTTGCTATTTTAAATGGAGTAACTGTTGTTACGGGCCCTTTGAGTAAAAGACTGTCAAAACACCATGTTTTTTATATGAAAAACTTCAAGTGCTCGCTAGCACGTGTAAACGTCAACCGATTTCAATGAAATTTAACACATATTTTTTTTTAGTTACCTTGATCCATTTTAAGCAAGGGGATCAAAGAAATTCAAACTTTAAAACAAAAAGTGCCTGTGAGTCGTTGAAATTTGGATGAGAAAGTGCAATTTTGTCTTCTCCGTTACCCTGTTTTAGACAGTAAGACATGATTTAAAAATCTATAAAAAATCCACCATAATCCTTTTTCAAGTCTTGCTTTGTATGCGAAATAATTTTAGAAACACTAATATAGCTCACCATTTATACCAACTTTTGTCATTTTTCGGTAACGGAGAAGACATGAAATGTTCAGTCATTTTGAGGCGTAATACTATTTTTACAGCACTCCTATCAGAAAAATAGTTCCGAATTTATGTAGTGTATTGAAAACACTTATAAAAACTAAACTGCACATCGCCATTTGCATCACAATTTATAGCGGCAAAAATGCCGAAAATTGCCCAGATACGAAAGATAAAGTATGAGCTTTTTTGATCACTTGCCTATTTTACAACAACAAGTAAAATTTTATATTTACAATTATTTCGTTAACTCTAATATATATTGTAAATATTGGCATATTAAAATATATTTTTTTCCTTAATTTGAAGTTGAGTTGCTTGGTTTCGAAATTTTTGGAATGGCCGAATACAAAAAAATTAAAAAGCTAGCACTTATGTTAGTTCTAATCCCTCTCAACATTTTGGATTATCTTTTAATTTTGTACAAAGTTGTTAAGTTTACAAGAAATTATATGGGTCAGGGGATCATATGGTTACTTTTGGTTTAAAAACAGTTCGACGAGGAAAAATTATGTCAATTTTACGGAAAAAGTACGAACTAGCTCTATTTCCCACGTACTGTAACGTAGCTTTAGATCTATGCGGTATATAAAAAAAAACGTGCCGTAGAGTGCTGAGCAGTGTCAGTTCCGTTGAAGTGTGTTTTCCGTCAAATGTGGTCTTACCTTTATTCTAGATCTGGAATTTATAGTGCCATTATGGCAACGCTATCACTAATAAAAATGCACAAAATACCATAGATGTCGCACATTTCTACCGTTGAAATTTAAAACAAATTTAGCTTTTTGAATTTTTAAAAACAGATGGCACGAGCTTCTATGTCAAAATTTGTAGTAGTTAATTTTTTTTTCCTGAAGTGACGTGTTGAGAGCTAATATCGCGTCGCGATGCTTATTTTGGCGACATTTTTTTGACAATTACTGTATGAAACTGACATTAGACTAGCAGTCCATATAGGTATATACATCCATGGCTTCTTCTTATTTACTTTATCACTAGCAAATAATGCTTGCGTTCGAGTGCCTATCAGCTGAGTTCCGTTATTGTTGCATCAGTTGTGTTTTCCCAATTTGGTTAAACACCCGAAGCTGCCCAATCACTCTCGTTGACACCACGAATCATCAGCTACATAAAATAAAGAAAACAATAAATAAACATTACTCAATACAAAACAATACACGAGCACCTACCTTGCCAATATCACAAACACAATGGACCAACTCACGGTCTAGGTATGTGTGCAGTCTTTACCACTGGCCTGGCAGCCTCTTCAACCTACCTTACCAACATACAAGCTTCAGTAGACCTCCAAGCGTCTGTCTCTTGATAACTGTACAAAATAAATTATCTAGATTCTAGATTTAATTCATATAAAAATAAACGCGTAGGAAAGGTACCTACACAAAATGCTAAAACTTTTCTTGTCAATGCCAATCTATAAATTAAATCTAATCTAGAAGCTGTTTTCATATGTACAAGTACACAAGTACACACCCTTCATGAATTAAATTCGTTTTATTGTTAGAATACTCAGACTCACCTACTGATATGACAAATATACAACGTCAATGTAACAAGAATGAGTTAACCTTAATTAGGGACACTCAATGCACCGAAGTACAAAGGGTCCCATCAGGAGAAAATTTAAAGAGATAAAAACTAGATTATTCAATTGACTTGCCTACAATTTATCACTTCCCCATATCAATATTTTCGTCAACACCAAGTGTGAACTGAAATAAATGAAAAGCAATATCGAATGTAAAAAATTATCTCGACATTATCATGCATTGGAAATTCCGATGGGTATTGTTGTTGAACTCTATCGTTGGTGTGTTGTGATAAAAGGTTGAACAATAATAACACAACAGTGTGTGACTCATTTCATTTTGTTGATTATTATAAAATGGTTTTGATGAATGCCTTTTAGAAGTATTTTTTTTGTTTGTTAATTTAGACAAACAACTTCTCAAATTTATAAAATTATTAAATTCTAGTTAAAACCTAACAAGTGATTCCTTGTGTTGTTTTTTGTTTTGCTTAGATAGGTACGATGCCCATAAAGCCTAAGTAGGCTTCCAAATAAAATTAAAGAAAATAAAAAAATAAAAAAAAAAAAAAAGTTGACACTTTAGCCGATAGTCTTGTTCTTAACATTTTAACGATGAAATAACAAGCTGGCAGCAGGCAGATATACATATTTACACTAACAAAACACACTCGGCGCAGACACATTTGAATACGAAATCAAATCAACATTCAAAGAAACGTGCCCGGACTCCCAACTTGATTCGATTCATCACGTCAACATGTGCGTAGGATAGGATATTTTTTTTTCTTCCATTTTTTTTTTTTTTCATTTTTCCATTTTATGGTTTTGTTTCAAGATATACAAAAATAAACATTTTTCCCTCTCATTAGGGAAATGACCCACGTATTGTTGTTTAGATTTTCGTTAGCATGAAATCCCGAAAAATAAATCACAAAAAAATAAATCTATAAAAATCCCTTTTTATATGAATATTGCTCCTCTATACTCTACACACCGCACCACAACTTGCCAACAATTTTTGTATATCAAGGATTTTTTTTGTTTTGTTTTTGCTTATTTCGCCTCATTTGGCGGGATTTAGTAAAGTACTTTGGTGGATAATCTTGGAATTTTGTAGAATGTCTTTACAAAAATAAAAGTGGAGAAAGGACCATGGAGAGAAATATGTAAATGGATGAAGTACGGTTCATGGAACTATATATGTGTGTTTATTATTCACAAATCAATTAGTATTCGAGGAAAAGCGAACATAATATAGGCAGAGGGCAGGGGGGGCCATCGCATCAGCATGACCACCAATACAAATTCGTATCTTTTGTGAGAAAGTTGTTTTTTTGTTGTTGTTGTTGTTTGTATTCAAGCTATGTGCCACAATGGCTGCCAATTAAAGCGTGCAAACATCGTCACTCGTGGGGGCTTACAAAGTTTTTGAAGTAAATTTTGTGTTAAGGGATTTTTGTTGAACAGAGTCACCCAAACGTGCTTTAGCATTGAAATGAGAAACGGAAAGTTGCTGAAAGTCAAGGTGAATAGAGGTTATTCGCAGGATTACCTACAAAAGCTACAACAATGCTTAACAGATGTCTGAGTAATGAGTGCATAAAAAAGCAAACCTGAAATACGCAAGGTGTTTCTCATTGTCATTGTTGTTGGCGCGCGTCTTCGTCTTGGGTAGGTAGGTATAAAGATTTTTTTTTTTTTTTTTTTGAGAACTTATTGGAAGATCTCATTTCAAGCACAGATATTTTTATTTGAATTTTTTGTTTACCTTCCACCAACATCTTTTATTTTATTTGGTTGGTTGGTTAGAGGCTTTAAATTTGCAGGTGTAATTTGAATATCAGAGCAATAAGTGGATAATATACCTGTTTGGTTGTTTAAAAAAAAAAAGAATCAATTCAGGTACCTATTTGTTTCTTGCTCAATTCATAAGAAAATTTATTAATATTGGTAAAGGTACCTATACCTACCTACTCTGTGATGGAGAGGTTTATTCACCAAGGTAGTCCTGACTCCTGGATCTGAGTCATGTTGTTTAATGTTTATTCAAAGTAAAACATTGAGGAGACATTTATGTAGGTGCAATCTCCTTAGCCAGATTTTTTTTTGACATCAATATTTTACCTATTCTTTTTAATTTCTATGAATTTTTACCTATAGGTACCTACAGCTTTTAATTTAAAAAATAAACATTTTTTTTAATATTGTCAAAAATTGTTTAAAATAAATTGCACAACAGCTCGTTGAATTGAGACTATCAACCATTTCTATGTAAATGTTGTAAGACTGCGGGAATGGTCCAGTCATTAAAACTTTTTGCTTCGAAAAAAAATAGTGAAAAGCTGAATTTTGGTTATAGCCCTCTCATGGCATTCTAAGGAAACTGTAAAAAGTCCCCATCGATATGAGTGCCGCTTTTTTCTTTCTTGCGCGGTGTCCCCTAGGAAAGTTAGGAAAAAACTACTTAAAAATATATACAGGGATTTATTTACAGGTTTTAGGAAAGTTCCGCATCGATCTGGGCTCCACTACATTTATCACACGGGGTCGAGGGTCACGAAACATGGTATTTGTTTAGGTATACAGGGTGATGCACGTGAAATGTTGAGAAAAGAAAGCAATCATATCAGAGGGGGGTTCTATTTTCCCCGTTTAGCTGGGAGTAGCAATTTAAAAAAAATATATATGTATATAGGGAGGGTAGAGCGGGGCTAGTTGGACCACAGGGCAATTTGGACCACAGGGCAAGTTGAACCTCTCGAATAAGTCAGAAACCAGAAGAGCTAAATGAAGAAGGTCATAATATAAATAAATACATAAATTGGGTGGCGCAACAGCTCGTGGAGAACCAGGGCCTAGTGACTTACAACTCACAACCATTCCTGTGTGCGTGTTTGTAGGCAGGGATGGCGGGGACCTACAGTTTTTCGCCGAGTCCGAACGGCTAAATAAGAAGCACTTTTTCATGACAAGTATACTCTTGGAGGATTTGTCAGTTCCTCGCAAGAGGCAGTACCTCGAATAAAACATTTCTGTTTTTAGGTGGCACGGCTGGGAATCGAACCCACACCTTCGGCATGACAGTCCTACGCACTAACCATCATGCCACGAGGTACTACGAAGAAGATTATACACGAAGCTAAATGAAGAAGATCATACACGAATGAATGAAGAAGATCATACACGAATGAAGCATACGTACCAACCTACTCGTGCTAGACTAGTTTAAGATGGACATTTTCTGCCAAAGGAGAATTTTGGTTCTTTATGTGTTATCGTGATGAAAACGTGCGAATTTTTCAACAAAGTTCAGAAATTTCGTGAGTTCTTTTATTAAATTTTGGCATTCCATAAGTAAAATTGAAAGATTCTGAGTGTTTTTTTTTTCAAATTGACGAAATAGATTCATCAAGCTAGGTGTAGAGCAAGTTGGACCATGCGGACCAACTTGCTCCACTGAATTAAAAATAAATGTTTGAATTAAATTTTGGTTTGGGATCAAATTAAGCTCAAACTAACAGCGTTTGTGTCCTTAATAGAGCTTCTTTTTCCATTTTTAAGGCTTTGGTCCAGCTTACCCCATTTACTGGTCCAACTTGCTCCGCTTTTGGGGCAAGTTTGATCACTTGGACTTGGTGCATTTGAAGTAATCGTATTCTTCTTCATTCTGCTTTAATATATTCTATTTTTTTTTTTCAAATTTATTTTAGAAGCTGAGGTTACAATTAGACCGAGAGCCCACAGCAGATTTTGGGTGTGAACGATAGCAAAAAAAGAAGTATAGGCGTCGAAAGCTTCATTAAAGGCTATTAAAAAAATCAAAGTCTTGCAGTCCACAACTGGGGCCTTTGCGAGTAACAGTGCATAAAAAAAAAATATGAATGCAACTTCGAGGATAATCGTGTTAGCCGAAATTGGTTTCCACTCTTCCCTAGATAAGCTCCTCGGATCACATATCACGGAATCTGAGACCATTTGAGTGTATAGTTGGCTCTACCAGACCGTTTAAAAAATTCAAAATTCAAAGTGAAAAACGGTTATCTTAAACAGTCTGGCAGGGCGAATTTAACACTGAAATGAACTCAGATTCCGTGATATGCGGGATCCGCGGAGCTTATCAAGGGCGGGGTGAAAACCAATTTCGGTAAACACGATAATCCTCGAAGTTGCATTAATATTTTTTTCGATGCACTGTTATTCGCAAAGGCCCCAGTTGTGGACTGCAAGACTTTGATTTTCTTAATAGCCTTTAATGAAGCTTTCGACGCCTATACTTCTTTTTTTGCTATCGTTCACACCCAAAATCTGCTGTGGGCTCTTAGTCTAAATCCTTCTATGGATTCCAGTTTCATTGTTATGTTATGAATAGATAAAAAGTTATGAGACTTCAAGTAAAAATGGGTCCAACTAACCCCGCTCTATCCTACAGAAAACAGAAAAACAATTGGAGCATTGAGATGAAGAAGGGGCTAAGCGACATTTGTATAGTTTTGAGATATAAGAGTTCAAAGTTTTTTGATTAGAACTTTTTTTTTGTATTTACAACTGAAACTTTCTGATGATGAAGAAATGTTGAATACAATACCATCTAATTTAGTTTAATTACTTTATTTCAAAAATTTAGCAAAAAATGGCAGTTAATTCTTTTTCACTAAAATATTTGTTTTGTAGGGGTTAAGTGACATTTTTAGTTACCTATTTGGTAAACTTTTTCGAAAAACTTTTCCGAACTTGATGACGTTTAAAAAAAAAACGACCGTTAGTGCGAACACACATAAAAGCATCTCTATTAAAACAAAGAATTGAGATTCTAGGAACCTCAAAATGTGGAGATTGTTGAAATTTTCTATTTGCAAGACCGAAGCAATTTAGAAAACTTCCAACTGGAAGTTGAAAAGAAGGTAGGTACTTGGTGAACGTATTTAAAAAAGAGTCTTTAAAAATAGAAACAACTAGTTGTGGTACTTACTTACTTCATTTGCTAATTTTAAATCAGAGCATTAACCTAAGAAGAATATAAAATCGGACAATATAAAAGTTCCACACGAAGTAGACACATTTAACTTCTTCATTCTCAAAACTAAATATTTTTATTATGAAAGTACTTGCATTAAGGGGGTGAAGGTCCTCTTAACTCCCTTTTGCCAAAAGTCATTTTATTTCCTCCAATAAAATTCTGGGATTAAAAATGTTTTTAATTCTAATGAAAACCAAAGTGTTTTGAATTTGATTTTTGTAATTAATGTGTTTAGTGATTTTAACTCCTTGTTCCACTAGGTTAGGTTAGGTTAGGTTGATGGGCTGACGGTGGATCTTGTTCCCGTCACACTTAGATCAATGTTGATCCATTGTGGTACCCTGATGGATTGGACCATCCCTTTAAAAATATAACCTATGAAATCCTATGGAGCATCGAACCATTTAGAGGCGTTGATGAAGTTCATTAAACTTGAGATGTTATTTCCTGTTGACTTCGAGATTTCTGCTAGATCATTGAAGAAATAGCTACCCAAATATTTTTTCCTTATATTGCATAGTGCCGGACATTGACCTAGGAAGTGAAGGGTGTCTTCCTCTACTTCTACGTCACCGCAACCTCTGCATAGGTCTTCAGTACTTAGTCTCATCTTTTTCTTGTGGTAACCTAAGAGATTATGTCCCGTGATAATTCCTATTAAAAGATTCAGGGATCTCTTTTTCAGGTTTATGACATGGTGCGTTTTTTTCTTATTGTAGCTAGGCCACAAATTCTTTGTAGTGGTACAAGTTGCGAGTGAGTTCCATCTGTCATTGGTAAGTTCCACTATCTTCTTACCAATTGTCTGTTTAATGGCACAGGATGGAATTTTAACACCGGAGTCCGTTAGGCTTTGATCTAACGATGAACCAGTCCTTGCCAGTTCATCTGCTTTTTCATTTCCCAGAATTCCACAGTGCCCAGGAACCCAGCAGAGTCTGATGTTGTGCTGTGTGGCAAGAATCTTTAGCTCTTCGCGACAGCATGAAACCAGCTTGGATTTTATTTCTGTTGCAGAGATAGCTTTAATCGCTGCCTGGCTATCAATGTAAAAGGTGATATCAGCCCGTGGTATCGCCAACATTGAGATCTGTTCGGCAGCCTTAATCACAGCAAGAACCTCCGCTTGGAAGACACTGCTATAATCAGGGAGTCTATAAGAGTTCGCTAAATTAAGGGATTCTGAAAAGAAACCAGCACCTACTCTCGTATCCATCTTTGATCCGTCTGTGTAAATTTCTACCATCGGTGTATCTGATTGTTGTAAACCAGCTTCCCATTCTTCTCTTGTGGGGATGGATACAGAAAACGGTTTTTCAAAATTTGTACGGGGTGTTGTGTAGTCTGTGCATACATACCCCTCCGTAAATTTGTTCATAATTTGTGCATGACCTACAGAGTTCTTTTTCCAGCTATCGGTCTGGCTTAATCTTAGAGCACCATAGGCTGCAGTTTCTTGTACGAATAGATCTAGGGGTCTTAGATTGAGTATGGCTTCCATTCCCGCAGTGGGAGTGGACCTCATTGCCCCTGTGATTCCTATGCACGCTAGTCTTTGCGCTCCACCAAACCAGGCTACCATATGTGAGGATCGGTCTTATAATGGCCGTGTACATCCACATTATGATTTTAGGGCTTGGACCCCAGGTCTTACCAAAGATCCTGTTGCAGGAGTAAAAAGTGATCATGGCCTTCTTGGCTCTTTCTTTGATGTTCATACCCCAGTTTAGCTTTTTGTCAAGAATTACGCCTAAATATTTGGCATGATCTGATAGTCCAAGTTGGGTTCCTTCTATTGATGGTAGGACAAATTCTGGTATTTTCCTTTTGTTAGTAAAAAGAACCAGTTCGGTTTTTTGTGGGTTTACCGAAAGTCCACATTTCCCCGCCCAGGTACAGACTTTTGACAAAACGTAATTAATCTGTTCGCTGGTTGTGGAAATAAATTTTCCGGTCGCTAGCAGCGCCAGGTCGTCTGCGTAGGCAACTACTTTGACACCGCTATTATTCAGTTCAATCAGGATTTCGTTCATTACTAGTATCCACAATAGTGGTGAGAGAACTCCTCCTTGTGGAGTCCCCCTAGATGTGGATACTTTGATCCGTGCGTCCCCTAGTTCTGAGTTAATCCGTCTGTGTTTTAACATACAGATAATCCAGTTTACGAGGGAATTATCCACTTCAAGGTCTACAAGTGCTCTTTTTACCGCATCATTCTGTACATTATTGAAGGCGCCTTCAATGTCCAGAAAAGCTGCTAGAGTATACTCTTTGTCCTTGAGTGATTTTTCTACTATACTTACTAAGTTGTGAAGGGCTGTTTCAACACCTTTTCCTTTCGTGTAAGCATGTTGGGCAGGTGACAACACATTCGGTTTTATACTACTTCGTATGTGTATATCTATTAATCTTTCGAAGGTTTTTAAAACAAATGATGATAGACTAATGGGTCTATAGTCTTTAGCTTCCGTGTTGCTTGGTTTCCCAGCTTTTGGTATAAAGACTACTTTTACTTCGCGCCACGCCAAAGGAATATATCCCCACTTAAGGCTGCTTGCAAAGAAGCTCTTGAGATGTTGGGTAACGTGTTTAGTGTTCTTCTGTAGCATCATGGGGAAGATGCCATCTGTTCCTGGAGATTTGAAGGGTGAAAACGAGTTTATCGCCCAGTTAATTTTGTCCTCCGTTATAATATCTGGTGGCACCGTGTGCTCTGTTTGTACTGCATCCTCCAAGTTGTTAACGTCAAAGTTACAACCAGGAAAATGAGTTTTGATAAGGAGCTCCAGTGATTCTCCACATGATTCAGTTCATTGATCATTAGGATCTTTAAGAGACCCTAAGGGAACTGATTCTTTTGCTAAAACTTTTCTAAGTCTTGCTGATTCATTAGTTCCTTCAATTTGGTTGCAGAAGGTTAACCACGAGCTGCGTTTCGCCCGTTGAGTTTCGGCTTTGAATTTTCTTTGACTGTTTTTGTACGCTTCCCAGTCTAATTCACTTCTAGTTCGTTTGGCTGTATTGAAAAGTCTTCTTGTTTCTTTTCTAATAATGCCAAGTTCGTGTGTCCACCAAGGTGGTTTCTTATTTCCTGTCCTTACCTGTTTAAGGGGGCATGCTTTTTCGAAAGCCTTATTTAGAATTTCTGTGAATTCTGTGGTGGCACTATCTAGGAGTTCAGGTCCATTTAGTGAATTATTTTCAAAGGATTTAATCCTTGTTTCTAATTCCCTATTGAAAGTATCCCAGTTAGTATTTCGAATATTTTTAAACGGTTTCTCGGAGGCTATTGTGTCTGGTATGAGAAATTCAATGATTTTGTGATCAGAGAAAGATTGCTCATCCGACACCCTCCATTGTTCTATTGGTACTGTACTTGAGTTACTTGTTATGGTAATGTCAAGCACCTCCTTACAATTTTTTGTGACAAAAGTTGGTTCTCTACCCCTATTTGCTACTAATAAATTGTTCTCAATAAGAAATTCAAAAAGAGACTCACCTCTAGTATTGATGTTAGTGCTACCCCACTGAGAGTGATGCGCATTAGCATCGCATCCTAGCACTAGATCGAGTTTCAGCTCCGCAGCATGTTTAACTAACTGGCTTGTTAGGTCAGCTGGTGGTCCTTCCGTCCCGTCGTGAGGCATATAGCATGATGCTATAATGAGCGGTGGTAACCCATCTCTCTCCAACTTGACGGCCGTCTGATCTAAATTACTGTATTTGGATAGAAGAAAAAGGTTAAACTGTTTTCTAGCTACGATACAGGTTCTAAAGCTACTGTTTGTTCCCACCTGAGCAGTTTTGTACAGTATAGTTCTTTTTGTATTCAGCCCTCTGATTTTTCCACCTGCTAACCAGGGTTCTTGCACGAGGGCGACGTCAATTTGTCTATTCTCCAAGAGATAGACTAGGTTGGCACTGGCAGCTTTACTGTGATGAAGATTTATTTGAACAAATTTCATGATTAGTTTTTAACTACCGACCCCCTATTTACCTTTTTATTCTGATTGGCTATGAGCCTCAGTCTGCATCGGTTTGTGCCAATGCGAACCTTGAAGCCAATTTTTCGCAGAAGTGGCAGAGATTTCTGGCTGAGTAGCACCGTCACTTCTGTACCTTCGGCGGTCTGCTCTCCCACATCGATAACATCCCAGTTTTGACTGAGCTGGTCGGTGTTTAGGGATCTAAGGTATCTTTCGATACGGTCCCTCGGGATTACAGGTCCTCTAATCACCAATTTCGCTTTAGGCCGTGTGATGTTTCTGATATCCTCCTTATTAATAAGGCGGAGATCAGCATTCTGCCAAGGGACACTGGTTTTTTTTACAAAATCTTGGAGCCATGCATAGGTATATTTATCCTCGCATGCTAGAAGCTTGAAACCTTGCACGGTTGCGAGGGTACCGAAGAGGGGCAGTGGCCCATTCTTAACGATAGCCTCGTTTACCGCGTCAAGGATTCTGGACTCCAAGAGCTTCCATTGGTCTTCCGTCAGCTTCCGCGATGGGTTTCCAAAGTCAGCAATTGCCGCCTGTTGGCCCTCCACGGTCACTTTCGAAAGCCTAGCTTTTTTCCTCTTATTTTCCGGTGAGGAATTCTTCGTCGAAATCGTGTCGTCGTTCCTTACTCTTTTGGATGACCCTGCAGTAGGGTGTGAGTCAGAGTGGGGCGGGAGGCCCAGCTGCTCTTTCCCCAACACCGTCCTTTGGGTTACCTTGGAGTTCGGTTCGTTGTGTCCGTCCTTTGTCGTGTCCTGTACTCGCTGATACGATCTATCCAGGGCTTCCTTTTCTTTTTTCGTTAAGGACTCCGGATTTCTTTTACTTAGCCGCCGAATGATCTTCTCAGCATTTCGTTTTTGTCTGCGCTGTATTTCTCTGTCGCTTAGGCGACCCTTTGCCTTACGTCGCACTCGCGTTACAGATACCGCGCTGTCTTTAGTCCTGTTCTTTCTGCTTGGTTTGAGGGAATTACTCGCATTTGGGTTGCATTTAGGGCTATGGCCCATAATGTTTTCCGCATGCTTATCCTTCCCTCTGGCCTCATCGTCAATTGTCTTCTCATCTACGAGACACGTAGGAGCGAGAGGCTCCATGCTTTGTCTAGTCTTTGAGAGAGACAAATCGTCGATGTGCATATGTCCTGTGGCATTGCTACGTCTGGGACTTGGGGGGTTCAAAACTCCTGGGTTGTATGTGAGGCTATGGCCCTGCATGCTTCCCAGGTGCACGGACTCCCCGAGACTCCCACCCGAGTTAATCGTCGCAACTTCCAGTCCCGTAGGAGCGGGAGGCTCCATGCAACGACTGGTTGATTGTTTAGATTCCTCAGGTATCGGTAGGTGCATGTCCGTTGTCCGGTCTGTCGTTTGACCGGTTGATGGTGTCACCCTCCACTTACGTTGGGTTTTCCCTTCGTAAGAGTTTGGTGGTCCCATTAACTGATCTCCGCTCATGGCTTTCGCACAAGAAACCTCCTCCGATGTACAGGCGTGAGGCCCGTTCTTCATTGAAGGCTCCTCCTGCAGAATGTCATATGCGGTTTTTAGTCGTTTCCGTTCTAGTTCAGTCAGGTCAATCCACCTCTTTGAACCAAGTCGTTTGATTGTCTTCTTACTGTTGGCGATTTTACTTCGCCTCGAGGAGGTAGACAATCTTGAAAGATTGGAGCTAGCTACGGAGCAGCAGTCACTGATATCATCAATATCCACTGTTCCGACACTAGTTCCATCTCTCACTCCGAGGTTGGCAAAGGGGTCGAGAAGAAGGTCTTCCTCTGTCAAAGTCTTGTCCGTTTCGTTTAAGTGTTCGTCGTCGATGTTTCGTTTAGTGGAAAGTTTTGTCACTGGCGACTTCTCTCCTTCAGTTAACGAAGGAGCCAAGCCCGCGCCGGCAGCCGTGACCTCTGCCGACGTTTTGGCACATATCCGTACCAGTGTTTCATTGTTATTGGTCGTACTTTCCATTTTTTCATAGGTTTGAGTTTGTTAGTTAGTTTGGTTCTGCAGCTGGATTGCTGGAGAACCCCACGTAAGCACCCCCACCAACGTCAAGGTCAAACTCTTGGGGGTGGATTCCACTAACATCCTAAAGTTTTTAATTGCATTTACCTCCTTTGCAGCATTTTTTCTTAGAGCTACATTGGAAACTAAAGATCGTATAGAAATACGCCAATCACACAGAAATTTAAGTTTTCATATAGCCATTGGTCATTGGTGAAAAAAACTAAAAAATTTCAAAAATTTCACTTACCCCCCTTCTTCATCTAAACGCTTCAATTATTGAAGAACTACAGTTATACACTACAGTTACACTTCTCTTCTTTTATTTTAATTTTAAATAAAATTGTCTGGATGAAAAATTATTTTCCAAACTCTAAATTTTGAAATAAGAATAAAAAAAAATATTGAATTTTTTTTTTCAAAATTGTATGTAAGTAGGGGGAAGGCGGGAGACTTGAGCCACTTTTTGTAAAATTGTTGATAAAAACTTGTCTATTTATCTCAGCCGCATGAAAGATACATCTCTATAAAGCTACACTTATCTATTTTGAAACTAGTTAAATTGGCTTCAAATATATGCAATCGGTTTCAACCCAGAGCAAATTGTTTGAAGAAAGATTTTCGGCTCAAGTCTCCCGCCCCTACGGGAGACTTGAACACCCCCTGGAGGAGACTTGAACATACCCAAATTGAACAAGTTAACAATACAAAAAATGAGATCACCGTCTATGATTTTCATAAAACTCAACTGTTACTATATTTAACGTATTATTTGCTAAGAAAAATGTTTTAAAAATGTATACACGAAAATATTGATACAAAATTAAAAACAAACTTAAAAACCGTAACAAATGAAAATAAATACAAAACTTAAATAAACCCCTCCTTGGGAAATACAGTAAGAAGATTGTAAGATTTTTTAAACATAATTTGAGCATTGCTATCCTTGTATTTCCCCCTCTGCGGCAGTTTTTTGACTTTTTTTTGGTTTTGCTCCTCATTTTCGTATGATCAAGTCTCCCTACAATAAGTGGTTCAAGTCTCCCGTCCACGCTTTTTGAGACAAAAGAGATTATAAATTCTGTTACGTAAGCTGTTGCAATATTTTGCACGGGTATTTACAAAAACAATTATTCAAGGAATAAGATCATACTAAATTATTTAATTAATTACGAGACAAACAAAAGTTATGAAATTAAAAGAAAAAACAAATTGTTTAACTTTTCATAGCGAAAAATGCATTTACTCGTCCAGGAACCAAAATAATATGTTGATCCTGAAACCTTTTCATTAGCAAATAGAAGGTCATTTTCTGCTTCGGATGTATAAACTCTTCTAGAATTTAAGGGTAGTCTGAGTGAAATATTGCGAGTGGCTCATGTCTCCCGTATGGTCAAGTCTCCCGTTTTCCCCCTACCTATAAGTACTTTTTTTGTTTCAAAATTCAATGGTTTTCTATTTTTGACTATAAATTTATAAGAGTATTGAATTTTGAAAACAAAAATAGCACTTAATTACGTAAAAAGAAATTTGAAATTGTCTTTAATATTTGTTTTCTTCAAAATATTGAGTCTTAAAATTAATTTTTCAAAAACTGTTCACTCTTACAATTTTATTTAAAATAAAAGCATTGTAGGTGTTACCGTTGTTTTGAAATATTTTTTTCCTATTTTAAGTCAATTTCCTAGAAAAAATTACCTCTCCTGGCTAAACGGGGGTGAATAAACCCCCCCTCCCATACGATTTTTTTCTTTATCAACCCACCTTACACGCTCTACCTTTTTGTCACATTTTATACGAATCACCCTGTATTAACGAAATACAATGTTTCGTGACCTTCGACTCCGTATGATTAATGTAGTGGAGCCCGATTAGATAGGGAACTTTCCCAAAACCTTTAAATATATCACTGTATATTTTTTTAGAACTGTTTTCTAATTTTTCTGGGGGATACGACGCAAGAAAAACTCACCTGGTACTCAACCTCAAAGGTGGTGTAAAGGAGTACATTTTTTACAGAAACATTAAATCCGTAACTCTACCGATTGAATTATCTCAAAAACTGTCACTCTTATGAAAAAAAGGTCCAACACATTTTTTGTAGATAATTTTCTAAGCTTCAACCATGTGTTTGACATTTTTTCTGTAAGAGTAACCGTTCGGGAGTTATTTTTTAAAAGCCATTGACCGGGGGGGGTAAAATATTTAGCGACACTCATATCGATGGGGACTTTTTACAGTTTCCTTAGAATACTATGTGGAGGCTATATACCAAAATTCAGATTTCCGCCATTTTATCGAAGCAAAAAGCTTAAATGACTGGACTATTAATGGGCTCTGGAACTTTAGAAAAGTTTTTTTTTCAAGGTCATGAACGATTTTTGGCACCTTATTTGGGCAATATACTATCTGATAAGTAACTAGATCGTCATAAAAGGTCAGTTAGTTTCAGTAATTGGTCAGTCATAGATTGCTTTATTGAATTTTTAACCTTATGCCAAAAATCGTTCGTAACCTTGAAAAAAAAATACTTAAAAAAATCGTAAAAAAGAATCTTTACCAATTACTGAAACTAGCTGACTTTTTATAAAGATATTAGGGCCTTTCGGATGGTATTAAATTTTTGTAAATTTCCCATGAATGAGGTGCCAAAAATCGCACGTGACCTTGAACAATAATTTAAATATTCATTAAAGAAAAACTATGACTAACCTTTTACAACTGTCAAGAGGCCTTTCAAATTGCATATTTTTTTTTAAATGACCCAAATGAGGTGCCAAAAGTTTTCTTTGTGACCTTGAAACGAACTTCAAAAATTCATAGAAAAAATTATATAGCTGACCAATTACTGAAAATAAATGACCTTTTATCACGATCTAGAATTCTTTCGGATGGTAAACATTTTTTGCAAATTTCCCTTAAATGAGGTGCCAAAAATCGCGCGTGACCTTGACCGACGTTGAGAAAGTTTGAGCCTTGATTACAAGTTATCTAGAGCTGACCAATTTCTGGGACCGGTTGACCTTTTCTGACCAATTAGGTACTGACCAATTAGATGACATATTTAAATCAAATTTCCCTCATATGAGGTGCCAAAGGTAAAGAGCCCTATTAATGTTGTTATAAATGTTGAAAACAAACTATCACAGAATCCATCGCAGTAAAAAAAATCTCATACAAATCGCCATTAGGCACGGTTTTGATGGATTCAGTTTTTGGAATTCGTAAATGCATTAAAATGCAGACATTAGGGTGGTCGTTAAAAAGAGGTCCATTTAGCTGGGGCTAAGTCGGCTCTAAATGAAGAAAAAAAAAATTTCCTAATTTTTTTAGATTTTTATTTTCATCCCTTATGATCGCTGTAGGGGTAGATTAAATTTCCCCTTTTTTTGCATGTTAGGAAATTCGCGTAAAATCTGCCTAAAAATTTAGAGCATGTAGGTGGGAATTGGACAAGAAAAAAATCCTATAAGAGGGTTGTAATATCTCTCCCTGCTTGGATGGGAGGTGCAATTTAATAAAATATAATTGCATAAATTGAATTAATTAAAAAACAACGGTAGTACTTGTAGTAATATTTTGTAGCTTCTTGGAAAGCCAGAAGTCCATTTTTACGGTTTGTTTTGAAATTAAGTTTTTTGATGAACAGTTTTGGCCAAAAATTGTTTCAAACTCAACATTTAGAAGAAGAAATATGTTTTTTTTTCCAAAAATATTACCCCTCCGATAGGATTTTTTTCTTGTCCACTTCCCACATACATGCTCTGATTTTTATCACAACAAAAACATAAATGTTAAAAAAGGAGCCAAGTTCTTATGTGCACAAGAAACCTGTGCGTAAAAAGTCAGCCAAAAAAAGTAATGAGATCTAAAATATATGCCAAGTTTTAAGTTCATGAAGTTTAATATCAAATATCTTAAGAAGAGTATTATCGAAACAATTCCAAATCATGACAGAAATTTGGTAATTAATGATTACTGATTAAAATTTGGTGGGTTCACTGGTCAAGTTTTCATACATTTTAAATTTGTGATCAAAAAAGTATTTAAGAGAAAACTTGCCAAGTAAATCCACCAAATTTTAATCAGTAATCATTAATTACCAAATTTCTGTCATGATTTGGAATTGTTTCGATAATACTCTTCTTAAGATATTTGATATTAAACTTCATGAACTTAAAACTTGGCATATATTTTAGATCTCATTACTTTTTTTGGCTGACTTTTTACGCACAGGTTTCTTGTGCACATAAGAACTTGGCTCCTTTTTTAACATTTATGTTTTTGTTGTGATTTCACTCCTTTTTGCAAAGACTAATTTTGCCAGGTGAAAGTCAAGCCCTACCGGTCTACAAAGTTTCATAACCGAACCGAAAATGCTCCATACAAATAATAGCAATTCTGATAAAGTTGGTGGATGGCACCCCCCCCTGAATGGACAATTCCAAATTTTCGATTTTTTTCCTTTCTAAGTACTTCAAGTCCTACCGACCTACCAATTTTCATCGTTCTACAACAATCGGAAGTGCTCCATACAATTTAAAAGAATTTTTAAGAATGTGGGTGGATGCCACGCCCCCTAAATGCAAAATTCCAATTTTTCAATTTTTCTTTCTAAGTACTTTGAGCCCTACCGACCTACCAATTTTCATCGTTCTACAACAATCGGAAGTGCTTCATATAGTTAATAGGAATTTTTAAGAATGTGGGTCGATGCCACGCCCCCTGAACTGAAACTTCCAATTTTTCGATTTTTTTTTTCTAAGTACTTCAAGGCATACCAACCTACCAATTTTCATCGTTCTACAACAATCGGAAGTGTTTCATATAATTTAAAAGAATTTTTGAGAATGTGGGTGGATGCCACGCCCCCTGGACTGAAACTTCAAATTTTCGATTTTTTTTCTTCTAATTACTTAAAGGCCTACCGACCTACCAGTTTTCATCGTTCTACAACAATCGGAAGTGCTCCATATAATTTATAAGAATTTTTAAGAATGTGGGTGGATACCACGCCCCCTGAATGCAAAATTCCAATTTTTCAATTTTTTTCTTTCTAAGTACCTCAAACCCTACCAACTTACCAATTTTCATTGTTCTACAACAATCGGAAAAGCTCCATATAATTTATAGAATATTTAAGAAAGTGGGTGGATGCCACGCCCCCTGAATAGAAAATTGCAGATTTTCGATTTTTTCCTTTGTATGTACCACAAGGCCTACCGTTGTGCGAAATTTCAAGTTTCTACGATGTCGGGAAGTGCTCCATAATTTTGATGATCTGTCAGTGAGTCAGTGAGTCAGTGAGTCAGTGAATCAGTGAGTCAGTGAGTCAGTGAGTCAGTCAGTTACGGTTTTTGCGATTTTTGAAGTCCTATATCTTGGGAACTACTAATGCTAAAGAGTTGAAATTTGGTGAGCCATCTGTGTTTGATCAGTTCAGCAAATACTCCGAATTTGAAGTTTCTGACTTTATTGGTACGGAAGTTAGAGGGGGGTTGAAAATCGCCTGAGTTTGTTCCTGTTAAAAGGGTGTAGTGCCGCGAACTTGGCTGGGCACTACCGTGCCCTTTGATTGGCAGATTTTACGCGAATGCAAAAAAAATGGAAATTTAATTTACCCCTACAGCAACTATAATGGGGGGTGAAAATTCAAATCCTTTTATCACGATAGAGATCTTTCGGATGGAAAACATTTTTTTGCGAATTTCCCACAAATAAGATGCAAAAAATTCGTTGCGACTCTGCATGACCTTGGGAAAATTCAAGCCTTGATTACAAGCTATCTATAGGGCTGACCAATTTCTAGTACTAGTTGACCTTTTCTGACCAATTATATTGCACTTTTTTTCGCAAATTTCCCATATATACCTAAGGTGCTAAAGGTCCAGAGTCTCTCAAAAATTAACCACATTTATTTGTCTTCTCTTAAACATCCTCATACAATTTTTTTTAACTTCTTAAATAATAGGTAATTGGCAATGAGGGTGTTTTGAACTTATAAAATACTTAGTACCTAAAACAAATAAATTCCTAAAACGTTTTCAAGTATCTATTTGAATGACCTTAATTAAATGTACAAACAAACTCTTATCAAATAGATACTATATTCATTTATTCTAATGATGACAATGAATAATGACATAATTATCACATCACATCGCATCGCATCGTCACGCTCATGTGCGCAACGTAATACAACTCTATTGAATTTCTTTTAATCGTCTGCCTTGTCTTTATTAACTAAGTTACTAATTGCTGTTGATATTTTTATCTAATACGAATGTTTTAATGTTTACACAACAATATGACACATTTCAGAAGTGGTTTAAGCAATTTTATTACAGTAGCAATCAAATAATATGGTTTGCATGAAGTTCTTATAAGATATGTGTAAGTATAAGTACTTACTTACATGAGACATTTTTATGTGTGGAATTCATAGATATGATGTTTTTATGAAGTTGAATCTCTCACTCTACAATAGTTTAATTTAATTTTGAAGTGATTACTACTTAAGGCTCATAAAATTTCATAATAGCCCTTTTTGGTAAAAGCGTGTACCTATGTAGTTATAGCCGTTTTTTTTTCAAAGCATTTAAACTGTTTTATCTTAAATACAAACTTTCTCACAATCAATCATTCTGTTATCTTAAAACTCATAATGTCTTATATTAAAAGACATTTTTATATACCATCCTTGTACAAGCACTCTTCAAACAAGAATTTTTAGAACATTCAGTGAATCTTTATCTTTCAAGTGTGCAGACAATATCTCAATTATGAATCATAGGTACTCGAACAACAGATCCCACTTCAATTCACCTCTCTTTTCTATCTCTATCGGATGGAATTATGTTCATTAGGGTGGTCGTTAAAAAAAATGTTATCTTGCATGGGCCTTAAGCAGTTCCAAATGATGAAACGAAAATTCCCTAATTTGTTCAGATTTTTATTTTCATCTCCTATAGTTACTGTCGGGGTAAATTAAACTCCCTGTATTTTTTTTTAATTCAGAGCATGTAAGTTGGAAGTAGAAAAGAAAAAAAAAATCCCATATGAGGGCGGTAATATTTTCCGTCCACTTGAACAGGAGGGCAATTTTATAAAAAAAATAAAATAAAATCGAAAAAAAGTAATTAAAAACAACGGCAACACTAAAGCATTGCTTTGTAGCTTTTTGCAAAGCCAGAAATCCATTCTTTTAGTTTATTTTCAAAAAAGTTCTCATAGTAAATAGGTTCAGCAAAAAAAAATTTCCAACTTAAAATTAAAAAAAAAATATAATTTTCCTCAAAATGTTGAGTTTGAAATAATATTTTGCCAAAACTGTCCATAAAAAAATGTTATTTGAAAAAAATCATAACAATAGACTTCTGGCTATCCAAAAAGCTACAAAGCTTGTTTTTTCATTGATTTTTTAAATTAAATTTCCCCTCCCGTCCAAGTAGGGATAAATACTACCCCCTTCCCATGGGATTTTTTTCTTGTCTACTTCCAAACTACATGGTCTGCATTGCATTTGGCAGATTTTACGTAAATCACCTATATGCATAACAAAGATGGAATTTAATTAACCCCTACAGCGACTATATGGGATGAAAATAAAAATCTGAAAAAATAGGGAGTTTTTTATTTCATTTGGAACTGATTTAGGCCCATCCAAATATAAAAACTCACAAAAAAAAACATATATGTATAGCGACCACCCTATGTATTTGAACATGGTAGGTCTATATGCATGTCGTTGTTTATTAATATACAAAGTCACAAAGCTTATAAGAACATTATGCTTTTGAATTTCTTAGTCTGATTTTCTTATAAAACAAAAGACATTTTGTAAAATGTGTACCTACTTGAAATCATTTTTTTTATCTCAAAAATTTCATGAATTGCAATTCACAACAAGTTCGACTACTAAAACAGGTGTTTTTTTTCAATTTATATTGATCGTAAGGAGGGAAACTCTCTTAAATGATATTAAATAGCTAAGAAATTACCCTTTTCACTTTATTATCAAAGGGCACGATAGTGCCCAGCCAAGTTTCCGGCACTACACCCTTTGTACAGGAACAAACTCAGGCGATTTTCACCCCCCTTTAAATTCAGTACCAATAAAGTCAGAAACAGCTGTATTTGTTTCAACTCTAAAGCGTTTGTAATTCCCGACTTATAGGACTTCAAAAATCGCGAAAACCGTAACTGACTGACGTACTGACTCACTGACAGATCATCAAAATGATCCCGACACCGTAGAAACTTGATACTTAGCACAACGATAAGCCTTGCGGTGCATGTAAAGAAAAAAATTGAAAATTTGAAATTTTCCGTTCAGGGGGCGTGGCATCCACAAATTTCTGCAAAATTCTTATAAACTATATTATATAAACCACTTCCGATTTTTGTAGAACAATGAAAACTGGTACCAAATTTCTATCACAACTTGGAGTTGTTTTGATATTACTCTTTTCAAGATATTTGATATAAAACTTTTTTTGGCTGACTTTTTACGCACATGTTTCTTGTACATATGAGAACCTGGCTCTTTTTTTTAACATTTATGCTTTTGTTGTGATCGCTCTAAAAGTGCCTCTACACTATCCCATAAAGTATTAAAATCTGTCAGAATAAAGTGGGAATGAGTCACGACTGCCAAATTTGTGGAATGAAAATGATTTTCATATTTTGCTTCCACACTTGCATCAAAACAAATCAGTTTCACTTTTTTGACACGTGCCAATGCTCAGTGGGATAGTGTTTGCAATATGTAAAACTAAAATTAAAAATAAATGTTTTTATTTTCTTTTAAAGTGGTCTAGTCAACAAAAATAATCCATTCGACGAATGATAGTCATAGGTCATAGCTTTCATTTGATACCTCATTGAACGATAATTCCATTGTAAAGGAATAGATCAGTCAAAAATGTAACTGAAGCAAGTGACCATTTTCTGACGAAAGAAATCTGATTTTGAAAATGTTTGGACTTAAGCTATGATAGCTTACCCAGCAGCTCCATTGGCATTCGCCTTTCTTCAAAATGGGGCCCCCATAATTTTGAATCGCTTCCCGTCATTTAGAACTAAAATTGAAAAAATAAGCGCATGACAAAATTTATTGAACTAAAATTCCATATTATCAAAATCTGTATTTCAAACAGCACAAGAGCATTTGAAGCATCCGGTGCCGGTTTCTGCATAACGACAACTCCACATTTTAAAAAGTTGAGGCGATTACAAAAATCAATGTTCAAAACCAAAATATAAAATATTTGTTTGAAACAATATTTTTTCTTGGAAAGAGTAATAAGAACCATATTCATTGTGTTTAAAAAAGTATTAAAAATGAACTCTTTACTAAAAAATAAATATATGAATCAAAGAATCAAGTTTTGTCATTAAAGTGGAGTTGTGTGGTTTTTGATCTGGATGCTTCATTTGCTGTTGGGGTTCTTATTAGGAACGAACTACAGAGAACGACAACAATTTTTCGAAATTTCAAGCTTTATATTTCTTGTATACACACTTTTTCCCTCCCACCAAAAGCTATTCAAATAAATCGAGGTACAAAATACACTTACAATTTTACGCCAGTTCGTCACAAGTTAAGGTAGGCACGAAAGAAGTTCTGGGTTCAACACTTCAAAAGCTGTTAATTATAAGACTTAAAATGTTACGCAAATGACTTCACTTTTTATGGCGTTTGCTCTCAGTCTATATTTTTTATATGTTTGCTGTCATCTGGTGTTTTTCCTGATTTTTGAGGTCTTCAATAATAACCCATCTTCACAAGTGTGGAAATAAAAACAGGGCCAATTAATTATTATAGAAGAATTGTGAAAATTTCATGCATAGCAAATCATAGATCCAATTCTAGCCTAAAATCGATTTTAACAAAAAATTCGTAGAAATAAAACACACATTTCACTTCTAAAAATGCTTTGATTAGACAGATCATTTTAAACTAAGCTTGAGGTGCTTCTAAGCATTTGTGTTTTATTTCTACGGATTTTTTGTTAAATAAGACTAGATTTGGATCTATTACTCAAGGGCATTCAATTTTATTGCCAGTCATCAATATTATTATTGTACCTAATGAACAACATGGATTTTGCCTCAAAAAGTTTACAGTAGCCAATCTTTTTGAGTTGGCTAACCAAATTATTTTTATTTTTTATTTATTTATTTATTTATTTAATCTACGAGCTTCAGACTCAACAGATGCAAAAAAGATAAATGCATAGGTATACACAAAAATATAAATAATTTACAATGTCTGCTTACTATCTTAAAAATAAATAATTTAAATCATTTTTAAATTTATTTCTTGGCCATGCTATGTCAATATGACTAATTACTTCATTGAACTCCCTAATTGACCTTGAGATTGGTTCATTCATACCATGATTTGTCCTATGTTTAGGCTGAAAAAGAAGGTATCTTTCTCTCAATGGTCTAATCGGGGCATAAATACAAATTAACGATAAAAGGTTAGGGCACTTTATATGGTAACATAAAAGATCTCGCACAAACACTATATCGTGAATAGTTCTTCGAGATTTGAGAGATTTCAAACCCAGAAGATTATGTCGAGCTTGAGAATTTGGACAAAAATTACATCGCATTTTAAAAAACACAAATTTTGTGAAACGATTCTAAACTTTCTCAATTCTATCCGAAAACGTTTGTTGGCAAGGGTTCCATATGACATCAGCATACTCAAGTAATGATCTAACTAATGTGTTATATAAAGACACGAGTGTATAGGGATCCGAAAAGTCAGTAGAGTTTCTTTTGATGAAACCAATCATTGTGTTGCTTTTGCATAGCATCAATGTGCGGAACAAATGTAAACTTGGAATCAAAGGAGACACCCAAATCCTTTACTGTAGTCGTTCTCTGAAGAGAAGAACTACCTATCAAGAGAATACATAAAATCATAAGTTGAAAGTTTCCTTGAAACAGAGATAGCGAAGCATTTCTTTACGTTAAGCTTAAGACAGTTTACCATACACCAGTTAGATAAATGATCGAGGTCTATTTGGAGATTAAAGCAGTCATAGATCGAATTTACTTTTAAAAATAATTTAAGATCATCAGCGTATATGAGACATTGGCTGAACTTTATGTTTTTACATATATCATCGATAAAAATTATAAATAAAAGTGGACCAAGATGACTGCCCTGGGGAACTCCTGTGGTACATCTAATGGATCTAGAGGTTTGATTGTCAAGTTTAACCTTTTGGACTCTATCAGTTAAAAAAGATGAAATCCACTGAAGGAGATTAGAGTGAATCCCAAAACTTTCAAGCTTACGAAGCAGGATGTTGTGACATACTGAGTCAAATGCCTTACTAAAATCCGTATAGATAGCATCAACTTGACTTTGACTTTCAATGCAATTAATAACGAAAGAGGAGAAACATGCCAGATTAGTGACAGTTGATCTACCCGAAATAAACCCATGTTGGGCATCACTTATATGTTCTTTTACGAAAAAGTCGAGTTTGCTCTTTACTAAACTTTCAAGCAATTTGGGAATTGCGGACAACTTACAAATGCCTCTATAATTTTCAACATTGTTTTTCGACCCACACTTATAGATTGGGATCAGAAAAGAAGATTTCCATTTGTCCAAAAATAGTCCGGCCGATAAAGATAAGTTAAAAATAATTAGCAATGGAAAGCAGATAGAATTAGAACATTTTTTTGAGACAATATTTTTTTTTTTTTATATATATTTACTTTATTTCATACAATATCCTTAAACGTTATAATATAATTAATATAATATTAAAAATAATAATACTTAT
Organism: Dasysyrphus tricinctus; assembly: GCA_963921185.1. NCBI lineage: Eukaryota > Metazoa > Arthropoda > Insecta > Diptera > Syrphidae > Dasysyrphus > Dasysyrphus tricinctus. The sequence goes on along the minus strand of OY992532.1, from coordinate 189,911,686 downwards.
TATAAATCAAATTACTATATTATATACGCATAAAGTTATTAGAAAGAAATAGCTGAGTACAATCTTTTATCTTTTGTAAGATAGAGTTGAAAGTACTTTACAAGTTGTACAATTAAATCAAAATAGGTCTATTGATGGGGAAACAATAGAAGATTGCAAATGGAAACAAAAGGTTTCAATTTAAAAATTATTTTAAAATTATTTCAAAATTATTTCAAAAGTATAAATTACATTATTGGATTTAATAAAGCATCAATTACAGAATGGTTAAATGAGAAAAGCCACTTTTTTACTTCATTCAAGAATACTGTTTTCACTCTCTCACACCTTAGTTTTTCTGGTAATCTATTGAATAAACGAGGAGCAGTTACATAATAACAATGTGAAAAATGCGTTTTTTTGATGGTTGGTACAGTTACGAAGTTTCTGGTGTTGATTCGCAAGCTATAGTTATCTTGCACTCTAGCTACATAATAACCGGAGTTCATGAAAAATATCTTTAAAACTTTGTAGCAGTAAAGGTGCCTTAAAGGAAGAAATTCGAGAAATTTGAACAACTCAAAACTAGGTGTCCTACGATTGGTTTTGGAAATGATTCTTATTGCATGCTTCCGCTTTATTAATAAAGGTTCTAATTTATTGAAATAAGTACCACCCCAACAAGAAATCCCATAATCTAGTTTTGATTTCAGTAAACCATTGTAAACTAATTTTAAGACAGGAAGATTACAGTACATACTAAGATGGAACAATTGTCTTACCACTCCGTTCAGATACTTTTTTCAAATAGGTTGTATGGTCTTTCCAACAAAGTTTTTGGTCCAATATAATACCCAAATATTTAAAACTATCAACACGTTCAATCAAAAAGCAATTTTCGTTGCAATTTATTGAATTGTTGAAAACCATATCTTCCAAAACAAATCGATTACATTTTGGTGAATGATAATATAAAGGAAGTTCTTCGGGAACTTTACCTTTGATATTAAATATCATGAACTTCGTTTTATTGCTAATTATTAGTTTATGAAAATTAAACCATCTTCTAATTATATCCAAGTCGCTATTCACATCTGCAAACATATCAATTAGATTACTGTTTGAATAGAAAAGAGATGTGTCATCAGCAAATGCCGTGATTTTACCTTTAAAAGGTTGTAAGAATAACGAGTTGGCATAAATTAGAAAAAGGATTGGAGCCAAAACTGATCCTTGGGGAACACCCATATTCAAGAAACATTGTGAACTAAAAACATTTTTAATTTTTACGACTTGATTACGATTTGATAATTAGGAGGAAAACCATTTATAAATGGAGCCTCTAAATCCCGCTTTATAAAGTTTTTTTATCAAGCAGCAATGTATGATTCACCATATCGAAGGCCTTGCTTATATCAATAAATAATGTTGAAGGAATTTGAGAATTGTTTAAACTGTTATATATTTCACCAGATAATTTCAATAAAGCACTTTCTGTCGATTTGTTGCTTCTAAACCCAAATTGACAATCACTTAAAAACCGAGTTTTATCTAAAAAAGAAAGCATTCTAGTTTTAATTCCCTTTTCAATTACTTTAGAAAAAACAGATAGTATAGAAATAGGACGATAATTATTTAATGCCTTTGTATCACCCTTTTTATGCAATGGTAATACCACTGCAGTTTTCAAGCTATCAGGAAAAACTCCTTCTTGCACACAATTGTTAAAAATATAACAAAGAACATCAGATATATGAAAAGCAATTTGTTTTAATATTAAACTTGAAACACTATCACTAGATGATGAATTAGATGTTTTCAGTGACATAATAATTTTAGAAATCTCAAGCGCTGAAAATTGTTGAAAGTAAAAACTATCAGATTGATTATTGTCATGTACTAAACAGGTGTCACATAGAAGCGAAGGATTAGTTACATTTGAAAAACCATTATTAGATCCAATGTCAACAAAAAAATTATTAAACAAATTAGCAACTTCTAAGGAATCAGTAACAATAAGATTATTATTTTGAATACAAATATCTGAGTAAGATTTATTTTTATTAAGTATTTCATTAACAACTCGCCATTCTTCTTTAGAGTTGCCAATGTTCCTTGCTAATTTATTACTAAAATATGAATTTTTACAGAGCGGAATTTCAATTTTTACCTCTTTACATAACTTCTCATAATATTTCTTTAATCTCTGATTACTAGGATGCTTCTTGATAATAAAGGAAAGATTATTTTTCTTTTTGATTTGTTTGAGTAACGACGGAGTCATCCATTGTTTGAGGCATTTAAATTTGTTGTTTCGTTTGCATATTCTCTGGCTACAGTTATTTATATGATATTGTAATTTATTGAGAAACAAATCAAATGCATCTGAAGGGTTGATTGCCGAGTATACTTCATCCCAGAACTCTAGATTTAAACTTGATCTTAAGGCGACAAAATCAATTTTGTGAAATTCGAAATTTTCAAGATTATTTTCTCTATACCGACAACAACTGAGTTGAATACCAGTTAGACAATGATCAGATATTCTTAAATCTTGGACAATTGATTTACAATCAACAGAAATGTTTCTGTGAAATCTTGTAAAAATATGGTCCAAGCAAGAATTTAATCTAGTAGGTTCATTTATCACGGATTCAAAACCAAATGATGAAAACGAGGCTAGATAATTATCGACATCCGGTGAATCTAACAGAATGTTTATATTAAAATCACCCAACAGAATTATATTTTTACATTTTTGGCTATCCAAAAATCCCGACATATCATCCAAAAAGCATTCTACTGAACACTTGTGTAGTCTATAAACACAAATAAAGCAATAATTTACACCAGAAATCTCGCAATTAACGCTTAATATATCAGAACTTTCAAATTTGTATATACTAACTCTACAATCCTTAAGATTAGAGTTGTAAAACACCGCGACTCCACCAGCAGCATAAGTATCATTAATAAGTATCATTACAATTCGCTTTAAAATTATAGTTTGGAATAATATCATAAAAAGCCTTTTCTTCTTCAAAGATCCAAATTTCAGTAAGAAAAATTAGATCTGGTAAATGATCCAAAGGTGTGAGATGAGAGAGAAAAGTATTAAAATTAGTTCGCATGCTGCGAATGTTTTGATGTATAACAGAAAAACCGGACATTTGTTCATTATTTTGATGCTCTATACAAAAACATTTAACATCATCAGAATAAAAAGAAAAAAAACTATCATTATTGCTTAAATCATTTTGAGAATGTGTAGATAAATTAATATTATTCATAATCTAAAATAAAATATTTAAGTTAATTTAAAATTATAAATATCCTCAAGTGATTTAATCTTAAAAACTCTATCTCCCTCTTTTTTTCTAATACAAACAGTTGAGTCTCTAACCCATACAAACTTACATTCATTTTTATGTTTCAGTTCATTTGCCATTTTTAATAAAGACCTAGTATATCTGGTTAGACAATCATTGATGTAGATGTTGTTGCTGCTGTTTTTGTTGCTGCTGTTGTTGTTGCTGCTGCTACTGCTGTTGCCTTGAACATCGTAGATATCAGATGAAATGTTGCTTTTTTTCTCCCGCATTTTCATCATCACATTTTTCTTCTGAGACAATGTTGAGAACTTCCCGCATACAATGTTGCTAGAGGCAATGTTTTTGTTTCTAGCTTGGATGTTCTTAACAAAGCATGAACGAATGTCTCCTGAGTTAATCTCTTCACCAATAACAGCTGTTAGCAATTTGTTGACTCTCTCATTTACGTTTGAATTGTCAACGTGTGGGATACCAATAATATCAACTGAACACTGTTTCTCCTTCTGCTCCAGTATATTTAGCTTCGCCTCCAGGTCATCAACTCGCTTGTTCAGAGAAGCATTACAGTCTCAAGAGATTTTATTTTAACAAGCGCCTCAGTATTAACTTGCTTGAGCTGCATGAAAATAGCAGGAATACCATCGACACCAGGAATGTGATTGGGTTTAAGATCCTGTAGACCATTTAATACGTCAGAAAACTCTAAATGTATTGAGCCAATATCCACTTTAGGGGCAATATCTGAAAGAAAAACAGAGTTTCCTTGTGAAGTTGAGTAAACTTATTCAAAAAATTGAGCAAAAAGCTCAAGAGTTTTATTAATATCAGTAGAATTATCCCCTTTAAAGTTAATCGAGGTTGGAACGCCAATTGATTTCCTTTTAGAATTAATAAAACTCCAGAATTGTTTCGGATCACTTTTTAAATTAAGCTCAATATTCGAGATATAATTCCTGTGCAAAAATTTGCTGAGAACCATGAATTCCTTACGAAGTTTACAAAATGTTTGTTTGTCATCTAACGTGTTTGACATTTTATACTTAGCAAATGATTTATTCTTTACATTTTTAAAATTAGTCAGCCTTTTGTTATACCACGGAGGTTTTGAGACATTCTTTTTTGTCCTATAAGGAACAAATAAGGTAAAAGCAGTATTTAAGATATATGTGAAACGGTTAAGCATTTTGCTCAAATTTAGGTTTAAAAATTCAGTTTTCCAGTCTACAACACCGATAATTATCGAGTTCAATGAAATTTGATTTTAAGAAGTTACCTATATGATTTTGGATTGTTACAGTTAAGTTTTAAATAGCTATATAATTGGATTTCAATGTATAATTCTTTATGGTGCATTGAATTGTTTAACAAACTATATGGAACAATGTCAGTGATTGAAACATTCAATTCATCTTGTGAAGTAAAAACTAAATCTAGAATTTTATCTAAATCATTAACAATATTATTAGTTTGATATAAATTCAAAGCAAATAAATGATCAATAACAGTTAGTTCGGAATCTCTTTTTAAATTACATGGAATAAGCATATTTTCACTTAAGGAATATGACCAATTATATCGGATAGGTTGAAATCACCAATAATAAAAATTTTATGCAAATTATTGTTTAAATTATCAACAAAATCAATATTTGCAAGATGTTTTTCATAAAGTTCGGTAGTACTTTTTGGCGGTATATAACTTACATTAATTAATACTAATGTGCAAAATGGATGTATTTTACGCTGACTTAGGTAAAGCCTTTGCGTAGAAGTGAAGTTATCTATTCATTTACTGAAATTGAAAAGGCTATGGGTTTCAAGAGTAGATACTCGCTTGGATCCAGTCCTCAATATTTTAAAAAAATCGTATACGCAATATATAGCATAAAAGAGCTTTATGTTTTAATTAAAAAATATTTTATCTGAGGTTCTTCAAGGTAGTCACATTGGGCCACTACTTTTTTATATTATTCATTAATGACATTACTTACAGTTGAGGCAAATATGCGTCTCCTTGGCACACCAGTGATTACACTATCGATGTTTTGCTGAGTTATTTGTCGAGCTAATCACTTTTTAGCTCATCTAAAGTTATTAGACCTAGATTTTTCTGTTTTGCAATTGTCTGTCAAGCATGTCTCAGACATGTTAGATGGGAATCAGATAAGGGGAGCAAGCTTGCCAGTCAAGGGTGTTCAGGTGGTCCGCTCTCAAAGATACGTATTAACTCTGCTGTCAAGGACCATTTCCAAACTTATGTTAACGCGTGCGGGCTTCCAAACACATGCCACCCAAAACCATTATGGAACCTACAACAATAGAACCAGGTTGCAATATACATTTTGCTCATCTGATTGTCTTTACACTTTTCCTCGCCTGACTTCTGCCTTGAGGCAAAATATGGACTCATCAGTGAAGAGCACTCCTTTTTAGTCCTCCTTAGACCATTGTCAATTTTTTTCACCATAAAATCTGATGTAAAGAGAAGACTTTACTGGTCTTTACGGTTCTTACAGTTTTGGGGGATACTCGAACATTTTGCACTTCCAGTTGTCTGTTCCCAGTCTCAGTCTCAACTGACGCCAAGGACCTGTTTCTGAGAGCAAAAGTGACAAGAAATCGGTTATCTCTTTGCGTTGCAATCTTTTTCCTAACTTACCCTTTAGGGTGGGGCAAAAAAAAGGTTTCACACAAATTTATCTATAATTTAGGAAACTTGCCATTACAACACTTTCATACATTAAACATATTATTAGCAAACCATCTTGTAACTCTATATAATCGAAGAAAAAAAATGACATCGTTCCTCTATTTTGTCCAGCAGTGTACTTTTTACAACAAAAAAATCAGCATTTGAAATAAATGAAAAAAAAAATCCAATAATCCTTTTTTTCCCACAATTTACATGGAATTTCATTCAAAATGTTCTAAAACCAACATAATGATTTATATATTCAGCGTATTTATTCCGAATATTCCAAAGAAACACAAATAAAGAAAGCGGTTTTACTGCCGCAAATAAAACAGTAGAGGCATTTTAGATGAAAACAACTTTAAAACCTGCGAATTAAAAAATAAAAATATTCTTCCATTTACAAGCTTAATTGGAAATGTTCCCCGAATTCGAATACAAAAAAAAAATATTTGTTCTGAATGCAATTCTCGAAAGTGTAACTCGGAATTTTAATAATAACATATTGCTATCGTGAATTTTTGATCTCATTGAAACTTGAACGTCGTCATTTCCTTCGAGAATTTTTCAGATGATATTAATCCTGCTAAAGGGGCGCACGATGAAAAATTCCTCGCAATTGCAGATTTAACAGAAAGCTAAGATTAGGTTTGGTTAGGTAAACTGATGATGTGGAAGTCCGCATCATCTCACTCGAAAGCGTAAATGACAATGAATTAGTCACACACTGAGGAAACCAAACTTTGAAATTGCCAAGCAGTCCTTTGATTGGAATCCTTAGAGTGCACGGCGGGTTGGAAGACAGAGCACAACTTGGAAATGAACTGTCTTAACGTAACGAGAAAGACATGGCCACACTTAAAATAACTTGCTGCAGACCGTGAAGGATGGAGACGTTTTGTTGACCAATTTTTGTGATCCAATCGGGGTTACAGGACACGATGATGATGATGAAGGCCACTTCTATGTAGCTGGAAATCCAACCAAAACCTTTGGTGTGACAGCCCAAGGTACTAATCATTATGCCATGAGGTACTACGTGCGTTTCTATTAGCCTTTCTAAGGTCTTTAGAAGAAACGGAGGTAGACTAATTGGTCTGAAGTCTTTCGGCTCAGTGTGGGTGGGCTTGTCAGCTTTTGGAATGAAGATGACATTAATTTCTTTCCAGCTATATGGAATATTGGTGATATTTAAGTATTGGATTATAATTTGAATTATTCCATCAGGCCCTGCAGACTTGTGTGCTGAGAAAGAGTCTGTGGCCCAACTTACAATTTTCTTTTCTTGCAATCATATAAGTATTATATAATAGTCCTGCTGGTTTGTGGGTTTGTGGCTATACTCTTTAGTATACCAGAAGTGGTTTGTGTTTTCACTAGTATAGTAGAAATGATTTGTGGCTGCACTTAAGCATACCAATGCAAGCAATATAGAAACGAAATAACAGAAACTAACACAGATATTGTATAATAATTTTACAGGATGACTTTAGAAGCAAAGCTCCGTCGTCATTTAATAAGAGCAATAAAGAGAGATTACAGAAACATTGGTATATCGCTTCTATTAAGCTGATATAATTTGCACCAGAAAATATTTAAGGAATCATTAATGCTCCAATAAGGTATTAACTTTCCATCAAAGGGGTAATAGGAGCGCTATAGAAACAATTAACACTTATGTCTCAAATGTCAAGCAATTTTGTTAGATGGGGGACCAGGCCACTTTTTTATTATCTACTATTTGACTGCCAATGTTAGAAAGCTCACTTACGGTAGGGCCTCTATTCTTTGGAGATGTACCCTGGGAAATGAGTGCTCATAACTCGTGACTAAAGGGTCTCAGGACAGGAGTCAGTCCAGGAGTTATCCGGTGTTTTAAGAAAGCACGGTGGAGTGTGGAACTTTGATATAACTTTCCTGAGCCTAACAACATTAATTGAAAACTTGATGTCTCTTCAAAACCCTCTTTTTGCGTAGGTCGTTCTATTTTTATATTCATTTTTACTGATTTTAAAAATACCCCGATCAGCAGGTTTATTACTATATTTAGCTCCAGTAAACAGCCTCCTGGAGTTGTTCCTAAGGATGGCCAGCCAGATCTTAAGACCACTATACGGGGCTTAGCTTGCCTTTTCCTTTGATTATGGGGCAAGAACTTTCGTAAGCGATATGAATAGCTATGTGACATAGGTTCACAGACACGTTTTTCAATCATATCCAAGTAGTTTTGTAGGCAAATTTTCATGAAAATTTAGTTAAGCGTATAATTGAATTTTTTTTCCTACTATACAAAAGCTCAAGTCTTTCTCAGTTAAATTCAAGACCAATAATAATTTCTACTCTTTCGCATTTAATTTTCCATAAAATTCTTTAGCAATTTGCATAATTTTCTACTTGAATATACATATTTTATTCTTTGCCCTTGTGAATCCATTTATGTCAGTATAAGTGTGTCCCGCCCTGTGCATTTATTTTTATTTTCCTATTTTTATTAATATATGATGCAGAAATGACTCATTTCCTGCCTCTTGCAATATGGCACACAATCGTTTTTTTTTTCACGCTGTGGTCCCGCATGCAATGCAAAACCAGTCACCATTCCTACAACTATATAATACCTACTGCTTATGACCATTCTCGGTGAAGTTTCTTGTTACGCGACAATGACGCCAATGACGACGACGATCTTGCAAGGTCGCCAGTTGTTACGACTTACGTACCTACTCGTCTTACAGCCCCAATCATCGCACATATAAAACTGAAAAATCTCCTTTTTGATGCATGTATCTCTGATGCATAAAACTCTCGTATCTCTAGACAAGACAACAACAAGATATTATTATGTATCTGAAAGGCATGTCGAATTCAAATAAAATATAGTCGAGTGTAATTCATGTCATTAAGCCAGCTTCTTGACATTCGCACAGACAGATTCAAGAGGGTGAACAACGAACGGTGCCAATGACAGGATATCCATCTCCATCTCTCCACCTACACATTAGACTTTATAAATGTATCAAAAGAGGGTGGTGAAGGCGGTGGTGGTGGTGAACTAAAAAAGAACAAAACATAGGTCGGGCATTATTTAATGACGTGTGACAGGGGTATCCGAACGATACACGATATTGTGTATCTCTTGGGCAACCATCTATCCACTTGATGAATGTAATGAAACGGAATTGATTGTGAAATTGCTTTCTTAATGGTGTGATAATTTAGTCGATTGCTTGGTCGCAAAGTATAATTATTGCTTCGTTAAGGGCTCAGATTGGTTTTGTATAGAAATATCTATACAACCCTATATCTTATATCTCATGGTTCTATACAGACGAAATTGTCTTTTCGATATTAATTAATCTTGAAAACACAATAACAGTTAAGAAATTTATATATTTCAGTAAAATCTTAAGAACTTCAGTGAGAAATGCAATTAATATTGTCAGATTGTGTGCTTTATTAATCGCAGATGGTGATTTTTGGCAAGTTTGCGGTGTAAAATTTTATTTTGCAATTTTTCGTATTTTGTGTGATGTAAAATTTTATTGGTATCCGCCATTAGAAGTGTTTTTGGAGCTTGAAAATGAGTTGAAAAATTAAATAGGTAGGTAGCAAACTTATCTTAGGAAAAGGAAAAAGTGTTGAACGAAATTTATGTTTTTTTTTTTGCTGAAAGTGGTTAGACATTTTCAATATTAGTTTGTTCGAAGCACAATATTCGCTTAGATGACATTCTTATACCTCTTATGGGTATACCTAAAGACTTCTTACGTACCTTCCTCAATGAGGTAAGTTTTCATTAAATTTCACGACCAAAGTTTTCTACAAAAAGTTTTTCCAAATTTTTGTTCCTGCAAACTATCGATTGCAGTCCCTAATGGGATCGGTAATCTCATAATGATACTTATGTACCTTATGGACTCATTATAGATATGGATACTAAAATTGGGCGTATTTAAGGTCTGGATCTGGATTACATGGAAACATTTTCCTATGGTGTAAGTTAATTCACAACTTGTAAAAAAAAAACAATAACGTAACATAAATGTGAAATAACTGCCAAAATAACTTTTAACGGAAGAAATACTAACTTCCTGTTCCTGCTCTGATCCATTTTTTGTTTATAGTAATTAGCTAACAATAAGGGGGTTTTCGACTCAGATCGAAAGTCATCGATTTTAAGCCGATAAGCGATCGCCTGGCTGTGATTCGCATCAAAGCTACCTTCCAAAACATCAGCCTAATATGTGCACACGCCCCTACCGATGAAGCTGAGGAGTCTAACAAGGAGTAGTTTTACGACCTCCTGGACAGAGCCTACGGAGCCTGTCCGGAGTATAATGTCAAAGTCGTGCTCGGAGACTTCAATGCTAAAGTCGGAAAGGAAAACATCTTTGGCGGATTAGTTGGAAAGCACAGCCTCCACGAAACGACAACAGACAACGGCTTCCGACTAATCGACTTTGCTGCAGCTCGTAATACGGTGATAAGTAGCACTAGGTTCCCCAGGCGAAGGATACACACAGCAACCAGAAGATCTCCAGATAGTCGAACTGCCAACCAAATCGACCACGTGCTAATTGGCGCAAGGTACGCATCGAACATCTTGGACGGGCTAACTTTCCGAGGTGCAAACGTGGACTCTGACCACTTTCTTGTTGTGACAAAGTTCAGAGCCCGACTGTCCAACGAAAAGAAAACGAAGACCGCCCAAAGAAAGAAGTTCAACATCGCATGCACATCTGAGAAAGCCAGAGACTACAGTGAGCAATTGACCGGGAAACTCTCTGCCGTACACCCAGCCACAAGCGTCAACAACCAGTGGAACCAGTATCGCGACATTATTAAGGAGACAGCCGAGACCACCATAGACTATCAACCACCCAGAAAAAAGAACCCGTGGTATGATGATGAATCCACGGTATTGAAGCAGGAGACGGAAAATGCACGAATACAAATGCTGCAACGGAAAACAAGAGCAGCAATAGAGGAGTACCGTGAAAAGAGAAAGAAACCCTGCGTAGAAAGAAAAGAACATCCGCGCCTCTCAGCTCAAGATTTCGAAAAGTCCAGCACCGCCACCAACACCCACCGGTTCTACAAAACAGCCAAGCAACTGGCGACTGGTTATAGGACTGGCACGCAAGCTCTTCGAAACAGCGAAGGGAACCTAGTCACCGAAGCACAGGGAATTGTAGACGTGTTTAAGCAGCATTTCCAGCAGCTGTTTAATAAGCATTATGTAAAGGAGGCGACAGGGGAACAAAGAAGCATTAGACCAGTCAATGAAGATCCAGTCCCAGCACCCAGTACTGAAGAGGTTAAGAAAGCCATCCACAAGCTTAAGAACAACAAATCCGCCGGCTCGGATGGCCTACCAGCGGAACTCTTCAAATATGGAGGAGATGTTCTGGTAGGGTGCATGCACCAGCTCATCAACGAAGTTTGGGAGGAGGAAAGTATGCCCGACGACTGGTCAAATAGTTCCATATGCCCAATCTACAAAAAAGGTGATCCTATGTCCTGCAAGAACTACAGAGGTATATCCCTGCTTAATGTTGCTTACAAGATCCTATCCAACGTACTATGTGAGCGTCTAAAACCTTTCTGTGTGGCTTCAGGCCAGGCAGATCAACGATAGACCAAATCTTCACATTGAGGCAAATCCTGGAAAAGACCAACGAATTTAAAGTCGAGACCCACCATCTATACATCGATTTCAAGGCCGCATAAGTCGCCAAGAGCTTCTATTGGCGATGTCGGAACTCGGGATCCCGAAAAAACTGATCCAGCTATGCCGCATGACGTTACAAAATACGCGGTGCAACGTGCAAATGGGTAACAGCTCATCCGAGTTATTCCAGACGTGTACAGGGTTCAGACAAAGAGATGCGCTATCATGTGATTTCTTCAACCAGGTCCTGGAGCAGATAGTGCGCAAGAGTGGTGTTAACATGGAAGGCACTATCTTTAGCAGGTCTTCTCAACTGCTTGGCTATGCGGACGACATCGACATCATCGGCTGTTCCAAGAGAGCTGTACTTGAAGCATTCACAGCTATTGATGAACAGGCGAAACGCGTTGGTCTTGAAGTGAATGAGGACAAAACAAAGTATATGCTATCAACAAACAAAGCCTCATCTGTCCATCGCCTAGAACAAAACGTCACTGTTGGTAGCAGTAATTTTGAGGTAGTCAAGGAGTTCACCTACCTCGGAACAAACATCAATTCCACGAACAACACCTTAGTGGATATCCGACGAAGAATTACCCTAGCGAACCGCTGCTACTTCGGTTTGGCCAAACAAATGGGTTCAAAACTCCTTTCTCGAAAGACAAAGTGCACGCTATAAAAAACTCTAATTTTACCAGTTCTACTCTACGGCGCCGAGTGCTGGACGATAAGTAAAAAAGGGGAATTGATCCTGGGCACTTTCGAGAGAAAAATTTTTCGGCGGATATTTGGTCCTATATGCGAAGAGGGCGATTGGAGGAGAAGATTCAATCGTGAACTGTACGAGCTTTACCAAGATGTGGATGTAGTCCAAAGAGCCAAAACACGTCGACTACACTGGCTCGGCCACATCGAGCGAACGGACAACAACGCTCCAGCCAAGAAAATCTTCGAATCCCAGCCCCCAGGTTCGAGACGACCAGGAAGACCGAACCTCCGCTATAGGGACCAGGCGGTCACAGACGCAAGAGCGCTTGGTCTTGACGACTGGAGGGAGCGTGCGAGGGACCGCAACCGATGGAAGACCGCAATATCTCAGGCAGATACCCTTCATGGATCGGGAGCCGGATAAGTAAGTAAGTAAGTAAAGGGGTTTTGAGTACCCTTAAAATGGTTTAACACAGTGCGAGCGAGATACCGATGCACATTGGTTTTTTAGTTCTGAATATCAAAATGAGAGGGAAATACAGAGCCAAGTAAAGCCCTCCATATTCGGGTAGTGCGACTAAGAAAATAATCTCTATAAGTACTTGACTGTACGTCCGAGATTGGGCTCAAGGGTAAACCGATGTGCATTCCTAGAAGAACGATATGTGATAGAACTGTTTAAGGGGAGGAATGCAACTAGCTATTTTACCAGAACACTGTTTGTAAAAATACCGATAAAGTAATGAAAGACATGAAACATTGCGAAGGTGTTCGAGAGATGCAAATGTTTCCGTTATAGTTCTAACACCTATCAATACTAACGTTCTGTTTTAAATTCTATCCAAAATACTTAAATGGGTATAAGAAGTACCTGATATGGGAGTTGTACCCAAGCCTTCGACGATTGAAGGCTTTATAGATGGCAGCCAGATCAGAAAGGGTGAAAATGTCTTGCATCTTCGAAGAAAACCTAAACATTTCGCAGCATTTTTGGCGATGACGTCGAATATGTGATCATTTCACAGAAGGTGGTTTGTGATCGCATACCCAGAACTGAAAGCTATTCGGTTTCCTCGATGCAAATCCACTCATGGATTGGGGTAAATTTCGGTTTAACGACAAAAGAGCTTTGAGCTTTTGAAGCATTTAATTCTACGCAGTTTTTGATTCCCCATTGAACAAAGCTATTGAAATAATGAGCTTATCATACGCTGCCACTCAAGTTCCACATCTAAAAAACAAGAAAGTGAATCTTGAAACTAATTTGGAAAACCTGAAAGCACTGTCGTCTTCATAACAATTTAATGGATTAAAAGTTTCAGGCAGAACATCATTTATAAAAATAAGGAAGAGAGTCGGGGACTAAACGGAGCCTTGGGGCCCACCAGCATTTATTTTATGATTATCAGACTTGAAACCGTTCAACACAATTTGTGTTGAACGATCCAAAAGGAAATTTCTAACGAAGATAAGATTCATCAATACCTAATGCATGCATTTTAGATAAGAGAGCTTGATGCCAAACACTATCAAACGCTTTCTCAAAACGATGTAGAGATTTGTTCCATTGCTCGGTGAGATAAACAATCAGATCACCAGTAAACTGGCATACTGGCGGTCTTTAAGAAGCTTTCGTTCTTCGAGATATTTCTTAAGCTGTTTATTTATCGGCGTTTCCATGACCTTAGAAAGAGGGCACATAAGTGCAATTAGGCTATAGTAAGAGGGAAAAGAAGATTCTCCTTTCGTAGGGACAGGCTGGACAAATGCTGATTTTCATCCATTCCGAAAAAGACCAGTTGAGTAAGACAGATAGAAAGCTTACGCAGTGGCCTTGCCAGCTTTGAAGAACCCCTCTTCAGAACAATGGGAGGGATACTATCCGGATCAGCGGATTTGTGTATATCCAGATCTTTAAGAACTCTTGCTACTGCACGAGTGTGAAAGAAGATTCATCCCATGAAATCACTAGCGCTCTCGAGTACAGGAAGAGTGGTAGAATTCTCAGACACCGTCGAATTAACAGAAAACTGTGCTGCAAGCCATTTGCTTTATCTATTGAGCTAACGAAGGTAGTGTCATTGAAGACGAGTGTTAAAACCGAAGACGAGGTGGTATTTCTAATATTTTTTTACACATGGCCAAACATTTGTATTACCTTTGGGACACTGTAGTATTTTTTGCCTTAATTTTGGGTCATGAAAAAAATTGGTTCCAGCTTGTTTAAACTTGATCCGGTTTTCCTCAGTTGGGTTGGCCTTATAACATTGGAAACTAACTTCTTAATCCTGATAACCTCTTTACAGCTCAAATCGAACCATTGATAGATTTTATCCTATGCGGGATAAAATTTCTCATTCCGTGTCCATATTTGCACTGGAGTCTACGTCACTATCGAGGAAGCTAAAGTCCCTGAATATTGTTGAGAACGTCCCAGTTGACTTTCTCGTATTGCCAAACGGTTCTCCTAGGGGTTTTGTCCTCAATGGTCTGATGTGCCTAGGGGGCATAAAACATTGATCGTGATCAGGGTCATAGAGGTAAGATGATGGGTCTTTGCCTGAGATATTGCGGTCTTCCATCGCTTGCGGTCCCTCGCAAGCTCCCTCCAGTCGTCGAGGCCAAGCGCTCTTGCCTCTGTAACTGCCTGATCTTTGTAGCGGAGGTTCGGTCTTCCTGGTTGTCTCGAATGAGAGGTGTGGAATTCGAAGATTTTTTTGGCTGGAGCGTTGTTGTCCATTCGATTGTTATGACCGAGCCAGTGCAGTCGACGTGTTTTGGCTCCTTGAACCACATCCACATCTAGGTACAGCTCGTACAATTCACGACTGAATCTTCTTATCCATTCGCCCTCTTCGCACATAAGACCAAATACCCGCAGAAGAATTTTTCTCTCGGAAGTGCCCAGTATCAATTCCTCTTTTTTAATTATCGTCCAGCACTCGGCCTCCGTAGAGAAGAACTGGTAAAATCAGCATTTTATGTAGCGTGCACTTTGTCTTGCGAGAAAGTTGTTTTGATCCCACATGTTTGGCCAAACAGAACGGCAATGATTAGAGTAATTCTTCGTTGGATTTCCACTAAGGCGTCGTTCGTGGAATTGATGTTTGTTCCGAGGTAGGTGAACTCCTTGACTATCTTTAAATTACTGCTACCAACAGTAACGTTTTGTCCAAGGCGATGGACAGATGAGGCATTGTTTGTTAATAGCTTAGGTATACTTTGTTTTTTCCTCATTCACTTCAAGAAGAAAGCGTTTCGCTTGTTCATCAATAGCTGTGAAGGCTTCCAGTACAGCTCGCTTGGAATGGCCGATGATGTCGATGTCGTCCGCATAGCCAAGCAGTTGATGAGACCTGTTGAAGATAGTGCCTTTCAGGTTAACACCACTCTTGCGCACTATCTGCTGCAGGACCTGGTTGAAGAAATCGCATGATAGCGCATCTCCTTGTCTGAACCCTTTACACGTCAAGAATAGCTCGGATAAGCTGTTACCCATTTGCACGTTGCATCGCGTATTTTGTAACGTCATGTGGCATAGCTGCATCAGTTTTTTCGAGATCCCGAGTTCCGATATCGCCAATAGAAGCTCTTGGTGACTTATGCCATCTAATGAGGATTTTAAGTCGATGAGAAGATGGTGGATCTCGGCTGGGAATTCGTTGGCCTTTTCCCGGATTTGTCTCAGTGTGAAGATTTGGTCTATGGTTGATCTGCCTGGCCTGAAGCCACACTGGTACGTGCCGGTTATAGTGTTGCAGAAAGGTTTTAGACGCTCACATAGTACGTTGGATAGGATCTTGTAAGCAACATTAAGCAGGGATATGCCTCTGTAGTTTTTGCAGTACATATAAGATCGCTATTTTGTAAATTGAGCTTATGGAGCTTTTTCACAAGGCGGCATTCTTTCCTCCTCCTAGACTTGGTTGATGAGCTGGTGCATGCACCCTACCAGGACATCTCCTCCATACTTTATAAGAGTTCCGCAGGTAGGCCATCGGAGACATTGTTGTTATTAAGCCTGTGGACGGCTTTCTTAACCTCTTCAGTACTGTGCGCTGGGACTGGATCTTCATTGACTGGTCTCATTCTTCTTTTTTCTCCTGTCACTTCCTCTAAATAATTGCCATTGAGCAGTTGCTGGAAATGCTGCTTTAAGGCATCTAAAATTCCATGTGCTTCGGTGACTTGGTTCCCTTCGCTGTTTCGAAAAGCTTGCGCGCCGGTACTATAACCAGATGCCAGTTGCTTGGCTGTTTTGAAGAACCGGCGCACAGTGGTGCAAAAGCGGAAAAAAATACCAAAAATGAAATTTGTTATATGGAGTTGTTTCTTTTATTTTTGTATAGATATATAACTGTTTTATGTTTTCCCAAAATTTGGGACATTTATGTCAAGGAATATTCGAGATACAGCGCTCTAAAGTTACCTTTTCCTTTAGTTTTTAAATTCATGCATTTTCTTGCAATAACTTTTTGGCATGAAAAGTAGCACTTTTTTGACTGTTTGTTAAAACTTAATCTCTTTAGCAAGTAACATGTATATAAAGCTCCCAAAATAAAAAGAGAGAAAAAAAAAAAAAAAAATCGTCTTTTAGCTGGGGCTAGGACCGAGTGCACTAGAACTAATATTTTATTCTTCTTTCCCTTGAGCTACAGTTTTAGCTCCATTAAGCTCCACCTTGTGATTACACTTTTTAGAAAGCTATAGTATCCAGCTAACTATTTTTGAAAGAATTGTACCCGCCCTGATCCTATCTTGAGCACAGTGTACAAATATGTTTCCCTGAATCCGATTTAAAAAAACATGGTTTTGACCTTAGTAATGTTACAAAGACTATAATTTCTTGGCTAATAATGGCTGGAAAAAATGCAACTAGGGTTTTTTTTTTGGACAAAATATAAATCTTTCTTTAAAATATAAAATAAATTGAATACATTGACGGAGCTCTTTATTATTCGATTTTTAGCTCAACCCTTTTTTTCTTATCGCAATATTTTTCTTATTTCCAACTTATTTCTTATTAGAAATATGTGGTTATCATAATTGTTTTATGGTGTAATTTAAATAAAATACTAGTACTTAAAAGTATGTGTACCTAAATATTTTAATCCAAGAGTTTTTATCCGACATAAAGTAGGTACAAGAAATAATAAAAAAAAAGGACAATTTTTATGGTTTTTACCTGTACACGAGTTTTTTTCGAATACCTGTTCCGTTTTGCCTCTTAGTTAAAATTAAACAATATTTAAGGTGTTGGCATTATTTTTATTGCTTTTTTAATGTCCTGAAAACCCTTTCAGGATTAGTACGGTTTTAAGGAATGATTAATAGGTATTGTATATAAAAACAAAGCACACAAATTCAAAATCAGTTTTAAAAAGGAGTGCAACGTGTGTTGTATTAATAAAAAATAGTTAAAAATGTCTGAATTTGTTTTAAGTTATAGTGATTTGTGTGAAGTTTTAATGGAAGGGATTGATTCGTTAGAACCGTTTCTACTGGAAAAATATCCGTTATTGAATGGAAATGATGTTGCCGTTATTATATCAGCAGTTAAAAAGAGATTTTTTTCTCATTTTAAACAAAGGTATATAAGGGTTTGCTATTCCAAACCCAAATTTTTCGAAAAATATAGTGATTGGTTAACTGGTGAATTGGTGATTCACCTAACAAGTGGCAGTGATGACCAGACAAATGTTTCTGCTCGTGGTAGACCGAGGAAGGACTTCATATCGTGCACTGACCGGGCCAAAAGATATAAAGTTGAAGAACTAAAACGGTCGGTCTCACAGGATCTTATAAATGCTGCATCATCATCTGCTTTGTTTTCGGAAGGTACGTATTTTATATTAAATAATATAAATAACAACATACTGATTTCTGCTTTTTTGTATTGTTTCTTTTTTTAGCATTTGATGGAGATGCTGCTTTAGCTCTTATAACTCAAACCAAACTATCCAAGTATCAATACGAAATAATAAGAAAAGCTACAAAAGAAATTGGTCATAATATTTTTCCGAAGTACAAGGATATTGTTGAGGCCAAAAAATCTTGCTATCCAGAGAACATAGAAGTAAACGAGACATCTGCTAAAGTAAGGCTGCAAGATTTGCTTGATCACACTGCTAGCCGAATTTTGAAAACAATTCCTTGTGATGAACTGGAACAATTCAAAGACCAAACTTTGGAACTTCACACAAAGTGGGGCTGTGATGGTTCATCTGGACAGAGTGAATATATGCAGACATTTTCCATTGGCAACCAAGAAGTATCGGATTCTCATCTTTTCATGACATCGATCGTTCCTTTGAAAATGACGTCAACAACTGGAGAAAACAATGTAACATGGATCAATCCCCGTCCGTCTTCAACGCGATATTGCAGAGCTCTGAAATTTGAATATAAGAAGGAAACACTTGACGTTATACGAGAAGAGACAAACCGTGTGAATAATGAAATTGAAGAATTGGAAGAGAGCTCAATAACTGTTGGAATGTATGTTGTCAAAGTTAGGCACCGTCTTTATTTTACGATGATAGATGGAAAAGTAGCTCAAGCTGTGACAAATACTAGTTCTGCGAGCAACTGCATTATTTGTGGAGCTAAACCTTCTGAGATGAATGACTTATCTAAGTTACAATCAAAGGTCCTGGATGAAGAAGCTCTTAAACTGGGAATGTCAACACTGCATGCACGGATTAGATTCATGGAGTACATATTACACCTGGGATATAACTTAGCCTTTAAATCATGGAGAACTAATGAAGCTACTCGGGCTATTAAGGAAGAGGAAAAAAAAACGAATTCAGGCCGAATTCATGTCAAAGGTTGGAATAAAAGTTGACGTGGTAAAACAAGGAACTGGAACAACGAATGACGGCAATACATCACGAAGATTCTTCGGAAATCCAAATTTGGCTGCAGAGATCACCAAAATAGACATTAGATTGATAACGAGACTTGCAGTCATATTGGAAGTTATTTGCAGCAACTTTTCAATCGATATTCAAAAATTTAAGGCTTATTCTGAAGAGACAGCTAAACTTGCGATATCGTTATACCCTTGGTATCACATGCCTGCAACAGTTCATAAAATTTTATTACACGGAGCAGAAGTAATAGAAAGTGCATCCTTGCCAGTTGGATCCCTTTCAGAAGAGGCCCAGGAAAGCAGGAATAAGGACTACAAGTACTATAGGACCCATCACTCCAGAAAATTTTCCTGGCAATCGACGAATGAGGATATTTTTCACATGATCATGGTATCATCCGATCCATTTATAACCCAATTAAGACCTGAACCGAAGAAAAAACATCTTCCTTTGAGTGAAGAAGCTCTTGAATTAATTAACTAGTTTATTATATATACTTATTTATTTATTGATCTATTTATTTATTTATTTCCTATGTTTGATATATGCTAGTATTATTATGAATGTATTTAATTATATAGTGTAAAAACAAAACAAAAACTAAATCAAATAAAAAATATTTTCTTTTCGTATAAGTCAATATACCCTACAATTCTGAAAAATGTCAATAACTTTTCTTCTATTCATTTTTTTTTAACCAAATTTTGTCGATATGTGTGTAAGCCAAATCCAAATATGTATGCCAAATTTCATTGCTCTCGGTTCTATAGTTCAGATTTTACAGATTTTTTTCCGCTCTCCCATACAAAAGGCACCACTGTGCGGCGTCTGTTATTGGCGGTGCTAGACTCCTCGAGATACCTGGCAGCGGGTGCTCTTTTTTTTGTACAGGGCTTTTTACTCTTCTCTTTTCGTGCATTATCCGTCTCTTGCTTCATACCACGCATTCATCATCATACTATGGGTTCTTTTTTTTTGGTAGTTGATAGCCTTTGGTGGTCTTGACTATCTCCTTAATGATGTCGTGATTTCCGGTTCCGCTGGTTGCTGACGCTTGTGCCTGGGGGTACGGTAGAGAGTTTCCCGGTCAATTGCTCACTGTAGTTTCTGGATTTCTCAGATGTGCTAGGGCAGCGTTTCCCCGAGTGTGTTCCGCGGAACCCTGGGGTTCCGCGGGAGAGTTTTCAGGGTTCCACAAATTTCTTGAAGTATAAACAGTAAAATACAAACAATAAAACATAATAATACAAATTGAAAATTTCCACAAAAGAAAATTTGAACAAAATTCTTTTTTTTTTTGAAGTTTATATTTTTTAATCGAAGTGTGCACTTCAAGGTCATAAACTGTTTCATGAGTAAGCACATCATTAATTGGGGAAAATGTATTGATATATGCAGCGGCGGAACCGCAGCAATGGTGGGTAAGGTTAAAGGGGTTGTTTCAATTATTAAAAACTTTGCTCCTAGAAGTACCAGCAGTCATTGTATTTTCCATCGTTATGCACTTGTTATCAAAAGAAGGCCAACTGATTTGATAAGAGGTCTCGGTGAAGCTGTGAAAATATTACATTTTGTAAGGAGTCGTCCTCTCCAATCGAGATTGTTTAAATTAGTGTGTAAGGATATGGGCAGTCACTCAGTCAGTACGAATCGCCTCTTCTTCATACTGAAACCCATTGGCTTTCCAGAGGGAAAGCATTATCCAGGTTATTTCAACTTCGTGATGAGTTGAATGTGTTCAAACTGGAAAAAATATGTCTTCAACTGCAAACCTCTTTGATGTATTGCATATAATGAGCAATGGATTACGAAATTAGCTTATCTTGCAGACATTTTCGAGAAGATCAACGAAACTGCTACAGCTCTGCAGAAAAATCTATAACAGTATTTTTTGCGAGAGACAAACTGGCACCTTTGAAAAGAAAAATTAATTTTTTTATTCATTAGATTCGAATATCTCAAAAACATGACGTGATAGAGCAATTTCAAGGCCAGATTCGAACTCAACGCGAGAAAAACCATCAGAAAAGTATATCTTGGTTCATGTTTCATGTTACAGACAAAAGTTCAAATTTTGTCACACAAAGTAATTTCTTAGCGCTTTCCAGTGGATTTTCGAAAACAGTAAAAATACGTCAATTTTTGACTAGCACTTGAGTCCAAATGGGTTGTCACAGAAAAAACCTTAAATAGAGATTTATTGGAAATTGTGTATACTTTCAATGGTACTTTTATGTAATTTTCGAATAGTTGGTAGTTTTCAAGCCAATCGTGAAAAACTCCCATGAAATTCATTTTTGCATCATTTTTTGCGTTTTTTTCAATGTTGCGTCACGAAATTTTGTTGGAAACCCTCAGATTCGGATTCAGCACCCCCGAAAATATAAAGGAGCGAACAAATCAAAACTACCCCACAATTTGCATGGTAAAAATATGACTCGACTATCTCATACGACAAAAGAACAATTTTGAGTTTTTTTTCCAGTTTTACATGAATTCTTGCAGGAAAACATGCTTGAACTCAGAGCAGATATTACCAATGTTATTGCTCTCCATTTGGTTAGTCTCGAAAGATCCATGCTGGATTACTTTCCATATACAAATACTGACATCGAGTGGGTACAAAATCTATTACTAATGAAAACCATCAAGCCCATGACCCTGAGTCACGGCCGTAGCCAGGCCTACGCTAGGGTGAGCTCAGCTTACCCAAAAATATGTTCAGCTCACCCAAAAGAATTCAGAGATATTTTAAGATTTTCCAAATTTTAATTTTGAGCAAAAATATATGAATGCAAAATACCAATCTTCCCATTCTATCCTGCACACTTTGATTTCTTCGTCAGTAAACCGGGATTCCCCAGTTCATTGCTCTATTTGAGTTCTTCTGTGCTCATGTCACTTGATCTGTTATTTTTAATTCAAAAGTGTGCTCCGATTATGGAAAATTATGGAATACACAAACCACATATACATAAATTCAACAATAGCCTTTTAGATTTTAAACTCATTGGTTTCCCCATTCCCCTTGTGTTCATAGCTTAGACTAAAAAGGACTTTTAGAATCTGTTGACGTTTCTTAAGAACTGTCAGATATAGAACTGTAAAGCAAAAATTGAAGTAGGTTTTTATCTTACGACATTTTTGAATGGCAATCAGGAAGACCGATCGATACGTGTACGATTTTATTTTCGATTCTGAAATCAGATCCAAAAGCATTTTTCTTCTTTTCAGCGCAAGAACTGTCATTGTGGCTACGAAAAGGCCATTAGATGAAGTTTAAGTTAAATTTTGACACTGGGCGTGTTCAGAAAAATGAAATCTCCGACGGCTCAGTGTCAAAAACTGAGCAAGCGAATCCAATATTTTCTTTTCTCAGTTGCTCGATAGCAAAATTTCTGAGGAAAAAAAAAAAAAAAGATTGCTGAGGACTCTGAGATCTCATTTTCCTGAACTCGCCTATTATATTTTTAATTTTATTTTCAAAAAATTTTGCTGCTTATATTAAATCAACTTGAAATATTAAGATTCCACATTAAAGATTCGAACAACTGAGGATTCTATAATTCTATTGAGTATATTCAGAAATGCTTCAACGCTCTTTTCAGTACCAGCACCAAGCAATCACTATATGAAAATGTCTACCTTTTAACGGTAGATACACATACTAGTTACATATATGTAGGTACCTTATACCTATTGTTTTGGTAAAAAGTTATTTTTTGTAGACATCATGATTTCCATTTAAAATAATGTGAGCTCACCCAAAACAACCGTCAGCTCACCCATACGTTTGATCCTGGCTACGGCCGTGTCCTGTGTAGACAGGAATACGAATCACTGATAGATCTGCAGAGCTCCTCTTCATCAAAATTTGTATTTGATTCTGTATCATTAAACGAATTTTAACTAGGCTTTTCAGCGTATACTTACACAAACACTAAATACAGATCGAGGCTGGACGCTGCCAGATATGCTAATATTTCGGACATAGAAGTTCATTTAAAAACCATTATTTTAAATCAAACAATGAAACAGATTCATTCTTCACACTAAATAAAAATTGATTTTGAAATGTGTTGCTTTTCATTTTTTGCTATTGTCAGGATGGGGCTCCGAAATATATTTGGGCATCGTTTAGGGTTCCACAGATTAAAAAGTTTGGGAACCGCTGTGCTAGGGCATGCAATGTTGAATTTCTTCCTTTGGATGGACTTCACTTTCTTTTTTTGGACAGTCAGGCTCTGAACTTCGTCACAACAAGAAAGTGGTCAGAGTCCACGTTTGCACCTCGGATAGTTTGCACGTCCAATATGTTCGATGCTTGCCTTGCACCAATTACATAGATCGTGGTCGATTTGGTTGGTGGTTCGACCATCTGGAGATCTCCTGGTTGCTGTGTTTATCCTTTGCCTGGGGAACCTAGTGCTACTTATCACCGTATCACGAGCTGCAGAAAAGTCGAATAATCGAAAGCCGTTATGTGTGGTCGTTTCGTGGAGGCTGTGTATTTCAACCAATCCGCCAAAGATATTTTCCTTCCCGACTTTAGCTTTGAAGTCTTCGAGCACGACTTTGACATCGTACTCGGGACAGGCTCCGTAGGATCCGTCCAGGAGGTCGTAAAACGCGTGTCCACATATATGACTGATGTTTTGAAAGTTAGATTTGATGCAGATCACAGCCAAGCGATCGCTATTCGGCTTAAAATCGATGACTTTCGATCAAGTTTCGAGTAGCACCTGGCGTATAGTGTCTTTACATTCCAAGTCGTTCCGGGTCTGGTTGCCTTTTTAGGGGGGTCGTTATCCGAGTCTTCCCGCGTCTTTTTCACAAAAATGTTTTTTGGTTTTACTGTGTTCGGGTCGTTAGCCCAACGTACTAGCCTCCAATCTGTAGGGCCATGAGTCTGATGTTGCAATTCTTTCCTTGATCAAAATTCGAACTTACAAGCTTATAGCAAGTCAAGATATTAAGCCAAGATCAGTATCTGGCGGCTTCCAACTTGAAGGTACCTAATGTAAGCGCTTGATGTGTAGGAATAGATACAGCTCGAGGCCCCCAGTTCCTACAACATCCAACCACCCTTCCACGTTAAGGCAATCGATTTAAAAATGTTCCAAAATTTTATAAGCATTACAAAATGGCGATGAAGGGACTTGAAACATTTAAAGTTATTAAGATCTCATATTTGTATAGCCTTTTCTCAAAACCTCTAGAAACAATCTTTTCATGGTTTCAAGAGGAAAAATAAGTTTTATTTTTATATGACCCAGTCCTCCCGCACAATCACCTTTTATTGCAAAAAAAAACGAATTTATTCTTTTTAAACAGAAAAAGTGTCCTTTTTTCTACCTTTTGTTTAAAACAACGTAAAAAACCCACATTGAAATTGGGATTTCCTCTTTTGTCATTAAATACACAATCTGCCATTCTATTATCCACCCGATTGAATACAAATACCCTCAGAATCTGACAATAACCTAAACCCCTACCTATCACCACCTTTCACCATCAAATCGATCTCTCTCTCTCTCGCTCTTTCTCTCGAAAAAAAAGAGATTTTCTTTTGTGTAACACATCAAATAATAATATTTGCCTTTTAAAATCGTTCAAATAAAAATGTAAACCCTGGGGACGAGAACACAACGTTTTCCAAAGAACAATACAAATAATTTCCGAAAAAAAAAATAAAAAAAAATTGAAAGATGACTTGAAGTATCACTGTAACGAGTCCTTTGATTTGTATCCGGTATCGGCATTCACAAGGATCCTTTTGGCTTTTTTGTTGTTGTATGTGTTCGTTATGTTTTTGATTCCCTTCCTTAGCTATATAGAGAGCTCTAATTTAAAGCAGAGAGCTGTAATGAGGGTCCTTTGCTTCTGTAATCAACCACATGTCCTCTCCTTGTCTCTCTCCCTCCATGTGCTCTGTGCGTGTGCACTTTTTCTCCATCAGCCGCCTTCAACCCTTCGTAGAACTCTAATTGAAACATTCCTCCTTAAACAATGAAGAGTGCATAATTCAAACCTATTATTGGTTGCAAGAGAGAAAACCAAAAGAACGAAAAGTCTTCTAGAGGAAAAAAGGCTACTTTTATGCAAATGAAGGAAAGAAGTCCTTTGGGACGATTTATCGATCCTAACAGCATTTTACAACAAGTTCTTCTCTCCCTGATGGATGAATGGGGTGTGCAACAGCCCTTAAAGCACAAACCAACAGAATTCGTTGCTAAGGCAATAATATCAACAACACCACCTGAGGCACTCCCTCCCTAGGCTTATCGGGGTTGTCTATATCCTCAGCTTTGAATATTCGAAAAGGACGTTTACATTACATACAACCACCAAAGTGAGAAAAAAAAACTGTACAACACGAATGAGAGATAGCTACATGCTGCAGGGGATATATTCGTTTACATGAATGCGCCCCTGGTATGGGCAGTTGTTAGGCTTCCAGAATAGCTGCATGATTGCTATACCACATTGAATAGCGGCAGAATAGGGCCAGTCATCATCACCGTCATCTCAATTTCAAAGAGCCATCTTGATGCCATGAGACGAATCACGTGCGGTATCGTGTAGCCTAGCGACGACGACATCGATGACAACGACAACCACCACAGCAGCAACAACAACAACAACAACAGAGAAATGCTTCATAATTATTTTGGGAAGGAATATTTTATATATGAGGGCTAAGGGCTAAGGGCGACCTATAGAGGAATGTTATCTCAAGCAAAGCCGACAGACCCCAACCAACGAAATATACGAGTAGATAGATTTGTTCTCTCTTTATTTTTTTTTCAGGAGATTTTGAACTACTGATTAAAGCTGCGATGACAAAAATGAAAGGAAGTTTTATCGCTTTGCCGGTTTTATGATGTGGAAATATCTGTTATGACTTTTTAATCGGTCGGCCATAATGATATGAGGTATGGGGTGTGGGGTGTGGGATTGGGATGCAATGAGATGAGATCGAATGATAAGGGTTGACGGCAACAATATTAAAATATGCAAATGTGACAAAACGAGTTGGATCGATTTAAGGAATTTAATGGTTTAAGGGTGAGAGGCATATGGTACCAGTTGATGGTAATTTTAGTTTTCCAGACGAAAATGTATGCTTTTTAGGGATGCAAAGTGAGAATGGTTGTAAAATTAATACCAAAGCTGGCATACCTACATCAATGTTTAACGGAACGAAATTTAATTACTTTGGCAATCTGCAAGTGAAAGGCTTACTTACTTACTTAAGGTGATGCTACAGACAGACCGGGGTGGAACAGTGTCTCAACCAACCAGCTTTTTCCAGCCGGCTCGGTCTCTAGCTAGCTGTCTCTTGTTTCGCACGCCACGTTGGTTGAGGTCCTTTAACAATTACGCCCCCTGTTACGCTGCCTTCTTTACTTAAAGTGGCGTGACAGTCCGGGATGGACCAGGGCCTCAACCAGCAAGCTTCTTCCAGCCGTCTCGGTCTCTAGTTAGCTGTCTCTAATTTCGCACGCCAAGTTGGTTGAGGTCCTTTAACAATTACGACCCCTGTTACGCTGCCCTCTTTACTCAATGTGGCGTGACAGTCCGGGATGTACCAGGGCCTCAACCAGCAAGCTTCTTCAAGCCGTCTCGGTCTCTAGCTAGCTATCTCTAGTTTTGCACGCCAAGTTTGTTGAAGTCCTTTAACAATTACGCCCCCTGTTACGCTGCCCTCTTTACTTAAAGTGGCGTGACAGTCCGGGATGGACCAGGGCCTCAACCAGCAAGCTTCTTCAAGCCGTCTTGATCTCTAGCAAGTTGTCTCAAGTTTTTTCGCCAAGTTGGTTGAGGCCCTTTTTCACTTGCATGCACCACCTGTTACGCTCTCCTCCTTACTTAAAGTGGCACGACTGTCCGGGATGGACTAGCGGCTCAACCAACTAGCTTCTTCCAGCCGTTTCCGACTCTAGCTAGCTGTCTCCAGTTTTGCACGGATAAATGTGAGCCACTTGTTACGCTGTCCTCCTCTACTGCGCTTACCCACGAGGTTGGATTCAAAGACTTTCCAGGTCGGAGCATTGATGTCCATTGGCTCTAGGTTATCCATCAGCCATGTGGCTATGTCGTTGTCGCTGTACACCTCGTACAGTTCGTTGTTGTATCTTCTTCTCCATTCCCCATCTATTCATATGGAACCAAAAATCACGCGAACATTTTTCCTCTCAAAACAGCCTAAATCAATCACATGCACCGTTAAAGTGTCCATGCCTCTGCATCAAACATCAGGGCCGGGATTTTAAGTGTCTTATACAGGGACACCTTAGTTGCTCGAGAGAGGGCTTTGCTGCTCAATCGCCTTCTTAGTCCAAAGAAGCAGCGATTGGCAAGAGTAATTTTTCTTCGTTTGATCTCAGCACTGGGTATCGTTGGTAGTGGAGCCTATGTAGACAAAGTCTCTGACAACCTCGAAATTATGGCTGTCTATGGTGACGTTCTATCCGAGACGTCGGTGTTGGGTGTCCTTTCTTGTTGACAGCATATACCTTGTCTTGCCTTCATTCACCGTTAAACCCATCTTCTTGGTTTCCTCCTCAATACTCACGAAAGCACAACTGATATCACGCTTTGTTCGTCCAATTACGGCAGTATTGTCGGCGTAAGAAAGTAATTGGTCGGTTTTTTAAAAGATTGTGCTTCTAGTGTTGACATTTGAGTTTTGGACTATCCTTTCAAGAACTATGAAGTCACCTTTTTTGACATCAAAGGTTTTGGTGAGATCTTTGCCAATCTTGACGGAGCAGCGTCCATTCTCCATCGCCCTCCTGCACAATCGGATGAGATTATGAAGGATGCCAAAAGTAGACATTCTTTTTTATACCTCGTCTCAATAGATGCTGTCGTACGCGGCTATGAAATCGATGAAAAGGTGGTGGGTATCGACTTGAAACTCCTGAGTTTTCCCAAGATCTGCCGTAGTGCGAATATTTGGTCGATGTAGTAATTTCCTGGCCTAAGGCCACATTGATATGCACCTACCAGGTTGTTGACGATTGGCTTAAGACACGTTCATCAAGTACGGCTGAAAAGATCTTGAATGCGATGTTAAGAAGACTGATGAATACCTTTCTTCAAGATCGGGAACACAATGCTTTTCTCCCAACATATTTTGCAGATGAGCCGGTTTCTATACCTAACCAATTCATGCCAGCCACTTTGAATAGCTCGCCCGCAAGGCCATTAGCTTCCGAAGCTTTATTGGACTTAAGTTAAGATAAAGCCATCTCGACTTCGTCGACATCGGTTGGACGGAATTTTTAGCCTACATCGTCCAGGTTGAAGGGTGCGATCTGCATCGCAGTGGAACTCGGTTCGTGATCGCCGTTATACAATTTGTAGAAATGATTTTTCCATATCCTCAGCACCGACTGCGATTCTACTACGATGTTCCCCTGATCATCCTTGCAGGCTTCGGTTCGGGCCTTGTAACCCTGGGAGTTTTTTTTTATTTAATTTTTGGTAAAACTTCCGAGCTTCATCCCTGCAATGGCATCCCTTTTTTTTATCAATCGTATGCTTCTGATGCTCTTTCTTTTTCCTTCTGAGAAGCCGATGTTCCAATCTCCTCCCCTGCTCGTAGAGCTCGCAAGCAGCTCCTTTCCTTCTGTGCAGCATGTTGTTTGGCTGCATGTACTTCCCGGCATTCTTCGTTAAACCAAGGGTTTCGCTCTGGTGGTCGTGTAGGGCCCAGCAAGTCAGAGGTGGCATCTCTAATATAGCTTCCTGGCAATTCTTCCACTGGTACTCGACGCTTGAAGTAGGCAGCATAAGAGTATTTAAGAGGGCGCGAGAGGCTCGTTCGGAAAAGGAACTGCCTATTTCTTGCGACTGTCAAGCTTCCTCACAGTATTTCCCTGTTTTGACCATTGGTCAATGGATGTTCGTAGCATTACCTTGGCTACAACAAGGTAGTTGTCCGAGTCAACGTTGGATCCTCGGAACGTTCGGACATCCTTGATACTAGAGGAGTCCCTTGCGTTGATCGCAATGTGGTCAATCTGATTGGCGGTTGATTGACCAGGAATTCACCATGTCCCCTTGTGTATATCGAGATGCAAGAACTGCCTACTAGCTACCAGAACTTTCGTCCCGAAGTAAAGGCGACTTACCTGAGTCCGTTTTCGGAGGTCGTGCAGGCTATATCTTCCGCTTCTGCCACCAAAGATGTCTTCTCTTCCAAGTTTATGGCATCAAAATCACCCAAGACAATTTTAATGTCAGAGCTCATATGTCTTGTTCAGGAGCTCGTAGACCTTGACCTGTTCTCCAAAAATCTTGTAGAAGCCCGTAAAGGCTGATCACTAAGTGGCTCAGTCTGACGGGAAGCGTAGACTCCACCGTTGATACCATCTGGTGAATTCTTCCGGTGAAGTCTTGATTAAAAGAGAAGTGCCTTTTGTGGTAACACTAAGGTTAACGAGGCTTTCGTAAAGAGCCGGCCACCACCACTCTTCGGTAATCTCAGCTCCTTCCAAGGATTCAAAATGTTGACATGTGAAAATGACCATGCTCTTACATAGCTCCAAGAGTTTAATGGTAAAGCTGAAGCTCCATGGCCAAACGCTGACCTTCGCCTCATGAGGAGGAAGGAAATCGGCGATTTTTCACGGCCTAGAGCTAAGCTTTTCAATAAAGGACCGCTCATTCCGAAGGATCGAATTGAGAGATACCTCAGGTCACTTAACACTGACCAGCTTAGTCAAGACTGGGAGCTGGTTGAGATGGGCGTGAAGACAAAAGATGGCTCAGAAGTGGTTGGGATCCTAAATCACAAATCATTACCACTTCTTTGGAAAATTGGTTTCAAGGTGTGCGTCGTCGTCGGTACAAACCGATGCAAGCTGCGGCTGATAGCCACCAGCCAAATGATTATATAACGACAGACATTTCTTCAACGAAAGGAAACATACACCAACCACTGACCTATCATACCCATCTACCAGACGTTGCCTAGAGCCATTGCTCCTACGGGCCTGATGGAGAGATGATTTCTCAAACGGGGGTAAAGGAAGAATCACTCGCTTAAAAGGTGTTTTCTTCTCAGCCAGGTGATTATGTGACGACAGACATTCCTTCATCGAACGGATACATAAACCAACCACTAACCTTTCATACCCATCAACCAGACGTTGCATAGAGCCACTGCTCCTACGGGCCTGATGCAGGGATCATTTCTCAAGTGAGGGTTAAGGAAGGATCACGCCTTTGAAAGGCATTCTCTTCTCAGCCAGGTGATTATGTGACGACAGACATTCCTTCAACGTACGGATACATACACCAACCACTGACCTATCATACCCATCTACCAGACGTTGCATGAAGCCAATGCTCCTACGGGCCTGATGGAGAGATGATTTCTCAAACGGGGGTAAAGGAAGGATCACGCTTTTGAGAGGCGTTTTCCTCTCCTCAGCCTGGTGATTATGTGCCATCGGACACTCCTCCAACGACCAAGAAATACCCACCGACTTTTAAGGCTATAGCCTGCTGAAACTCTCAACACCCTTAACGGGCTGGAACTAACATGTGATTTATCATAGGCTTAATTTCATAGGGTTCACAATCCCAAGGTTAACACAATGTATCTACATTGATCTAAGTGTGACGGTAACAAGACCAACTGTCAGCCCATTAACCTAACCTAAACTAGTGGAAACACTCTCGGTTTCTGTCTTCAAGACTGTTATGGTGGCACCGTTGTTATGGTGGCACCGTTGATCTCTATTGCTGAGTTCATCCGCCCTACACCATCCTTCTGATAGGCTCGTCCATGACTTTAGCCAAATTGTACAGCCAGTCATTTCCGACAGAAGATTATACTGTTGCTATTTATGTCTTTTTCTCAACCTTCGCTATTATTGGTTTGGCAAGTGAAATTCGAATAGACGAGACCACTATCTGATGGTTACCACGTGGAATTTTCACTGGACGTCGCCATGTTGATTCCAATCAGTGGCTACCTGCTTCCTATTACTCCCAGCCATCGCAAAACATCTGCAACGTCTGTGTAAAAAGTCTCCAAGTCTTAAAGTGCTTAATGTGAATCTTCCAAAATTGTAAACACTTTAAAATATTCAATAGTCAAAAATCCATAAATTTTCATTGAAAATAGACTTATTGTCTAGTCTGTTAACAAATATAAAGCTTTCTTTTAATGTTCTGGTTCTTAAAATTCAAAGTGTCAAATTGCTTACATTCAAACTGATATACCCAACTTAATGGGACGCATAATATTCGTCTAGCCCAATAGCAGTTAGAAGTTATTTTTAAATCAATAGTTCAACAAGTTCAATTAAATAGTTTAAGAGTTTTCTACTTGTCCGTTTAATACCCCAAGCGTTTATGTAGAATTTGTGTTCTAAGACCTTCTTATAGAAAAGTTTTCTTAATTTATGCATGTTCTTACAATCTTCCGAGTGAATACGTTCAGTCATGGAAGAAGACCAACCAATGCACCTAAGTCCCTGAGCCAATATTTATATTATACCTCTCTATATCTATACAGTTCATTACCTTACCGCAATCGTGTGTACCTACTACTCGTAGCTATCTAATTTGTGTGTAGGTACTCAACGAACGGAGGAATAACTCATCTGATGGTAGTCATTCTTGCGGTAGAGCTAGATATCAGTGTAAAACCTTCTCATCATCTCAAGACATTTTATCCCCATCATCATCAGCGGCATCACTGCGCCACCACCAACGTAGTTGGTAGTCACCACCTTAATTTAAGATGCCAATAAATAAATTTGATATTCTTGGAATGAGATTTCATCATCTTCAACGTCATATCCGTTGGTTTGTTCGTTTGTATTGAAATACCTACGAAGACGAGCGATGTCGGGTCGTCCTCAATGGGACTTCTGTGAATAATACTTTCTAGGTTTATTTTAGGTATTTTTTCCTCCTTAGTCGAATCTTTTCATTACTTATTCACAATACTGAGGCATCTGCTCCATCTTGTATATTCATTAAAATTACAATTTCCAATTGCAAATTCTCATTTTCAATCCCTATAATCTCAAGGCACACGAGTGCCCCTTTCAATTCGACATCAATGGTGGTTATGATGATGTCTGACTACAACGACGACTACGACAACGACAAACGAGAACGCGAATTTATTATATTGCTGTTGGTGGTTTCATTTGAATTTCGATTAATTCCATTGAATTTGGTTAAATCAGCTTAAGTCGCGGGTAAATTCTAAATATAAAACTGTGACCACTTTCGATGCGGGTGTCCTGTTCTATGAATGTGTGTATGTCGTCGTCGTTTGTTTAGGAGAAAAGCTTTGTGTTAATTACTGGTCATTAAGAAAGTGGTTTTGGTTATTGATTTATTTCCATTTTAGTTATTGTGCTGATGGCTGATTTGTGTTTCATGGGTATATAGTCAAAGAAGGGGGTAGGTATTTAATGAAAGGCAATTAGGGCTTACCCTGTGTCGTGTTTATTAGTTGTAAATAACCCTTAAACATGCCAATTGACTTGATGAGGGCTTTACTTAGTTTTTAGAACACGATGTATGTATATTGGAAGGACTTCCTTACCTACACTATTAAAGCCTTATTAAGTGCGTCATAACCACTAAAAGTTTATTTAGGGCAATCAATATACCTACCCGGTGGAAAGGAATATAATAACACTTGATGTTCTTATAATTATAATTGAATTGTGTATAGGTAAGCATGTTTTTTGTTTGTTTATTTTTAATTAACTGAAATATGGTCCTTTCAATGCGAAACGATTAACATATTGAGGTTAAAATTACAATACGGATAAGCCTTTTTCTTAATTAGCATTGTGCCTAGTTTAAATGAAGGAATCGGGGCAAGTTGGTATCTCAAGGGCAAGAAGAAATATCTTCAAATTTCATTCGAGCTTGATTGAAGGACAACTTATGCCAGTCGTCCACAAAGCCCTCAACGTACGATTTTCGAGTTCAACGCATTAAACTTCAATGTACGGTGCTTTCAATTCTATTCAACCAACTAGTTGGATCCAGTTGGAAGTCGTCATTCAACGAATTGCTCAACGAGTATACGGGTGCTCGTTTTGCTCGTTGAAAATGTTCGATCAACGTGTTGAGCAACATTATTTGTTCAACTTGTTGATCAACTCTTTCAATTTTCTCTAGCGTTGTTGTGCGGTAAACGTGGAGATATTTGTGGTGCATTGCGTTTGGTTACGATGAAATTTGTGTCTGCGTTGGGTTGATTGCATAAGATCAACTTGCAGAACAAATTTAAGAATTTATTTTGAAGCGAAGAGGTGCGTCAACAATAAAGGTGTGTACTGAACTGAAATCAAAGTTACATATGTAATAAATATTTACAGGCAACAGGTCTACCGGATAGATAGATATAGTGAGTTCCACCATAAACCAGGAGAAGAGAAAAGGGAAACTCATTAAATACACCCAGGGCACCATCTTGGCATTTCTATGACGTGTCGTTTGAGCTTCTGTTTCTGTCAACGCGTTCCCCAACGAGTGAGCGTTGGTTAAGTGTACGAAGGTATCAACTCGTCCATCAACTTGTTGCAGTTAATCAACTCGATTTGATCAGTCAATTTGTTCTCAATAAGGCTCTTTGCGAGCAAATTGTTGGGTAGTTTTGATTTGTTCCCTCCTTTATGTTTTCGGGAATGCCGAATCCGAATCTGAGGTTTGCCAACAAAATTTCGTGACGCCAAATGTAAAAAAATGCAAAAAAAATGATGCAAAAATGCATTTTTTGGGAGTTTTTTACTTATGGCTCGAAAACTACCAATCATTGGAAAACTACATCAAAATACCATTGAAAGTATAGACAATTTTCAATAAATCTCTATTTAATATTTTTTTTCTGCGACAATCCATTTAGACTCAAGCGCTAGTCAAAAATTGACGTATTTTTACTGTTTTCGAAATTCCACTCGAAAGCACTAAGAAATTACTTTGTGTGACAAAATTTGAATTTTTGTCAGTAACATGAACCAAGATATACTTTTTTGATGGTCTTTGATGCGCTGAGTTCGAATCTGGCCTTGAAATTGCTCTATCACATCAGGTTTTTGATATATTTGAATCTAAAGATTTAAAAAAAATGCATTTTGTATGCAAATTTGGGGTAGTATTTGTTCTTGAGGTAATTTTTTCGAAAAAATTCTTATAGTTATTCTGAGATATAAACATTTTACTTCAAAATTCTTTTTGAATCTTTCAAATACCTCCATTCGTCTTCGAGAAATCGTTAGTTTTCGTCTTACTACCTAATTCGAAAAATCCAGTCAATTTGTGCTCAAAAGGGTACTTAGCAATTAAACTGTGGGATTTTTGGAATAAGATAGTTTAAGATGAAAACTTATGATTTCTCGAAGACGAATGGAGGTATTTCAAAGATTCAAAAAGAATTGAAGTAAAATGTTCATACTTCCGAATGACCATATAGGAGCGAACAAATTTAAACTACCCCACAATTTACATGGTAAAAATACAATATGGCTGGACTATAGGAGGTTATTCAATATTTGAGTAAGTTGGTCTACTATGTGTACGGGGCTGTCAACACACTTTGTTTAACTTTTATTCCTCAATGGGAACAACGTAAGTTGCTGCACTAGTGAAAGCGTTGTAGATTTGTTTATCCAACGATAGATTTCAATAAAAAGTTGAATGAAATTGGTTGAACTTGTCGCGCACGTAGTGGACGACTGGCATTATAAAGCACAAAAATAAATTTAAAAATTAGAGATACTACAATTTTTAATTTTAGTTTTGTTTTACCTTATTTTGAAAACATCAAACCCGTTATCCTGGAAGACCATACTCCAGCCTTCCAAATAAAAAATTACGTTTAAAATGGGATTCCATATCTTACTAACCCCATTTTACCCTATAAATATCTAGATTTTGAAAAGTATTGATCCCTTAAGCTGTCCTTTAAAAATAACCTTTTCAACTAAAAAAGTATTTGAATTCATATTCACATTTCTTCATTTTTACCCCATTTCACCCTATGCATAAAGCTTAATTTTGAAAAATATCTAGCAGTAAGGCCATCTCCTCTTAATCCATCTTCTAAGTCTAACATTAAGAAACAAGAAGAATTTCTAAAGTCAAATGCTCTTTTTCTTATCTTTCACCCCATAGATATAGAGCTAAATTTTAAAAACTATACATAATTTAGGGCTTGGCCTAAATACATATGACAATTAAAACATAAAAATATTTCTTAGCTTAGCTTAACTTTGAAAAATATCAAGCTCATGATTTTGAGGTCAAAACTCTAAACATAAATTTTCAAGCACAAAAAGTTGTTCTAAAATCGGATACTGCCTATCCCCCATTTCACCCTATAATATATAAATCTTGAAAAACATCTACCCCTGAAGAACCTATGTTTGCGTAGGTATGTAGTATCCTTTCTTCAATTATAACTTCAATTACAAAAAGAATTTTTAAGTTCGAATTTCCGTTTTTTGGTTTTATCCTATTTTACCCTAAGAATGGAGCTTTATTTAAAAAAAAATATTAAGCAGTTAACCCATTATATAAATAACGGGTGATTTTTTAAGAGGTTTAGAACTTTAAAAAAAAAAAAAACACAAAAAATTCGAAAAAATGAATGAAATATTTATTTGAATCGATAGTTTGAACCTTGCAATTTAATGTTTAAAGATAATTTCATGCAAATGTTGACCGCGGCTGCGTCTCAGGTAGCCCATCCGCTGAGTCCAATTTTGGCATACTCTTTCACACATATCGGCCGGTATCTCACGAATGAATGCATGGATGTTGGCTTCCAGTGCGTCAATCGAAGCGGGCTTGTCCCTATAGACATTAGCCTTGACATACCCCCACAAAAAATAATCTAATGGTGTCAAATCGCACGATCTAGGCGGCCAATTGACCGGCCCGAAACGTGAAATTAACTGTTCACCAAACTCGCCTCGCAATTGCGCCATTGTTTCGCGTGCTGTGTGGCATGTGGCACCGTCTTGTTGAAACCACATATCATGCAAGTCAAGAACTTCCATTTCGGGCAAAAAAAAGTTTGTTATCATCGCTCGGTAGCGTTCACCATTGACAGTAACGCTGCGATTCGCATCATCTTTGAAGAAATATGGCCCAATAATGCCGCCGGCCCATAAACCGCACCAAACAGTGGCTTTTTCGGGATGCATTGGTAGCTGTTGCAATGCTTCTGGCTGATCTTTACTCCAAATGCGGCAATTATGCTTATTTACGTACCCATTCAACCAAAAATGAGCCTCATCGCTGAACACAATTTTTCGATAAAAAAGCGGATCCTCGGCCAGCTTTCCAAGAGCCCATTCACCAAAAATTCGGCGTTGTGGTAGGTCGGCTGGCTTTAGTTCTTGCACCAGCTGTATCTTAAAAGGCTTTACGCCCAAATCCTTCCGCAAAATTTTCCACGTAGTGCTGTAACAAAGGCCTAACTGCTGGGAACGGCGCCGAATCGACATTTCGCGGTCTTCTGTCACACTAGCTGATACGGCCGCAATATTTTCTTCACTACGCACAGTACGTAAACGTGTTGGTGGTTTAATGTCCAACAAAGTTAATTTGGTGCGAAATTTGGTCACAATCTTCCGAATAGACTGCTCAGAAGGTCGAGAATGCCGACCATAAAATGGAAGCAGCGCGCGATGAACATTTCGAACCGAGCACGAATTTTGATAGTAAAATTCAATAATTTGCAAGCGTTGTTCATTTGTAAGACGATCCATGGTTAAATTGCAAACCAAACTGAAGCTGTTTGACAGTGACACAAGGTACTAAACACACGTCAGCTGTCAAAACCAGTGTTGCCAAAACCAAACCAGCTAAAAAATCACCCGTTATAACTTAACAAAACAAAAATAATATCAAATCGCATAACTACTTTTTGTTTCTACCCTATTTCACCCTATTGATTTGAAGCTTAATCTCGAAACTTTTCTAACGCTTGCATAGCGCTGGCTGTATAGAGTATAGATTATATTTTCTTAGAGTGCAGGATTGAAACTTAACTTGTTTTTTCAAATATATTTAATTAACATTTTCTAATTTTGTCTTCTTTTTTTCTAGGTAAGTACAACAAAACTATTAAACTACTGAGAGTTTCAGTAAGTACACAAATTAACAAATTTGATATTTAATTTTGAAAATACAATAATATTAAGACAAACAAAGAAAAAATAAGAATGAAATTAATCAATCAACTAATTGGGAGTGTTTTGAATACAAAAAATGCTTGAACGTGATGGGTTGGTCAGAAGAGGAACAACAAATTTTATAAAACTCTCCGTTCAACGGTTGGAAAGAACAGGAAGTTTTCTCCAAATCGTTATTAATTATAATTTTCACTGTCAATCATTTCTTCATCACTCTCTTATTTTTGAACTTAAATAGTCTGTACCGTCTATTCTATATCGTCGTGATATAAGGACATGAGTGAATTTAATGTGGTGGTTATTTGTTAATGACTCTGCAGAAACAAATACCTTGGAACAAATAAGGATGATAATTAGTTTTTTTTTTCATCCAGCACAAAAAGAAAGTAAATATATACCTTGTGACTTCGTTGACGAAGCTTTCGATGGCTTTTGATAGACTAGGTTGCTCAGGTGGGTCTTCAGCAGCATTTTGTCCAGTGGCATTTTGTCCGTTGACATTCTGAGTCGCTTCTGCTAAGAAGTTGGAAAACTGTATGAAATCTGTAACTTTGACTCGCTTCAGGTTCATTGCTGACTTTCTTTTTTCTTGGTCTTCTACTGGATGTCAGAGTTGTAAAAGATTGCAATCTTTGCAAATGCAGTCTCTATAAATCTCTCATTGAATTCAACAAAAAGATTGCAACATTCTTTTTTAAGAATGTGACTTCAAAAAATGCAGTCGCCATTCTTTTTTCGTTAAAAAAATTGCAATCTTTTGTCACCATCTACTGATTGCAATCTTTTAAGAACTCATTCTTTCATTTTTTTGCATGTTTTTGAATTCTTTAGAATTTTTTTGAATTCTTTGAGTTCATTGCATTTATTTTTTTGTTTTGCCCTCCATAATACTAAATTTAATGGTGCGTGTTAGTATTGTTAGGGCAAAACACAAAAGAATGCAATGAATTTAAAGAATTCAAAAGAATTTAAAAGACTTGAAAAGAATGCAAAAATTCAAAGAATGTAAAAGACTTCAAATGAATTTAAGACATCAAAAGAATTCAAGACTTCGAAAGAATTCAAGACTTCGAAAGAATGCAAACATTCAAAGGATGCAAAAGAATTCAAAAGACTTCAAAAGAATGCAAAGAATTCTCAATAGATTGCAATCAGTTGTTGGTGATAAAAGATTGCAATCTTTTTAACGAAAAAAGAATGGCGACTGAATTTTTTGAAGTTAAATTCTCAAAAAAGAATGTAAAGAATTCAATCTATTAATTGAAGTCCCAAAGATTGCATTCACGAAAAATTTCAATCTTTTACAACTCTGCTGAATGTACCTGAAGTTATAAGGCACTACAGTCCGAAACTGAATCCCTAAAAGTCATCATGTTGCTTGAAGTAGAATCATATTCAAGTGTAATTGAAGATGTTTTGTCAAATTTGTTGTGTTTCGCATGAGTAAATTTCAGTTGCCTGAAAGCTAGATTTTCCATTTTCCATTGCCTTTTCATCTTCAGGCAAACTGTGCTAGACTTTTTTTAGAAGCCTTGAAAAGACTTCTTTCGGGACTGTTTTATTTCTCGTGTTTGCCAGTTTCTAGGCCACCAAGATTTTGCGCCATTTTATTTTTAAAGGCTTCTGATTGTTGTGCTATATACATAAGTGCAATTTGTGAAGAGACAAAGAAACTTAATATCATTTTCTTTGATAACTTTTAAGAAAAAAATGGCTGGTAGGATTGTTACCGATAATATCTTTTGGGTCTTAAAGCTTTCGGGCGTGGGGAAGATATAGATTGATTCAATCCCATCTGAAAACACGTTGTTGTCAAACCACCAATGCAAAGTAGCAATTATCGATTTCCAGCCAAGCCCCCATCTCCAGTTGTTATACACGTTTTAGGCCCTATAAAAACATATAGAGGCCACATTACATAAATGAAATTGAAGTTTGGGACTATGTCAAAATTTTTTCCGGATATTGAACACCTCTCGAAGAAATAGCTTTTCTGGCCAATAAAAGCGATATTTTCTGGTGATATACCAGCCAAAGTGATGTCTATTGTAGACTGCCGAAATAACTGGACATTATTAACACTGAGACGGATGGTCATGCTGGGAGTTATATTTTTGGCACAATGGGAAGGTTATTTGGTCTTTGTGGTATTTAAGGAATTAGTTTGCCCAATCTGAAATGTTGAAAAAGAAATGTTTTTTCCGAGGTACTGCCTCTTGCGACGAACTGACAAATCCTCCAAGAGTATACTTGTCATGAATAAGTGCTTCTCATCTAGCTGTTCGGACTTGGCAAAAACTGCAGAGGATTCCTGCCAACAACACGCACATAGAAATGGTTGTGAGCTGTAAGTCACTAGGCCCTGGTTCTCCACGAGCTGTTGCGCCACCCAGTTTATTTAATTTTGTTGCCCAATCTTTCCCTTGGAAATTTTTGTTAGGCCTTTAAACGCATTTATTTTTCTGGTCCTGAAAACTCTTGGTTATTAAGCGAAGAGCAAGGCTTGAAAATGGAAATCCCCAGTCTTTTGTCGTTAGCAACATCTAACAATACATTCTTCATTTTCTGATTGTGATCTGACACCAGGGGCCTATAACACAGAAAAACAAGTCAACTAGTCAACAATAACTTGTTTAACTATTTTTGTTCAACAAGTGAAAATCATTTCTGTAACTCAATAAAAACCGTAACAATTGTCAACTAAAAAAAATTCCCTCGGCTTGTCGTGAAGTTTCCAAAAAAAAAAAACAAACAATTAGCTCTTTGCTTTTATTAGCGGGCGAGCGTTATCTGTAGGAGGGACTTTCAGTAAGATAGTCAATATTTTGTACACCACACACGGACAACACATGTAGCTCTATTTCAAAGTTAATTTTTTCTTTGAATGAATTTGTCTATTTTTGATTCTCATTACCACTGTTCAATTTAGAATACAAAATTAAAGTATTTTGTAAACCAAATTCTATTCCACTTAATAAATTCTAAGCAATCTTCCCAATTCCATCGCTTGATAAACACTACTGCAAGTGTTTATTTCTAACTTGTTTACTTTGAACAAGTAAATAATCGTCGGTTGAGATTTATCAACTATTCAACAAGTTTGTTCGCTATTTTTTAAACTCCTGTTGATTTCAGTTACAGAAACGGTGGATTTATGAAATTTCCCACTTGTTGAAAGAAGCCAAAACAATTGTTAAAGTTGTAAAAAACCTGCTGTTCCGTGTTATACAAATTTTAAGAAGTTATTGAATTTCATTTGTTTGTGCATTGTGTTATAGACCCCTGGGTCCTATAAAACAATACATAAAGTGCTTACCGAACAAGTGAAATTCCACAACTTTTAAAAATGTATGTAACACAGAGCAACAAGTTTAGAAAAACTATAACAATCGTTTTGACTTCTTTCAAGTGTAAAACTTCATAAGCCCATTGTTTCTGTAACTACAAATAACAAGAGTTTAAAAAATAGAAAATAAACTTGTTGAATATTTTATAAATTTCAAACGACTTCGTTTAGGGACTTGTTCGAAGTCAACAAGTTTGAAATAAATACTATGTTGTCTGTGTGTAGAGTACATAATGCTGATTTATCTAACTGAAATTCCCTCCCAAACATTAAGTTCGCCCACTTGTAAAAGCAAAGCTGATTTTAGAATTTTTGTTCCCACAACTCATCGTGAAAGAATAACTTGTTAAACTGGTTCAACAAGTCGATTGAATTTTTTCTATTGACAATTGTTACGGTTCTTATTGTGTTACAGAAATGATATTCACTTGTTGAACAAACATAGTTGAACAAGCAATTGTTGACTAGTTGACTTGCTGTTGTGCGTTATAGGCCCCAGGTGTTTTGGTCTAAAGATTTAAAATTGTGCAGCCTAGTTCAACGACATTATCCTTTCACAGACTTGCGAGTAGCTTCTTCCAAAGCTGTTTTTGTGTTGTTCCTAAAAGGTTTCCCATGGCTTGTTTTCTTTAAATGTTGCAATTGAATTTCTGCAACATGTTGAACATGTTGAATGTCCAACATTTTCAAGTGATTTAATTTTTAAGAAAAATATTTTGTTATTTTTTGTTTTTTTTTCTAATTTATTCAAACAAAATAAGTTTGATAAATTCTAAGTTCATTCAATATACTCAAAATATTTAGAAAAAAATTTGAAGAATATTAGACAACGCCTTAGGTTAGGTTAGGTTGAAGTGGCTGTCAGTCATGAAAACTGACACACTTAGACCATAAGTTGGCCCATTGTGATACCACAAGAATCTGGGAAGCCTTTTTCCCTACTCGATAAACCATTTGGAGCTTCTTATGAAGCGTAACAGACTACCTATGTCAACATTAACTAAATCACTAGGATCATTGAAGTAGAAATCTCCAAGATGGAGTCTTCGAGTCTTATGAGATAGAGCAGGACAAGTGCAAAGAAGATGAGGATTCGATTCTACCTCTTCCTCGTCCATACAGCTTCTGCAATAATCGCAACCGTTAGAGAATACGCCAAAACGCGTTGCGTGCCTTGATATTAAAACAATAATTTCTAAAACTAAATTCACCCGTATAGACTGTAGTTGACCTCTTTTTGAATATTTTTTCCAGGCTAAAAGGCAATAACTGCAAACATTCCAAATATCAATTGACTTGTTTCAAAGTGTGAATACAGTGAAAAAGCTAAATTCAATATGATGCAAATCATTCATCGATCTCAAATATAACCTGTTTCGTTGACATGCCTGTCTAGGCTTCAATTACTTAACACAGATTCCATCAGTATTGTCTTACAACTTAAAAAAACATATAATTTGCTCATTTTTAAGATGGAAAAATAATCTATTTTTAAAATAAACTTGCCCCACAACATTCTGTCCTGGTAACTTATCTAAGTTTCATCTCGAATTGCACTTACTGCCACAAATATTTGCAAGATCCTCAAGTTACCATTTATATTTTCTAAGTGAAGACTTTCAAATACTTTGTGTGCAGTCATCGCAAATGAACTTCAAAGTCTGTCAGTCACGCAGCACGGGAAGGGCAACTCCAATATCACGCAACTATTTCTGTTACTTAAGTAGTTAACTGTCCGTCCGACAAGTGTTGGTTTTCATTTACACACTCTCATAAGCAAACACACCTACATACATATATTTACATCAGAAGATTGCATTGGAATTCCGCGCGCCACAAAGTCTTATGAGATTTCTCTGAGCGCTTTGTCTGCATTTCTTAGTATAACAAAGCTGTTGGCCTGTTTTTCTATAGACGGGGAGCAACCAGCATCTTCTCGTCATAAAGTAATCACAATGCCACAGAACAACAATGCTGCTGGCAAAAGTAATACCACCAACGAGTGTGCCACTCGTACAAAGAGACTCCTAACCGAAGTCAAAAGCCTTAGTGATTGTGTCTTGTGTATTCCTTCCTTTTAAAGCTGTTCAGAGGCGTACTGAAGGAAGGGGATTTGATTTAATGATATTTCTTAGTTATACAATGCTCTCGTCTTCAATTGTAATATTCTCTATGTTTATAAATAATATGAGGCCGTTGTTAATGCGGAGTCCTTATGTACAGCGAGAAAGTGCAGGATGATACTTAGAATTCGAATAAAATCTAAGATGCTTCAAAAACAAAAATCTTCCAAACTCAGTTACTTTTAAGACAATTCCCCTGATTATACCTAAATGTCGTTTTATTCAAAAGATGCCGTTTTTTTAAAACGATATCGCTCTAGAAGCGACAGTTAGTGTTTCAGAAAAATGCATATCGTAACAATGATGAATACATTGAAAAGAACCCTGAAGTAGAACTTCTCTTACTTAAAGGCTAATTTCCACTTCTGAATTGTCGTTTTTTTATCGCTTTTTTGTCGTTTAACTGTCGTTTTAGTAAAATGATAGCCGTTATATGAATGATTATTTACTACTCAAAACTGCACGCCTTCAATTTTAAGAATGATTTAATTGCCGTTTGAAAACCTTGGAGCCAATACCTGATTGTAACTTTTCATTTTAAAGAAACGAAAGAAGATCGTAAAAAAATCGAAAAAAAAAGTTAAAAATATCGAAGAAAAACATAACGATGCCATGAATAGATCTTCGGGAAAGGCTCCTACATCTTTGCTAAAAATCGTCATCAATCCCTCTTCAAAGGATACCAAATTTTGTTCTGAAACAGAAACGTTTTTCTGAATT
This sequence comes from Dasysyrphus tricinctus, assembly GCA_963921185.1. Lineage (NCBI taxonomy): Eukaryota > Metazoa > Arthropoda > Insecta > Diptera > Syrphidae > Dasysyrphus > Dasysyrphus tricinctus. The sequence continues at coordinate 189,868,047 of OY992532.1, read as the reverse complement.
ATACAGAAAAACGTTTTTCTTAAAAATATCGCTTTCTCAGCACGTGGCAGATGTTTTCGGTTTTATATCCAATGCTTGTTGCCAATGTCAAATAAAGTTTTTAAAAATTCAGAAATGTTACCTAACGGTGTTTCGAGAAAAGAAAAGAAGCTCATCCCTCTTATTTTTGCTCTTCTTATAAATTATTCAGCTCCGTGCCTTGGTTTCAGTTGTCTCAACAATACACCATCTACCGAAAGAACTCCGCAGCTATCATTTCTTTTTTCGTATTGAATTTCACACATTCAGTGCCTCGAAGCAGTAAAAGAAAAACGCAAGGAAGAGACCATAACCTCCAATATTCCACACTCTCAGGTGACATTCTGAATACTAATAAATAGTTTATCCAAACCACAACAAGATGGTTAAGGGTATATAGCATGCCTTCTTCCTGTGTGCCAGCCATCTTGAGGAAGAAGCACGTAATTTGACGAAGAAGACGACAATGTCGTTAGAATCCCTTAAGGGAATCCCACCACGATGGACAAAGAAATGAATGGTTACAACGATATTTAACATGGTTACATTGACCACTACCATCATGAGCTTGACATTACCACCACGCCGGACGCGCCATCACCACCACCATCGTTTCGAAGCCGCCACTTTATGTCAACAAAAGACGACGAAGAAGATAAAATAAGATTTTTTTTTACAATTGTATGTTCCGCGGCTTTATTGGCTGATGTTGGTGGTAATATCTGAAGTCTGTATATCCCGGATGTACACTGAATGCATGAGATAACTTTGGCGAAAGCAAATTTATACATCTTCTTCATCCATCTATTCATAGGCAAAAGCATCATCACACGAAGGCAATTTTATTGCTGTGTGCTTTGCTCTTCTGTGTGATGCCGCATTGTCGGATTGTGGTTGATGGGTTTCATCTCAAGGATGATCAAGTATAGCTTTATACTATTATATTGAGTAGAATTGGAAATTGGGTTTATGGCAGACCATAAAACAACGTAATATTCAATGGAATCCGAAGAAGCAACCATTTAGGCTTCATTAGGACCGAAATTGAGTACCTTTGAGTAAGGGTCTCAATTGGCTTAGTATATTGTTTTTTTTTATGGAGAGTTTGGGGAAAACGAATTTGTTGAGGTGTCTCATTATTGTATTGTCCTCAAATCTACTTAAGTTGAACAATATCTTGATGAATTATTGGAGTGTATAGGATACTTAATGTCTTCGTCAGCATTTTATTGATTGACTTGTGTAAGTATAACCCAGGATACTTCAGATGACAATAATTCCATTGTAAGTTTCAACAACATTCAAGCATATGAATTTGGTCGCTCAATCGACAACATAGCATTCTTCGTAATTCTTTTTTTAATGCCTGGACTGATTCCTTAAGATTAAAGGTGGTATTAGTAGAGTTTGACCCAGAATAAAGTCTGAAAGAAGAAAATGCAGTGTTAAATGACTCAGAACATTCGCACTTCGACACATCTTTAATTCCCTAAATATTAGTATAAGTAGGTTTGATGTACAAACCTCAATGCCAAAATTGGAAAAGCAGACACCTTCAACGGATTAGTTGGCAAGAACACTAAGTCCACTACTAATCTAGTTGTGTCTGATGAAATTAGAGACGGTACCTCTTTCGAACTGTTCTTAAAATGCAGACATTTTGGAGGAGTAGATACAACAGAGCAGATCTATTTTGACGAGATCTGTTCAACTACTCTGTGAAAATCATGCTTCTTTGGTTTGGCGAAACAAATAGTTTAAGAAATCCCCACGCCTAAGATGAAATGCAAGCTCCAAAAAACCGTAATATTGACAGGCCTCTATGGGGACGAGTTTCGGATGATACGATGAGGAGCTTTTAGAATGAAATTGATGAACATTTCGTCTACGTATTATGTGAGATGAAAGAAAATCGAAGAAAATATAAAACAGTGAGCTTTAGATTTGAAAACTTGCTTACTTACTTAAGGTGACGCTACAGTTCGGGGTGGACAAAGGCCTCAACCAACAAGCTTCTTCCAGCCCGCCCGTACCGTTTAAAAAATTTCTAAGTGAAAGAAGGTTTTCTTAAACAGTCTAGCAGGGCGAATTAAACACTCAAATGATCTCAGATTCCGTGATATGGGATCCGCGGAGCTTTTTAGGGAAGGGGAAAACCAATTTCGGCTAACACGATTATCCTCGAAGTTACATTCATATTTTTTTTCGATGCACTGTTTCTCGCAAAGGCTCCAGTTGTGGACATCAAGACTTTGATTTTTTGAATAGCCTCTGATGAAGCTTTCGACGCCTATAGGTACTTTTTTTTGCTATCACTCACACCCAAAATCTGCTGTGGGCTCTTAGCCTAAGACGATCGCCTTTCTTGAGGATCGGGCAGACACTGCTGAGGTTCCATTTATCGGGCATGCTTTCCCCCGACCATATGTTACATATGAGCTTGTGCATACTCCTAACAAATTCATCGCCAGCAGCTTTGAATAGCTCAGCTGCAAGGCCATCAGCTCCAGCAGCTTTATTGGACTTAAGTCCAATATCTTTACTTCGTCGAGATCGGATGGACAGAATAATTGGTCTACGTCGTCTAAGTTGAAAGGTACATTCTGCATGGTAGCGGAATTCGTTTCGTCATCGCCGTTATACAATTTGCAGAAATGATTTTTCCATATCTTCAGCACCGACTGCGATTCTACGATTGTAACCCTGGGAGGTTTTCCTTACTTTCTAATAAAACTTCCGAACTTCATTCCTGCAATGGCATCCCTCTATTTCCTCGATTGCGTGCTTCTCATGCTCTTTGTTTTTCCTTCTTAGAAGCTTGTGTTCCTCTCTCCTTTTCTGATCGTAGAGCTTGCGAGCAGCTCTCGTTCTTCTATGCAGCGCCACTTTGTATGCCTGTTGTTTGGCTGCATGTACTTGCCGGCATTCTTCGTCGAACCAAGGGTTTCGCTGTGGTGGTCGTGCGAGGCCCAGCACGTCAGAGGCGGTATCTCTGATGGCTTCCTGGCAATTCTTTCACTAGATCGTGAGAGTCTCGATCGGAAAAGGACCTGGTGATTCCTTGCTACTGTAGTCGTCCGACGTCGAACTTCCTAACATTATTTCCCTGCTTTGGCTTTGTTCTGGATATCCGTAGAAGAACCTTGGCTACAACGAGGTAGTGGTCCGAGTCAACGTTGGCTCCTTGGAACGTTCGGACATTCTTCATACTGGAGGAGTGCCTTGCGTCGATCGTGATGTGGTCAATCTAGTTGACGGTTGATTGACCAGGAGCTCGCCATGTCCCTTTATTTATATCGATATGCGGGAGCTGCGTACTAGCTACCAAAATGTTTCGCCCGCAGCAAAGTCGATGAACCTGAGTCCGTTATCGGAGGTGGTGTCGTGTAGGCTGTATCTTCCGATTGTGCCACCAACGATCTTTTCTTCCTAGTTTGGCACTAAAATCACCCAAGACAATTCTCATGTCATAGCTAAGGCATTGCTCATATGTCTTGTCCAGGAGCTCGTAGAAATTGTCTTTGATGTCGTCATCTTTGTCCTCTGTGGGGGCATACGCGGATGTGAGGCTGGTGCTATCGACCTTAGCCTTGATGGGAATTGTCGTGAGGCGTTCGTTCACATAGTTGAAACTCAAGACTTCTTACCTAAGTCTGCCTCTAACAACGAATCCACATTCAAAAAGACGCTGCCCTTGTGATCGGTGGCAGTCACCGAAGTAGATAATATCGCAGTCTTTCAGTTTTCTTTTGCCCGACTCATCCCATCGCACTTATTGGATGGCAGTAATGACTGCTTTGAAGCAGTCTAGGGCCTCCGCTAAATGTTCGGCTGCACGTGGTCTATAGAGAGACAGAAAATTCCACGTGATGTGATGATCCGATGTTCGTTGTCCTTATTTCGTTTGCTAAGTTCGTCGACAGTAAATCCGTTCTTATTGCTTCGCAACTAAATAGCTTAACGTGGGCAAGAAGCCACCCCGACGGCACGACCCCCAGCCTGGAGGGGACCCTTGCAATATAACTCCAAGGGCGGGAAGCCGGATCTACCGCTCCTTATAGGCCTGAGCTCCGAATATGTCGTTGTAGCCTGTATAAACTGTTCTCTAAGTGGTTCAGCCTGACTGGAACTGTAGACGCCACCGTTGATTCCATCTGGGGAGTTCTTCCGCTGCCGCCTTGATAAAAGGAGAGGTGATGCCTTAGTGGGAACACTCCTCCCGGTTTCTGTCTTCAAGACTGCTGATGGCACCGTTGATTCTCAATGCTGAATTCATCCCCCGCACACCAAGCTTCTGATTGGTTCGTCCAAAACTTGAGCCGAATTATACAGCCAGTCATTTCCGACAGAAGATTATGTGTAGTGTTGCTATTTCGTCTTTTGTTCAACACTCGTGCTTATAAGTTTAGCAAGTGAAGTCCGGATGAACGAGACCAGTATCCGATGGCTACCACTTGGAGGTAAAATAAACACAATTGACATAGAATTCGTTGCATCATTGGACGTTGCCATGTTGACGCCAATCAGTGACTACCCGCGCCCTACAACGCCCAACCATGTGAATACAGCTCACAAAGTCTAAACACGTGGGATACACTGTCGCTGAAAAGACAACAATGCTCCAGCCAAAAGAGCCTCCAACACTTAGCCCCCATATTTGGGATGACAAAGAAATTCGATATTCCGTTTTATTAGCCTCGTCTCGTAGAGACCAGGAGCCCAACTATGTAACTCGATTCTACAATAAAAACGTTCGAATTCGCAAAATCTCAGCTCGCTAATTCTTAAGCCAGGGCTTATAAACGAAAATAGAACAGCGCTAATTCAAGATTCTCTGGCACAAAGTCGGAAGCACTAAAATTTTATCCCAGTTTCATACATATTAACACTTATAATAAGCATTGAAAACAACTTTCGAATGGATTCGAAAGTAGAATAAAGTTACATAGTAGGGCCCCAGAGTGGTTTCTCTGTGAATAACTGGAGGCAATGTACTCGTAGTCAAAAAAAAAGGCTAGAAGGCTACTGTCTCTCCTGACCCTTCCTAGATCGGGAGCCCTTTAAATAAGTTGTAATCCTAAGTCTTATTTATCGAAAAATAGTAGCATGTTTCTTCTAACCGATTTTGAAACGCTAAAAACGTGGTTTATTTTGTTAGAACTACCCTGGTGGACATCAATGACGAAAAAAACCAAGTGCATATTGGCAGCCTTTGAAAGAAGAAAATTTGTAAGTAGATTAATCATCCAACTACTTTGGTTAAGCATCAGGAGTAAGTGATTCAAAAGTGAAACAAGAAAAACAAAAAAATCAGCTTGGCTAGTTAGCAGAGTTGTAAACGAATGAAATCCTTTGTGAATGAAATCTTTAAAAATCATTAATTCAATTCAATTAAAAGATTGCATTCATTCACTTCATTTTGAGACTATGATTTCAAATTATTTAATTAACATTGCGATAGTTTATTTATCATTCACTTTATAGCAATCAATTGAATGCAATCTTTTAGGAGTTCATGCATTCTATTTTTTCAAGTATGTACTTAACATGCGTTTGCATTCATCTTTGTTCATTCATCGCATTCATTTGTCATCCATAAACTTTCTGTCTAGTAGACGGCCTTTGGCCAAACTATATTAACCTTGAAATTGAGTTGTTAGTCAAAAAGTTTTCAACTAACCGACTAAACCTTACGTGGAGCCATAGCTACGTTCTCCCCATTACGACATTTCGCAGAAGAATGTAATAGAATAATTCAAAATATGCATTACCATTATATTGATTTCTGTAAAATGAATGGCACAAAAAATGATTGCAATCTTATTGGTGTCAAACGAATGGTGCCTATGGTCAATAAATTCAGTCTTTGAATTGAATATATATAAAAGATTGCATTCATAAAGAATGCATTGATAAAAGAATGCACTCTTTTACAACTCTTCTGTTTAGATCAAGGTTTTTCAGACACTTTCATTTCTTCCAGTCTAGTGAGAAACAAGGCTATGGGCTTACGAGTACCTTTCTCATATCAATCCAATGTGGCAAATCGACAATTGATTTTTTTGGGAAAAAGTGCTATAGAAAACCATAGATTCCACATTATGATGAACTGCTGTTTTAAAGAACCGTCATCAACTAAGTAAGGTCAAGATTCTTTTGTTTAGTCAAAATCTAGAACTAAATAAATTGTTTGTCTCAAAACAATGCATAGCACGTATCTGTTTTTGTTTAAGAAAACAAATCATTAGCAACCCTCTTCCTTTCCTTACCAAAAAAGAAAAATATATTTTCGTCGGACTGTAAACAATAGCATCTTCTATTTAAACTTTTTTTTTTTAATTTGTTAAAATTGCCTAAAGAAAAATTTCGGTCACGAACTGTGTTTTGTTGAAATGGTCTAAAATGAATTTCTTCCAACAACATCCCAAGAAAAACCCCGCCGAGTATTTATGAATGTATCCAGTTTGTTTTACCTGACCTGGCTAAAAAAAAAATGTAATAACCCTGAGGTGTTTAACTCGTCCAACCCTTTTTTTCTCAAAAAGAAAAAAAAAAAAACTTTTTTTTTAAGTGATTGTTATAGTGCCGTCCGTAAGAGTATGTATTTTTGCAGCCATAACTGCAGACACAAGAAAGAAAAGCATAAAAAAAGGACATTCAATTTTCCTTTTAGCCTCTCCAAATAGGACAAAAAGCACATAAATGCTTTCTATACCTATGTAGGTATATACCTATGTATTTCTCTACACAGAGGCCCCATATGTATATACATCTTTAGTGCTCTTTGGTTTTAACATTTTGTTTCGTCAGCATGACTAAAAAAAAAAAACAAAAAAAAAATTCTGAATAAAACATAAAGAAAAAGAATGAAGTTCGGTAGGTACATATTCTTCAAAGTGCACAAGTGCACGAAAATTACTGGTTAAGGACACATTGGCAAATTATCACGTACAAGCATTACAGAAGAACACATACGCCTTACGCAGTTTAATGACCATGGGAAAAACCAATTATCCATATATGGAAAAAGCTTTTATGTTCGTGCGGTTAGACCATTATGTGTTTTGGTCATTATAATCGACAATTTGTTAGTTCGTTAGTTTCAAAAAGGACGAACAAAAACATTGGATGTAACATTATAAACTTTTAAACACATTCCTCGCATTGAATTTGCTTGAAGCAAAATACAAATATTGCTTTTCTAAAATCAATTTATTTCAACAACTTTAGCTTTTCATCACAGAATAAAAGTTATTATAACACATACACACACACACAATCCACAAAATTATAATCAAGGTATTTTAAGTTTGCATAACAATCTGGCTTACATCCTGATGGAGAATCCAGGAAATCTTCTGTTTTAGAATTATGAAAATTTATATGCATATGTGACTATGTGTGTAGAATGTAGATAAAGAGTTAGTTAAGTGTGTTTCAAAAACTATGAGAACTTGGTCAACCAATATTTCCGTTCAGTTTATGAATTGTGTAGAGATCTCATCACTAATTGCATCCTTCGGGTGAACAAGGAACAGACAACTTCAACTGCTCTATATAGACAGCAATAATGGGTTATGCAATAGAATTTAACATAATAGATTAGAAGATATCCTGCATCAGGATAAATGTTTTGTATAACTCATGCACATAAACGGTGGTCATATAATACATAAATGTACGTATAGAAAAAGACAAACCAGAATGTAGGCTAAATATGCTAACAGGAATAGTCAAACCAGGTTTTGACATCTTAATAATGTGTATCAGGTTAGACTTTGTATATTATGTGTTCCTCAATGTCTAAAACTTTACATGAATTTCGCCTCCAATATTTTTTAAATGTGCTTATTTCAATAGGTACCTTTTTTTGGTTTCCAAAAACCATTCTGACATAACACGGATGAAATTAAGCTTGAGAGTCATTTATGGAATGGAAACCATTTTGAAAGTGGCGCCCAATCTGTAGTCCGGTCAAAAAACTGAAATCCTTGCGCTTGCTGTGTTAGGGAGGGGGGGAGGTCTATTATTTACATGTTTGATGTAATTTATTTTTGACATGCTAAGGATGAAATTTATCTTCGGAGTCATTGTTATAATTCTGTCGCTTAGACGCTTTTTTCAAAAATGGCGCCCAACCTGGGCCAAAAATATAATAAAAAAATCTCGTAAATTACTTGGAAAATTTCCACAGTCAAAATAACTGTTGTTGTCTTAAAATATAGGTAAAATGTCAGTGTTGCCACTTTTTGGAAACATATTTTTTTACGTTGAAAGGTGGGACCTCCCTTTTTTAGTAATTTTTAATATTTTGAAAAAAAAGTAGCAAATATTTTTCCAATTCCCAAAAGCGTGTTTTTTCATATGCAAAATATTTAAAATTATCAAAAAAGTGGAGGACCCACCCTTTGACATAAGAAAGTGGCAACACTGACGTTTTACCCAAAGGTGCTTCTAGTCAACACCTACGTTTTAAAACATCAACCGTTCTTTTACCCATGGAAACTTTCCAATTAACTATCGAGTTTTTTTTTAATTCAATTGACCCAGGTTGGGCGCCATTTTTGAAAATGGCGTCTAAGCGATTACAACAATGACTCCCAAGTTTAATTTTATCCTTAGCTTGTAAATAATAGCCCCTCCCCCACACAAAAAGTGAAGGGATTTCAGTTTCTTGACCAGACTACAGATTGAGCGCCATTTTTCAAAATGGTGTCCAATCGACAGGGCTAATAAAATGACTCCTTAGCTAAATTTCATCCTTTGCATGTAAGAAATGTATTTACCTGCGTGGTTTTTGGCAACTTGTCGTTCTTTATGCAAGTGACGTCTGTGAAGTAAGCAGGGCAACTTTCACCGACGCAATTGAGACCTTGACAGGAATTTGCAGTTTTTTTTTGCATTTTTTTGCATTTCTATTCCCGATTTTGCAGTTCGCCAAATAACGGTGTAATTTAGTGACCTGCTAACTTCACAGTGAAGTTAGCAGGTCACATGGCGTATTTCAGGAACCAAGCGTGCTAGGAACTTGTAGTAAGGCTCCAAATCAGCAGTTTTTTGCATTTCAAGAATAGGCTAGGTCAGAATTTTGAAGTCCTTTTTTTGAAAAAAATTTCAAACTGACCTGCTAACTTCACTGTGAAATTCAAAATTCTGACCTAGCCTATTCTTGAAATGCAAAAAAAACTGCAAATTTGGAGCCTTACTACAAGTTTCTAGCACGCTTGGTTCCTGAGATACACCATGTGACCTGCTAACTTCACTGTGAAGTGAAGGTCACTAAATTACACCGTTATTTGGCGAACTGCAAAATCGGGAATAGAAATGCAAAAAAATGCAAAAAAACTGCAAATTCCCAAATTAAGGTCCCAATTGCGTGGGTGAAAGTTGCCCTGCTAACTTCACAGACGTATGCAAGTGACAGGATTACAAAAATTACTACCAACCTAATTTTCATCCTAAGTTTGTAAAAAATGATTTCTAATCATAACGAAGAGTCTCCTTAAAGCGCACGGGATTCGGTTTTCTGACCGAACTAGTACATATCTATCGGCTTCTATCGTGTTTCGCATAAATATTGCCAAAAGATTGCTCGGTTGTGACACCACAATTTTATTCACTTATACAAATGCCAGCAAATACTATAGTAGATCGTTAGCCGACCGCCGCATTCTACTTACTTGATCAGTTCCCACGTATCATTATTTGCTGCAATCGATTGTTCCTATGTTAAATGGGAACCATTTTCGAAGAGGCAATTGGTGAGGTGAAAAGTTTCCAACATCAAATAACCGTTTTCTAGGATGGTTTCATTTATTTACTTAACCGGCTCCGAATTTATAAGGGTTGTTGCCTGAAACAAAGTGCAATAGACTTCTATCCTCTATGATCCCGAGCACGCTGCTTCCAGTCATCCAGACAGAAGGTTTTCGCGATGGTTTGGTCTTTACATCGGAGGCTTCTCTCTCTTTGTTGCCTTGAACCTTCGGGATGGGAATTGAGCACTCTCATGTCTGGAGCATTGTTGTGCATTTACTCGATGTTGCCAGGGCAATGTGGTCGCGTTTATTTTATTTCTGTAATACAACCACACCATGGGGAGAGTTCCATCTTCTATCCCATAAACCTGTTTCAAAATGCAACGAAATACTCGTATAAAAGAATTCTTCTTTCTAAAAGCCCTTGTCTCAGCTCTCTCTGTATGTGAGTCATAATAGGTCCGACTCGAAATCGGTCGATGATTCGGCTTCAGTTTCCGCCAACGGTTATACTTCGTACGGAAAGACTCAAGCTCCAGAGCTCAATGTTCTCACGTAGCAGGAACATTCTTAAGTCGTTATTCTTTGACGTTCTAGATCTCGTTGCCATTAAAGGGTTATCACCCGAGGCCTTGTTTCACTGTCATAGGGGAACTTGACCTACGACCCAACACCCAAGACCCAAGTCTTTGTTTAATCATATAACAACAGGCTAAGGATCTGCCATTTTCCTATGAACGGGGTTCATTCGCCACCGTCTGTTTTTCAAGACTCTAGCCACTACTCCACTTCGACAACTTCACCATGGTTAAGCCTTCTGGAGAAAAAAGTTGCGAGATCTCATAGCTCTTGATTTCAATGCAGTTATCACCGTAAGCCAACCACCGCTACGTCAAAGCTTATTTTACCGGAGAAGGCTATGGAAAACTTTACAAAGATGTGTTTCTGTCTTAGATTCTTCCTTCTACCAATAAGCTTCCTCTATTTTCTTCATTCTTTGGTTATCACAATCACTCTTGCGTGAATATCTAGACTAGATAGAATGAAGACTGTTCGAACCCCTTATGCGTTGCGTTTCTCGTCTTCCCAAAAGTACTAATTTTTCTCTTCATTTCACAAAAAATAATGCGAAAAAGTTTCGACCTAACTTTATCTCTGTAAACTATTTTCAATCCCCAAGCTTTTGGGAAGCATTGTCTACAGTTCAACTGCAAGTGTCTTTTTTCCTTATAACAGTTGGGATTCTTGTTCTACCTCGTTGCATAATGCTTAGTGTGTTGGACTGTCATGCCGAAGGCTTGGGTTCGAATCCTAGCCGCTGCCACCTGAAACAGAAATGTTTTTCCAAAGTTACTACCTCTTGCGAGCAGCTGACAAATCCTCCAAGAGTATATTTGTCATGAATAAGTGCTTCTCATCTAGCCGTTCGGACTTGGCAAAAAATTGTAGGTCCTCTCCAGGAATGGTTGAGTTGTACCTCGTCACTATAGGCCATGATTCTCCATGAGCTGTTACGCCACCAAATTTATTTATAATTAATAGTTGGGATTCTTATGCAGACAATTTACTACCACTAATCTAGGTGCAATAGACATTATATGCAATTCAGGATGCTAATGAATTGGACGTTATTTCCTGCACCATCAGCATAGTCTTTGATAAAATCCGTTGCTGAATTATTGATTTGAAACATCAAATTCACTCTAATCTCATCTGCACAATTTTGGGTGATCCTCAGGGCAGCCATCTAGACCCACTACTCCACTACTAACCACCTCATGAAAAATCTTTCTCTCGAGTTCTAGTAATTTTCATTTGAAACCTCCTGATCAACTGCTATTTTACGAAACTTGAAAAAATAATAGCTCCGTCAACAATGGGTTAAACTTGTTGATTTCTGAGTAAGTTCTAAAATTGAGTATTTTGTTTAATGGCTATAACTTCGTTGACTTTATTACTTAAGGCATATGTGTCCTAAAGCAGTATTACACCTCAATTAAACTTATAATTAGTCTAACCATAAGGCTAGACAACACCTCTTAAAATTTAACCGGGTCAACTTATGAAAGCTTACAGACTATAGACCTGCCTATTCTCACTTTTCTCCATGGAACAAATTTCTTTTCATAAAAATGAAAATGATACCAACCTTATAATCAAGGTGGAATAACATGTCATCTCCTATAACAGGATAACAAAAAAAGGAAATACCAAACAAGAGAAACCTCACTTCTGACTTAAAAAAAGTAGGTGGTCGATATATGCCTACTCTTGCCTTAATGTACGGTAAAAGCATTTTCCGGAAACGAGTCTATCTGGTCTGTGCATGTATTTGTATTGTACATGAATCGTGCGTAGGAGAGTTTGGCCTATTCAAGGATATTATGTGAGGGTACATAAGATTCTTCTTCCATCCTCATCGTCGTCGTCGTCGTAATGAGGGCAAGTTTATTTTAGTAATAACTAGGTTCTGTTTGTCATTCTCATTTCTATTTGCTGAACTTGAAGTTTCTTTTTTTTTTCTGTCTGTCATGCGACATGGAGGCAGTAACAACAACAACAAAAACAAAATAACTGACTAAGCTAATATAATAAGATCATACAACAAAAGGCATAGTGCCGCATATAGCACACAAATTGGGCAGCAAAATTGTGTGTTGTCCTGATGTCCGTCCGCACAGGACTTGAGAATGAGATATTTATTCGAAATATTCTTGTGACAGCTAAAAGGGAATAATTGCTGATGGCCAACTCTTCGTATGTGCGTGTTTTTCCTTCTCTCTCTCTCTTACAACCAGGAAACAGCATGGTTTGACTTAATAAGAGGCTAAAATAAAATTACCGTCACGTTCTAGGCTGAAAGATTTTTATTGGATTTTTTTTTTCTTCTTCTTATTTGAGGAAAAAGTTATATTTTTTTTACCATCCCAGTGTAGTGATTGTGAGAAGTTGATGCGGTAATCGGATGTGAGACAAGTGGACATTTTTGTTTAGTTATTGGTTTGCCTAGTGAGATTGGTTTCGTATAAGTAAATACCACTTTGGAGTTAAATTAGTTGAGGGATGTTTGTATATGTATTCCCAAAAAAGGTTGAGTGGTGTGTTATGTCAATTGGAGTATCTATAAATATTACATGTATACGTGATTAGGGATCAAGAGAGAGACTTTTAAGCATAAAAGTTTATCTTTTGTATAATTTAGTAGATAATAATACATTAAGAGCATGTGTCAAACTGTAATTAGGTAATTACAAGCTTAAGTTATTGCCTTTGTAATAATTTATATTTTGAAACTTTGCGTAACTTATGAATTATGGTGATTCTTTGGTTCAAAATGCATGAAGTCCTTTATTGTTTACGGGATAAGGAGATTTTTCAAATGATGATATTTTGTTTTTATTTATGAGAAAACCAGGGAACAAATCGATATATAAATGTTCTGTGTGCGGTATAGGGCTAGGAACGCACTTGGAATTTTCTGTCGTTGCGACTATAAAAAATGACCGCAACTCAATATTAATGCTTGGCGGGAAGTACGTCCATTCACATTGTAAGTCATGTGTTTTTTTGACGAATGAATAATCATGTGATTTAAATCACAAGTGCGTTCCTAGTCTTAACGAAATTCTTTTAATTTGAAAGGTCCATGTGTTTTATTATGTATGGAATTTGATGTCGTTCAAAGGTTCGCTGAGGTTTCGCACGAGATCACGGATCCTATAGACAACATATGTAGATCTGGCTGAATTTTAGCAATTGCCTGAGTTAGACTGAAATGGCACTCGCGATTTTCCGAAATTTGTTTCATTTATTCCATTTCATTTTTCTAGTGACGTGATTGCTGGTGATTGTCGCTAGTAAAGGCAATGACTGCACTTGCGATTTCGATCGTGGGACTATTCAATCGCAGGAGTTTGATCGTATCAGTTAAAATTTTAATGAACTTAGAAATCTTGACAGTTACTCCTCAAAGTTCAACATTGTTTTCATTTTTCTGGCGATGAGATTGTTGCTACTCGCTAGTCAAGGCCAGGACCGCACTTGCGAATTCAATCGTATGACTATTTAATCACAAGAAATAGAACACATGACTAAGGCTAAGACTGATAAAGTGGATTGAATCCATGCTCCAAACGAGACTTATTAATGTGGAAATGGGCAATAGCAAGTTAAAAGTAAGGACGTGTAGGGGTACTCCACAGGGTGGAGTCTTATCTCCTCTGCTTTGGCTTCTTGTTGTCAACCAGATTTTATTAAAACTAAATCTGAGTGGTATCAAGGTCGTGGCATATGCCGATGACATTGTGTTAATGGCCTCAGGAAAATTTGCCCCTATCCTGTGCGAGCTCCTACAAACGGCCCTTAACAAGCTCAGTGATTGGGCCAGTAGCTGCGGACTTAGCGTTAACCCACAAAAGACAGAACTGGTTTTGTTTACGAGGAAACGTAATATTCCGAACATAGTCCCGGCAACCATTGACGGAATTCCGTTACAGGTTTTGGGTACTGCCAAATATCTTGGCGTTGTTCTTGATCGTAAACTAAACTGGAAAGAAAATATTAAAGAAAGAGAAAGTAAAGCCTCAATAGCTTTCTACACTTGTAGCAGAATTTTTGGTAAAAGATGGGGTCCCAGCCCCAGAACCATTCATTGGATGTACACAGCCATTATACGGCCAATTCTTACGTACGCATGCATGGTCTGGTGGCCAGTCTTAGATAAGGAAACCAATCTTAAGACCATGACAAAAATCCAAAGAATAGCGTGTATCGGCACAACCAGTGCTATGAGAACTACACCAACGGCAGCCCTAGAAACATTCCTTTCACAAGCCCCACTCGATCTATTTACAAAAAAGATGGCGGCCAAAAGTGCTTTAAGACTTAATCAGTCTAATAACTGGAAAAGAGGTCACTACGGTCATAAAAAAATAACGAACTTTACGGACATAGACACTCAAACAGACTACAACAGACTACTCTGGAATGAAAACAGGGTCATTAATGCAAATCATGTTTCGGTGTTTACTGACGGTTCTAAAACAAAAGAGGGGGTAGGGTCAGGTATCTACTCGGTAAACCCACCTATCAACAGATCAATGAAGCTTCCAAACTTTTGCAGTGTATTCCAAGCGGAGGTGCTTGCAGTTTGCGAAGCCGCGAAATATCTAATCTCTGATGAAGTAGTCAATAGTAATATCGACATCTTCATAGATAGCCAGGTGGCCATTAGGGCCATTTCTTCAATCACTGTAAAGTCCAAACTGGTGGATCGTTGTCGGATTGAGCTTAGATCTCTAGGCACAACGGACACTGTTAACATAAAATGGGTCCCAGGACATCGTGATACTATGGGGAATGAAATGGCAGATGAACTGGCCAAAAACAAATCATCTCTCGATCCGAGCCAGGTCGAATCCTCTATACTTGTGCCACTGGAGCAGGTAAAAAGTGAAATTCACCAGAATTTCCTCGAAGCTGCAGACGTCAGATGGTCATCAATTGACAC
Organism: Dasysyrphus tricinctus; assembly: GCA_963921185.1. Taxonomy (NCBI): domain Eukaryota; kingdom Metazoa; phylum Arthropoda; class Insecta; order Diptera; family Syrphidae; genus Dasysyrphus; species Dasysyrphus tricinctus. The sequence goes on along the minus strand of OY992532.1, from coordinate 189,852,762 downwards.
TTGTCGGGTTTCAAGAAATTTATGGCCGAATATTTCGAAGAAAAGAACTGAATATTTACTTAAGATAAGCAGACCTCAACTATCGCTCCTAGTTGGAATCCTAACGGGACACAACTCAATGGGAACTGACATGAGGAGAATGGGCATTAGCCCTTCGGACTTATGTAGAGGGTGTCAAGATGAAGAGGCGGAAGAGGGCTCATCCCATTTCCTTTGTGAATGCCCCAGCTTAGCTAGAACTAGAAAAGAAGCCCTCGGAGAATATTTTTTCGACGAAATGAGCGACATCTCTTCCTTGCCACTAAAGAATATCCTGAAATTCATTCAGAATTCAGGATGGTTCAGGGAGGCATTCCACACCTAAACTATCCCCGATCACCCACCTTCCTCATACCTACCTACCTTAATCCTGGGGAACGCAATGGATCCACGGAGATCCGAGTGAGATGATGCGGCTTGCCGTATCATCACCCCTTCTATCCTAACCTAACCTAGGCTAGGACAGCACTTGCGATTTTCTGTCGTCGCGACTACAAAAATTGATCGCAACCCGGTATGAGTTGTTGGTGTCATGTGCGTTCATTCACATTTAAACATTTCGCGCGACAGAAAATCGCAAGTGCGTTCCTAGCCTTAAAATTTAAAAAGCCGAAATTTGTTTCATTTTCTAGTGATGCGATTGTCGCTACTTAAAATGAATCGAATGCACTTTCATGTTTGTGCTCACACTTGCGACTTAAAATACTGCGACTAAAAAATCATAGTCGCAACATAGAAATATACATGTCTGCTGCTTGTTATTTTTAATCGCCCGATCATTCAGTCGCAAGAAATGAAACACATATTTTTAAATTTGAATACGCACATGTGTAGCAATGCATCTTAAAAATCGCAAAAATCACATACATAAATGGGACCAGTTTTTTTTCAATCGCAAAATGGGATTAAATAAGCCTGTACACACTTGCGACATTTTGTTTTTGTTTGTGATTATATTCACAATTGCTCGACCTAACTGCAAGTGAGTGCATGTTAAAATCTAGTTTTTTAATCGCAAGCAGGCGATTTCAATCGCACAACTATGGTCGCAAAAAATAAAATACATGAGTTTAAATGAGAATGAACGCTCATGCTACTGCAGAATCGTGACGATTAAAGGTGGAAAGTGTGGTCTGTGGTTCATTTTCCTGGTGATGCGATTGTCGAAAGCTAAAATTAATCAAATGCACTTCCTGCTTGTGCTCACCCTTGCCATTTGAAATAGTGTGACTAAAAAGTAGTGGTCACAGCTTGAAAAAATCATGCACACACTTGTGATTTTAAATCGTTCAATTATTTTGTCGCAAGAAATAAGACACATGGTTTTAAATGTAAATGCATACATACGCAACCTTAAAATCGCAGCGATTAAGAAAATTGAACCAGATCTATTTTTGAGCGTATTTTCAGTCGCAAAATTAAATAGATCAAATTAAATAAAATGGACCTATAAGCACTTGCGACACGTTGTACTTTTTTGCGATTATATATAATCGCGCAACAAACAACCAAAAGTGAGATCATGGCAATGGCAATTTTTTAATCGCGATGACAGAAAATCATAAGATCGTCCCTATTCAAATCACCACGCATGTACGTGCATTCAGATGAAAAGCTGTATGTAGTATTTTCTGCGATTAAAGAATCACGCGATAGTTAGCAGCAAGTGAGTGAATGGCAATAATTTGTTGCGATCCTGATTTTTTAATCGGACTGACTTAAAATTCATTAAGTAAGTAAGTATGTTGATTTTGCGATTAAAGAATCGCATGACAGATAACCACAAGTGAGTCATCATTATCATCAACAACAAAACGTTTCCATCTTTCACGGTCTGCAGACAGATATTTTGACTGTGGCCACGTCTTTCTCTGAGAGTCTGCTTCTGCTAGAACTGTTGATTTCCATGTTGTTCTTGGTCTTCCAACCCATTGTGCACCCTGAGGGTTCCATTTAAATGACTGCTTTGCAATTTCATCGTTTGGTTTCCTCAGTGTGTGACCAATCCATTGCCATTTACGCTTTCTTATGTCAACGTCCAGCCGCTCTTGACTTGTCCTGCGCCACAATTCCTCGTTTGATATAATTTGTGGCCAGCGAATTTTTAGAATATGGCGTAGACAACGGTTCACAAAAGCCTGCAATTTCTTTGAGATGGTAGTCGTGACTTTCCAGGTTTCGCAAGCATATAACAGCACGGATTTGACATTATATTCGAAGAATCTCAACTTTGTGCGCAAGGAGATTTCACATGATTTCCAAATTTGGGAGAGAGAACCGAAGGCTGCGCAAGCTTTATTTATTCTACTTTGAACGTCCAGATCAGTACCAAAATTTGCTGAAACAATACTTCCAAGGTAGTTATATTGTTCAACCTCTTCAACTGGCGTCTCCTGTATTAAAATACGCTGATGTGTGGAGCGGCCTGTGAGCATTATTTTTGTCTTTTTGCTATTTATTTAAAGACCACTCGCCTCTCCTTTTACCTTCAGAGCTTGACACATCCCGTTCAGGCCGCTGATGTTATTTGCCATAGACATATATTATCGGCATAGTCTAAGTGGCTAAGCCTTTCAAACGGTCTCCATTGAATGCCCTGCCTCTCTGCTGTTCCAACGCTGGCCGTCAAAACATCATCAATCGACAGTAGAAAGAGAATTGGCGATAGAACATCTCCCTGTCTCACACCCTGCCGCACTTCGAAAGCTGCCCATTGTGTAAAACAAAGCATCTTGCGTTGTTATAGGACTCTCTTATAATGGCAACAATTTTTGGAGCAATTCCTCTACCATATACATTCACGGTTGACTCGGTCAAAGGCCTTCTCAAAATCCATGAACATGAGGTAAAGCGGTGATTGACACCCCTATTATGGTTGTCAATTATCAATTTGATATTTGATAAACCTTGAAAATTGGTTTTTTAAACTCAATTTATCAATAAACTGGTCAACAATTCTTTTAGATTTTTTAATTTTCTTGTTATTAGCAACTGTCTGCATCATTTTCAATGATCAAAACTTTTATAAAATGGATTTTTAAACATTGAATTTTAAATTTATCAACTATCAAATTGATATTTGACAATCGTAATAGGGGTCTGAAACTCCGCAGACTGCTCAAGAACGATACGCAGAGTGTTGATATGGTCGACACAAGACCGCCCACTGCGGAAACCAGCTTGATGCCTCTTGAGTGTAGACTCGATTCTAACCTTTATCCGCTCCAGAATGATGGTTGCCATTAATTTTGGAAAAACGGACAAAACTGTAATACCTCGCCAATTGTTGCAATTCTTAAGATCACCTTTCTTTGGCAACTTAACAATTACACCATCCTTCCAGTCGCTGGCATAGATTTCGTTTTCCCACACAGCTTGTATCAACGAGTGTAGAATACTAGCCGCTCTGACAGGGTCAGCTTTCAGGAACTCGGCTGGTATACCGTCAAGTCCAGCTGCTTTGTTGTTTTTGAAAATATTTAGCGAAGATTGAATTTCCAGTATTGTAGGGGGTTCGATGTCAATACCCCTATATGATCTACGCATCTCGTTAAGCTGGGGCACTTCAGCACTCTGCTCGACAGAATCCTCATTAAGCAAAGCACAAAAGTGATACTTCCACCTGCGCAGCTGATCCTCGATTGATACCAAAAGTGTACCATCCACATCCATTACAGGATGATTGGTGTTGCTTTTTTTGTCGACAGCTTCCTTGGATATTTGGTACAATTCCCTCATATCTCCTCTTCTTGCAGCGTTTTTCGCATTTTCTGCGAGACCGTCTAACCTCACCCTCTTGTCACGTCTCACACAGCGATAGACCATCTTTTGTGCTAAGCGATACTCTCTTCGCAATTCAGCCTTTCGTTGAGCATCCGCTTTGGCATTTATTTGCATCTTCAACGATTTGCGAAGCTCGATTTTATCCAAGGTGTCTTGGGATATCCAAGAGTCTCTAACTCTCGACTGCTTGGGTATAGGATCACTTAAAGCATTTGTATTGAACTTCGAATTCCTTGCTGCACCCTGTGATTGACGTTGTACAGCTGCAGTTCGTAGCTTGAGACTCATGAGAACCAAATGGTGGTCGCTTCCCATGTCGGCACTTCTAATGCTTCTAACATCGCACATTGACTTCCTCCATCGCTGCTGAATCATGATGTGGTCAATTTGGTTTTCAGTTTGACCATCCGGATGTACCCAGGTGATTTTGTTGCAAGTTTTATGTTTAAACACAGTCCCACCCAGTACAAGACGATTAGCGTTACAAAAATCGACCAGCAAATCGCCATTTTCATTTCATGACCCCAAGCCATTTTTCCCCATGACGCGTTCCAGACCGTAGTTGTCTGATCCGACTTGGGCATTGAGATCACCCATGACAATTATGATGTCGGCTCTTGGAACACCACTGTAAACTAAGTTAAGATGAGTGTAGAAAGCGGCTTTGTCTTCCTCGGTCGCTTCATTTGTGGGGGCGTAGCACTGAATTATTGTGACGTTGCGAATTTTTGAATGGAACCTTGCTGTCATTATTCTTGCAGAAATGGGCGCCCAGGATATAAGACTACGCCTCGCTTCTTCGTTCAACATAATTCCGACACCATGCAGCCTTTGGCCACCCTCTCTTTCATCCTCCCCGGAATACAGCATTCTCGTTTGCCCAGAGTCAGCTCTGAATTCGGCTCTTCCTCTCCACCTAGTTTCGCTGATGATCTTAAGGTGGAGCATTTCACGCTCAACCTGCTCGTATCTACCTTCGCCGTACAAGGATCGAACGTTCCATGCTCCGATTTTCGTACGTATGCGGTAGCCAAAAGTATCATTTGCTCTTCTTAAAAGACTTCTTCTATTTGTTAACGATTCATTTATTGTTATGGCGTCTTGAAATGCCGCACCCCCAAATCCGATGTGCGGTTTACAGCAGCCGAAGCTGCAGAAGGATTTTCCATAAAAAGATTACCTCTTGGGGACTCATTTCCATTTGTTGTCATAGTTCATGTATTTGCATATATCCTTCCACCATGGTGTTTTCCGAGATACGATTAATAACATACATAAGCTCAGATTTGACAGGCAAACCCGCCTTTTGTATGGTCAAACACATAACTGCTCGAGGCCGCCCACTATGGGAAAACAGACGCCTTTTGTAGCCGCCCAATATGGGTTACAGACGCTACCTGCTGCTGCCGTTGGCGTTTTAACAAAAAAAACGCTCCTCCGCCACCAGACTATCATGCCGTTGACCGCCACCTGCAGTTCATCCGCCTTAAGGGGGCTTTTAACCATCCCAAGGACAAGATTGTGTCCTGACCAGCATCGCTGGATTGTCTGCTTATCCCGACATCCATTCGGTCCCCCTGCACGTTAGCGTTACCCGCCCTCTACCACGCGGAGGTGTGCATAGGGATTTTCCTATCATTGAGCCTAGGGCCATATGGCGTCCTAGCACTCTCAAGTACTTTTAGAGGAAAATGCTTTACATTATTTCTTTTGACGTCTGTGAAGTTAGCAGGGCAACTTTCACCCACGCAATTGGGACCTTGACAGGAATTTGCAGTTTTTTTGCATTTTTTTTGCATTTCTATTCCCGATTTTGCAGTTCGCCAAATAACGGTGTAATTTAGTGACCTGCTAACTTCACAGTGAAGTTAGCAGGTCACATGGCGTATCTCAGGAACCAAGCGTGCTAGGAACTTGTAGTAAGGCTCCAAATTTGCAGTTTTTTTTGCATTTCAAGAATAGGCTAGGTCAGAATTTTGAAGTCCTTTTTTTGAAAAAAATTTCATACTGACCTGCTAACTTCACAGTGAAGTTAGCAGGTCACATGGTGTATCTCAGGAACCAAGCGTGCTAGAAACTTGTAGTAAGGCTCCAAATTTGCATTTTTTTTGCATTTCAAGAATAGGCTAGGTCAAAATTTTGAAGTCCTTTTTTTGAAAAAAATTTCATACTGACCTGCTAACTTCACAGTGAAGTTAGCAGGTCACATGGTGTATCTCAGGAACCAAGCGTGCTAGAAACTGTGAAGTTAGCAGGTCAGTATGAAAAATTTTTCAAAAAAAGGACTTCAAAATTCTGACCTAGCCTATTCTTGAAATGCAAAAAAACTGCAAATTTGGAGCCTTACTGCAAGTTCCTAGCATGCTTGGTTCGTGAGATACACGATGTGGCCTACTTGCTTCATATTGAAGTCAAACTTGGGAAATTTTTAAATTGAGGACTTCAAATTTTGAACATAGCCCATCGTTGAAATGCAAAAAAAACTGCAAATTTGGAGCCTTATTGCAAGTTCCTAGCATGCTTGGTTCCTGAGATACACCATGTGACCTGCTAACTTCACTGTGAAGTTAGCAGGTCAGTATGAAATTTTTTTCAAAAAGAGGACTTCAAAATTCTGACCTAGTCTATTTTTGAAATGCAAAAAAACTGCAAATTTGGAGCCTTACTGCAAGTTCCTAGCATGCTTGGTTCGTGAGATACACGATGTGGCCTACTTGCTTCATATTGAAGTCAAACTTGGGAAATTTTTAAATTGAGGACTTCAAATTTTGAACATAGCCCATCGTTGAAATGCAAAAAAAACTGCAAATTTGGAGCCTTATTGCAAGTTCCTAGCATGCTTGGTTCCTGAGATACACCATGTGACCTGCTAACTTCACTGTGAAGTTAGCAGGTCAGTATGAAATTTTTTCAAAAAAAGGACTTCAAAATTTTGACCTAGCCTATTCTTGAAATGCAAAAAAAATGCAAATTTGGAGCCTTACTACAAGTTTCTAGCACGCTTGGTTCCTGAGATACACCATGTGACCTGCTAACTTCACTGTGAAGTTAGCAAGTCAGTATGAAATTTTTTTTTAAAAAAGGACTTCAAAATTCTGACCTAGCCTATTCTTGAAATGCAAAAAAACTGCAAATTTGGAGCCTTACTACAAGTTTCTAGCACGCTTGGTTCTTGAGATACACCATGTGACCTGCTAACTTCACTGTGAAGTTAGCAGGTCAGTATGAAATTTTTTTCAAAAAAAGGACTTCAAAATTCTGACCTAGCCTATTCTTGAAATGCAAAAAAACTGCAAATTTGGAGCCTTACTGCAAGTTCCTAGCATGCTTGGTTCGTGAGATACACCATGTGACCTGCTAACTTCACTGTGAAGTTAGCAGGTCAGTATGAAATTTTTTTCAAAAAGAGGACTTCAAAATTCTGACCTAGCCTATTCTTGAAATGCAAAAAAACTGCAAATTTGGAGCCTTACTGCAAGTTCCTAGCATGCTTGGTTCGTGAGATACACGATGTGGCCTACTTGCTTCATATTGAAGTCAAACTTGGGAAATTTTTAAATTGAGGACTTCAAATTTTTAACATAGCCCATCGTTGAAATGCAAAAAAACTGCAAATTTGGAGCCTTATTGCAAGTTCCTAGCATGCTTGGTTCCTGAGATACACCATGTGACCTGCTAACTTCACTGTGAAGTTAGCAGGTCAGTATGAAATTTTTTTCAAAAAAAGGACTTCAAAATTCTGACCTAGCCTATTCTTGAAATGCAAAAAAACTGCAAATTTGGAGCCTTACTACAAGTTCCTAGCACGCTTGGTTCCTGAGATACGCCATGTGACCTGCTAACTTCACTGTGAAGTTAGCAGGTCACTAAATTACACCGTTATTTGGCGAACTGCAAAATCGGGAATAGAAATGCAAAAAAAATGCAAAAAAAACTGCAAATTCCTGTCAAGGTCCCAATTGCGTGGGTGAAAGTTGCCCTGCTAACTTCACAGACGTTTTCTTTTGTTTATCTTTTTAAAACCAGGAAACTCTGTCAAATCATGCGATAATGTTCTTTCCTATCAGACCCTCAAACAATTAGTGTCAAAAGTTCAAAACGTTAATTAAAAAAAAAAAAACAAAGACACTGTACACTATTATAATTTTTGTTTTTAAGTTTTTTTTTTTCCACAAAATAACTGTCATGCAATTCCCATATTACCTCTCTCCTCAAACTATGCTCAAATTATATTACAAAAGTTGTTAATATCACAAACCAAACATCTTCTTAATTTGCAGTCTTTCTATATGTGTTTGTGTGTTGGCGCTATCTGATTACTAATTAGTCTAATGAACTGCAATCATTATTGCTAGTGCAGCAACTGATAGCAATAATTAGAAAGATGCTTCCGTCAAGATGAAATAAATAAAAGGCACCCATCAGTCGACGGCGACACATTCTTGAAATCACATCCAACGCCACTACGTCATTTTGATGTAAAATGCCACAAGCCGAAGATCCATTGAATATTCAACATTCCTCAATATGGATATACAGGAAGACTGTTTTCGCGTACATCGAATACGATAAATAGAGACAATCATTTGTGTTCACATGCAAAACACGGATATGGAATCCTGATGTTCATATAATTTGAATTTGTCTCGTCTCGTCACATGTATATGTCGGCTCAGTCATAGTCACACCTCCTTTACTTAAAAAAAGGCGGGAACTATGTTCTCATAATTTCTAGAAATGTGAACTCGAATCGAGACAATTATCTTAATTAACTATGCACTTACTTTGATGTTAATCTGAAAGTATAAGTAGAAGGGTGTGCAAAAGATTGTGTGTAGAAAAGATTTTGAACCCTGGTAAAATGCTGAAGTAGAGGGTGGGAGAAATAGGTAGGTATGTCTGGAGTGTAAGCATGGGAATTCTGACAGCCGACACGATGTCTCTTAGCGCACTCAAAGGGAATTCCAATATTTCTATTTACTATACATTCTCTCGTAATATAAAGTAGATAGGTATGGTGAAATCCATTAGCAATGAAAATTCTTTTCAATTTGATTGTCATTCCTTTTAATTTCAAACCATTTTTGAAATATCAAACGAGACAAGATAAGTTTAATAAAATAATGGAAATATGTCAAAACTGTTACATTTTGAATGAGTTGCATGAAATTAGTTAGCTTTGTTCTTAAGTATGTACATAAATGTATATCTATTTTTGGAAAATAAAAATATTTCAAGTTTTGTTTAGATTCCTCTGTATACTTGTGGGTGTGATCGAAAATTGAATATATAGTTGCATTGGTTTTTATTGGAGTTAAATATTCGCCTTCACTTTGTTTTATCTATAACAATGGAATATGAATTACGTTTCAGTGAGAACTCCGAATCAGTTATACGCAAATGCAATGGATACCCGAACCATTTATATATTCTAAAATCACATTCACTGATGTGGGAAAACCTAGGAATGTACTGCATCATGTACCAATTAAATTATACTAAATTTATTTTTCTTAAAAAAAACAACTTTATTATTTCATATCCAAATTAAGACTAATTTTACAATAGTGATTTTATTCTAAAGTAACCTACTCTAAACCTATTGCATCATGTTGCCTGCAGGTAGCGGTCGTCGCGTCGCAGACGCTTCGTCAGCAGAATGGTTGCTCGTGTCGTCGTTGACCTAATTGCGTTCCCACGGGAAATAAATAATTTGCTTTTTCAAGCTTTTTGCATTTTCAGCTTAAGTGTCGTTAACTCCTCCCTTCTCTAATTAATGCGTCCACGCATTTTTACATGATGTTAAAGATGCTGGGATATCTTTGAAGAGGTGATGGCTGATTGGATTCATCCTGATTTGATATCATAATCATAGGTGGTGTTGTTATCAAATTACTCGTGGGTGTTTTGGATTTGTAACGCAGTAACACTATTGTGAAGAATACGGCTGCAAATATCACATATGTTGTTATTTGGTGTGTGTCCTTCTCTAGTTGAATCTTAGTGAGATGCTGCGTGTTTTTCGTATGCAGTTCCTTCATGAGTTCTAAGGAAAGGACTTCTTCAACTGCCAAGTCTTCAGGAATTGTATGTGGTGGTAAAGCTTGGATGTTGACAATTTCTTGAGCAATGTATTGTTGGTTATTGATCATTATTGTTTCGTTGTAGAATTTGACTATGTAGTTTCCATTAAGCGATTGAGTGCGATTATTAGCTTCTATTGTACCGTTGAATTGATTAAGGATGACAAGTCCTGGTGATACTTCTTCAACCTGGGCAATGTGTTGGCTATTCGTAGAGTTGCATGATGCATTTTTATTTTCTAGTAAACCTATTATACACTTATTATTACTTAAATCAATTAGATCTGTTTGTTTACAGAGAGAAATTTCTTCAATTTTCTTACAGTTATTTAGCATTCCATATATATTTTTTTCATTTCTTAATGTATTTCTATAAGATATTTTGTTTATTAAACCATTATTCTTTTTCATTGGGATTACAATTAATTTTTCATAAATCTCTTTTTTTGTTTTTGGGATACTAACAATATATAGTAAATCTTTTAAATTGAATGCAATTTTTACATCGGCAAATTTAATTGCTTGTTCTAAATTTGTGTATGGTAATATTTCTTTATCCATTTTACTTAATATAATATTTATTTCATTTTTTGACATAATATTGGAGTTGACAATATTTTCTTTAGCAAGTTCAATAGCATAAATAATATTCGTTAATTCTTCTTTTATAAGTTTTATCTTAAATAATAATATTACATTAAATTGATATTCGATAGTACTGTCTTTTTGTATTGTATTTATAATTTCATTAGTTACATTGGTAAGTATATTTATTCGTTTCTTATATTCTTCGTTGATTACTATTTGCTCATTATTGTTTTCAATTACATTGTTTATCTTATTTCTAAGGATGGTGAAATCTTCGTGGTCGGGTGATCCCGCTATCCACTTCCATCCTGTTCCTATGAAATCTAATGATCGTTTTGATCTACTAACTTTAAGATTTTGGATTAAATTTTTGATTTGTTCTATTTCATGATGAATTATTGGGAAGTAAGGATTGGTTTTAGGGATTTGTTTAAGGATAATAGATTGTGCATTCGAAATGAAATGTTCGTATGGCGTCAGTTCAATAGTATGGATAAGTTTAAAGTTTCCTTCGGAAATTTTCGCAATTCCATCGTTAAGGATGATGATGGGGGAGTTGGAATAGTCTAGGATGTTAACGGTTCCTTGGATTGGTTTTAATAGGTATCTGTTGGATAAAAGGAAAAAGGAAGATAGGATTAGTTTCTAATGTTGGATTTATGCACGACTTTGCCTGAATGTGTTACAACGGTTGTTGATTTATTTTCTTTTACTTTTTCTTTTTTATATCGTGTTGAAAGCTTTGAACCTAATCGTTTATTTACTTTAACGTAGATGGTATCTCCAGGAGAGTAGTCTTTTAAATCAGTCCTTTTCTTATTATGATATGTTATATCAGCTTCTTGTTTAGACTTTAATTTTTCTATATTTTTTAAGTGTGCATCCTTAATTTGAGCTGAACTTTCGGTATCTCTGCTGAAAAATAAATCGATTGGCTTCTTGTTTGTTACTGAATGTACAGAAAGGTTATATGCATTAACAGCTGCTTCTAGGAGTTCCGTGAAGGATTCGTAGATTTTCTCAGCTTTTAAACATCGCATAATCTCGGCGAGAGTTGAGTGAAATCTCTCTATCTGACCATTAGATGTGCTAGTGTAGGGAGGTGTAGTGAAGACATTAATTCCAAATTCGTTTTGCAGCATAAAGAGAATTGATTCTGAATTAAATGATTTTTCGTTATCGCAGACTATTACTTTCGGTATTCCGAAACCAAAGGTAATATCTCTTATTGGTTGTCTTACATCTTCTGTAGCCCTTGAGTTTATTACTTTTGTAACGGCATATTTAGAAAATTTATCTATTGCAGTGATAACAAGTTTTCCTTCTGTAGAGAATATGTCAATGTGTATAATTTCACCGGGATATTTGGGTATGGGCGTAGATTGTATTGGGACTTTATTGGGTTTTCTATCGTATTTATTCTGTTTACAAATAAGGCAGAGCTTAGTAAATTTTTTTAATTTTTTACTTAGTGTAGGGAAAAAGTATTTTTCTAAAATTTGGACTCTATTTTCTTTTTGGTTTCGATGAGCGCGATTATGTTCTTCCATTACTAAATTCTCTTGATCTTGTTCGTTTTCCACATCCTGGACTTGTATTTGTGTAAATCGGATCTTGTATGAACAGAAATTGTCTTTGTAAATATTTTGTATTAAACCCATTATGCGTTCGCCTGTTTTGATTCCATTAGTTACAGATGGATTAAGGCATTTTTTTAGAATTTGAATTAAGTTTGATTCGGTAAAAATAGGTTCAATGATAGTATGTCTGTGGTAAGTGGGAAATATGATTTGGAAATTTTGACTAGGTGGTGTACCTTCTTGAAGTAAAATTTGGTTTTTGAAACAATTTATTGGCGATTCTACACTATAAATTAAGCCATGCGACGATGATTCGTCACTATGAATTGTGGGTGTTAGGGAATTGATTTGGGTTACCGGAGATGTTCTAGATAGTGCATCCGCAACTACATTTGTCCTACCTGGTTTATATTTTAGTTCATAGTTGAACTCTTCTAAAAATGCTTTCCATCTCTTGAGCTTGCTGTTGTTATTCTTTGTGCTGAGTGCACCGGTAAGAGGTTGATGATCTGTGAAGATAAGAACTTTTGCCGAACCGTATAGGTAGTTTCTGAGGGAGTCTAATGCCCATATAATGGCGAGCATTTCCTTCTCATTGGTGGCGTAATTCTCTTCTGATTTACTTAAAGTTCTTGATATGAAAGTAATTGGTTTGTCCTTTTGTGATAGAACAGCACCTATGGCGTAGTTCGAGGCATCTGTTGTAAGTTCGAAGGGACTTTTAAAATCAGGATATGTTAGTATTATATCATCAGAAACCAAGGATTTTTTTATTTTTTCGAATGCTTCGATTGCACTTTCGTCGAGATGGATTAGTTTCTTACTAGAAGTGTTTTTTGAAACACGACCATCCTCCCCTCTTAAAAGGGATGTCAGGGGCTTAGCAAGTTTTGCGTAGTCGCAAATGAAACGTCGATAGTAGCCTGACAGACCGAGAAATGATCTTAGTTCCTTCAAGGTTGTTGGAGGCGGAAAGTTCTTTATAGCACTCACTTTTTCAGGATTTGTTTTGATGCCTTTGGAAGACACAATAAATCCGAGGAATTCTGTTTCTTGTTTGAAAAACTCGCACTTGTCGAGTTGAACCTTCATATGAGCGTTATTTAGGGTTTCAAATACCTTTTTGATATTCTCCAAGTGAGTAGCCTCATCCTGACTAAAGATGATAATATCATCTATATACACGTAGCATATTTTGCCAATGTGGTCACGTAGGATATCATCAAGGGCTCTCTGGAATATTGATGGGGCGTTTTTAAGGCCGAATGGTAACCTAGTAAATTCATATTTTCCATGATTAATGGAGAAGGCTGTTTTTTCCATATCAGATTCCTTCAAGGGAATCTGATGGAAACCACTTTTCAAATCGAGAACTGTGAACCAGTTATTCTTTCCCAAATTGGATAGGACTTCATTTATCTCTGGGATCGGGTAGCGGTCAGCTACTGTAATTGAATTCAATTTACGGTAATCTATTACTAATCTGAATTTTTTCTTTCCAGAAGCATCAGTCTTCTTTGGGACAATCCACACCGGTGAATTGTAGGGTGATCTTGACCGTCGAATGATGCCGTCTTTAAGGAGGTCCTCTATTTGGTTTTCAACTTCCTCTTTAAGCGCAATTGGATACGGGTAAAATTTTGAATAGACAGGAGAATCTGTTGTTGTTCTAATTTCCCCTTTGACAACAGTGGTGCAAGAAAGTTTATTATTTGGATCATCGAATAATCGGGGGTATTTGCTTACTATGTTTTGAATATCTGTTTTTTGTTTAATGGACATGTGATTTGTTCTGATGTTAATCGTGTTAACTGATTGTGCAGCTAGTTGTTTAACTTTAACCTTAACAGAGTTATTTACAATCATGTAGTTGTCTTTTATATGGATAACGGCTGAAAGATCTTTAAGGCTATCGTTTCCGAGGATAGCGTGGAAAGTGTTGTGTAATTTTGACATTTCCTCCTATAGAATTAGCATAGAATGGTTTTTCGTTTGTATGGGGTTTTGATATGAGGCAAGGTTGGATATAGTTTTTGTTCGATCCAGTATCTATTAGTATTTTTATTATAGTTCCACTCTTCGTTTTACACTCGAAATATGGAAGAGAGGAACAGCTTAATCTAAAAAATGGATATCATTGTATTCCATATTATGCTGTTCATTTGAAAAATCTCTATCTGATTGCGGAAAGGATTCCGTATATTCTTGAGGAAGTGAATCAGCGTACTCTTGTAGAGTTTGGTCGTATTGCTGATCTTCATATTGGATGTTCTGCTGGTAACTGTCTTCGGGTGTTGCTTCGTCTGTAGCGCTCAAATGAAAATTCCTTTGTAGCTTGGTGGGATGAAACTGATTTGATGGTGGGTCAATTGTTCTTTTAGGTGCTGGTGGCCAGTTTTTTTTGTAAGGGTTGATTCATGTAGTTGATATTGTTTGTCTTAATTGTTGATGTGTCCATCCTTCTTGGTGGCGGTTGAGGTTTGGGTGCAAACTGCATTTGGGGGTGATTGAACCTACCTACCTACTACCTACTTGTAGGTTGTAGCATTAATTCTGGGTAGAACTGTCGTTGACTTTGAAATTGGGGGTAGTTGTTACTTGTACGTCTAGGTGGAGCCGGAGGTGGTAATTGATGTGTTTTCCTAGCATTGTTGTTTGATGCGTATTGCGTTCGAAAATGTTGATTTTCGAGCTTTAGGCACAAATGCAGGGCTTGAGGTAAATCTGAGGGTTCTCTTATGCCTAGGAGCCTAGGTAGATCGCCTTTTAAGCCTCTGATAAATGTGTCTAGGGCTTTCTCCCTATATGCGTGCATTAATAAATTTAAGGCTTCTTGACTAGCATCCATTGAGGATATTTTGTTAAGGATAAAAGTAAGATGCGAATAGACTTCTTGATAGAAGTCTTGAACAGAGGAATTGCCTTGGACAAGGGATGTTAGTTGGTACTCTAGTGTACCTAGATCCCGCTTGTCTGCGTAATGCAAATTTAAACATCTGGAGATGTTGTCCCAGTTCAGTGGTGTATTGTAAGATTCTAAGACATGGTCTGCTTGACCAACAATCTTATTTCTTATAACGTTAAGAATTCCGAAATATTTTGGAGATCCTCTCAAGTGTCCATAAATACTAAGAATTCTTTCTACACTTTTTCGCCATGAACTGAACTCACCTGGCTGGCCAGAGAATTCTCGTAGGGTTCTTACAATGTCGGGAGTTTTATCAAGGTCATTTATGTTCTCTCTTTGTTCTGGGTTTATCGCTTGATCAACTCCAGCGAATTGATCGGCATTTGGGTTTAAGACTGAATATACTAAATTCCTTCCTTCTGTTCGAAGAGTTTGGTTCACGATAGAGGAGATGAGGTTTGTAAGTGCTTGGTTTCCAGCCGGGTTATCGTTTTGAGGATTAGGGTTTATTGATGGGTTTACTGGAGGGCGGATAAGGTTATTTGGGTTTGCCATGATTTTATTTAGATTTTATAATAATAGTAAAAAAAAAATGTTGGGAATAATCACTAGATTTCAATGGTTGTAAAAATTAATTTTTAATAGGATAATTATGTTCCTACCTAACAGTACTTTGTATTTTTAAATTATATTTTTTTTCTAAATTCTAAATATTAATATTTAAAAAAAGAATAAAAAAATAAAAAAAAAAATTTTATTGCAGAAAAATTTGAAATTGTCAACAAATTATTATTTCGTGATATTTCTTTTTATGTCGCAAAATTAAAATTAAAGTAATTATTGTTAAAAAAAAAAATTCTTTTTGTAATTGTATTATTTTTTCTTAAATTTAAATTTTTTATAAGACTTACACTAATAATACCAGAAACTCTATATCCCACGCTGGTATGAACGACATTGGTCCTGTTTGCAGTGTACTCTGCTACTGATGGTATCGTTCATACGCTCCTTCGTGGTCCTCAGTGTCTATCGACTCCTGTGATGATATGCTTCTGGTAGTAGGTTCGTGACTTGGTGAGTTTTCTTAAAATTTTTACACTTGCAGCGAGGTTCTTAACGTCGACTTACGCACGTTTTTTTTTTCAATTTTAATTACGCGGCGAGGTACTTGACGTCGACTTACACGCGTTTTTTTTTTCAATTTTAATTACGCGGCGAGGTACTTGACGTCGACTTACACGCACTTTATCACTCACAAAGCCACACTTAGTTGGGCGCCAATTAAACTATACTAAATTCATTTTTCTTAAAAAAAACAACTTTATTATTTCATATCCAAATTAAGACTAATTTTACAATAGTGATTTTATTCTAAAGTAACCTACTCTAAACCTATTGCATCATGTTGCCTGCAGGTAGCGGTCGTCGCGTCGCAGACGCTTCGTCAGCAGAATGGTTGCTCGTGTCGTCGTTGACCTAATTGCGTTCCCACGGGAAATAAATAATTTGCTTTTTCAAGCTTTTTGCATTTTCAGCTTAAGTGTCGTTAACTTACCTACATCATGATTCTGTTGTTTCTCCTAAAAATATGCACCTTTTTTGTTTATGTATTTAAAATTCATGTCTGTTCGTCGCTTTTAGAAAGCTGAAATGGTATCAGTTAAAAGTTGTAATTGAGATGTGTTTTTTTAAATTGAGGGAAATTACTACCGAAAATGACACATGGCTTTTTAACCGGGAAAAAACCTCTTCAACAGAATTTTTTGAATGCACCGGAATATAAGAGAAAGTAAGACACAAATGCAGCAGAGGTTTTTCTTATTTAAAATATTTCTGTGGGACCTCATTTTTTTTAACGTGCTTAGTCTGGTTATGCTCGTATTAATTGAAAAACTCTGCTGTCAACTGGGAGCGAACCATGAACCTTGCAATTCAGAGGCCGATGCACTACACACCTCGTTCGTGGTTCACTCCCAGTTGACGGCAAAGAGTTTTATCAATTAATACGAGCATAACTAGACTAAGCACCACTAAAAGCAGTCTGATGATCGAAGTGGCTCTCGTGAAATAGCTATAACTCCAGCCTATATACTTGGTGGTAACACACGCAATTTGTTGTTGTTCATTCAAAATTATTCAATTTAAATTGATGTATAACTTGCAGCATGCACTGCAGTTGTGTAGATTTCATTAACACACAAACCCTATAATTTGCGTTTTTTTAATTTACGGCAAAAAGCAGCACACTAAAGCATTACTTTTTTTGAAAATCGAAAACTGTGTTGAAAAATTGGTACCCTCTAAAAACCATGCCCTCAGTACTATTTTTTTTTTAATACGGCTCATGGCAGTATAAGCAGTGTTGTGTCGGTTTTTACATCGGGTTTCTTACCAGGTTTCTTACATGTAAAAACTTTCCAATTAGATGTAAAAAACCGGCTGATGTAAAAAATGTAAAAAAAGTGAAAATAACTTCTCGGTTTACTTATTTATCAAAACAAAAAAAAAAAACACTTCAATTCTTTTAATTTTCATAAAATATTAAGATTAAATCTGTGGTTTTTGGTACAAACATGATAACTCCATTTTAAAATTTGCCTCCTTACCTCCACTTTAAATTGACGTACAGACTAAACGGATGAACCGATTTTTCTCAAATTTGAAACATAATTTTTCAATTTCACATTCTTCATTGTGTTTGCTGTTTAACGTGAAATAAATGTGGATTAATTTCTTCGACCTTTCAAAGCTAAGGCGATTTCGAAGAGGAGTATAGATTTGCGCCAATTTGAAAAAAAACCCTTTCGATAATTTAAGCCGATGAAGAAGGCATATTTTAAAGCCTTAATGCTTTAAAGCCTTAGTGCTCCAAAGTACTTCAAAAAGTCCACTTTTCTGTTTGAAGTCATGCTAATCTTCGATTCCTTCCCCTGTCAAATTTTTAAAAGCATGTATTGTTAACGGTTCCTATTTGGCAAGTTAAAATTTCATTGTAAAAAAATGGATGAAAATAATAAGCTGTTAGAGTATATCCATATTTTGACTATACTCAACTTTTTTTTTGCATTTTTGCTTTAAATTTTTCAGGTATCTTCAATGCCAGCCATTTTTGAGCAGCTTCTGCTAAAAGATGCAGTAGGGCTTTGGCAGAATTTTATCCATTCACATACAGGATCCAACATTTCTTTTTCTTCTTTGCTGCTTTTAATAAATTTATACTGATGCGGCGTGATCAGCTTGGTAGCTGCGGTATTTTTTTTAGGTTTGCTTATAAATATTGCCAAGTGCCATATATTTCTTTGCAGATTTTGAACATTATTAGTTCAGCAAAATTTGTTGCTTTCGGCCGTGGCATTTTAATAGATAACTTGGTTTAAATATTTTAATAATTTTTTCACAAGGGCGATGTTATTTAAACAAAAACGTGACTTCAAATGGCAATCCGTCAAAATAAATACCCATTTTACCGTTTTTTTTTATAGTTTTTTACGTTTTTTTTACATTTTGTACTTGTTATTAACCATTATTTACCGTTTTTTACGAAAAAAATGTTAAAAATAGTTTTTTTTCCTGAAATTGCCCATCAACGAGCATAAGTTGGGCACATTACAGCACAACCTTTTTTTTTGAAAATCGAAAATGGTGGTGCTAAATTCACGCACATCTTTTTTATTGAGGTAACTGATAGGTTGTGAAAAATCCAAAGGACGACATTATTGATTTTCCCTTTCCCCGAACCCGGCATGCAGATGGGGAAGAAATCCATGATTAAACCGAGAAAAGTATTTAATATTTTTTGTTCTAATTATTGGCGCACTTAAAGGGCTTAGAGTACCATTAAAATGGTTCAACACAGTCCGAGCGTAAGGAAAATAGGGAAGGATTTTGAAGAAGATACCTACCGATGCACATTAGTTTTGAAGTTCTGCATATCAAAATTAAAGGGAAAAAAAGCCGGATAAAGAATTCGTGTTGGTCGGCTGAAAAAAGAATCTCTGTACCTGACAGTATGTCCGAAATTGGGCTCAAGAGTAAACTAATGTGCGTTCCTAGAGAATCGAGTGTTACAGTGGAATTGTTTTAGGGGAGGAATGCAACTGGCTAATTCGCTAGAACACTGTTTATAAAAATTGTGATAAAATAAGAAGAGACACGAAAGATTACGGCGATGTTCTAGAGATGTGAATGTTTCAGTTAAGTACTATCACCTTATTTTTAACTCTTTTTTTATATTCTATCCAATAGACTTAAATCCGTTTCTGGAGTACCCGCCCAAATATGAGAATTGTATTTAAGCTTTGAGCGAATGTAGGCTTTTGTAAATAAGAGCCAGATCAGAAGGAGAGACACATTTCTTGCATCTTCGAAGGAAACCTAAACACTTCGCAGCGTTTTTGGTGACGCGATGTTGAACATGTGATCTTTCTACAGAAGGTGATCTGTGATGCACACACCCAGAACTGAAAACTGTTCAGTTTGTTCGATGAAAGTACCATTCATGGATAGTGGCATTGGGGGTGGGTTCTGCCTTAGCGACTGCAAACAGCATTGAGTTTTTGAAGTATTAAATTCTACCGAAAAGAGTTTATAAATGTAGTATCACCACTTTTCAAAAATAAATATAATTTTGATGATGAATAAAATGAGACCTTATGTTGGATTTCCCTGTTCATTGAAAATCTTCTCAGCATTTATGTATACGTTTACCTACTTTACAATATCTTCTTAACTAAACTACCAACTAATAATATTCGCATGTATTTTCCAATATCTGTTCTTGAAACATATTGCCTTTGTGATATTTAATAATCCTTCCTCTGCCAGTCAACTCCACACTACATGTTTTCTGAAGAAATTCAAAAATAATAGTTTGGTTGATAGCCTTTTGTGTTCAATTTTGCAAATGGCAAATTGAGTAGGTATAGGCAACTTTATGCATGGAGTTCTTTTGCATGTTGAAATCCTGGATATACAAAGCTTTTAAATTACCCTGGCTAAAGTGAACAAGAACTATAATGGGAGATGAGGGTTGTAGAACGATATAGGGCTTCATAGCATACCTACCTACTGTCTCTACAAAGCGAACAAAAAAACGAATGTTCGCTTAATGATTAATTCAGCTTGACATGCAACAGGATTTGGTTCAATTTAATGCCTTTTTTTTGTGAATGAATAAAATGTTTTATGAAATGGCAACACATAAAATTGATAAAATGTGAACAGTATCGACGCGCGTGTACAACATGATAAGATCCATCCAGTTCTGTGTAATATTTATGTCGTTATAGTATTTTTTTTCCTCTAACTATCGGATGGATAGTATGGTGTTTTCATCATTAATATGGTCAATGGATAGCAGAGTAATTAACTATGAGCAATTAATTTGAAGGGGGCAGAATGTTTAACTAATTTGTGGTTGGTCGACCTCTGCCTTGCATTTAAATGTAAAATAATTTTAATCGACCGATTGGTCGATTTGTTTAGATTGTAATTACATATGTAGCTGTAGAATGGATGTATGTATACTAGGGTGGTCCTTAAATTGGACACTGTCTTGGATAGCCCTCATTCGATTCAAAACATTGAAAAACAATTTCCCTAATTTTTTCAAATTTTTATTTCACCGCCCTGGTTTCCCTTTTTTCACTTCAAGGTGCAAACAATGGAGTAAGGGTTATTCTTATATCACGCAAAAAGAAAATCAGAACTTATAGATTAGATTCAGACGAAAAAAAAATCGTAGCGGAGGGGGGATCTATTTCCCCCCGTTGAGGCGGGAGGGGTAATTTTCTAAAAATTTGACCCAAAATAGAAAAAAATTATTAAAAAACAACGGGACCACTTACAATAACATGCTATAGCTTCTTTTTAAAGCCATGAATCCATTCTCTAATATATTTTTTAAATCAAGTTTTTATTGTTAATAGTTTCTGAAAAAAATAATTTTCAAACTCAAAAGTAAAAATAAAAATAATAATTTTTTTCGTTTGAAAATTATTTTTTTCAGAAACTATTAACAATAAAAACTTGATTTTAAAAACATATTAAAGACTGGATTCATGGCCTTAAAAAAAGCTATAGCATGCCATTGTAAGTGGTCCCGTTGTTTTTTAATATTTTTTTTTTCTATTTTGGTCAAATTTTTAGAAAATTTCAGTACGATTTTTTTTTCGTCTGAATCTAATCTATAAGTTCTGATTTTGATATAAGAATAACCCTAACTCCATTGTTTGCACCTTGAAGTGAAAAAAGGGAGACCAGGGGGGTGAAATAAAAATCTGAAAAAATTAGGAAAATTTGTTTTCTCTATTTAGAGTATTTTGATGCCTATCCAAGTTGGAATTTCAAAAAAACCCAATATAAGGACCACCCTAATGTATACGTATACGAAACGAACGAAAAATTTGTTAAATTATAATCCGCCAAAGATGTTTTCCTTTCCGACTTTAGCATTGAAGTCTCCGAGCACGACTTTGACATAGTACTCCGGACAGGCTCCGTAGGCTCCGTCCAGGAGGTCGTAAAACTCCTCCTTGTTTGACTCCTCAGCTTCATCGGTAGGGGCGTGTGCACATATTAGGCTGATGTTTTGGAAGGTAGCTTTGATGCGGATCACAGCCAGGCGATCGCTAATCGGCTTAAAATCGATGACTTTCGATCTGAGTCGATTTCCCACGACGAATCCTAGCATGTGCAGTCTTTGGTGACAGCTATAATAAATGTCGCAATCTTTTCTTTTCGTTATACCTGATCCTATCCATCCATCAAATTCCCTGCTAACTTCACAGACGTGGTGGTCGAGTCTATTGAGGACTCTAGCAGCCGCGGGGATATTCGAAAGTTCTATCGAAGGGTGAGGCAATCTACCCAGGACTACAAGGCCAGGACGGAAGCCTGCCGAGATGAGAGTGGGAATATGGACATAGACACACAGTACCGTGACTTGGTATGAAGTATACTATACACCAACTTATCTCAAAAATTTGGTAAGATGAAAGTATGCCCGCAATGAATGGAACATCGCTATAGTGTGCCCCATCCAAAAGAAAGGAGATGCTGTAACCTGTGCCATTAACAGAGGTCTAAGTCTCCCCAACGTCTTATACATAATATTTGCATCTGTACTGTGTAATCGCTTAAAACCGTTTGTCAACGATCTGATCGGCCCTATCAGTGTGGTTTTAGCCCCGGCAAATCATACGTCGATCAAATATGCACACTCCTCCAACCCAGGAGTCTCAAATCGATGCACACCTTCTCTTTATCGATTTATTATTCCCGTATGATGGCGAATATAAAGAAGAACTAAACAGAACCATGTTGCATTTCGGCATCCCTGCCAAACTCGTTCGCCTGCACAGGATAACGATGGAGAAATCTCGCTGTTCCGTCAACGTTGGTAAGAATACCACCGAACTTTTTGATGTCAAGAAAAGTTTGAGGCAAGGAGACGCGTTATAATGCAAACTGTTAAACATCGTTCTTCAAGCAATTGTACCCAACTCGCAAGTCAATAAAAGAGGTAAAATTTTCCAGAAGTCTGTTCAACTACTTGCATATATGCAGATGATATTGACATCATTGGGAGAACGCAACAAGCTGTTACCGCCGCGTTTGCAAGTATTAAATTATAGGCGTCGAAAATGGGTTTGGCTTTCAATGAGAACAAGACGGAGTACATGCTACCATCGAGAAAGGAATCTCATAATCGTCGAATCGGGCAAAACGTCATGATGGATAGGTACAACTTCGAATTCGTCAAGGAGTTTTTCTACCTGGGCTCCACTATTACATCGCAAAATGAAATCAGTGCAGAGATCAAACGAAGAATTACTCTTGCCAACCGCTGTTTCTTCGGTCTAAGAAGGCATTTGAGTACTAAAGCCCTCTCTCAAAGAACCAAGGATACCTTAAATAAGACCCTAATCATCCCGGTCCTGCTGTATAGGGCAGAATCATGGACCCTATATCAAAAACAGATGAGAATCTGCTTGGGTGCTTTGAAAGGAAAATTCTTCAGGTGACCTTCGGTTCAGTCTGTATCGATGGAATGAGCTTTGCAGCTATGACGTCGACCTGGCCAAAAAGTTGAAAATACAGCGATTGAGGTACGTGTGAAGCTTATGGACACCGATGCACAAACCCGTAGAGTCTTCGAATTTACCTCTGATGAAATGCGCAGCAAAGGAAGACCCCACCTTAGATCGCACTAAGGCATGCTAGCTAAGGACCGATCTGGCTTGAGGGACTTGTTGGTTTAGGCCGTAGTCCACTTTGGACTGTGAGCGCCATCTTAAGTAAAGTAAGTAAGTTCCCAAGATTTTCTGAATTTTCTGACCATTTTAAAATCCATTAAAGTCCTGAAGCTTGGAAAATATGTACCTATTTTCGTTATGACAACTAAGTTGTCAACTTTTTTAAAGAAATATTGAAACTTTTTTGAAGCAATTTTGAATTATTTTTCATATTGTAAACGTTAACAATCTATTTTCTTCCTTTCTACGTGCTTTCAATTTTTCAGTGAAAGCCTGAAATTTCATCATGACAAAAATAAGCCTTGATTCGAAGAAAAATATCTTAAATTGCATGAACGGGATGTACGAAACGCTTGCAATATCTAAATCTTCATTTTTCGTCATTGTTATCATTTTATGAAAACATAAAAATATATAAATTGCCCCCTTGCCTTTTCATCCAACATGAATCTGAGGGAATCATCATCGTTCATTGTAAAATTCCAAACTGGAAAAATGCTATGAATTCACTGAACTGAAAAGTGTTTCAATCAACCCCCATTATCCCGCTTTTTGTTTTCGTGCCAATAGTAGGTATATAGATATTCTTTGAGAATAGTGCGCTTAGCACGTGGTTTGGTTATGGTATGCAAATTCAAGTGCCATGCCAATCAACACTATTTTTCGAAATCCAACCTAAACCTAAGTTATATGCAGCACGCCTGCTCAGCCCCCAAAAACCAACTCAAACACACATTTCTAAAGTAGGAACATAATAGATTGGTTCGGAATCCATCACCCATATGCGACAAATGATGAGATGCGCAATCATGATGGAGACGACAACAACAACGATGAAGATGGTTATGAAGACAGAAGAGGAAGAAGCAGGTTAAACGTTCTACGACCGACGACGACGACTCGGCGGTGACGATGGCAGGCGACACAGCTTCACCGAACCATGTGACCGGAATGCAATATGCTTGCTGCTACTGGAGTGCTAGATTGCTTGCTGAGGTGGATTTTCCAGTTCAAATTTCAACTGCTGACAACCCCTACCTACAGGTATAGCTTGGAGGAGGGTGACTTGGCATCGGCATTGCACCCCTCTTTCAAGAGGCGAGCAATAATTGTGTTCGTCATCGTCGTCGTCTTCATTGGCACGGTGCGGCAGCGTTGGTATAGTTATCGCAATCGATCGAACGAATGGACATAAATGCCATGCACATGACACTTTTGTAGTTTGTGTCGTGCATTCTTGAGCAAACACAATAGACCTGTTCGCCATTCAGCTCACCATTATCGTTTCTCATTGCACTTGCCATCATCGCATCCCCTTGAAGATGGGGGTCAGGGGTGCATTTAAAAAGCTGCAAATTGGAAACTCGAACTTTCATATTCACTCGCCTTCTTCACTTTACTTGGAACTTGCAAGGAAGGATATTGGGTCGAAGGATATTATAGATATAGTCGTCGTCGTTCATTGTGGTTATGTGAAGCTGTGTGCATTGTAGCGGTACAAGAAATGGGTGGCAATGAATAAAATCACAACTCTCTATAGGGATAACGTTATGTGACGTAATAGTTATCGGAGATTTCGCATCCTTTATTTGAGGTTTATCGAGTGTGAAACGATTTTGAAGTGAAAGTCCTTATTTATTTTTTTGTTCTTCTAATATTCGTATCGTCTGCCATCGCTTATTGCTTTTTTTTGTGTTTTCTCAAGTTGGATGGTTTTTTTTTTCCTTAAAGTTGGAAAAGTAAACGTTTATGTATGTGAGAAAATATGTGTGCATTTTGAGAGAATGAGAAGAAAAAAACCCAAAGATTATCTAGGTATGTGAGCTTAAGAGGATAAAGGATTTATTTTTAAATCCCCATATGGGTTTGGATGAATGTGAAAAGAATTTTAATGGTTCAATTGAAACAATGAAATGTTTACGAACTCATAAAATGACGGACCTGGGACAGCACGAAACAGCACACTTGTTATAAAATATGAGTTGGGGAGAATTTATTTTTATTCCTGATGAGGTTAAGTGTTCACGAATGAAAGAAAGTAAATATAAAATCAATTTTGTTGGTAAATATTAATTTTACAATTGCAATGGAAGTTCTTGGCAAAAGTTTTTGCAAGCAATTTAGTAGGGTTAAGCCATATCTAAAGATTTTTTAAAGGAAACTTATTGATTTTTCCAAAATTTCCCATACATGTTCCCTAGACTGCTATAAATCAGATATCACCGCCATCCAAAAAGTGCGATAGGATGGACCAAGCAAAAGAAAGATGAAAGCCTGCGACATCTGCTTTGTTGGATGTATGAATTCGTCGTGATGTGAATTCGTCGTTAGAGGCAGGCTTAGGCAAGAAATCTTGAGTTTCAACTATGTGAACGAGTGCCTCACGACAATTCGCATCAAGACGACATTTGCCAACATCAGACTCTTATGTGCGCATGCCCCAACAGATCAGGAATATGATGACACCAAGGACGAGCTCTACGAGCGGGGCGAAACGTTGTGGTAACTAGTACGCAGTTCCCACATCGATATCCATAAGGCGACATGGTGATATCCTGGTCAATCAACCGTCAACCAGATTGACCACATTGCGACAGACACAAGGCACTCTCCCAGTATTAAAGAACTTGCTGAGGAGCCAACTTTACTCGCACCACTATCTCGCTGTAGCCCAGGCATTTCTACAGATATTTGTTTGTGGTGAAGTCTCCATGTTGTGTGTTGATATGAGAATATAAACAAAAAATAATAAAATTTTAAAAGTTAATTCAAATTTGAAATTTATTTAACTTTAATATATACACAACATAAGTTTAAATTTTTTTGATTAAAGCGACGCGTTTCGGTTACATAGAACCATCATCAGGCGAGTGAACGAAACAAACCTGATGCCCTATGCCCCAGCCAGGGTTACAGGGCACGATGATGATGATGAATATTGTTTTTGTTAGGCACTATTAGAAAGGAAAATTGGTCCTCTACAAAAAAGGTCTTAAGTAATTTTTCGATAAGAGCGATATTCATCATCATCGTGTCCTGTAACCCCGGCTGGGGCATAGGGCGTCAACAAAACGTCTCCATCCTTCACAGTCTGCTGCAAGGTACTTTAGCTGTGGCCACGTCTTTCTCTGGGATTCTGCTTCCGCTAAGACAGTTGATTTCCATGTTGTTCTTGGTCTTCCAACCCGCCGTGCACCCTGAGGTGAGGATTCCATTCAAAAGACTGCTTTGCAATTTCATCGTTTGGTTTCCTCAGTGTGTGACCAATCCAACGCCATTTTCGCTTTCTTATGTCGACGTCCAGCTGCTCTTGACTTGACCTGCGCCACAATTCCTCGTTTGACATTATTTGTGGCCAGCGAATATTCAGGATGTGGTGAAGACAGCGATTCACAAAAGCCTGCAATTTCTTCGAAATGGTAGACGTGACTTTCCAGGTTTTACAAGCATATAACAGCACGGATTTACATTGGACTCGAAGAATCTCAACTTAGAGCGGAAGGAGATTTGACTGGATTTCCACATTGGGGACAGATTACCGAAGGCAGCACGAGCTTTATTTATTCTACTTTTAACGTCCAGATCCGTACCACCATTTGCAGAAACAATACTGCCAAGGTAGTTAAACTGTTCCACTACTTCAACTGGCGTCTCCTTTAGAAAAATACGATGCTGTGTAGAGCGGCCTGAGAGCATTATTTTTGTCTTTTTGCTGTTTATTCTTAGACCACTCGACTCTCCTTTCACTTGCAGTGTTTGGCATATCCCGTTAAGCCCACTGATGTTATTTGCCAGTAGACATATGTCATCGGCATAGTCTATTGACTGAGCCTTTCGAAAGGCCTCCATTGAATGCCCTATCTTTCAGCTGTAACAACACTGGCCGTCAATACGTCGTCCATCCCCAGCAGGAATAGAATTGGCGATAGAACATCCCCTTGTCTCACACCCTGTTGCACTACGAAGGAGTCGGATAGCTGCCCATTGTGCAAAACAAAACACCTGGCGTTGTTGTAGGACTCTTTAATAATGGCAACAATTTTTGTGGAATTCCTCTACCAAGCAACGATCTCCATATACATTCTCGGTTAACTCGATCAAAGACCTTCTTAAAATCCACGAACATGAGGTAAAGCGGTGATTGCAATTCCATCGACTGCTCGAGGACGATACGCAGGGTGTTGATATGGTCGACACACGATCGACCACTGCGGAAGCCAGCTTGATGCCTCTTGAGTGTAGACTCGATTCTATCCTTTATTCGCTCGAGAATGATGGTTGCCATTAGTTTTGGGAAAACGGACAAAACGGTGATACCACGCCAATTGTTCTTTAATTCTTTAAGTCACCTTTCTTTGGCAACTTAACAATCACACCATCCTTCCAATCCCTGGGATAGCATTCGTTTTCCCAAATGCTTTGTATCACCGGATGTAAAATACTAGCCGCTGTTACGGGATGGGCTTTCAGGAATTCAGCTGGTATTCCGTCCAGTCCAGCTGCCTTATTGTTTTTGAGGAGATTTATTGATATAAGGATTTCCGATTCTGACGGGGGTTCGATGTCAATACCCCTATAGGACCTGCGCATCTCGTTTAGTTGGGGCACTTTAGCACTCTGCTCAACTGAATCCTCATTAAGCAGGGCACAAAAATGGTCCTCCATCTACGAAGCTGATCCTCAATTGATACCAAAAGTGTGCCATCCACCCATTACAGGATGATTGGTGTTGCTTTATTTCCCGACAACATCTTTGGCTATTTGGTACAATTCCCGGATATTTCCTCTTCTGGCAGTGATTTCCGCACCATCCGCGAGTCCATCTAACCTCACCCTCTTGTCACGTCTCACACAGTGATAGACCATCTTATGCGCAATGCGGTACTCTCTTCGCAAGTCAGCCTTTCGTTGAACATCTGCTTCGGCATTTATTTGGATTTTCAACGATTTGCGAAGTTCGATCTTATCCCAGGTGTCTTGGGATATCCAAGAGTCTCTACGTCTCGTTCGCTTGAGTACATTTTCGGATCCAGCCTCCATAAAAACACTTTTGATTTCACCCCACATCTCATCAATTGTTGAATGCTGGATTCCGTTTAAATACGAGGCTCTGTCGTTAAGGGTGGTGACATAGTTTCGACATATGTTGGGGTCATTTAAAGCATTAGTAATGAATTTTGAGCACTTTGCTGCATCCTGCACTGGTTTTTGTACGGCAGCGGTTCGTAGTTTGAGACTCATCAGAACCAAATAGTGGTCGCTTTCCACATCGGCATTTCTTATACTCCGGACATCACACATAGACTTCCTCCATCGCTGCTGAATCATGATATGATCAATTTGGTTTTCGGTTTGACCATCTGGATGCATCCACGTAATTTTGCTGCACGTCTTATGCTTAAATACAGTCCCACCTATCATAAGATGATTCGCGTTACAAAAGTCGACAAGCAAGTCACCATTTTCATTCCGTGACCCCAAGCCATTTCTTCCCATCACGCTTTCCAGTCCGTAATTGTCTGAACCGACTTGGGCATTAAGGTCTCCCATATCGACTATGATGTCGGCTCTCGGAACACTACTGTAAACCGAGTTAAGATGAGTGTAAAACGCGGTTTTGTCTTCCTCGGTCGCTTCATTTGTGGGGGCGTAGCACTGAATAATGGTGACGTGGTGACGACTTTTTGAACGAAACCTTGCTGTCATTAATCAAGCAGAAATGGGCGCCCAGAAGATCAAACTACGTCTCGCTTCGTCGTTCAACATAATTCCGACACCATGCAGTCTTTGGCCATCACCCTCTCTTTCATCTTCCCCGGAATACAGCATTCTCGTCTGTCCAGTGTCTGATCTGTATTCAGCTCTCCCTCTCCACTTAGTTTCGCTTATGCCCAGGATACTGATATTTAGGCGAAGCATTTCACGCTCAACCTGCTCGTATCTACCATCGCTTTACAAGGATTTGCTGTCATAGTTCATGTATTTGCATATATCCTTCCACCATGGTGTGGTTTGTACAAAATTTATAGAAGATAGTCCAAAATTTTGAGAAAGAGATTGGAACTAATGTAAAAATTATTTGTAATTTTAATTATTTTTAAACCTAATCTGATCGAATCTGAGAGAAATTTGACAATTTTGACGGCTGGAACAAATTATATTTTAAGTTACACTACATCTTAGTAAAATTTCTCTTTTATTCAGACTTTTTGCTCAAAATTTTTCATTTTTTTTTTAAACATTTTCGATGTATAGTAATTGATGACACACTGACCCAGCTCGCTTTGACATGCTATGAAGAAAGTTTTTGGCCGTTTCGAAAGCTATAATAATAAATTCACCTGATGTCCATCTTTTTACGGTTGTAATTGATGGTAAAAAGTCCTTGTCGAACACACACAAAACTATTCGAAATTTTACAAGTCTTATTCATCAACTCCCACAAACAAAATCTTAAACGTCTTTCAAACCATTAATCATTGCATATAACTAGAATATTTTTGACAAGCATGTCCAAGTAGATAGTAGAAGATCAAAACTTTACTGACAACCCTCGTACATCTTGAACTCAAATCCAACTTGTAGAATCCTCAATTCACATTTTCGCATAATATTTATGTAACAGTAATTTCAACGAACACCCACAAAATGAATCAAATTACACCATGTCTGCTGAATATTATAAAGGGTCGTGTCAGTCTGAACAAAAAAAAAAAAAGAAAGAAAATCCTTACAAAAATGTTAATGTTGCCACCAATCACCCAAAATATAGCCTGACTGCCACCAAAATGTTATTAATAATACTTCTCACTTATTCACAGCCGCATTCACATATACTCGTATACGAACTCTCCAATGAAATAATAAAAAAGAAAAAAAAAATAATAACTTACAAAATGAGAAAAATGTCCCCCAATATTTGTATACGTCTGATTTCTTTACCCGCATAAAACGCACCCCAAAAGTATGTATGAATGAATGAGAGACATTACATCACCAAAACTAAAGTTGAGAAATCATCTTAAATTGCAACAAATTCACGCGTCTTTCTCACTCTCACAGAAAATAATATAATAAGAATAACCAAAGGCAAAACTTCTACTCGAACAACCACAACAACTCCACCCAGTCAATATTTTGCAATAAATAAATAAATTGCTAGAGATTAAGTGAAACCCTCGAGGGTTGTGATGGGCAAAGATAAATTTGTTCAACTAAATGTTAAATCGAAAAATCAAATGTGTGAGTGAGAGGTGTGATGATACAGAAAAGGAGAAAAAAATTTAAACATTTCGATATAAATCGTCGTCTTTTGTTTCGATAAGGGGTTTTGTATTAAATCGCTGCCGGTGAACACATTGTCACATAAATGAGGGATTTTTTCCCGTTTGTGTCTTAAAGGCTGAATATTTGTCTGTATGAATCCTTAGGGGAGATTTCAATGTAGAGTCAAATATAAATCTATCGATTTGTAGCTGAGATTTGCACAAAATGATGCGTTAAAGTACTTATACAGATACATTGCGAATTTTATCACTTGTATTGAAATTAATTTGAAAATTGAAGGGTACGGTACTAAGAGCCTTACCCAATACATTAATACTGAAGGACCGCTAAAAACGATCCTATAATGCCATCAGTCTAATACAAGCGACTTAAAATAGATACTTTTACATCAATCAGTGTTTGTCTGAAATTAGTCTTCTATTTCTATTTAAGTGTATAGTCGCGGTATAGACTTTTGAATTAATTAATCAGTCATGCTTCTCCCTTAGAATTTAAATTTTAATTTTTTTGCAATGAATAAATGCAATGAAATAAATACCTTCCATTAATGCCTACATGTGCAAAATAATAATAATAATTAACCATTCAGACAAAAATAATTGCTACGTAATTCCTTTGATCCTTTGGATCAGTAAATCAATGAACCACAATCCATTACCATATCAAAGGATTGCACATATGTAAACCGATGGAAATTCTTTCATCGTCTGCAATATTCCATTAAATCGTGTTTATTCACTTTTCAACTAAATATGTTCCTAATTAAAAAAGAGCTAATTTGTTATCGAATTTTTGTGCGTTTTTCAATAGTTTACATGCAGTTTCTGTTTTAAAATTTAATTAATCAATTTTTTTTCAACAATATATTAAATGGTTTCGTGAAAACTTCAAAATACTCCAAAAAAGTTACGAGTTCTTAGTTAATTACTTCTGGACAAGAAGTATTACAATTTGATACCTGACTACATATTTTGAATCTTCGTCCGTAAATACCATCAAGGCTCGTGTAGAACAGCGTGCAGTTTGGAAAAACTTTTCAGAAATGACAAAGCAAAAATGTCGACTTTTCTTTATAAGAAAACATCTTTCTCTTTAAAAGTTTACCTTCAACGGGGAACAATATTTTAACAAACAAATGAAAAAGAGTTGTTTTTGTTGTACTTATGCAAGAATGCAAGTTAATGAAATATTTATTATACGAAAGTCAAGTGCCATCATCATGCTGTTATAACCAACAACAATGAAAGTAGGTACAATACCTTTTAGAACTTTCAAAAAAGTTTTAAAAACTTAAGCTGTTGTTTTGCAGCACAGCAACATTGAGTGCATGAGCACCCATGCTATGGAGGTATCATAATAGAAGGTGTAATAGTTAAGTTGCAGTGTAGGACGTTTTTGGGAAACTATGAAATTTGCGTTTTTTTTTTTTTTTTTTTTCAATTAAGTAAATGATGTTGAAATGGTCAGCATTAGACTAATTTGAATGAAAACTTATTTTTATTATAAAATTTGGCACAAAACATTAACAATTTTTGGCAAAAATTTCATTTACTTATTCTACTTATTTATCCAGTAGCGTTGGATATTTTGTAAAAAGTTACTTAAAAGTAATGGATACAATGAAAGCAGTGTGCTTATGGTAGTAGACCAAAAACAAATTTCTTGATTTCTTGAATTGACACCAGTTACTCATTTTTAATTAGCTTTTTTACTATTTTTTTCCATTGTATAGGTACATATATGTACATATTAAAAATATCTCTTTAGCTTTATTTAACGATACTAATCATATTTTTTTTCTTTTTTATTTCAGGTAAGTGAAAATGGGACAAAAATTTTTCAGTGAGTATTAATATTTTTCTCTGAGTGAAGCTCTCTCTGGTTTGATATTTATACTTGCGATATAGGTACTATAGGGCAAGTTTTGGATTCGTGCAAAAAAAAAATTTCGAGGTAACAATCAAACATGACATTACGAATGTATATAAAGTTAGCAGGACACTTTTGGAAATTCATGTTAAAAACTATAATATCATTAGTTGGTACTTAATTGCGAATTAGTTAAGCAAAAAAAAATTTAATTACATTTTTGGTTTGCGAAAAAATGGGTGTCCTGCTAACTTCATATGAACTTAGCAGGACAACTTTATCTAAAAAGGAGATAATCGAGCTGAAAAAACTTGGTTATTGAGAACTAATTAATTGCGAATTAGTTACGCAAGAAAAAAATTTGTTGCATTTTTGGTTTGCGAAAAAATGGGTGTCCTGCTAGCTTCATATGAACTTGACAGGGCACAAATTTTTCGCAAACCTAAAACGCAATACAAATTTTTGTTTGCGTAACTAATTCGCAATTAATTAGTACTCAACAACCAAATTTTTTCAGCTCGATTATCTTCATTTTTGAGAAAGTTGTCCTGCTACGTATGGTATGCCAATTTTGAGTATGTATTAATATACATTTAAAACTAAAATTTCAAAACAATTCATCAGCCTGTTTTTGAAATATTGAATTTAAAAAAAGAAAAAATTTTGAATCTTTTTTTAAAAATCCAAAATTTAATTTCTTAAAAATGTTGGTATTCTGTATTATTTATATTCCAACAAAGCTTTTGTGCAAAATTTTTATTGAAATCGGATGAGCAGTTAATGTTTAGTTTTAGTTTAGTTAGTTGATTTTATTAAACAATCCTTTAAGACAAAACATTTTTTTTAAATCAAATTAAGCATGGCATTGCCGTCTGGCAGGTTAACAATGAATATAATTTTCTTAAAATCAGTAACAAAGCAATTTAAGTTTCAAAATAAAAAATATAATAGCATTGAGTGTTTATTTAAAAATCTTGATTGATTATCCTCTCTCGATACGCAAGTGCCACCTTACAATAATTATAGATTTTGGAGACATCCATTTCATTTAAAAGAGAAATTATATCATCCTCGATTAGATAGTTACATCCCAAGAAAGTTCTCCTCGTTCCACTAGAATAGGACATTTTCCAATAAAATGCAGTACATCCTCTCTTTCTTGTCGATTGCATAGGCTACATAAAATTGGCGAGTCATCACGATGTGGCCTATAGTTAAGGTGTAAGAGCTTACCCCTTAGTTTGACCATCATAGATATTTGTTCCACGCTGTTCTCGTCTCGGAAATAGTTTGACTGTCCCAAATTATAGCATAGTCGGTTATATATTGTTCTGTGAAAGGAACTCCTAGCGTCTTCTACATATTTTTCTCTATATTTGGCGTCCACCGATGAAATTAAATTGTATAAGGTATTTTTCCATTCACCTATATGTTCAACATCCAGGTTAAGTTGAATTCCGCACCACTGCGCCAGCTCCATCCACTCCGCAAACCAACTACTTTTCTGTCGAATAACTTGAAGGGCAACTTTCTTTGGCAATCTATTGTCTGACATGTTCAGTATTTTCAAAGTGTAATCCACATTCAGTTTGAGCGTACGTATGAAAATCGGGGAAATTCCTGTTTCTAGCATAACAATGTAGTTTGGAGTATTTAAAGGAAGAAATATTCTCTTTATGTAAAACCTTAAAAGTTTTTCTGCAGTGTCGTACATCTTAAATCCCCATACTTGGGTTGCGTAGAGCATAATTGATTCCGAAACTGCTTCGAATACACGAAATTTGCTACTATGATCTATATTTTTGTTTTTTTCCATTCTTCGCCAACACAAGCTTCTCATAAAGATGTTTTTCCATATTTAAATTCTTTGTAAAATGGACACCAAGATATTTATACTCCTTTACTACTTCGATGCTTTCACCATTATACATCCACCTTTCGTTAGTGCAATTTCTTCCACCACCTTTTTTAAAAACCATTACCTTTGATTTATCTAAATTAACTATTAGGTTCCACGTTTTTCAGTATCTAGAGAGCTGATTTATGATTAGTTGTAGAGATTCTGGTGAGGACGAAAACAAAACTATGTCGTCTGCAAAAAAGAGTGCCTTGATTAGGTTTCCTGCGTGTTCAATACCTCCAGCTAGGCATTCAGTGAGGTCTTCAATATAAAGTGCAAATAATAAGGGGCTGAGTGAGCATCCTTGTCTTACTCCAGTTTTAGTTTGAAACCATTCAGACATCTCCTCTCCATTCCATACCGCTGCCTTGGTATTACCAAGGAGGTTTTGCAGTACTCTACCAAATTTGAATGACATTCCCATTCCATAGAGTTTATACATTAGGGCATTTCTATCTATTCCATCAAACGCTGACTTGAAATCCACAAAATAGCCGTATAATTTCTTTCCTTTTAATAAAAAATTCTCTGCAATACTTCTGAGGACAAAAATGTGGTCCGTTGTAGAGTATCCGGCTCTAAACCCAGCTTGAAATTCCTTTAAAAGATTATTCACTTCTATCCAAGTGCTGAGCCTACGTTGGAGAAGGGAAGTGAAAATTTTATATGAAGCGTTGCGAAAACTTATGCCGCGATAATTTCCTGGGTCACTCGTACATCCTTTTTTATGGATTGGAAATATAAGGGCTTCTTCAAAATGCTGCGGGATATATCCTGTATCCATTATTCTGTTATATAAAATTTCCAGTTTGTTTTTTAGCTCGCTGGTGCCGTATTTGAAAAATTCCACGGGAATTCCATCGGACCCTGCTGCTTTACCATCTTTTAGGGCATTTAAAGCATTATTAATTTCATTATGAGTAATACAAGGATCTAGTATATCATTTTCAAAACTTGGTGGAGCATATGAAATGGTTTCACTACTACAATCACCATTCAGCAGTTCCTTAAAATGGGTAGAGAGAACATGTGACGTTAGTTCTTGGTTGATAATAAACTTCTTTCCGTTTAATTTTTTGGCCAATTTCCAGAAATCTGTCGAGTTTTTGCATTGAGCTAGTCGCCTAGATTCAGAATTAAAAAAAACAGTTTTTTTCTGTTTACACAAGGACTTGAATTCCTTATTTGCTTCCAAATATTGACTTTTAAAAAATCCGTCGTTATTGTTGCGAAATGCCCTTAGCCACGCAAATGACGTCTTCCTTGCTTTAGCACAATCCTCGTCGAACCAAGGCTCAATCGGAACCAGCTTATTTCCACTTGCAGTATTACAAGAAGGATTTGATGCTTTAATGATTTCATTAATCGCGGAAAAACTTAAGTCATTTAAACTACCAAGTGCACTGTTTAAGTTCCTCTGAAAACTGAGTTCATAGTTTGGGTTCCACTTTATTTTTGGCAGTAATTGCAAATTCTTAATTTCCACACTTTCCGCACCATTTACCTGGAAGTATGTGGCAATGGGAAGATGGTCCGAATATGGCAAAACCTCTACTTTAAAATCCTCTATGTGTGCGTTTCATTCACTATCAGCTAAACCATAATCAATAACCGAACTTCCTTGCTTTCCCACAAAAGTTAGATCTCCAGACTTATCGGACACGCTTGTTCCATTTAAGATTCTAAGCCCAAACGTATTACACATATCCAACAATTGCTTTCCTTTTAAATTGCTAGTATTATCCTTTGATTGACGTTGTATTCCACTTGTTTCATTTTCAAATCCAGCTTCACTTCCGAATCTCGCATTAAAGTCACGCATCAAAAGTATGTTTGAATTATCGTTGAGCAGCATAAAACTGTATAGCTTTCCCATATCATCATCCCAATTGTTGCAATTTAAATAAACTGGCAAAATTAAGAATATTTTATTTTTTAATTTAAGACGGACGTACGTAAACTCGTTCTTTGTTTCGAATTCGCACACGAAATTTTCCAGTCCTTTTTAAATCCCAAAAAAACACCCATTACTAGCTCGCCCTCTATTACTTGTCCTTATTGCTGGGATCCACTTATAAATAAAATTTCCTAATTTACTCTTATAATCATCAAAATTGTTTTCGGTTATAAAAGTTTCAAACATAAATACAATATCAAAACGATTAACATAATTATAAAATTCGGAGAATAAGTTCTTATTACTAAGGCCTGATACGTTATAAGCAACCATTGAAAATTTGAATGTTTGCGTTTTTACATAAATATTTTAATTTTTAC
Source organism: Dasysyrphus tricinctus (assembly GCA_963921185.1). NCBI lineage: Eukaryota > Metazoa > Arthropoda > Insecta > Diptera > Syrphidae > Dasysyrphus > Dasysyrphus tricinctus. The sequence continues at coordinate 189,816,193 of OY992532.1, read as the reverse complement.
AATGCAGTTAATGAGAAAACCAAAAATCAAAAAAACCGTTATATGGCAGGTACCGTTAATAAATGTTTTTGGTGATTTTTTTTCTTACTTAAAGGTACATCATATCTACAGTAATACACTGATTTTTTTTTTAATCAAAATCGTTGGAGCCGTTTTTGAGATAAATAAGCTTTTCCTTAACGGTTGTATGGCAAGTACCGTTATTTTTTGAGCTAAAAAAAAATTTCAATTTCCCCTCTGGAGAGTTACAAAAAAACCTTAAGTTCAAAATCTGAGGATAATCGCTTCAGTGGTTTAGGCTGTAGGTTGAGGTACAGACAGACAGACAGAAAGACAGACAGAAAGACAGACTGACAGAATTGTGCCACCCACTTTTTTCGTGTTCTCTATCATCGTAATGTCATGTTTGATTGTTATCTCGAAATTTTTTTTTGCACGAATCCAAAACTTGCCCTATAGTCCCTATATCGCAAGTAAAAAGAAACATCTTTGAAAAGGTCATGTAAAATATTTTTTTTTGTTTTCAAAAAGCATACCAACTGGTTCACCGTATAACGGGGGATTGCAACACAGTGAACCACCGATATGTGCTTATCGTAATGATAAGAAAAAAGTGATAAAAATGTTTAAAGAAATTGTATTATTTTCACGATATAAATAAAAAAAAATGAAAAGTAAGCAACACAAACTTATAAAAAAACTATCTTCGACTTCACATGTCTTTGTTTCTTCCTAAGTAAAAATCAAAACAAATTAAAGAATGGAAACTATAAATATAAAATAAAACCTATATTAAAGTTAAGTTTTCGTAAGTTGCACCATGGTCCTCAGTGTAATTTTTATAGTTAGTTCACTGTTGGACATCGTGTATTTTTGGAAAAAAAAATATTTTTACTAAAAAATAATGAATTTATTTTACTTAGGGCGGTATACACTGAGCACTCATAAACGGCTCTTAAGTTTATGAGGCTCCTAACTCAAATAATATTTGTGCTATTCACCAACCACTCATAGCTCTTTTTCGAAGTTCGAAAATGAGAGCAACTCTCTCATCCCCAGGTACCCCCAAACTGTGAAATCAAACTGTTTTCTAAAATGACCGCACTTTGTCGTTACTTCTTGGATCCTTGAAAAAATGAGTGTTGCATACATAAATAAATTCTTTGTGACTACAGTGATTTTAATTTATTTTCACTTATTTCTTAGTTTTGTCTCGGGGTGAAGATCATTGCACGTTTTAGTTTGTTTTATTTAGGGAAATGTTCTTACTTTACTTTTTAGTTTCGCTAATTATTTCGTTCGTACATTGTCTACTACGTTTGCGGATCATAAATGGACTCGTTCGCTTGAAGGGGAGATAGACGTCAAATGTTGGTTTATATTAGCTGTGTTAAATGAAGAAAAACTACATCAGGGATCCAATTCCCCAAGAGTGAGTTTTTTCTGTGTACACGGAAATTCGTGTATACATCGATTTTTGCGATTCGGCAAGAGTGAGTTTTAAGTTTTTGACAGATAACGCATGCACAATCAATCAAATTTATTTACATTTGTTTTGGGTGTGAATAGAATGTGTACATAGAAAATCTGTCACCCTTGCCGAATTGGGCCCCAGAACAGTATAAATGTGTGAAAACTGTCAGATTTAAGCAAAAAGTTTTTCTGAGATAAATTTTAGCTTATTATAATCCTTGGGAGCGCACCTCACTTCCGTAACCAAAGTTGAACGAAACTTGACGAAACCTTCCACTCCGCAATTATAGCCGCGTCATATGCTTTCCGTGTATTCGCTTGTTTTCTTCCGACCACTTAAGTGCCCCTCCGAGCATTATAGTTCTAGCTTTACTGTTCTGAAAAGCATCATGGAACACATAGTGACAGAATGAAGAACAGTTTGGGTAAGGTTTTTACTCATGGAACACACAATCCTGTACTTTTCTGTCATTTTCTATTCGGAGCAGATACACCTTATTATTATTATTATTATTATTATCCTATTTTTTCAAATTTTAACAGCAAACGGACAAAAGAATTATCTGCACCGCGTGAATCACAAAAAGAACTTAAAAATTGAAACAATAAATAAAATTCCTGAAGACAAAATCAATTACAATAGGGGTATTCACGATCTGGTGCTACAAGCCTAGTAAAATTGTAAAATTTTATATTTTTACAATCGATCGTGAACGCACTTCTCTTATCTATAGTTACACTGTAGCAAACTCACATAATTTCACAAATAAATATCAGCTGATAAAAAGAATGACATTTGGCGAGCTATCAAATACACAAGCGTAAACTTTACTATGGTGTATTTTTCTTTTACAATAGGGTTGGAGTATAGCAAAAGTGTAAAAGTGTAAGAATTTGACATTCAGTATATTTTGTTGTTGTAGTGCAAGAAAGTGTTACACTTTTACACTTTTGCAATGATACAAGACCAGTTACATCGGATCGTGAATACCCCTAATATGTGTTGCGTGCGAGACTCATTTTTGAAAGGATCCAAAAAGTAGGTACCGACAAAATGAGTCAGTGAATTTTCTTGAAGGGTTACTTCGAAGGTTTTCGAATTAGTTTTCGGAGAGAGCGCTCATAACTTTATGAGTGGTCAGGACCACTCATAAGTGTTATGAGCGCTCATAAATATTCACTATTATTGCTTGGTGAATAGGTTTATGAGCCTCATAAGTTATGAGCCGTCGGTGAATACCGCCCTTAATCATTGTTTTAAATTTAATCTCTATATATCTTCAATTAAAAAGTATATTCAACAAATATATTTTTTCTTCTTGGTTTTACCGTTTTTTTTTTAATTTTCGGTGTTACATTCCGTTTTATTCGTCATTCGTTGGTTGCTTTCATGCGAGTAGCCCTTAAGAGTGTTCCGAACTGAAATGGAGATTTCATGAAAAAGATTGTGAAGCGTGTACTTGTCCGATCAAAATGATTAAGGTGTCTATAGACAGATAAACTTGCTTTTTAGGACATCAATTTTTTAATTCTTAAAAGGCACTTTTTGACAGAAAATTAATGTAAAGTTGGAAGTTAAAATCAGTTACTTTTACAAAATGTTTTTTTAGTACAATAATACGCTTACTAGTGACCAATTAGTTAAAATACAAAGTTTTATAAAACAAAGTATCTGATGAAAGTGAAAAAACAGGTCTTATACATACATATGTATGTATATTCGAAAAAACAGTTAGCAAATGACTGGTTTTGTTCAGTTGCGAACATAGACGGAAACAAAAAAAGAAGTATAGGCGTCGGAAGCTTCATTAAAGGCTATTCAAAAAATCAAAGTCTAGCAGTTTACAACTGGGGCCTTTGCGAGAAACAGTGCATCGGAAAAATTGGTTTTCACTCCTCCCTAGATAAGCTCCTCGGATCACATATCACGGAATCTGAGACCATTTGAGTGTATTGTTCGCTATACCGGACCGTTTAAAAAATTCAAAATTCTATGTGAAAAACGGTTTTTTTAAACAGTCTGGCAGGGGTAATTGAACACTCAAATGATATCAGATTCCGTGATATGGGATACGCGGAGCTTATCTAGGGACGGGTGAAAAGCAATTTTGGCTAACACGATTATCCTCGAAGTTGCATTCATATTTTTTGTCGATGCATTGTTTCTCACAAAGGCCCCAGTTGTGGACTGCAAGACTTTGATTTTTTGAATAGCCTTTTATGAAGCTTTCAACGCCTGTACTTCTTTTTTTGCTATCACTCACACCCAAAATCTTTTGTGGGCTCTTATAGCCCTATTCTCCCCATCATCACTGATACCTCACAAGTGACAAGAATTGGTGAAACTGATTTTGTGACTTTTTCGTATTCTCCCCCTAAAGTCACAACTTGTGAGAGTCATAAAAACAACCGAAACTGTGGTCTCCTCCAGAGCAGGTCACAACTCACAAGTTACTTGAGTTTTTCCATATCATTGAATTATATTATTTCTAAGGAGGCGTTATGTTCTCTGTGCGAAAGAGAACAAAATGTATGTATTCTTTCATTTCTTAAGCAAAAGAATAAGACAAAGGTGTGTTATTCTTTTGCTTTGTATTTTTGAGACATATAAACTGAATAATTATTGTGGGTGTGTTGGTTGAGTTCGTTGCGATTACTTGAAGAGTTGTTTATGTGTGCGCTCATCGGTCAAAAAGCTACCAACAAAATGATGTGGTGAATTTCGTTGTGAGTTTTCTTGTGACTACTAGGGGGAGAATACCAAAATGTTATCGAGTCACAACAATCCTCACAAGGAGGAGTCACAAGAGCTTGTGACTTGTGATTCCTCACAAGGGGGAGAATCGGGCTATTAGTCTAAAACAAAAACCTGAAATTTTAGTAGAATTTTATAAAATTTTTAATTCCATTATGAGATAGGTCCAGTCAATTTATGCTCAAAAGTTCCTTTAGACAGCAAATTGTGGGGTAGTTTTGATTTTATTCCTGCTTTATGTTTTCCGAGGTGCATAACTCGAATCTGAGGCTTGCGACTAAAATTTCGTGACGCAATATGGACAAAAAGTGAACAAATAATAAAAAAAAAAATGCATTTTTAGAGATCTTTGACGTGAAGTGCTACAGCTATTCTGAGGTCAGATTCAAATTCAGCGAATCAAAAACCATCAGAAAAGTATGTCTTGGTTCATGTTAAAGTTCAAATTTTGTCGAACAAAGTAATTAATTAATATTTTCGAGTGGATTTTTGGGAACAGTAAAAATTCGTCAATTTTCAACTAGCGCTTGAGTCCAAAGGGGTATAGTCGCAGAAAAAAACCTTTAACAGAGATTTGTTGGAAATGTAAACTTCCAACAAATATGAAGAAGAAAAACACAAACAATAAGAGAATTTTTGTTTTTGTTTTTATTTTTGTGGACTTTATCGAATTTAATTCAGTTTTAAAGATATTTTATGACCTTTAGTCCAAATGCGTTTCGCCCAGCCAAGACAGTTGTGCTCATCAGTTAGATGCTGTCGTTACCCTTCTAAGACGCAATATTTTGGACGATGATTATCAACACTAATAAAACTTCAGCACAAAAACACGAAATTTAAGTCGCAACCCTCAGATTCGGATTCAGCACCCCCGAAAACATAATGCAAGAACAAAATCCAAACTACCCCACAATTTTCATGGTAAAAACACAGTATGGCTAGACTCTAGGTATTATTTATAAAAACAATCAAAAAGTTTACGCTTAAAAATTTGTATTAAATTAATAAATTGTTCTATTATTCATTTCATTATTAATTTCATTTGAACTCAACTGCAAATCAATAATTTAACTCATAGGTATATGCTGAAAGATCAGTGTCGAAATTTAAACTCCAGTCCCAAAGTAGACCCTCGTTATACGCCTAATAGAAATTCCAACTCGCACAAAAATAACAATAAAAAAGCTACCCAGAGCTTAAATTATACTCAAATATGAATCCACAAAAAAAAAAACGATTTATTTTGCAAATATTTTCTACATACAGGGGACACTATTTCAATAATCCTGGTATATGTCCATAGCCAAACCTCAGTGCAATATAAATCAAAAATATTAAAACCATAACACAAATACAAATGTGGTTGAAAACCATAACCTGACAGTTCAGACAAGCCTACAAAAATATACATAGAATTTTATTTATATAACATAATACCTAGACCGACTCTAAAAAAAATGGCCCTGAGTACATGTTAATACTACAACCAACTGCTGTTTGTAGCCATCATATCGCCAATAGAGGTTAGGTATGTAAGTATAGGTGGACAAAGTTAATATGAACAAATTGTCAACATTCAAAGGATATTTATTTTACCATTAGCATAAACAGAAGTAATAAGATTGGATGATATGAAAATACAATGTTGTTGTACAAAATACATTAAAAGACTATTTTGGATCCCTCTGACGATGGGGCTATCTTTCATCCATATACCTACATATACGAAACAGGAATCTCTACCACCAGCATGAAAATCCAACTTCAATTATGAGCTATAAAAAAGGACATTATTAATATTTACGAGCGTTAATGGCAAACTACATACCATATATACCTTTTTATATATAAAATATATTTTCTAAAACATGTTAAGAAGGGGCACGTTAGATAGATACATTTATATCATGCTGCTGCTCCTCTTTTTCCCTCGATCGTCACGATTTTTTTAGTCCTGGATTATTTATAAAAGCTCATTAAAATTGAAATCACTTTAATTTAAAAAAAAGGAAAGAAAGAAACATGAGTTAAAGGAGCAAATATCAAAATTTATTCTTATGTCATACATGCAGAAGGATAAAATTTTATTCTTTAACCGAATTCCTGCGAACAACCCTTTCCCGTATAAAATTTATATGAAACAAGCTAAAAGGATTTTGTGGTGAAGAAAAAAAAAACTATAAAAACAACCCTCATGGGTTAAAGTTAAAATGAAAACAGTTGTTAAGTGGGGTGCATGGCGCAGAGAAAGGATGATAACATTCGCCAAGTGGTTTTTGTGTCTCAAAAACCGTTTATTTTTTCGTCTGTTACCATACTGAGATGCTTTCCAGACGACCGACCGACACGGCGACATACACAATTGGTTTTCTACAAATGAATTTCAATTCACCTTGTTATTTCAATTTGTATATGAAAACGGAGAAAAAAACCTAAACATGTCCTTTTGGTTCGTAAAATTCGGTGAAAAAGGACCTTTTCAATAAATCATGACGGTGGTGGTTGTGGGGTTGGGTTGTTGTAGGGGTTTTTCTTGAAGGTTGAAGGTGAGTCTTTTAGGGGAAGCTATGGAATTGAAATAAAGTAATATGAGACCCAAATCAAGCAAAACGATGTACCTGAGCGAAAATATAAAAAATTAGGTTACAACACAAGGCGAAGAAGGACATTGGATTCAGGTTAAAAATGATGAATGAGTTTCAATTGATGTTTTTTTTTCTTAAGCAGCTTCGATTTTTTTGGAGATTTTAAAAGGGTAATGAGATTTTAAAACGGTACTTTGAATTTTCATTACTGTAAGTTGGTTCTATTTGAGAATGTTTTTAACAACTGAAGCGATTTTGGTGGAAAGGACTTATTTTTAAACCTTTTAACAATTAATTAATTAAAATTTAAAATCCCTACATAGCTAAATACATAGTCAAACGATCAATACCGTGCGACCCATATTGGTGCATTTATATTTTTAACCTTATCCTTTTTGGTGTGTGGATTTTGTGGTTCTTGTATTTTGCTTTTCAGTTCCTTGTTGCCATAGCCTAAAAATATCTCTTTCATAATATAGCCCAGGAAAAATGTACTTTCGCTGCGGAAAAATTCCAAGTGAAGATTTTTGAATGCAATTATCTTTATTTGTGCCTAAGGAATACGCATGCGAAAGTCTACAAACGAAACTGGCTTGCGTTAAAAGTTATTCAAGGTTAAATGTCGAAAATACCGGTTTACACGTATAACTTTGAAACGGTACATGGTATTAAAAAGTAATGCATTCAAAACTTGTAGATAATATGATTATCTACAAGAAATGTTAAAACACTTTTTTTTCTCTGACTGATATGTGTTGATATTGTTGAATTACATTTTGCATGAACTAAATCTCGCAAGAACAATCTCGCAGTTACACTTTGCACCAAAAGATTTTGCAACCGAAATCTCGAAATTTAAAACCTCGCAAATTAAATTCTCGCAAATAACAATTTCGCAAATTCAAATCTTACGTGGGATAAAAAATGCATCTGTTTCAATTGAATTAGGTTTTAACAGAACAAAAACTAATTTTTAACAGATTTGCACGAAAAAAGTCTCGAAAATATCATCCGAAATCTTGCACTTAAATCTCGCATATCAAAATCTGGAAAATACAAATTTCGAAAATTCAAATCCTGCGCGAGATAAAAAAATTTATCTTTTGCCATTGAATTTAATTTAGTGAGATTATAATTTACGAGTTTTCATTTTATGGGATTTGGAATTCTCGCAATTAGAAATTCTCGCAATTACAAAAATCCGCAAAAAGTGGTATAAAGTTGGATTTAGTTATTTCAAGATTATAAAAACCAAAATATTTTAATTGAGAGATTTCGTAAAACTTTCTTACTTAAGGCAGCGCTCGACGGGTTTCCACATTGTAGTGGTGGAGAGGCTTACATTTAGGTCTTCAACTGACCAGCGGTGGATCTCTTAGATCCGCTTGAGGACGAGCCGAACTTGAGGACTGCTCAAGGGAGGGTGAAGAAGAGAAAGGACGGTTAGTTGCCTCCGCCTGATTCTCACCCAACAGCGAGTACGTCCAACGAAACTTGGCAATTCGTCGCGGACGGATAGTACAAATACGGACAGACCCCGAACGAGCCGAACTTGAGGACTGCTCAAGGGAGGATGAAGAAAGGAAAGGACGGCCTCTTTCCTCCGCGTGACTCTCACTCAACTTCGAATACGGCCAACCAAGGTAGGACCGACGACAATCCGCCATGAACGGATAATACGGGTACAGACAGGCTCAGGAGCCAATCTTGAGGACTGCTCAAGGAAAGGTTAAGAAAGGAAAAGACGGTTTCTTGCCTCCGCCTGGCTCTCACCAATATATATAAAAGTGCCAACCTGTAGCATCAAACAGGATATTGATAACAAAAAACTAGAAAAAACCAATAAGGAATGGAACCTCAAGAAAATAGGGTTTAGTACTGACGATATTTGCAGAGGGTGCAGCGAAGATGAATCAGATGGGGATACCTTACACTTCCCTTGTCACTGTCTAGCACTCTATGTCATTCAAGAAAGAAACACCTAGGAAGTCGTTTCTATGACGACTTGCGGAACTTTCTAGAACTTCTGGTAATAGCCTTCTGAACTTCGTCAACACCTTTTAATGGCTTGATTGCTAACAGAACTCATGGGGTTTTACATTAAGTGTGATACAACTTCCTAAGGTATCACAACGGATCTACATAAGTCTAAGTGTGGCGGTAACAAGGTCAACTGTCAGCCCTTCTACCTAACCTAGCCTAAGGTGATGCCACAGTCCGGGGTGGAACAGGCCCTCAACCAGCAAGCTTCTACCAGTCCTCCTCGACTTGCGTGTGCCACCTGTTACGCTTTCCTCTTCTACTGCGCCCTCCCATGGGGTTGGATTCAAAGACTTTCGGGCTGGAGCAATGATGTCCATTTCCTCTAGGTGACCTCAGTCGTTAGGGTTTCACTTTTGTGGCTAAGTCGGTGTCTCTGTACAGCCCATACAGTTCGTTGTTGTACCTTCTTTTCCATTCACCATCACCATCCACCCTGAGAAATTCCTCTCAGAACAGATTAATGCGTTCTCATCCACCTTTAAAGATTTCGTAATAACTAATAAATAAATTGGGTAGCAGCTTGGTAGAGAACCAGGGCCTAGTGACTTACAACTCTCAACCATTCCTGTGTGCATGTTGTTGGCAGAAATGGAGGGGACCTATAATTTTTTGCCGAGTCCGAATGGCTAGATGAGAAGCACTTATTCATGACAAGAACACTCTTGGAGGATTGGTCAGTTCCTCGCAAGAGGCAGTACCTCGGATAAAATTTTTCTGTTTTTAGGTGGCAGCGGCTCAGAATCGAACCCAGACATTCGGCATGACATTCGCACGAACTAACCATTATGCCACTAAGTACTACAGAGATTTGGGAATGCGAGATCTCGAATGCGAGTTTTTAATTTGATTTCGGGCCCAAAACTAAATTTTAGAGTCGTGGAATATAACGATTCAGATTGTTCGTACATTTTTTGACTGGTTTTTGGGGTTTTGATTATTTCTATCTTAAACGTTTCTGTAAAATTTTATCAAAATAATATAAAGCTTGCCTTCCACGACAGATCAAACGAGCCAAATAGCCCCGTACCGATCCGAAATCCATTGTGCGTAAGGTGGATCGTTCTGCATGCCGATTCATTTGGATTTTCAGTCCAACTGAAATCCAACCGGGCCAAATGGATCTTACTTACTTAATTACTCGACTTTCAATGCATTAATGGTCGCAGCCTTTGACACGGCAGCCTTCCATCCTCTACCATGCTGCCCACGCGCCGCTTTGAGCCATCTAGACCAAGCTTTCTTTTATCCGGAATTGGCCTGGGTCTTAAAACCGGTGGCTCGATCTACTTCATTCTCCCAAACATGAAGGCTGGAATTCAAGGAGTCTCTTGGCTCGAGCCAATGTCTATTCACTCGATGTTGCCAAGTCAATGTAGTTGACGTGTTTTGGTTTTCTGGACTACATCCACATCTTTATAGAGCTCATAAAGTTCGCGGTTGTTTCTTCTCCTCTATTCGCCCTCATCGCACATAGGACCAAATATTCGTCGAAGAATTTTTCTTTCGAGGGAGCACAGTACCAAATCTCACTTCTTCTTATCGCTTAACACTCGGTGCCATATATCAGGACTGATAATCAAATTTAGTTATAGCTTAAAGCGTAGTACGCAGATCGAACTAAAAGCCAAAACGTAGTAACACCGGTTTTCTTGTGTAATTCGTCGTCGGATCTCATGGAATAAGTGTTTACTCCGAGGTAGATGAAACGATGTTTTGTCCTAGCCGTTTGACAGAATGTTCATTTTCTGTTGTTTCACCTGTTCTTCAATTGCCGTAAAAGCCTCTATAACCGCCAGTTGATGCAGCCGTTGTTGAAAATAGTTCACTCAGTGTTAAGCGCACTTTTTGTTCCAGGACAAGGTTGAAGAAGATCTTTTCCCCAGTTGTACATTGCATGGTCTATTTTTAAATGCTATACACGACACAACTGGATCAGTTTTTCCAAGATCCCAAGCTCATCATACCACGGGTTCTTTTTCGGGGTTGGTTGGTGCCTATTGTGCTTTTGGCCATTACATATGGAATATGATATTTTCCATTATGTCCGCCGTGGCCTTCCACGGTGACACGGATCTGAAATGTTCAATTTTAAATTATTCTGCCGCATAGAACCAGACGAATTTAAGCGATAACCCGTGTTATATGTTGGCTCTGAAGGCATCCGTCGGTTCCAGCCTATTAGCATAGGCTTGCGATTTCAAATTTTTAAGCATCGATCCGTTGCGGTTTCCTTTCACTGAATATTGACTGTCTAAGATTTTCGTGTGGCAAAGTTATCGGTGGACCCTACATTTCGTTGACATATTGGTTATTGTTCACTAAACCGGTCAATTTGAATGCCAACTGTTAATGGAATGCCATGTAATTCCTCAGATGCATGCTTAATGCTCATCGTTACCACAAAAGAACAACCATTTTGATTATAAAGTTTCATTTTTTCCTTGTGATTTGGCATCATAATAAGTAACAGATTTGACAGACATCGCGCCGCCAAAAAAACAACATGGCTACCACAGACTGTCAACATTTATCTGTTCTTCTGTTGCAAAGCCTTTCACATGATCTGGTTAATACCAGTGCAGTTTCTTTTGTTTATAAATTCCATTGGGTGATTAGCATTTGTGCTAGCGCATACGCAGTTGCGTAGGTTGGGTCAAGACATAATAAAATTCTGCTTAAATGTTTTTGATTGATGTTACCAAGCATTTTTGATGAATCCTTTACCTTATTCATAAATACTAAGGAACAACGCATCTTCGCAAGAAAAAAGTCATCATCTTGAAGACTTGACGAAAAATATGTAAATTCTTCCGTTGATGATGAGAACAAAATTCAAGTTTTAAATATTTTCAATTACCTTAAGTCAATTTCCCCAAAATATTTCCTTTGAGAAAAGCTCTCCAAATTAACTTCACAAATCCACGTAAATTTTCATTGCTGTCACTCACATCAACGACGACGTGATTCCAAAAATTTCAAACATTGTTTCATTTCACGCAATTACCTTCCAAACGAACAATGAAAACTACCTTCATTTAGCTTCTAAAGTAGACATCATCATGATGTAAATGTCAACGCATAACTTCAAAACCTCATTAAAGAGATTTTTAATTAAATGTTTACAGGGCATTATCCTTGCAGCCAAACATGCGAGCATCATCAGCTCTCTCCCCGTTTTGATTGCGGCCAATCAGGGTGGTTGTCTCAATTAACCCATTCTCCATACTTTGGCATAATGAAGCAACAAATAGATATTAGCTAAAGAGCATGAGGTATAAATCGCATAATCATGTTTCATGACATTTACATTCTCAAGAAGTAACTAAAAAAAAAACTAAACATCAGCAGCGCCAGGAAAATAACTCCATTTGGTTTAATTCACATCCTTTGCCTGGGGGGGATCCTTTGAAACATCGCTCTCTCTTGCACTCGAATCCAAAAAGTCGTCTATGCGTCGTCGTCGTTGTGTGGCTGTTTTAAATGGAATAATTTCAATTTCAATTTCAATTAAAACACGTCGAAGTGTCAAAGTTCAGACGGAATACTTCTCTTCATTCAGAGGCGATGTCTATGGCGACAAGGAGATTTTTGTTGTTCATTTCCTGTCGCATTGAAAGTTGGTTAACACTTTGTAGATATTCCCCTTTTAACTTTGCATCTGCAGAGCTACTACTTATGCTTGAGTGGGTTATGATTTAAAAAACAAATTAATGGTAAAAGATGAGTTTAACGAAGTAGCTCATTATAAGATGCTTCAAATAATTTAACTAAAAATAAAATAAATAAATAAAACAAATAAGATTTCAATAAAATAAAATAAAATAAAATAAAATAAAATAAAATTTCAATAAAATAAAATTAAATAAAATAAAATTAAATAAAATAAAATAAAATTAAATTAAATTAAATTAAATTAAATTAAATTAAATTAAATATTGAATTAAATCAAATAAAATAAAATTAAATTAAATTAAATTAAATTAAATTAAATTAAATTAAATTAAATTTAAATTAAATTGAATTGAATTGAATTGAATTGAATTGAATTGTATTGTATTAAATTAAATTAAATTAAATTAAATTGAAGTAATTAACTAATTTAATTTAATTGAGTTGCATTTAATTTAATTGCATTTAATGAATTGGATTGAATTGGATTGAATTGAATAGAATTGAATTGAATTGAATTGAATTGAATTGAATTGAATTGAATTGAAGTGAATTTCATTGAATTGAATTGAATTTAATTGAATTGAATTAAATTGAATTGCATTAAATCAGATTAAATTAAATTAAATACATAATATTCATCTTCTATTTGACTAAATTTATAAAAAGTTTGGAATAAGTTTAAAAAAATGAATTGGATAGTTAAAAAAAAACTAGCAAATACTATAAAAAAGTTTAAACAAATTCCAATCTTTACATCCGCTTGAACATAATATTTTTTATTTTAAAGATATTCAAAGCAACTTGATATCTTCCTTAACACGCACCAAGAACCAAGAGCAAAAGGTTGAAAATATATCCATTTGATTGGACGAATGAAAATAAAGAAAAGAAAAAAAAAACGTAAAAAGGATATCCAAAGTGACAATCACTTAGGTATCCCGTTGCAGTGTTTTAACATCCTTAGACACTTTGGTGCTATGTGTACCCTATGTCTAATATGAATGTTGCTATACTTGGAATGCAGATTTCATGACAAATCGGCAAAAACATTCTTCGGGATAATGCCCCGCAGGCAAGTTTCAACTTCAATTCAAGGCACTGACAGCACTCCAACCGATGACACGAGATGAGATAGGTACGACAAGAGTGTACTTTGTTGGAGTTCCAAGCAGCTGTTGGAAGCACAGAACTTTGAAATGTTGTTTATCCTTCGGGTTTTCTTCTGTTTTTTTTTTTTTTGTTAAGAAAGGAAAAACGAAATGGTTGGACATTTTTATTCTGTGTCGAAACAATGAAAATGGAATTTAAAAAGAATGTTCGATTCGAACGAGGTGTTTTGCTTCCATTTTGATGGTTGGTTGGTGTAAGATAAAACAAAGAGCATCCAAGGACGATGAAGGAGCTATAGGTTAGGTCTGAGTAATCGTTCTAGTCCTTCTATCAATCATCATGGTATATAACGAGGGTTATTCTAAATGTCTGGATTGTTGAAGATTCTTGACATCAAGTGCTGTTGGATTTGTTGACTAATGAAGCGACTTATGTTGTAAATTGTAAACCGTCTTGAGTGTAAAGTTTAATGCCTGTTATAGGTTGTAAGGGGTTTTTAAGGTTTTTTTTTTTTTTGTGTTGATTTGTTTGATTTTACTCAAAGCAGTTACTTATAGCTCCCTTTTTTATACTCGTTGAAAAAAGTGGTCCAGATTTCCAGCCTTGGGCATCTTCAAATCAGATACTTTCCTGTGCTGATTTGTAATTCCTCAGTTCCACAAAGAAGTTCCCAGAAGAAAAGAAAGAACAAATTATTTTAAGAAGTGCAGAAGTAAAGTTTAGAATGTAGATATAGATAAGAGCTTCAATCCATACCCTGTCAAATGATCTCTCGACATCTACCAAACATCTAACGGTAGCTTGATTGTAAGGGTTATGGTTTTCCCACATGAATGGGTCCATGTTGAAATGAAAAATGAGTTTTGTGTAGATAAGGTAGTGACAAAATTATTTTTTTTTAATTTGAAAGGCTCATGTTTGCCATTTTGTGTGGTATATGACATCGTTCAAATGCTCGCCGTGTTTTTGGACTGTGGCACAGATCCGAGACGTCCAATCTTCATAGACTCAGCCGCATAATGCCGGCAGCGATGGCCTGGCTAATGTTGACTTTGTGGGTATCGGTCAATTATTGGCATGGCATGGACCTGGGACTTCAATAAAAGTTCTTACGGCCGGCGTCAAATCCCACGATCTTGATGGCCAATTTACGTCACATCCGCGAGAGATATCCCTACTCTCGAATCGTTCATGGAAATACAACCACCTTTCGTTCACATCCATATCATTCAATTTGGCTAAAAGAAATTACTTAACATTGATAGGTAGAGGTATTCGTTGAATGAATTGACGGAATTGATGGAATTTACAGCCTTAATTTTTCCTAACACTCATGGGTAACGACAAATTTTTCGGCTAATCCTACATTTTGATTGACGTACGTGTATTGGCTGATTATTCACTGAGTCGGTTGACTTGAATGTAGCCACCAAACCTTGAGTTGGTAACTGGGAAGGTCGGCCATTGAATTCGTCAAAAGGGTGACCATTGTTGTCAGAAGTAAGTGAACAACCATTTTGGTAATGAAGTTTTATCATTTAAGGTAAGACCGCACTCGACGGAACTTAACTTTAGCTGAACTGCACCGCAACTGAACTTCAAAATATTTTTTGCGACAACGGAACTGAACGGAACTTCAGGCCGCAGCAAAGTTGGTCAGATTATCAACTTTGCTGCATGGTGCCGCGGCGTGAAGTTCACTTAGTGCGTTATAGCTCATATAATTTCATATAAAAAATGTTTTGAGGTTCAGTTTCACTGAAGTGCTGCTCTGTCGAGTGCGGTCTTATCTTTACACGTGGTGCTCAATCGTGTTACTAACCATTAGGATTTGGCTTCAAAGACTGAACAATAAAGAACAGATTTGACAGACCAGGAGCGAATGTTGTGAGGAATGGTCTTGCGTAAAAGCAAACTTCATATTTGGAATTATATTGTTTTTGCTGAAGAATTTCTTGAGCTTCCTGAATATTAGCTCTTTCCAAATTTCAATTACGTTGTTGAGGTTTCTTTTTGAAAAGGTGGTTTAAAAAACTCCATTAAATATTTTGTACCGATTGCTAATTTTTTTAAAAAGAATTAACCTTCCGATTAATCATAAAATAGTTTTTACTTCAAATGAATGCCCAGCTAGTTTGGCAGCAGGTTGTGCTGTTTCAAAAATTCAAAACATTTTCTGTGGTATCGGCATGTATCTCACAAATAGCTCGGCCAATAATGTCCTTAAGTACCTTTATCATATGTGAATTTTTGGCATAGCATTTATCTTATGACTTTTGAAAAAAGAAAGTGCAATAGCGTCGAATCGCAACGCCGCCGCCGCCGCCGCGCCGCCACGACACCCAAGCAACGTCCCTCAAAACTCCTGATTACACGATTAGGTATTGAACTTAGTCTTGCAATTAATCGATTTCTCGATGGCTTGTGTGCTGTGTAGCCCCATCTTCCTGGAATCATAGCTCGCCCAAGTCCAAATCTTTTCTGGCCATTAAAATCGGTTATAAATTTTCTTCCATCAGATAAATGGGCTAATATAGTTCCGCTAGTTCAAAAACCACACCAAGCAGCTACATGTTTAGGATTTACTTCTTTATGGTTACGTGTTGATTTGCCGAGCCCCAAGATATAATTTTTTGAGCAAAATTGTCATCAACTTCGAGCTGCTCGAATGTCAGAAAAGTGATAACGGAGTGGGTGATTTCTTTGCTGAGTCAACTTCTATGGATCAGTTTTTCAGTTCAGGATTAACTTAACTTTCAGTTGTTATAAATTCTCCTGAAATCGATGTACGACACAATGGATATCACCCTTTACGTCTTTCACACATCGATGTAGAGATGGCGCCACAACCGAATTGCACTGATAATAACTCACTATTCAAATCGAAGTGGCGCCACAGGTGGTGCGTGAGCAAACTCACTAAGGGCCAGTTTTTCAGTTCAGGGTTAGCTCTGAGTTAAACCAGAGTTAGCTAATCCTGAAAATAAATTAACCCCAAGTTAACTCAGGAACAGTTTTCAGTAGAGGATTAACTTTATTTTCAGTTGTCAAAAATCTAGGGCCAATGATGTGCGACACTATGGGTATTATCCTTCTACGCCTTTCACGCATCGGAATAGAGATGGCGCCACAAATACATTGCACTGACAATTACTTGCCTTATCGAAATCGAGGTGGTGCCTCAACTGAAAAGGCCCTCAATTTGGTCCCTGAGTTAACTCAACATATTAGACGAGTTAACTCGGTGTTAACTTAGGAATTCAATTGACTGCAAAACATGTTTATGGAGTTAATTCAGATTTAACCCCGAGACTAGGATTATCTCGCATTGACAAACTGGCCCTAAATAAGGTCAGATAACTCGGAGTTAACTTAGGATTTCATAATTGACTTAGAAATACGTTTCTGGAGTTATCAACTCAGGTTTAACGTCGAGACCAAGACTTCATCCCACTTATCCGAAAATCTGTTAGCAAAATTCCTCTCAGACTAGTGTGACTGTTGCTCAGTTATGCTGAGATCTTTTGCGCGTTGAGATTATCGGCTTAAGGCCCACACTTGCTGCAATATTCTCTCCATTCAAAACTCTCACTGTTTCAGCTACATATCATCCACTTATGAAGTAACTTAAATACAGTAACCCTTCGATGGGTCCCACAACATCGTGATATATGTAAATAGAACCGAAATAAATTAGCCAAAAACGGATCATCTCTTGATTGGAGCCAAACTGACTGCTCGGTTCTTACGCCCTATAGCAGGAAAAAAGAACAGTTTGCCAGAGTTTCCTCAAAGTTGCCAACTACAGATGGTCAACAATCGACACCAGTCGTAAATTTCGAGGAAGTTATAGCCGGATATATTTACAGAAAAAAACTTAGTATTTACTCAAGCTAAGCAGGCCTCAACTGTCCCTATTGGTTGCAATCCTAACAGGTCACAACGCAATGGGAACCCACTTAAGCAGAATGGGCATCGGCTCATCTGACTCTTGTCAAGATGAAGAGGCTGTGGAGGCCTCATTTCACTTCCTCTGTGAATGCCCCAGCCTAGCCAGAACTAGAAAGGCAGCCCTCGGAGAATACTTTTTCGACGAACTGGGCGACGACTTCTCGTGTTTGTCACTAAGAAACATCCTTAAATTCACTTAGAATTCAGGACGATTCAGGGAGGCCACCATACCTAAGCCTCGACTAATCAATTTCCTTCCCCCTCCTTATACCTACCTTGCTTCCCAACTAACGAAATTGCTTCGCATTTCAGACATTATAGTGTTATTTGTTTCTATAGCACTCATATTACCCCTCTGACGGGAAGTAAATAACTTATTGGAGCATTACTGATTCCTTAAATATTTTCTGGTGCAAATTATATCAGCTTGATAGAAGCAATATACCAATGTTTCTTTAATCTCTCTATATTGCTTTCATCAAATGACGACGCGACGGAGCTTTCGCTTCTATAGTCATCCTGTAATATTATTATACAATCTCTATTTTAGTTTCTGTTACCTGCTTAGTGCAGCCACAAACCATTTCTGCTATACTAGTGAAAACATAAACCACTTCTCGTATTCTAAAGAGTTTAGCCACAAACCAGAAGTGTGGAGAAAGTGCATAAGTATTCTTCAGCCATGAACGGTTAGCGTGGTGGGCTTTCTGTGTGAGAGGACCATGGCTCAAATCCCACAGAAACCTTGTAGTTTTTGTAACTTAAATAATATCTAATAAATTCGAAGATAAAAACTTTCAAGTAAAATATCAGCAAATATATAACATAAAATAAAAATATAAATAAATAAATATAAATCAATTGTAAAATATTTTTTTTTTATTTTTGCATATTAGTTGAGTCAAGTAAGAGTTTTTCGGGGCAACTGAATTTACTCCACAAGGTCCAATAGGAGCTTAAAAAGTGCGCCTTTTTAACTCTATGGACTATTATATGTTGCTTATATGATTACAAGAAATGATTATTAGAAGCTTCTTTGGATGATTATAGGGGCAACATTGTTAGTTGGGTTACACCCTGGTGAGCACAATGAATGCATTGAGATCCGAGTGTGGTGATGCGACCTTCTCGCATCACCACCCGTTTTAACCTAACCTATAATATAACCTAACTTTTCAATATTTCCCAACGTTGCTCGAAAGAAAATCGATCTATTTCGTATAGCGGGAATTTAAAAGTGAGTTTCTGTCAATTTTTTGAGCGCATCAGAGCTCTCCGTGTCAAAATACAAACGATATTTTATAAGAAACCAACAGGTGGCCCACACTTTTGTTTGGCTGTTACAGCCAGTCTCTTATCTAAAACTCTAGAATTAAGAAAGGAAAATAATCATTCAGCATCAGTTAAACACGAACAGTCAGTTCCTCATAAATGAACCTAATATCAACTACTGACACAACACCTAATATATGTACTTAATGTTTAACTCAAATATGCATGCTTCATTTGAGCAAACATGATTAACATATATTTTCTAAATATGTACCTACCGTTCTAGGCATAGATAAAACATAATTTGGGAAAATTTATTTTTGTATTCACTAAACAGTTGACAAAATTTACGTGTGACACACCTGACACCTCCCACACAAGTAGCCCGCCCCCACTTAAAAAAACAACTTTGAATTTTTAAACATGTATGATGTATGTGGGGTACTTGTTTCCAAAAAATGTATTACCTATGGTAATATTGTTAAAAGTAAACTTCCACTCATATATTTTAGTCCTTGTTAGCAGCCCGCAGCCCGAAAATGAAATTTTCCACATCAAAACCAGCCATTTTTCCTAAAAAACATTTTCTACCTCATACTCCGTAATTTAATTTCCGTAATATCCTTCGGTTATTGAAATTCAAATTTGATTACGCCATAAGCACAAAATGTACATACACCATCAGACAAACACAGATAACGTTATGTAACAACACGGCAGCATGGCACCCCCTAAAAAGAGTCCTTTCAAAAATTGTTCACTTTTCATAGAAAGACTACAACAGTTCAGATCGGAAACGCCTCTCTAATCAGATGAATATTAAAATTGAGTGGGGTAACTGACAACACACACATTCAGAGACACCCTCCGCCCACACTACCGGAGGGCTATTTGCAAAATCAACTCAGATAAAAGCACACATACATGCACATACCTATCGCTATCAGTAAAGAAAGAAAAAAACTTCCCAATGAATATCTATAAATCACCTGATAGAGCAGAGTGAAAAACCTCATTTGTTGTTGCCTCAGGGATCTCCATACATACTCGTATAGCAAAGTGACTTTCAATTTCGCTTTTCTCAAGAGTCCTTGAAATCGAAGTATAAACTTTCACAACCTTTTTTATCCTTAAATCTACAGTTAAGCGAGTCGTTTTGATTTGCAAAAATCGTCATCATCGTTGGTTTTGTCGTTTTCGTCGTCGTCGTCGTTAACTTATAGGTTGAAATTGACTTTCGTCCTTAACCCTTCCAACGACCTATAGATGAGCCTAAGCACCACATCCAAGACTACAACCATAGCTAAGAGTTCTGATGTATGATTGCGGATGTGTTTGTTAAAAGCTTTTGTACATTCCGTTTATCCATCAAATACGTATACACAATTGTTGAGACAATACGCCAGAATGCACACATCCCAGCCATTAAGGTATTGTTGGCAAAAGCAAAATGGAAAATCCCTTGAAGCGTACAACCGTAATGACATCAGAACTAAGCATGGACGAAAACCCATACTATGCAATATCCAAATGCATGCATAAGAATATGTACTCATGGGTTTTGGATTAATAAAAAAAATAAAAAAAAACGAAAACAAGCAGGGAAATGGATTACGGATTTTGACAAAAATGCCTCCAGGGGATGTGGATCCGGAATATGTAAATGTTTTAAGGGGCTTTTGGTGTTATGATGATGAGGATGATGATGATGATGAGGAGGACAACGCAGAAGTCGACAGGGAATAAAGTTGAATTAAATAAACACTTCTATCCCAATTGCAATTAAATTTAATCAAGCGTTTTGCAGAACATTGGGGGCGTCTAAGAAATAAGATACTTATTATACAGTGCTGTGCAACATATTTTTGACCACTCTCATACTAATTTGTAATTTCTAAATGAAGACAAATGAATAAAATATTCGGGAAGCGGTACGATATCCCGCAAACCTAAATCTCGAATAACGAGATCTTGCACTTTTTTAAATCTCGAATAATGAAATCTCGCCAATTAAAAATCTTGTTTTTCATAATTTCGAAATAATAAAATCTTGCATTTAACAATTTCGCATTTACAACTCGAACCCAAAAATCTCGTAAATTTTAATCAAAATCTCGCTATTTAAAATCTCGCAAATCAAAATCTCGCAAATTCAAACCCCACAGCAAAGAATCGCACACGGTTTTAAGGAACAATTTTTGTTTATGTGAACCGTTTTTTGCGTGATAATAAGAAGCTTCTTACGAACTTTATTACTGTGAACAACTTCTTTAATCGATTCAAAATAGCTTTTTATGGCCTTTAGTCCTATAAATTGGCGTTTCGTTCGGCTTCTTTAATCATTTTATATTCCTAGTTTTCTTTTACGATTTTATCATGGAACTAAAAATATTTTCTAGTTCAAGGCCAAATACGCTTAATGCAATTTGCACGTGACACTTTACAATTGGATATACGATCTCTATGTTCTCTATCTCTCTCTCTCTCTCTCTCTCTTGTTCTCTTGACAACAATACTATTGACAAATCAACAGTAACAATTAATTAATAGGCACTGAATTTACATATTTAGCAGAAGGTAGGATATCTCGCAAAATTTAATTGCACTGCAACAAATACATTTGTTTATTCGAAATCTCGCGAATTAAAATCTCGCAAATTAAAATCTAGCGCGAGATTTATTGATTTGCGAGAGTTTAGTTTGCGGGATTCGTTATTGCTAGATTTTGAAAAGCGAGATTTTGTAGTTGCGAGATTTCTAATGCGAGACTTTGATTTGCGAGAATTCGTTCCCAACCCAAATAATAGTTGGTTCGAAACTTGAAGACGATGAGATATCACATGTTACCACACTACGTCTAACAGAAATAACTTTTAAAACACAAAGATTCGCCGCGCTTGTAGGTTTACCTACTTGTTTTTTAAATACTTTTCGATTCTAAAAACCTACTCTTGAATTTTCTTAAAATTATTTGGTCTTCTCACTGTATGAATAGTAGTAAGGGGAAAGAAGACATTAAATTATGGCAAATCAGAGTAAGTTTTGAGAGATTCTTATAGAATTGGAAAAGGAGATGATGGGATGAATTGCCTCATAAATTATTGTCTACGGAGGTTTATAGTTACCGAAGACTTAAGGTACTAATGTATTAATTTTTATGAACTTAAAGTCTCTGAAAACATTAAAATGAAAAAAAAAAATGTAATAAATTTCTTTTTTAATCTTACATTTTCAAGCTTAAATTAAAGTTAATTTATAGGCTATTGAATATACCTTTTAAAAACAATATACGAAGTGGTGTTTTATTAAAGAATATATGTTTGTTTGGCCTATAAGAATGTTTAAAACTGAAAATGCTATACTAAATTAACCCATGCGTTTCTGAGAGAATGGTCACATTGGCCACTTTTTAATATGTTTGGCATAACTAGGAAACTAAGCCGAATTTAACATAGTTTAACTCTTGAAACATTTTATTCAAAATTAAATTTCCTATCGAAATGGATGGTATTGAAAAATTTTGTAACAAAAATTTTACAAACAAAATTAACAGACGCCAACCAAAAAAATCAAAAAATTTAAGATTTCTAATTTTTTTTATAAATTGCGCATGACTTTTTTTGAAGCAAGAATATGCTCAAAACATGCTCAGATAAATTAAAGAAGAGGCTCAAAGCCTAAATATGTCATGTTAAAAAAGTAATTTTTGTTCAAAATTGACACCCAATCAAATTTTACTATTTCTTATAATTGTTTGCAGTTTTTGCCCGAAAGTCTCTTTTTCGGTATACTACATGGCAAATTCCATATTCGTAAAAGTATTCGAACTCAAGATTTTGATGAAATATGTCATTGCGATTACACTGGTCTGCAACGAAAATCGCCTTTAAACCAAACCATACTTTTCTGAAGGACTGACATGCAGAATCTGAAGTCAAAATTTCTCTGACACGTCAAGTTTTTGAAATAGTTCAACATAAACATATCAAATACCCGTTTTTCTTTACCGACAAATATATTTTTGCAAAATTACTAATGGGATCTCAAAGAACTGCATTTCATCTTCCTAAATTATTTTTAATTTCTTTGAAATTTATTTTGTTCTCAGAACAGCAAAATTTTCCCAAAACAACTCTGGTAAACAAATGTAAAAACTGATGTTTTGAAATTTTGCAGTTTTGTACCTTTTAAGAGACCGACTACAAAGAGTCGGACCTATAGCATCTATTGTTTAAAATTGTAAGCTGAATATTTCTTTTATACACACTTTTTCTCTCCGACCAATAGGTATTGAAATAAAACTATTTTATGAATAGCAGTGGAAAAGTAGGGTAGGAAGCTCTGGAAAGAGCCAAACGCCAATTTTATATTTTATTTTATTTGAAGATAATAATATGCAAAGTCAAACTTATTAGAAAATTTTGTAATGCTACCTAGTTTTTCTGTTGTACCTACAGTGAAATAGTGAAGTAGAGTAATGAAAAATACTTAGTTGTTTCTTTTTTAAATCCTCTCATTAGAATCTTCTTTACATAATTGACTTCATGAATATAAAAGAGAAATTTAACTATCTACCAAACTTGATTTATTTTACAGTGTAAATTAAAAAAACTACGGAATTTAGAAATTTCTGCTGTTTTCTTAAAACAACGGTTTATAATGTAAACCAGTGAAAGCTTAGGTATTTTATATGGGATAAGTCCTCTGAATTTGAGCTGAATATGCATAATAATTTTTTTTACCAGGGTTACGAATCTAAGAGGGCTCTATTTTACGAATCAATAAAATTTTTCAAAAATTAATTGAAAAAAAAAACTATATGTGATAGCATTTTTCGGAAAGAAGTTTTAGATGTCATAATTTCAAAAAATTATTTGAAGGCAACAAAAAATTAATTTTTGAAGACCAGTGTTATTGACAATATTTAAAAAGGAAGTAGGCCCACAATTTATTCTTTCGGCTGTTTTTAAATGCAGACTTACAAACTGAGCGGCTGGGCCGGTAAATATATGACTTAGAACCATTATTAAATTTGTCATGTTGTGTACCAAAAAAATGGGGATTTGGGCAAAAACTACAAAAAATTATAAGAAATGGTACCTAAAGTTTGAATGGCTGTATTTCTGTCAATTTTAAATAAAAACTACTTTTTGAGCATGTCATATTAAAGACTTAAGCCTCTTCCTTTTCTTGTTAAAGTATGTCTTGAGCATATCTTTATTTCAAAAAAAAAGTTACGCACAATTTAGATTTTTTTTTTTTTTTTTTTTTAAGTTAGTTAACTCTACCTGATTAAATATTTTTGTAATTTTTCTAAACCAATTCATAAAAAACTTTCGCTTAGCGTCAAATTTCGAGGTGATGTGTTTTTGTCGGACAAAAGCACCAAATTTTTGTAGGTACTACTTAGGTCCATACCTTGAGATTTAGGGTAGGACCCATCTTGGCGGTCAGCCATCTTGGATTTTATAACCGTCATTTTGAAATTTAGGCATATTATTAATATCTCGGCTTCTAAATCACTTAAGACCCCAAACTTGGTGTCTGGGTATACATTCTTGGGACCAGGGAATACAACCACATGCTAATCAAATATTAAAGTTTTGAAATATACGAAGGGGGCATGGGGGTCATGACCCCCTTCCTCCAAGACAATCAAATATAATATTTAGGGTCAGATAATATATATACACAAGTTTAAAATTTATCTGACTAAAATGATACAAGGAGGGGAATAGGGGCATGAAACACCCCCTCCCCCTCAGAGCCCAAGAAAAAGTATAATAAAAAAAACAAACTTCATTAAGTACAAAAAGGTAGAAAAGAAAGAATCCTGTTATTATTTTTTTGGAATGCTTGTATAGGTAAACCCTTAAGCTGCATACGAATTATTTTGGGATAAGAACTACAAAAAATAATTCTGATGCACAATTCCCCCATAAATAAACACACAGAAGTGCAAAAACTGACGCGACGTCCGGCTAGCCGAAATTATGTCAATACCGTAATGTTACCTGTTATGAGACCATGGTGATATTATTCGCGAAGACCGTATGTTTTTGTCGTATCAAGTTTTTCTGAAAGGAAAATGAATAAGTTAAATGCAAATTCAAAATGCAGATTTTCATCATCTTGGACTCCATTCAACATGAAAACAAAAATAGAAAAAATCTTAAAATATCATGTGATCATAAATAAAATTCAAAATTTAATTTCTTTGTCAGCTGCTTTAAGCAATATCTATGTTTTGTTTGGTTGTCTAAATACGACCATTTACGCAAGATTTTTTAAGTCAACTATTACACGATGATTCCTTGCCTCTGACTCTTTTCGAACATAATGAAGAATAGCTGTAGTAGGTGTATGGTTCGTACTGTTGACACGGACGTGGTGGTAATCCTCATTGGCAAGTTCCATCACCTTGTGTACAAATAGATATTGTAACAGTTGTCCCGGCCCTGGGATCTTACTCGGCATCAATACTATTTACCAGAAAGTGTATTTTTCGGAGGCAAAACATCTGCGTGGGAGGCATGGAATTGTTATCATGAGGTGACATATACCTTAACATGCATAGCATTACATCTAAACACAGAACTTGATGGTGAACATTTTAAAAGGCTAGAACGCTTCATATAATATTATATGATAAATACAGGAATTCGATATGATAAATACAGTCATTCGGTCAGTGTGAATGATGTCAGGAAGGAGCTGTTTTGTCAGAAGACAAGACAATGGAGAAACTTCCACCAACAAAAGATGCACTAGTTCGACACTCAAAGCGGGCTGTATATCAGGCAGGAGTATGGTGTACCAGTGAACACATTCAACAATGCGCTCCTAGTCCGGAAGGCTGGGGCTGGACTCAGAAAGAAGTAGGTGGATCATGCGTTCCTGTATGGAACGCATTACCTATAGCTTCAAAGGCACTGAATTGGTGAAATTTAATTCTAAGAGTCAAAAAGGATACACTGGTAGATATGCTTGCAAAGCTGCTCGTTGAGAGTGTACTGGCCTTTGTAAATGTCAATGCTTGAATACGACATAAGCAATCCATATAGATAAATGCAATTCAACATCTTTCATATGTGATTTCTCTTGTATGTATGTTGTACATCGTATTTTATTTTCAACCTTATATCTAACAATTTAATATTTTTCTCACTCTTCACTTTAATAATTGGATAGTTTGTAATTATTATATACTTATACGACCTAACTAATAAAAATATATGTATATTTATGTATTACCTCCCATAAAAATTTCTTAGTTGTATTCCCTGACTACAAGCATAAAGGTTTACTTACAAACACTAAACCCCAGTTTCACAGTGCAAGTTTAAACTCTAGTTTTGGTTTAAACTTAAGTTCAACAACTTATTCGATTTCACAGTATTCTTTTAAACCTTGAACTGAGTTTATCTGCAGTTTAAATTAAACGACAGTATTCTGCCGTTTAAACTTGAGTTCAACGTGGATAGCACTGAAATTTAAGCATTCTCATATTCTCAACTCTCAATTTATTGGCATGTATCAAAATAAGTATTCGCTCGTTCCTAGTGTGTGTGTAGGTACCTACAACTTTGTGGAGTGAAAAGAGAAAAAATCACATTGTGTTCTAAAATGCTGCCAAGTTGCATTCATTTCTTAAACTTCGTTTAATTGAACTGAAGTTCATTTTGCACTGTGAAACCGAACGAGTTTAACTTAAAATTGGAACCGAAGCTTAGGTTAAGGTGAACTTAAGTTTAAACTTCCACTGTGAAACTGGGGGTAAGATATACAAAGATAATATACATGTACAGGGTGTTCTTCTTGTTTGAGTAATTTTCATGAAGCTGTAGAGTTTATGCAAGCATGCAAAAAAATTAACAATAGGATTATTTCTTGTCTATCTTCTTGGACTAAATGAAGATTATTTTATTCTATTTTTGGGCTCTGAGGGTTGGGGTGTCATGACCCCTATTCCCCTCCTTGAATAAATTTAGCCAGATAGATGTTAAACTTGTGCAGGTACATTTATATATTATGTGACCCTAAATATTATATTTGATTATCTTGGAGCAAGGGGGTCATGACCCCCATCCCCCTTCGTATATTTGCAAACTTTAACATTTGAAAATAATGTGGTTGTATTCCCTGACCCCAAAAATGTATACCTAGACACCAAGTTTGGGGTCTTAAGTGATTTAGAACCCGATATATTAATAATATCCTTAAATTTCAAAATGGCGGCTATAAAATCCAAGATGGCTGACCGCCGAGATGGGTCCTACTCTAAATCTCAAGCTATGGACCTAAGTAGTACCTAAAAAAATTTGGTGCTTTTGTCCGGCAAAAACAGATTTTCTTGCTAAGCGACTCTACTATAAGTAGCATTTACGGTCTTAAACATGCTTTTAGGCCAAACAAACATATTCAATAATAAAAACCCTTGCACGCAATTGTTCCTTTTTAAAAGATTTATTCAATAGACCTTATAATAATGAATATAAGCTTTTGAGGCTTAAATGTAACTATCAGGAACATGTGTTAATTTTGGTAACCTGGCTATGTTTGGAAAAAAAACTTTTGACCGCTTTGTTCTGGAAAGACAGAGTTTTGAAAAGACTAAGTTATGAAAAGTCAAAGCTCTAAAAAGTCAAAGTTCTGAAATAAAAAAGCTCTGAAAATTTACTTTTTCCTTATTTTAAAAAAAAAATATTTTTTTTTAATTCCAATATCTATGAAGAGCCTTTCGATTTCAATTTTTCAAAAAAACCTATAAACCTTTTCAATTTTGTCCACTTTTTCCCGAAGTAGGTGGAAAATCCGGAACTGCCACAGAATAAACGCAATCGTTTGTAAAAAGTATATAGTAAACATTTAAAAATACTCTGGTAGTGTGAGATGTTTTCCAGAACCAGGGATGGGTGGGGGCTAAAGAAATAGGAAGGGGGAACGAGTGGCACCATTTCTACAATACCTAATTCACTGATTTTTTAGAAGAAAACTCGTTAGAGCCGTTTTTGTGACTGAGAAAGCTTTTCCTTAAAAATTGTATGGTAAGTCCATTATTTTTGGAGCTAAAACAAAAACATTTTAATTTCCCCTTTGGGAAATTCCCCAAAAATCATAACTTATAACATCATAACATCATAACATATTTGAAGCAAATCCCTTCGGTGGCTTAGGCTGTATGTACATATGTAGGTCAAGGTACAGAGTCGAGCTGGTAGAAGGTAGAAGTTTTTTTTTAACCTCATAAGTAAGCGGGGTGAGATCCGACCAAATGAAATTTTTGTTAAATATTACTCAATCCCTATACTTCCGCCAAAGTGCATTACAGCAAGCAAGCAAGCAAATGGAAGAATTTTCTTAAAATCTTATCCAAAGCTCAATTTATTCCTTTTTAAAGATCATTGCTAAATATGGCTGTTTTGATACTGACAAAAAAAACTTAAATTTAACTTTTTTTAATTGTTTCTAATTTAATTTATCATTATTAGACCAACAAAATTCGATTTAAACAGTTCCTTAAAAATTGAGCCGAAAAGAAAATTATACCTTATTTCATATTTAATTCTGTTTGAAAAATAGTTTGAAGTTAAACCATTATGTCTTGAGAACCGTTATGTTTAAACCAAAAATATTAATTGTGTAATGGAAAAGGAGAAAATTTTTAGAAATATAAAAAAAAAACAATAAACTAAGTTCAGGATAGGAAACTTGTGCGTTCCACTGTGCCGTGGCGTGGCGATGTCACTAAGTATGTATTTTGTATTACATATTATGTACATAATTAATAATAATAATTTTAACTATATGCCTGTAAGACCTAAGGTCTTTTAAATGCAACCTAGTTAGAAAGAGTAGGAAGATAGGAAAGATTTGGCACAGTGGATTGAGATCAAGGTGTTTATTATCTCATTAAATCTCACGGGACGCCTCTAGTTAAGCTGGGGGAATATAGAAAAGAATGCTGCCTAGAATGGGGCTCGAACCCACACCTCTACGCTAGCAGTCAAGCACTACATCCCCTGCACCATTGCCACCCGTATGTTTGTATGTATTATGGTATGTATGATATTAAATAGGTACATAAATTACGCTACACTACGTCATTTTCACAACAAGCCGTTCAAGAGTTGACTCTCAATAAATGGTCAGTAATCGTAAGAACTTGTCGTTCTGGCAATACCATTTGAATTCTTCTTTAATTATGACTACATACATATATGGACAAAAAAAATTAATCATTGGAGCTGTTTTTTGAAAAAAATATTGGTATCCAAATCTTAAGTATTTATTTATTTAAAATTAAAATAAATTGCTAACCCGTTTTCGAGATGTCGAATTTTCAAAAAAAAAAAAATTGAAACTTTTTTTAAAAATTACAAAAAAAATTTTTGAAAATTTTGATATGCTTTGTTATTTGAACTTGTAATTTATATATAAAAAAAAGAATCTAGATCTGTTCAGCCCATAGTGATAGAATAAAAAAGATCGTTCTATGGGAGCTATTATCAACAGTTGCTATGTAAGTTTAAATTTTTATAATTTTTGGTAGTACATATATCGTATTAATTTAAGCATACAAAAAATGTCTCCCTAACGGTTTTTTTAACATTTGTGTGGAAGCAACCGTTATTTTTTCATAAATATAAATTTTTTTCTTTAATTATTCCTTGAAGTTTTGAAAACTCTCTTAATACCGAGTTTCAAAAAAATCGATCATGCAGTTTTCAAAGTATTTGATTTAAAAAAGTTAAAAATTTTACAATTTTTTAAATAGGTATCCAAAAAATATTTTTCCGAAAATTTTGATGAAGAGAAGTGTTTATATTTTTTAGAAGCTTTTGTATAGAAAAAGTTATTGAAATCATAAAAACCGTTTTAAAAGAAATCGAACATGAAAAAAATAATTTTTTGGAAGGTACACCATTAATTACAATTTTTTTGAAAATGGCTTCCTATCCAAAGGTTGCCAAATCATTATTTTGTTTAAAGAAAAAATGTGGGTAGAGAGGCTTTTGAAAAAAATAAGATTTTGTTAAATTTCAAAAAAATTGTTTTTGCTGAAATTGTTTATTCAAACAATTTTATTTGAAACTAAATTATAAGAATGGCCTTCTGGTTTTCCAAAAAGCTTCAAATCATTAGATGCTGCAAATGTTGCCGTTGTTTTTTAATAATTTTTTTTTAATTTATGCAAGTATTTTATTAAATTGCCCCTCCCGACCCATCAGTGGGAGATATTACCCCCCTCCGCTAAGATTTTTTTCTTGTCTACATCTCACCTACATGCTCTGAATTTTTCGGCAGATTTCAAGCGAATTTAAAAAAAAGGGGAAATTTAATTTACATTTAAATTACAGCGACTATAGGGGATGAAAAAAAAAAATCTGAAAAAATAGGGAATTTTTTTTTCTTCGCATTTAGAGCTGATTTAGCCCCATCCAAATATTAAAACTGTAGTACCTCGTGGCTTGATGGTTAGTGCGTAGGACTGTCATGCCGAAGGTGAGGGTTCGATTCCCCACCGTGCCACCTAAAAACAGAAATGTTTTATCTGAGGTACTGCCTCTTGCGAGGAACTGACAAATCCTCCAAGAGTATACTTGTCATGAAAAAGTGCTTCTCATTTAGCCGTTCGGACTCGGCAAAAAACTGTAGGTCCCCTCCATTCCTTCCGACAAACACGCACACAGGAATGGTTGTGAGTTGTAAGTCACTAGGCCCTGGTTCTCCACGAGCTGTTGCGCCACCCAATTTATTTATTTTTATTTATTTTTATAAATATTAAAACTAAAAAAAAACCATTATAACGACCACCCTAATGTAAATGTTGGGTAATTTTAAGGGCCGATGTTATTTTCGAATAAAACACAAATTATTTAGGAAATAATTTTCATTTCTTTTTATTATGATAATATTGGTATGGTTCAATTATGTATGGAACAAAATATCGGCCAAATGGCCGCTGCGAGCTCGGCGGCACACCTCCATCCGATGGTCCAAATTTTCGATGACGCTGAGCAGTGGCGTATCCAGAAAAAATTTTGGGGGGGGGGGCCCACCTGAATAATTTTTTGAAATGCACTGTCACAAAGCTCTTGTACTGTGCATACTTTTTTTTACAAACGTTTTTTGAAGGATACTTTCGCACCTACTTGTAAATTTAAGCTTGTTGGCAAAACTAATTTTTGCGCATACAAAACACTCTCCTTATTCCTCCCCAAAACACAAGCATAGCTTCTTACCTAATCTAAATGCTCCCCTTTGTTTTGTTTTTGGTTATCACAATTGCTATTCACGTTCACGAAATCAAATAAAAAAAAAATGGAAAACAGGTTTTGGAGGGAAAAGGAAAAGTACGAAACATTTTTCTCTATCTCCTCTTTGATCGAGAGTGAAGCGCAGTGCTGCCTGCTGCGGTGCTGTTGAAAGTACTATAGTAGCATTTTACTGCTTTCGGCAATTTCGTACTACCGTCTCCTCGTTTCACATTCAAAATACTATTTTTTGAAAGTTCTTGTATCCAAAACATTTTACACAAACAGCAGCAAGTCAACCTAAAAAAAAATGTATTTCGTTTTTAAATTTAATGTAAATATTGAAGCAAGATTTTTAAATATGAATGTTTTTAATATTGCAATTCTTGTTGCAATAATTCACACTAAAATGGAAGATAAATTTCTGGTTGTTTGTAAATTCAAATTGAAAGTACTTAGTCAACATTTAATATTTTATAGAAAGTTTTGAATTATTCAAACGAAATGTTTGGTCAGTGTTTTATTGACAAATATCATTAACTGCGAATAACTTTTTTTTATTTTTTTTTTTTTAATATTTAAAATGCTCATGTTTTTGTAAATTTGTTATGCTTTGTCATTTTTTTAGTTAAAATCACGCATGGTATAAGTTTTGTGCTTATTTTCTTAAGACGCTTTATTAACAATAATTGAACGATTCATCGAATTATGTGGTTTGACTCTAAAATCGGTCCATAAATACAAAATTCCGAAAAAAGTTACCCCAACCCTCAACGTCAGCTAGGAGTCTAACTCAAACAAACACAAACAACCGTTTCAGAACTTGGGCGGCTCGAGAATCTGAGCTCCCTCTAAATCTCTAAGATTTACGAAAAAGTTTCAGTTAATCATGTACATTATGATGAAATCACCTAAATAATAATATGATCTTTGAGGCTTGGGGGGGGGGGGGGGGCAGGCCCCCTGGGCCCCCCTTAATACGCCACTGACGCTGAGGCATTATTGAGCTTCTATGCCGTAAATGTGCCGAATTATCTCATCCTTTAGCTCTTAACTTGTCGCTGGCTTATCGACGTACACCTTTTCTTTCAAATAACCCCAAAGAAAGAAGTCCAACGGCATCGCCACCACGTAAGATAACACGGCCATTGAGTTTGTCGCGCAAAAGAGCCATTGTTTTGTTAGCTGTGTTGCAAGTGGCACCGTCCTGTTGAAACCACATACCGTCCCCATCCATAATCTTCCAATTCGGGCCATAAATAGTTCGTTATCATCTCACTATACTGCCGTGTTAAGAAGAAAAAACGTAACTGACTTTTTGGCTGTTTTGAGTTAGGACCAGTTTTGACATCCTTCATATGTCTGCTATTTTATTCTTTAAAAATAAAAGCTCTTACTTGCTTTTGTAATGGCTTAAAACGTTTTAGAAAAATTACGTTCGTTCAAAGAGCCATGCTTTTTTTAGGAAAAATTGACGTTTTAGCACTCAATTTAAGAAAAAAAAGTGACTACCATACAAGCATTTATACATCTGATACATAATCAAGGCAAAAAAAAAAATGATTTACTTGTAAATACGACAGAAAAACACTCAACAACAAAACAAAAAAGATAGAGATAAAAACAGAAAAACGTGTTTATCTCGAAATGTCAAAAATACACTTACGTTTTTTCTTCTTAACACGGCAGTATAGCGTACACCCTTCACATTAACCTGACCGGCCTCATTTTGGAAAAAATACGGCCCGATGATGCCGCCAGCCCATAAGCCTCACCAAACAGTCACTCTTTGTGGGTGCATTGGTTTTTCGACAATCACTCTTGGATAATCATTCGCCCAAATGCGGCAATTCTGCTTATTGACGAATCCACTGAAGTGAAAATGTGCCTCATCACTGAAGATGGTTTTCTTCGATATGTATTTTAATTTGAACGCCCATTTTCATAATATGCCTGAATAACTTTAACGCGTTGCTCGATTGTGTATCTTACCATGGTTCAAATTGAGTTAGTCTGAAATTGAGAAATGTCAAATGAAATGCTGAAAAAAACTTGACGTTTAGGTGTAGTTCACATTTAACATCGGCCCTTAAAATGTATCCACCCTTTACACATGTACTTATACATATGTATAACGACATAAACATTTCTCCCTGAAAACATTAGACCAAAAGTTACAAAGCTTTTAAAGAAAAAATTAACAAACTACACTAAGAGATAATTGCACAAATTTACCCCTAAATATGTGCAAAGTGCACAAAAATATTTCTTTTTGTTTCAAACTCATAACTATTCAAAGAGTTTTTGCAAGGTGCACTTTGATTATAAATTTAAATCGATGTCACTCATATCTAGTTTGATGAGGACTACAGAGGCAAAAATGGTTCAAAAACATAAAAAACTGCCCGCCTCTGAACAACCCTGAAATTCACACATGAACAAGGACACTCTCAGTAAACCTGAACTCTACAAGTCTCCATGTCGTTGTCGGTGTTCCATATTTTTTTTTCTACTAACGTTAACATCATTTCTCTTCCTTTTCAGACATTCTTTGTACATATACTTATTTTCCCACCTTCTTGCATTCATCGCCTTCTGTATCTACAAAGCAATGTCACTCGACTCCACTGTTTTCTATTTTAAACTATAGCCTCTTTTTTGTTTCCAAAGACACATATAAGGAGACGGTTGTTAGGCCTTTATCTTCATCGCTTGTCAAGGTCCTAATCCTTTGTACAAACACTTTTGGGAAGAAAAATAAACATAAAGAGAAAATACAGATGTGCAAATGACATAATGAGTGACGTTGGCAAAAATAAATTACAAAAAAAAAGTTCAAAATATACGAACAAAGTCCTTTTTGATAGTTTTCAAATCCACACAGTGTTAAAGCTTTTAAGCTTTACCTGATGGCGGCGAGAGAACAGACTCAAACCTTTTATAATTATGTTTGTTTTGCAAAAAATTTAACTTAAAATTAAGCTTACCTTTAGCGTGAAGCATCATCAGGAGGCAAAGATTTAATTAGTTTTTCATTCAGCGTGTGGTCCTGTTGGTAATCGCACATTTTGGTGTATGAGCTCTCCTCTTTGCAAAATGTGATATTTGGCGAAACCCAATGTGAAATTACCCAACTTGACATCACGACAAACCCAACATGACCTAAATATTTGAAATTGAAATATTGAAGACTATGTCGTGGTAAAATTTGGATTTCAATTGGATTTGGGGAATTACTTTTCAGAAATTGTGCACTCTCTCTCTAACCGCGTGAATTCAATTAGAAACATGGTTAAATGGATAGCTGGGTCGAATTTTCAATGAGACCTATTTTGCGGAGAATATGCATGTGATTAATAAATACTTAATTTAATTTTGCAAAATGAGATTGTGGTTTTTCTTGTTGTTTTTTGTGACACGACAGGGACTCTTAAAATTGGTTTTGGGTTACCAGCTTTAATGGATTTTGGACAACCTCATGAGCAAATTGGATTTTATATTTATAAAAAGTACTTGAGTGTTAAATATTTATTTAAAAACGACTTCTGCATATTCAACAATAAAATGATATTAAAGAGGAAAGCAATAGTTCGGGCATACATGCGACTATGAACAGCTCCAGTCTTAGCGGTTAGATTGAAAAAATAAGTTAAATTAAATTTTTTTAGAAAGGTTAATTGACATGCTCGTATTCGCCTTAAACAAAATGATGGTGTGCTCTCACAAGCCCAACATGCGTACATGAAGGGCAAATCTGTTGAGACAGAGCTTCATGAAGTGGTCGGCACCATTGAAAAATCGATCCACTTCAACGAATTCATATTAGCAGCATTCCTTGACATAGAAAGGGCCTTTAATAATATTGATAACAGTGCAATTCGACAAGCCCTAAACTCTGTCAGCATCGATCCATTACCGATAAACTGGATTGAATTCATGCTTCAAACGAGACTCATAAATGCAGAAATGAGTGACAGCAAGATAAGAGTTAGGACGAGTAGGGGTACTCGACCCTCAGGGTGGAGTGCTATCTCCTTTGCTTTGCCTCCTTTTCGTCTAGCAGATCTTTGTTTAACTAAATCTGGGTGGTATCAAGGTAGTCGCATACGCCGATGACATTGTATTATTGGCCTCTGGAAAATTTATACCCACTCTGTGCGAGCTCTTGCAAATGTCCCTGGACAAGCACAGAAATTTTGCCAGTAGTTGTGAACTAATGTAAGCCCATACTGAAGAACTGGTGCTGCTTACAAGGAGACAAACGGAATTACGTTACAGGTTTCGGGTACTGCTAAACATCTTGGCGTTGTTCTTGATCGTAAACTTAACTGGAAAGAAAATATTAAAGAAAAAGAAAGAAAAGCCTCAATTGCTTTCTACACTTGCAGCAGAATTTTTGGTAAAAGA
The DNA here is from genome assembly GCA_963921185.1 of Dasysyrphus tricinctus. NCBI lineage: Eukaryota > Metazoa > Arthropoda > Insecta > Diptera > Syrphidae > Dasysyrphus > Dasysyrphus tricinctus. The sequence goes on along the minus strand of OY992532.1, from coordinate 189,780,668 downwards.
TGGGGTCCCAGCCCCAGAACCATTCATTGGATGTACACAGCTATTATAAAGCCAATTCTAACGTACGCATGCATGGTCTGGTGGCCAGATATGGACACCATTCTAAAAACCATGACTAAAATTCAAAGGCTCGCGTGTATTGGCACAACCAGTGCTATCAGGACCACACCAGCAACGGCCGCCCTTAAAACTTTCCTTTTTATTGCCCCACTCGATCCTTTTACGAAAGAGTTAACAGCCAAAAGTACTTTAAGACTTCATCACTGTACAAATTGGAAAAGGGGCCTCTACGGTCACAGAACTATAATGAATAGACATTCAAACTACGTTTCACCGCACATAGATTTCAACCCAGTAACCATAACAGATATCCCAACCAGGGAACTCTAGAATAAAAACAGGGTCATAAATGCAAATCATATTTCGGTCTTTACTGACGGTTCCAAAACTTTAGAGGGGGTTGGGTCAGGCATCTACTTAGATAACCCAACCATAAATAGATCTTTAAAGTTTACAAAGTTTCTTAGTGTATTCGAAGCGGAAGTGCTGGCAGTTTGCGAAGCCGCAAAACATATTGCCTCACGCGAATCAGTCAACAACAATATTGACATTTTTATAGATAGTCAGGGGGCAATTAAAGCCATTTCCTCAATCACCAAAAAGTCCAAACTGGTCGATTGTTACCAGAATGAGCTAAGAGTACTCAATGCAACGAACAAAGTTACCCTAAGATAGGTACCAGGACATAGGGATATTCACGGGAGCGAAATGGCGGATGGATTGGCCAAAAGCGGGTAAGCTCTTGATCCGACCAAATCGAAGCCCCGGTGCTCATACAACAAAATTGCTTAGAAGCTGCAAATGTCGGATGGTTGTACATCGACACTTGTCGGGTTTCAAGGAATCTATGGCCAAATATTTCAAAGAGAAAAACTGAATACTTACTCAAATTAAACAGGCCTCAATTATCTCTCATGTTTGGCGTCCTTACGGGCCACAACTCAATGGGAACCCACATGAGTAGAATGGACATCAGCTCATCGGTGAGATGATGAAGAGGCTGAGGAGGGCTCCCCTAACTTCCTTTGCGAATGCCCCAGCCTAGCTAGAATCAGAAATTTAATTTTGGTGGGGGCAAAACCCCCATTTATTACAAGCTTATTCTTAATCTAACTTAAAAACTAAGAACTTAAGCTAAGGTTCATGAGGCGGAGAACGGTTCAGAAGGTGTTTTAAGGAAGGAGTACTTAAATTAAAGTCTAAGGAGCACATGTTTGAATTAACAGCCCGCAGCATACGAGAGATTGGTTCGTTGGAGCCATAATAGGTTCGGTGGCTGGGTTTATAAAAAAGACGTGGATTACATGTATTACGAGGGTTAGTATTAAAAGAGATAGCGTTGTAGAGCGATATGTAGCCAACGGAACCAGAGAGAAGTCGATGAATGAAGAGAATGTCTGATATCTCCCTTCGTTCTTTCAACGAATTCAAGTTGATTAGTTTAATGCGGTCTAGATAGGGAAGCAGAATCAGTGAATTGTGCCACGCTAGACCTCGAAAAGCAAATCGTAGAAAACGACGCTGGATGCTCTCAATTCTGAAAATGTGAGTTAGTTTGAAAGGGGACGAAGCTTGAGAGGCGAATGCTAGGAGAGGACGAACAAATGATATATATAAAGACCGGGTAACATAGGGGTTGGAGAATTCTTTGGGCCATCTTTTGACGAAGCCGACCGCTGAGTTTGCTTTAAGAATGATATAGTCTATGTGAATGAAAAAATTAAGCTCTGGGTTACATACAATGTCAAGGTCGCGAATATTATCAACGATGGGTATGGGTTGATTATAGAGCAAGTAGAGACGGGCAGGAAATTTGATAAGTTTGCGTAAAAAAGTGATTGATTGGCATTTGGCGACGTTTAGCTCCAAGCTATTTTTTTGGACACCAAACTGAAGATCCTGTTGAATCAGGGAAGAGTCATGTGTTGAGGAAATGGTCTTGAAGAACTTGGTATCATCGGCATAAAGAGAGATGGACGAATGTTTAATGACCCTTTCAATATCGTTAATAGCGAGAATAAATAAAACTGGGCCTAGGTGTCTGCCTTGGGGGACACCATAAATAGCTAAGAAAGAACAAGAGGTGGCAGATCTAAATCCAACGCTGTAATAACGGTTTTCATGGTAAGAACAAATCCATTTTAACAAAGATGGTTCAAACCCGAGAGTAGACAGTTTGAAAAGAATAAGCTTATGAGAAAAGAGGCCCTTGGAGAATACTTCTTCGACGAACTAGGCGACATCGACTTAAGAACATCCTAAAATTAGTTCAAAACTCAGGATGGTTCAGGGAGCCCCCCACACTTAAAACTTCTCCTTAACCCCCACCCTATCCCTCCGCACTAACCACCTATAACCTGGGGAGCGCAAAGGATCCACTGAGATCCGAGTGAGATGGTGCGGCTTCCCGTATTATCACCCTTTACAACCTAACCTAACACTTCGAATGCTATGCTTAACCTTTTTTTAAAGCCAAAAACCTCTTCTTTAATTTAAGTTTTATATTAAGTTGTTTGAGAAAACAGTTTTTGAAAAATTATTTTTCAAACAAAAAATTTTGATAAAAAAAATAAAAAAGAAATTTTCAAGCTGCAACCCAGTTTTTGATATTTTTCAGTAAGAGATGTCGTTTCGTTTGGGAGATAGTCCCTAAGAAACGTTGGGAAGGCCTTTGACCCCCGTAAAATTGTTAGCTGCGCTCATATCGATGGGAACTTTTAACAGTTTCCTTAGAGTGCCATGGGGATGTTATGTACCAAAATCCAGCTTTCCGCCATTTATTCCGTAATTTGGCGTATTTTTTGGCTAATATCACTGGATTTGCCCTTTTGTGTAGCTAAGTGTGTAATTCAATAAAATATATTTGAAATATTCTTTTTAAATTTAACTTTCCAACGGTCGTATCTGTGATAAATAATTATTTCTAATAACAAATTTAAATATTATTCGCTGGGTCACTGTGACGTATACGTACTGAAATTAAAAAAGTATTTCTTTTTGTCTTTCTCCGAAATCTTTTCATCTGAAATTCTTTGAATAGGCAAAGCTTTTGAAAAAAAAAAATTCCCCCAGTTTTAATATTCTATAAAATTCCTTATTGATTCTTTTTTTCAAAAAAGGACGCCATAAATATTTCCCTTTTTATTCATTTTTGTATCCAATTTATGTATTGTTATTTTTTTTCTATTTTCTTAGCAATATCAAGAGAGGACGGCGACGAATCACACCATCACCATCATCACCACCATCTACATCACAGGGGTGGTCATGGACACAATCACGGTAGCAAAGTTCCCTACAATGGATACAACTCCGAGGAGTTTCTGGACAGACTGGAGCCGAATGGTAACATCCCAGCCGATAAATCAAATTGTAGATACGGGGGTAAGTTTTTTTCTATTGTTTTCTTTTTCCTTTTCATTGCTGTCGTTTTATTACTTTTTTTTTTGTCGTGGAAAAAATTTTCTCCCGTTCGTTGCTGGGTTTTGTATTTTACTATTCGTAGGTACTTTTGTTTTGCCTTTCAGTTTTATTTTTATTTGCAATCGGAGATCATACAAATTGGGAAAAAGAATATCAAGTTGTATTTTTTTTTTGTTCTTTCTATCGAAAGAAAACTTTTTCAAAGGTACTGAATGAGATAAACAAAAAGAAAAAAACAAAAAACAAAAAACTTATTCAGCTGAGCAGATTTTAATTTCCTTAAATCGCTGAAACTAAACTTATTTCTTCGTTTTTTTTCTTTTGCTTTTTGGATTTTGTAACTATTTGGCAATGTATTTTTATCGAATCATGTATTTGCTTCAGTTTTTCTATTTTTCTTTTGTTCTCTCTTGTGAACGTCGAGAGAGAAAAAAAATCGATTAAGTATTATTATGTTAGTGCAAGATTTGTTAGGTAATTGGAAAAAAAAAATCTCAATGTGCTTGAGGTCTAATTTAGATCGAAGTTTTGTGGTCACCATACGTTATTCGATAGCAATTAAGATTATATCTTAATGATTGGGTATACAAAAAAAAGAAGAAAAAGTTAACTTTATTTTTACTATCACGAAAGTTAAGATACTAGCTCTTCTAAGAGGAAATTAGGTATATAATTTTGAGAAGAACAAGATGGTTAAATTGAAGAATTTTATAAGAAATCAAATTGAAAGTATAGATACCTTCCCTAAGTAAGTATTTTTGTTAGGAATTAAGGCATAATTGTTTAATTTACGCACTTTTTCGTCTAGACGGTGTTATTTTCTTATATGTATTTCTCTTTCTTTCCATACATTTGTAACTTACTAACTTATTATGGCGCTACAGTCCAGGTTAGACCAGGGTCTCAACCAACAAGCTTCTTCCAGCTGGCTCGATTTCTTAGCTAGATGTCTCCAATTTCGCACGTCAAGTTGTTTGAGGTCCTCTTCCACTTCTATCCGCCTCCTGTTACGCTGCCCTCCTCTACTGCGCCGCGCCATCCCCCGGGGTTGGATTCAGAGACTTTCCTGGCCTGAACTGAAATTTGATATTTATTCGCTCTAGTTGACCAACCCATCGTAGTCGTTGGCTTTTCACTTTTGTGGCTAGGTCGGTGTCGCTGTACAGCCCGTACAGTTTGTTGTTGTTTCTTTTTCACCATTCTCCATCTATGCAGACGGGACCAAAAATCACCCGGAGAATTTTCCTCTCAAAACAGCCTAAAGCGTTCTTATCCACCGTTAACAGTAGCCAGGCCATGCCTATGTACCATACATCAGGACTGGTAGGATAAGAGTCTAATACAGGAACACTTTAGTTCCCCGAGAAAGGGCCTTGCTTCTCAATTGCCATCTTAGCCCAAAGACACAACGATTAGCAGTAGTAATTCTTTGTTTGATCTAAGCACTGGGTATCGTTCGCTGAGTTGATAAAGGAGCCTAGGTAGACAAAGGACAGAGTTTTTTCAATATTGTGCCTCTAGCGTTGACTTGAGAGCTTTACACTATTCTTTCAAGAACTATAACGAAGAAGTCGCATGACAGCGTGTCGCCTTTCCTAAAATGTTTTTTGACTTCAAAAGTATCGGTGGGATCTTTGCCCAACTTGATGGAGCAGCGTGCATTCTCCATCGTCATCTTGCACAAACGGACGAGTTTAAGAGGAATGCCAAAGCTAGGCTCTATATAGCTCGTCTATATAGATGCGGTCATACGCGACCTTAAAATCGATGAAAAGGTGGTGGGTATATCGATTTGAAAATCCTGGGTTTTCCACGATCTTCCGTAGTGTGAATATTTGGTTGATAGTGGACTCTGGCCTCTCAGGTTTTTGGCATGCGTTGACAAAGTACGGCAGAAAAGATATTGTATACGATGTTAAGGAAACTGATGACTCTGTAGTTTGTGGATCGGGCAAACAATGCTGAGGTTCCATTCATCATGCATGCTGTCCTTCGACTATATTGTGCAGATGAGCTGTTGCATACTCCTAACTAATTCATCGTCACCCGCTTTGAATAGCTCGGCCGCAAGGCCATTACCTCCAGCAGCTTTATTGGACCTAAGCTTAAATGTAGCCATCTTCACTTCGTCAACATCAGATGGACGGAACTATTGAACTACGTCGTCCAGGTTTAATGTGCAATCTGCATGGCAGCGGAATCCGGTTCGTCATCGCCGTTATAATATTGGCAGAAATGAATGGGACTCTACTACGATTTTTCGCTGATCGTCCTTGCAGTCTTTGGGTGGGCCCTTGCAACCTTGGGGGGTTCTTTTTACTTTAAGGTAAGACTTCCGAACTTCATTTCTGCAATGTAATTCCTCTATTAAATCGATCGCACGCTTCTCATGATCTTTTTTTTTTATCTGAGAAGCCGGTGTTCCCCTCTCCTCTCTTGTTCTTAGAGCTGGCGAGCAGCTCTGGTCCTTCTATGCCGCGCCGCTTTTTATGCCTGTTGTCTGGCTGCATGTATTTGCCGGCATTCTTCGTTGAACCAGGGGTTTCACGGTGGTGGTCTTGCGAGGCGTAACACGTCAGAGGCGGCATATCTGATGGCTTTCTGGCAATTGTTCCACTGGCTCTCGATGCTTTTGAAGTGTAGTACTACTTAAGAGGGCGCGAGAGACTCCATCGGAAAAGGATCTGTCGATTTCTTGCGTTTGTAGCCGTCCTACGTCGAACTTTCTTAAAAATGTCCCTGCTTTGTCTTTGGAATGGATATACGCAGAATTAGCTATACCTTGGCTACAACGAGGTAGTGGTCCGAGTCAACGTTGGCACCTCAAAACGTTCGGACGTTCATGATACTGGAGGAGTGCCTTGCGTCGATCGCAATGTGGTCAATCTGGTTGGCGGTTGATTGACCAGGAATTCGCCATGTCTGCTTCTGTATATCAAGAAGTGGGAACTGCGTACTAGCTACCACAACGTCTTGCCGCAAAGCAAACTCGATTAACCTGAGTCCGTTATCGGAGGTGTTGTCGTGCAGGCTATAAATCTTCTGATTGCGTTACCAAAGATGTATTCCCTTCATAGCTTGGCATTAATATCACCCAAGACAATTTTTATGTCATAGCTAGGGCATTACTCATATGTCTTGTCCAGGAGCTCGTAAAACTCGTCCTTGGTATCATCATCTTTCTCCTCTGTAAGGGCATGGCTACATAATGAGGCTGATGTTGGTGAATTAAGACTTTAAGCGAAATATCGTGAGGTACATCGTTCAAATAGTTGAAACTCAAGAGTTCTTGCCTAGGTCTGCCTCTAAGGAAGAATTCACACCCAAACATTTTTCTTTTGCTCGGCCCATCCCATCGCAGTTCTTGGGTGGCGGTGATGTCTAGTTTGTAGCAGGATAGGGCTTTGGCTAATTAGCGGCTGCACGTTGTCTTAAGAGAGACAGAACATTCCATATGTAGATCCGAAGTTCGTTATCCTTATTTCGTTTGTTAGGTTCGTCAACATTAAATCCGTCCGAATCCGAGGCTTGTTGTTGCTCAAGTGGCCGGGAAGTCATCCCGACGGCACGACACCCAACCAGGAGAACCAGACCCTTAGTGTAACTCAAAGGGCGGGCAGCCGTATTTGATGCTCCTTATAGCCCTGACCTCCGAATATGTCGTAGTAGCCCGTATAAGGTGTTCAGCAAGGGCCAGTTTTTCAGTGCAGGGTTAACTCTGAGTTAAATCAAAGTAAGCTAATCCTGAAAATCAATTGCATCCGATATAACTCAGAAACAGTTTTTTAGCTGAAAATTAACTTTATCTTTCAGTTGTCAAAAATCTATTGCCAGCGATGTGCGACACTGTAGATATCACCCTTCTACGCCTTTCTCGTATCAAAATAAGTATGGTGCTGCAACTGATGAAAAGGCCCTCAATTTAGTCCTTGAGCTAACTCACCAAATAAGGTGAGCTAACTCGGAGTTAACCTAGGATTTCAATTGATTGAAAAGCACTCTAATGGACCTAACTCCTCCCACCTCTTTTGTTTGGCTCCCCCAAACACCTGTTCACAGGGATTGAAACTCCATCCACGATTGAGGTACTAGGCACCCGATGTTCACCATGGGGAGGTGAGATTATAGGAGTTGATAGACAAAGGTTGATTTAACAAAAATCATTCATTTTTTCATCACATTCACAGCCATTTTTTTTCTGCCACTTTCAATTTTAACAACCTGCTGATTATAATACCTTCTATTTGTGTACCATGGTCTGACCTTCCCTAAAAAATTAAAATTAGTCCTTTGAAAAAGGGCTTCAAAAGTATAATTTCTTATCACTATTAAAGTAAATTAAACAATTTTAAAATTAACAAATTAATAACCATTAGATTTGATAATATTTGCTTCTGGACTAAATCGCTTTGGTTTCTGAGCAAATTATCTCTTTTTATCATTAATTTATCCTCTTTTCTCATTAATCTTCAAATAATTCAATTCATTAAAAATGTATTGTTTAACATCTGCCTTAAAATGATTAACTAATTATATATGTATAGCAAACACAAAAGGAAATCAATTCATTTGTTATTCAACATTGCAAAAGAAAAGTTACCGCCCACATTAACCCAACTTCTTTAGCTCTTTAAAACTCTGAAACTTAATCTTACTACTAACCAACGTCAATCATTTGTCTAGCAAAATATTCTCATAACAACAACAACAATAATTGTCTGAAAAGAACACCTTCTTCATTAATTAGAGACTTCGTATTCGAATATTCTAAAAGGGTAAGATATACTAAATCCCTTTGTTTATGCCCGTCATTGTCATCGTCATCGTCGTTGTTGTTGTTGTTTAACGTTCACAGCAAATAACTTTTAGTAAAATTAGAAATTTGATCTGTCAGTTTTCAATATAATGCACTGTCTGTTTTATACATTATGTGTCCCTGCGCCTGAGTAGTTTTATCTATGTATATAAGCATATAAGGGCGTAGTTCCAGTTGTGTCTTCTGCATGTCATCAGAAACTCATATTGACAGTGTTGTGGGAAAACCCACCCTTTTGATGATGATATGGATGATGATGCCATTGTTTTAAGCTTTGTCATTCATTAAGTCAAGTAGCCCATCGTATGTCGTTTTAATAAAGTAAAAATTACATATCCGCTCTATAAACATAAACCCATGGAAGTTGCTGACATACCTATACCTACAGGGACAGAAACTATCTCCTAGATAGCACTCCTGCAGGACTCTTTAAGACAATAATAACAACAACAACAACAGCAACAACTGTGATGTTGAAAGCTACGATTATCATAATATAACAACTAAACGTCAATTTAGAAAGCAACGAAGAATGTTTTTTTTCCACTTGGAGCACATTCTCGTTAAGGGTGTGTAATTATTATCGTTGTTCTTGGCATACATCTACTTACTTTTCTACATAAATGCGCCTTTTTCCGTAAATAATTCATTTTAACGATTATTTTAAAGACATGTCGCACGCCAAGTTGTTCACGGAGGGCTTTCAAAAATAAAGCTTAGAATATCAAACTTTGAGCAAAAAGTACTAGAATTTGCAAAAAACATTATTATTATTATTATTCAAGCTTTATTCACTCGTAAAAGTTTACAATTTTTTTTTTTTCATATAAATTTAAAAACGGTAATTTAATTAATTTGATGAGTATAAGCCTCCGCCTTCATCTTCCACATTCGTCGGTCTAAGGCCTCTCTCCAGTAGTTTGGACAAAAAGTTTGGATTTCGTCTCTCCACCGCTTGAATTGTCTTCCAACGCTTGTTTTCTTATCTAGTTGAGTCCACTCTGTTGTTGTTTTGGTCCATCGATCATCTGACGTCCGAAATACGTGTCCAGCCCAATCCCATTTCAGTTTTCTTGTTTTGTGAAGAACATCTTCAAATTTGGTTTGATTTCTTAGATTTTCATGGTTAATCCGTTGCGATAATCTCACTTTCAAAATCGATCGTTTCATGGCTCTTTGACAGGATTGAAGTTTATTTTCAAGGATTCTTGTGGATTGCCATGTTTGGCAACCATATGTTAGAACTGGAAGAATTGTTGAGTCAAAAATGCATTTCCGTGTTTGTGTCGAAATGTTAAGATCCAGCAGATTCTTCACATTCCAAAATTGTCGCCAAGCGTTTGTTATTCTTTGGTTAACATTTTTCCTATATCTTTATCGGTGAATGATATTATTTGACCCAAGTAAGTGTAGTCTTCTACATACTCTAAAATGGTACCTTCAATTTTAATTTCGGAATGATTGACATTAGACATTATTTTGGTTTTTTGTCGATTTGTGGATAAACCTACTTTTTTACATTCTAAGGTTAGCTCTTTTAACATAGTTTGTAATTCATTTTTGGTTGTGGCAATTAAAACAATATCATCTGCAAATCTTAGATTCGATAAGTATTTACCGTTTATATTCAGGCCATTTTTTTCCCATTTCAATTTACGGAAAATTTCTTCTAATGTTGCGGAAAAAAGTGCTGGCGAAAGTGGGTCACCTTGTCTTATGCTATGTTTCCACCAAAGGTTTATCTCAGATTAGATTTAATAAATCTTTTTGGTGTTTCCACCGCACAAAAAGATTTAAAAAAGATTAAATTTGACAGCATCTTCAAAAATGCAAATGGCGTTCCAATTTTTCTTATGAAGTGCGAATTAGACAGAATGTTTGATTCGTGTGAAACAATGAAGAACCGAATGCGAGTCTCGAATGAATCGTTCATGTAAAAATAGGTAAGTTCGATTTGTAAAACTATTTGTCCTAGGAAGATTTAACAAGATTAATTTCTAATCTTCAAGATTTACGAAATAAATTTGTATGGTAAATCTACGAGATTTAAAGGAGATTTAAGTTTAATCTCATTAAATCTCAGATTAGCGCTAGGTGGAAATGTAGCATTACTCCACGTGTCGTCTGAAATATTGGCCCAATACTTTCGGTTATAATACATGCAATATTATCATTGTACATATTTTGAAGGATACGAACAATTTTCGGCTCCACACCTTGTTTAATTAACGTTTGCCAGATAAATATTTGTTCGACTGTATCAAACGCTTTGGCAAAATCAATAAATGCTAAATATAGAGTTATTTTATACTCTTTAGATTTTTCTATAATTTGGCTAATTGTCGATTGTTGAGAACCCAGACCTGAATCCAGCTTGCTCGAAAGGTTGATTGAATTCTAAGCTTGCTTTCATTCGATTAAATAGACATTTTGCGAAGACTTTGTAAACGCACGATATGATGCTAATGGGCCTATAGTTATTAATATCATCTATCTTGCCTTTTTTGTGGATGAGGATTATTTCATCGGTGACCAAAACCTGATTGAAAACATCTTTCAACCAGTTGGCCAATGAACATTTTGCTTATTTTAAATACTCTGCAGCAATTCCATCACTTCCATAACATTTCTCGTTTTTTTAATTTTGAATCGCATTCTCGACTTCGCTTTTAAGAAAGTTTGGAAACTGTTGCTCTTCTTCTTGCCATTCAGTGCTGGTCCCAGCATCTAGAAGTGAATGAACATCAGAACTGTTTAGTTGTGTTTTATATAGATTGCTATAAAAGTTTGTTGCTATTTTGTTGATATCTTTTCTATTATGGATCCTGCTAACATTATCGGATAAGGCAACAATCCATTCTTTATGTGGTTGTAATGACGCATTTGCTTTTTTAATTGATTTCGTTTCTTCTATTATATTTTTTAAAACAGTTTTCGTTAAAATTTTGTATTTTTTCTTGAGATTTTTTCTTAATGTTTTTCCTGAGAATTCTAAGATTGTGCTTTTCGGATACATTGAGATTTTTCTTTAAGCTCAACTGCTCACGTTCCTTAATAAGTTGCAATGTTTCATTAGAGAGTTTTTGCGGTTTCTTTGCTGATGTTGCCAGAATGTGTCTTTCTGCAGCTTGCTTAATTGTTTGATCCATGATGTTATACATATTTTGAACTGGATCATTCCTAGATGCAAGTATTTGGTATCGTTGTTGTAGATCTGCATTATAATTCCTGATGGCTTCATCGGTGAGGACCTTTGAGACGTTCCTCTTTGTTGCTTTGTGGAGTTGTCTATTTTTGTGACTAATCGTAAGCTTGGCTCCCACTAGTCGGTGATCCGAATCGAACTCGAAATTATTTAGAACACTGACATCTTCTAGAACAGATCGTTTATTTGAAAGGATGTAATCGTATTGGTTTTTATAGTTCCTATCTGGCGATATCCAAGTCCACTGGTTTTGTGGTTTCTTTTTAAAGATCGAATTGCCAACCATAAGCTTGTGCTGCCACGCATGTTGGATGAGGCGGCTTCCTCTTGCGTTTCTTTCTCCATATCCAAATTCGCCTATTATTTTTTCTTCTTCTCTCTCCCTAAATCCAGTTTTTGCATTGAAGTCGCCAATCGTTAAAAGAATTTCAGTCTTGAAATGGCTTGTTGCTCTATCAAGTGTATCATAGAATGTATCTATTTCATCTTCTGTTGCCTTTTTAGTAGGTGCATAAACTTGAATTATTGATACATTTTTCAATTTTAAATTTTACACCTTTTACTCTGTCGCTAAATCCTTTTATTTCGATGATGTTTTTTTTTAGGTATCAGGAAACCAACGCCAAAGGATCCTTTTCTGGTACCGAAGTATGTAAAAATGTTGCCATTGCTAAGTTCTGTAATGTTTTCTCCATGTCTTCTCACTTCAGCCAGACCTATAACATCCCAGTGAATCTTTGAGAGAGCATTTTCGAGTTCTATAAATTTTTCTTCGGATAATAAAGTTCTAGTGTTTAGTGTTGCGATATGTAACTGCTTGTTTCGATTAACGTTTAAATTATTGTTGACATAAACATAGGGAATATTAATTCTTTTTCAGCTCCTACGTTGCAATTCCTTTATTTGGTATAGGTGAATTCATAGGTGCCGCAGAGGGGACAACGAGGAACTGCCCCCCACCCTGGCCTTAGAAAATACTTCCTATTCCAACAACACATATTTTGAATTTTTCTACTAAAATTTATATGTTTCTGTCGAAAAACATGATTAAACACCTCCCCCCCTGTTTGAAAGGCTTACCCCTCCCTTCTTAAACAGATCTTGTGGAAGCGTATAGACGAATCACTTATTCGTTGGATTAGAAATTACCTTTTCCGACTGCTTAATAAAAGCCTTTTTGAATGGTTTCAAATTTATAGGATAAATGATGATGTGCCTCAGGGCTCCGTTTTGTCTCCAAACCTCATAAATGTATTTTTTCCTGAAACATGTAAGCCATTGATTTGTTTCGCTGACGACAGAACCCTCAGTTTTTCATATTTTTGTTTTCAGATTCACATCCTTGACCCTTGGATGTGAAACTTCAACGGCATTGTATGATAAGTTACTAAATATTGATCTCGACAGCAATAGCTGCGTTTTATTATCTCTGGGTCTGGATCGAGGTTATCTTTTAACATGTATTACAAAAACATCATGGGATCTAGGTTTCTATCGAAGTTAATTTCAATAACCCAGATAGAGGTTTTCACTCTGGCCGGCAGAGGGCTATTTACCATTGTGAATGGATGTCAGCGATTTGTCAGCAGTATAAGGAATAGAGAGGAAAAGAGACAAGTGCTTACATGAAAAACAAATAAACAAAAGAAAAAAAGAGACTGATATACAGCACTGCTTTTGCACTAACCCACATCGTTTTATTTTCACGAGGTGAACCATATGGGTTATGAGCGATAATAAAACGCGGCTAATGTTCAATGAAGAATGAAAAATTGCGTAAAATGACACTTTGTTTTGAGGAAATTGAACAGCTTTCAGTTCTTGGTATGTGTTTCGCAAAACCCATTTTATACAACGGACTGCGTATTCGACAATTGACGCAAACAAAATTCCGTTAATTACTGTTTAGGCTTTCTCGGACGATAAATACCTACATACATTAAATGAGTTGGCTACGAAATCTCGCAAATCAGAGCCTCGCATTCGAAATCTCGCAACTACAAAATCCCGCTTTTCATAATATCGCAATACCGAAATCCCGCAAACTAAAATCTCGCCAATCAAAATTTTGCAAAATTTAACTGTACGCGAGAAATTTTAGTTTGCGAGATTTTGATTAAAAAAATGTATTTCTTGCAATGCAGTTAAATTTTGCGAGATATCCTACCTTCTGCAGAATATGTAAATCCATTGCCTAAGTACTTTTAGACCACTTTGTTATTTATTAATTATAACTATTGATTTTTCAATATTATTGTTGTCAAAAGAACAAGAGAGAGAGAGAGACAACATAGTGATAGTGTATGCAGTTGTAAAGTGTCATGTGCAAAACAATTTTTTTTATTGGTGGGTTATCACTTGAAAAGAAAAAAAATATGCAAAATACTCTTGGATATATTTAAAAAAAAAAAATTGTAAAAGCTGTGCGCGATTCGATATTGTGAAATTTGAATCTGCGGCATTTTTATTTTCGAGATTTTAAATTGCGAGATTTTGGTTGAAATTTGCGAGATTTTTCGGTTCAAGATGTAAATGTGAGATTGTTAAAACCGAGATTTTGTAATTGCGAGATTATGAAAAACAATATTTTCAATTTGCGAGATTTCGTTATTCGAGATATTTAAACAAAATGCGAGATTTTGTTATTCGAGATTTTGGTTTGCGGGATGATGTACCGCTCCCAAATTTTATAGCATGACAACTCGTGAAGAACTCAGGGATTGGGTATGAAATCTCGCAAATTAAAATCTCGCATTCGAAATTTCGTGTGAAAAAAAACTCGCAATAAATAAATCCCGTTTTTCATAATCGCAATTAAAAATCTCGCTTTTAACAATCTTCTAATTACAAAATCTTGCAAACAAAAAATTAGCAAATTTAAAATCTCGCAAAATTTTCTTGCACTCAAATAAACAATTTTTTCAAATTAAATTCTGGAACGAGATTTTGATAAAAAAGAAATACTTGTGGCCATGCAATTAAATTTGCGAGATTGCTTACTTCTGCAAAACAAAATCGACTGCCTACCAACTTTTAGACCTTCGCCATTGTTATTGTTTATATTTCAATGTTAAGAACGAGAAAGAAAACTTTGATCCTGTATAATCCAGTTGTAATGTCGGTAGTTTTTTAATTGCTAAAAATACATTTTGAACATCAATGATTGCCAAAGAAAAAGTTTTTTTTTTGGTTCGCATGATTTTTATTTTTAAGTGCGAAAATTAGAGCGATGTTACTGTGAATTTGCGAATGTGCGTGAAGTTAGCACCGCCAGTTTTGATTTTCAACAGAAAAAAAAACGTTGTGCTGTAATGTGCCCAACTTGTGCTGCCTTGTGTCGTAAATATTTTTAAAAAATTAATAAATGTGCAAATTTTATGAACGAAATTTTTTTGAAATTTCGAAATATCTTCAAAAAGGATGTTTTGCCGTTTTGTGCTATAAAAAATGATAGTAAGAACCAAAGAGATAAAATAAATTCGCTATTTGCAACTAGAATGGTCAAAACTAAACTTTGCGAAGGGCTATAGTGTGAACTTAGCACCGACATTTTTTATTTTCAAAAAAAAATAAGTGATGTGCTCAACATGTGCCGTAAATATTTAAAAACAAAATTCGCAAATTTCAAAAATTTTACGGATGAAAATTTGTCATTTTTTTGCAAATAAAATAAAAATGAAAGTTGTGCTGTATTGTGCTCAGTTTGAGCTGCAATATTCCAAAGAAATACAAAAATTTGCATATTCCTAAATTGTATGGCCAAAAAACAGTTTAGCGATGCGTGAAGTTAGCACCGTCATCTAGGTCATTGTCCGTAAAAATTAAAAAAATTGCTATTTTTTCTTATCTCTTCGGAATATGGCAGCACAAACTGAGCACAAAACAGCAAAACTTTAATTTAAAAAAAATTGCAAAATTTGAAAATAATTTTTCATCAGTAAAAATGCCAAATTTGTGAATTTTTTACAAAATTTTACGGCACATGATAGCACAAGTTGGGCACATTACAGCAGAACATTTTTTTTTGAAGATCGAAAATGACGGTGCTAACTTCAGGCACATCGAAATTTCTTGGTGGAAGATGAAACTGCGATATTGTTAAAAGTGAAATTTTTGAATTGCGAAATTTTTGCGAGATTATGGAAAAATAAGAATATTAATTTGCGAGATTTTTAGGTGCAAGATGCGAGATTTAAAAAAAAATTCACTACTAGAATGGCCAAACTAGAATGGCCAAAACTAAACTTTGCGGATGGCTGTAGCGTGAAGTTCGCATTTGAAAAAAAATTGTTTGTGATATTGTGTTCAACATATGCCGTAAATATTTTTAAAAAATTCACAAATTTGCAAATTTTCACATTTTGCAGTTTTGTAAAAAATTAAAATTGTGCTGTTTTGTGTTCAATGCGAGATTATGAAAAGCAGGAATATTAATTTGCAGGATTTCGTCTTTTCTATTTATTTTGTTTAAGAAAATGCGAAGTTTCGTTACCCGAAATCTCGTACCGCTTCGAAAACCAAGGCCTAGTGACTTGCAACTCTTGAAATTATTAGTGTGCTGTTTATCACATACTTAAACCTTGGATCATTATTGAACCTACCTCGGTTAACTCACCGAAATCGAAGAGATCAAACGGATCAAAATTTGAACCACTTTAGTACCTACAACTGGCCCTAACTGATTAAACTAAGAGTTAACTCAACATCTAATTATATAAACCATCAACAGATGGCGCTAGAACCACATGGGGGATTTTTTTTCGATATCTTTGTTTCTATTGGAATGGAATGATGCGCAAATGGTTCAGTGAATTTTGTTGTTGCTTATGAGCACTCAACTCTGGCGTTGAGCGGTTTTAGACCATTTGGACATTAAAAAATTATCGGCTCCATTTGCTGACAAGTGATCAAAAACTAAATCGACTCGCAAATTAAAAAAAGTACAAAATTAGCTTAATTGCCCAATTTCATCTACCCTTTTCTCCTGATTTGGGCTCCTGTGAATTCTTCCTGTTCCCAAGTATGAAGAAATGGTTCGGTGAAAAAAGTCTTCATCAAATAACAATATTACCGATGAAACCAATGCCTATTTTGCAGAGTTTGATACCCAATTTTTCGGAAGAAAAAGCAAAGTTGAAATATCATTGGAACAACTGTATCGTTCTAAAAAGGACTACACACCTGTCGCGATTGTCAATCATCAATTGATTAATTTGTAATTCGATGTTTAAAAAAAAGCAACTGATAAAAGTTTTAATCATTGAAAATGATGCAGTCCGTCTCGAATCACAAGAAAATTAAAAAATTATGAAAGAATACTTCATCAGTTTTTAAATAAATTGAGTTTTAAAATCCAAATTTCCAGGTTTAGCAACTATCAATTTGATAATTAACAATCGTAATAGGGGTTAAAAGAAAATTAAAATAAAAACAATTAATTAATTTCCAAGTTGCTGAATTATAGAATAGCCCTCGTATGAACCTAGGAACACTAGCTAGAGCTCTAATTCCTGCATATATTTTGGCTGTTCATGGTTTCAAATTAAAACTCAAAACGATAACAATTGAAATGTTAAAATTCCTGACAAACAATCAATTTGGGAAAGATACCTCCACAAAAACCCAAACATAGCAATAAACTCTATTTTAAACTTGACCGAATAAATTTCAGTAAACTCAAAGCATTCTTGAGTATATTAGCATAGAATTTCATCAGGAAGCCTCCTCTCTAACGTGGCTATGGATATTACAAATTGACTCTTTATATTAATTTTGTGAAAATTTATGTCATTATAATTTTTAATCAAAGCTGTCCATGCCAATTACAATAAAAAGCAACTTCCACAAATTCCACAAATTATATATATAACTTCAGATTAGAGCACTTCCAAAATTTGCCTTCAACTTGTTAATTCTACACACACTAACTGTCACGTTATGTCTTTTGGTAAAGTTTTGAATATGGTTTCATTAAGCATTCGGAATAACCCATTTTACGAGAGTATTTTGTTCATGAATATCCTTCTGTATTCATGTATATTGAATTGAAGTGACCTAATTTTTCTACCATATCCGCACAGGCTGAATAGATATTTCGAATATATATTTCCTCCCTCTATTATCACTTTTGTAGCATATAACATTTACCCCCAAAAACAGTTAATAAAATCTAGAGAGAGTAGTTATGTAAAGAATGTTACCATCTGCTCTTGTTCTTGAGGGGAATGGAGGTTGGGGAGAAATCCCATTAATTTTTGAGTGAACGCTTGTGTTGTGTATAAATTTGTGTCTTACATATCCACAACAGCCCATCATCATACTTAGAAATACGACCGATGTATATCTTGAGTAACATTTGTTTAGTGGAGAACATACACCCATATACGATGATAAAATCCATTGAAACTTTCCACCCAGCACCTAATTAATGCCATTTGTCTGCTATGGCAAAATGATGCTTCTTTGGGTTGTTTTTATAGTGACTCCATTATGTCTTATCTGACAGTCGTGCGAGTCATAAACAAACATTATGTTTTAGTTTCTGACGACATTAAGTTGCTTCTTTTATTTCTTTTAGTTTTTTTTTTTTTTTGTCTAAACTGCTTGAAGTTTTTCGAAATCGATTCTCAGAATAAATTTCATCAAACATGTCATGTCAATGATAAAGAAGGCGGCAGATGATACTCCAACTACTGTGAACTTGTAAAGAGTGATTTAATTCGGTTAGATTTAAGATTGGCTGCAAATCCAAATGAAGGAAGGGGTTGTGCCAGTGGCCGGTGAACATTGGTCTGTTTGTTGAATTTTAGCGACAAAAATCATTTCCCTCGCCAATTATTCGTGCTAGAAATTTGGTACACTTAATGATTTGAGGATGCCTTATTCAGTGGTACATGCCTTTATTTCTACTTCAAACAGGGACTTCACAATTTAAGTCAGAACATGTTCTCCAATTTCAAAATTAAAAAAGGTCGAAGTATGGAACTGTAAAGTTTATGTTTGAAATGTCCTTAAATATTTGCCTGAATATAAATATAAATATAAATATAAATATAAATATAAATATAAATATAAATATAAATATAAATATAAATATAAATATAAATATAAATATAAATATAAATATAAATATAAATATAAATATAAATATAAATATAAATATAAATATAAATATAAATATAAATATAAATATAAATATAAATATAAATATAAATATAAATATAAATATAAATATAAATATAAATATAAATATAAATATAAATATAAATATAAATATAAATATAAATATAAATATAAATATAAATATAAATATAAATATAAATATAAATATAAATATAAATATAAATATAAATATAAATATAAATATAAATATAAATATAAATATAAATATAAATATAAATATAAATATAAATATAAATATAAATATAAATATAAATATAAATATAAATATAAATATAAATATAAATATAAATATAAATATAAATATAAATATAAATATAAATATAAATATAAATATAAATATAAATATAAATATAAATATAAATATAAATATAAATATAAATATAAATATAAATATAAATATAAATATAAATATAAATATAAATATAAATATAAATATAAATATAAATATAAATATAAATATAAATATAAATATAAATATAAATATAAATATAAATATAAATATAAATATTGATAAGAATATAAATAAAAATAAAAATATAAATATAAAATAAGAATATTTTAATTGCAAAATAAATAATGGTGGTTTGACTGTTATTTTAACTGTCAACTCTCAGAATGTTTATCTTTAATATCAGACTAAAGCAATGCAACCAGAAAAAAATATCAACATTATTAAAACTATTACGTTAGATTATTTTGATTTTTTCGAGTTTTGAGTGGTTGACCTAAAATTTAATTGACTACTTCCAGTCGTCAAAGTTTCCGAATTTCTTTCAGATTCGATCGTATTTGATCAGATTAAGTCTAAAAACAATTTCAAGTGCACACAAAATTTAGAACAACAACATTAAGTTATTATCCCTTGAAAACATTTCTAAACATTTTGAAGTATTTTCTTTAAATTTTGTAGTTATTATTTTGGAGTAATTATGACATGAAAGTATACATTCAGGCAAATATTTTAAACATAAACTTGAATCAGTTCCTATCTTCGAAAAATCTTTATTAACAAAATTAAATGTTTTGACCCAAATTGTGAAGCCCCGGTTTTTTTATTTTATGTACTTTAAATTCAATCAAACTGATCAATTTATAACATTAAACAAAAACAATTAATATGATAATAAAGCTTGTCGCGAGATTTACTAGTGTTTAAATTAGTTAAAGGTCGCGACAAGCTTTTATCCTCTTCTTCTTCTAATATATAAAATTTTCGTATCACGGTTTTTGTCGACAAATTGCTCCGAAACGGCTGGACCGATTTTTATGAAACTTTGTTTGTATATTTGGTAGGTATGAGAATAGGGCGTTAAGTGTTTTTCATCATTTTATTTTAAATCTTCGAGCGAAGAACGAAAAGCAAGTAACATAGTCCGTTCGCAAAAATTTAAGAACGAAACATCACGAATGTGCTGCACGAAATGGAAAAGTTATAACAAGCTTTCAAATTTGCATTCTCAATCTGAATTCTTATAAAAATACTAGCTGACCCGGCAAACGTTGTTCTGCAATATAAATAATCTAAAAAATTGAAAGTGAAATATTAAATTTGAAACTGAAAGTGTGCTGTTATTGTGTGTCGCATAGCTCTGTTCCGGTTACCGCAAGTACGACGACAGTGGGCACAATTTATTCGCTGTTGAGAATATAATCCACGTGGATATTGAGCAAATACGTTAAGGTTTGACAGTTTTTACGTTCGATTTATTTGAAAATGTGTCAGAACATTGTTAGCCAGGTTTTACATAACAATTGCAGAATGAAAAGTTGAAGCGACATGACACTTCACGTCAATAGGTTTGTTCGATGTTGCCTGCCCTAGGACACACTGGGGAATGTCATTCAAATGTCGAAATAAATGGCTGCTCGGGCTTTGATTAAACATTGAAAACCTAATAAATCTGTCCTTAACGGCGAATAAGTTATCCTTACTGTCGTTTGATGCCCATATAATGTACAGCTACATCCGAAATCGGGCCTGAAAAATTTCTAGAAAAGAACTGCGACACATAACAACAGCTCACTTTCACTTTCAAATTTAATACTTCACTTTCGATTTGCACTTACGTTCGATTTATTTGATAATTTATCTAGCAGAATAACGTTTGCTGGGTTAGCTATATTATATATATATGTGTGTGTATAAAAATGCTTGACAAATTTGGATGATTCTTTTCAGGTTATCTTTGGTATCGGTCAGGAACCGAAGTTTGTGAAGTTTGGTCAAATCTTGCGGTTTGCTCACAAATTGCAGAAAAACGTACTCTGGGAACCTGTTTTTTATAAAAACAAAAAATTTATTGAGTTTGGAAACAAATCAATCAATTATGAAATTTGTTTTTCAGAAAATAAAATTTAAAAAAGTAATGCAGTCGAATTTGTTTTGTTAATTTGTTTTAAAAACTTTTGTCTACCCGAGCGAAGCTGGGGCGGGTCAGCTAGTATCATACAGTAAATTGTTTAATGTAGTCAATTGATGGGTTCGATTTTTAGTTGTATATTTTTCTTTTTAGAGCCTTTAAATAAAACAATTTACTCTCAAATCTGTTTTTTTTCCCATTAATTTCTTTTTTTTCTTTTTAGAGCATGTTTTTAAAAATATTTCGTTAATATTAATTTTCTTATTCTTTTCATGGTAATTCTAAAAAATAACTTCCGCCATCTTTAGCCGTCCGACATATTGGATTAAGAGTTAAATCATTTTACTGTCGTATTTTTCTCAACCCACCCTTTCATTTGATACTCATACCATAAAATGCACAAACGATTACTGTTCCGCCATCTTTTGCCGTCCTCCATATTGAATTTATATAGTAATGCCATTTTATTTTCGTATTTTTCTCACCAGACCCCTTCATTTGATGGGTAACCTAACCATATCATGAGTGTGCTTAAAAAATAACTAGTCCACCATCTTGGGCCATCCGCAATCTTGGGCATCCGCAATCTTGGCCCTTCTGCAATCTTGGACCATGCGGCATATTGGATTGAGAGTGAAGTCATTTTGTTTTCGTATTTTTCTCAGCAAGCCTTTTCTTTTAATACCCATATCCTCAGGCGCGGATCCAGGATTTCGTTCAGGGGGGGGGGGGGGGGCAATTTTCGTGAGTTTCCAAAATCTTGATTAGGTCTACAGAAAATTTGAGTACACTTGATACCGCTCTACACGCCTGGTCACACAAAGCAATGTGAATTGATGAGTTCGAAATTTGAAGAAAACATAAACTCTTTCATAACCACAACAGTTCTCGAAAAGAGGCTACTCTAAACTTTGTGAAATGATTTTTGTGGTTTGTAGCTATAGCATGGTGTCTTTACAGCGGTTTTGAGTTCCCTCTGGATCTGCGTAACTCTACAATTATGTTCGGAAAACATAATGGTACAGTGGTATGTTCCTATTCAGACACATGACGTTCGAGTTCGAGCGAAATTTCCAGCCTCTTCTTTAGCTGGCAACCTAACCTAACCTTGCTTGTTAAAGGCCGTTTTCGAGAACGTCATCAGCGTAATGCAATTTGCTAAAGTCTTATGTTCGAAAACATCATGTGTGGTGCAATTCTTCAGTGAAAAATCGAGTTGGAAACAAAAATATTGAGAAGGCG
This sequence comes from Dasysyrphus tricinctus, assembly GCA_963921185.1. NCBI lineage: Eukaryota > Metazoa > Arthropoda > Insecta > Diptera > Syrphidae > Dasysyrphus > Dasysyrphus tricinctus. The sequence goes on along the minus strand of OY992532.1, from coordinate 189,758,380 downwards.
GAGAACGTGTTCATAAACGTCAAATGCGTTTACAAGAAAATTGAAGGACGTTGATAAAAAAGATTTTGTGCAAACAAAACCATTGTATTAATTTGACAATATCTGTATTTTAGTTGTACTAGGATTATAGATCGAAACCGAGATGAACCGTCCGTATCGTTTGCTCAGATGCCTTCGTCCATCAATACAAAACCAAACTTTCCGACATTGAAATAAAACACAATGATTATTGTGGAAAATACAAAGAAAATACCACTCTTTATTAAAACTATCCGTCCGACCTTCTCGATTGTGACTAACTTTCGTTATACATTTCATTTACAATATACTTAGCATTCGTTAAGTTTTAATATAAATGTGTCATATAAGATAAAAGCTCAAAGCATCGACTACAGATTTGCCAGACTCAATATTTGCGTCGAAAAATGGCAATCATTTGACAATCGAATTGACGAAACAACTATCCTTTCCTTAGGTATCAAATTTCCATCCAACTTCTCTTCGGCAGTGACTGCTGTAGTCGTTTCCTGGTTTTTCTCCAATCTTCTTCGTTAGATTCGAACTATTCGGTAGTTTAATAATATGGAATACGGAAGTTCCCAAAACATGTCCATAAAAGTGACAAAATTCTCACATCAGAAACGTATCGTATGGCTAAGACAGATGAACAGCACGTCTGCACGCATCGTTGCGTACAGCGCCGAACTCGAAACACATGTGCTTACTCTTAAGGTGCGTATCCATTTCAGAGTAAAAAGGCGGTGAACAGCTCTGAAGAAGTTCTCGAGAGTAAAACTCGAAAGTGGACACAGACACGGTCATGAAATTAGCTCACCAGAGGGGAAGACAGATATCCGAGAGTCACTCTCGAGAGTTTTCTGGTAAAAGTACTCCCTCAATGGAAACGTACATTTTAATATTTATCACAAAAAGAACTCTATCACCCATGTAGTATGAAATTTTTTGGTATTTCTCAATAACTTTTATTCATAAATGTAGTTTATTATTTTAACTATAATGAGCTATCTTTATCCTGTAGATCCGGGCATTTGAAGCAAAATTAGAAATTTTTGAAGGTAATTACTCGTAAATCGGCGTATTTTAAAGATTAAATTTTTTTTAATTAAAATCAACTTCAAGGTTGAAAATTTAGATGAGTGCCCCTGTCGCCTCTCCCGTTACATTTAAGTATAAAAAACCACTTACTAATTTGTATAGTAGTGTTAGAAGTTGAGGAATACCTTTTTAAAACACTATTTTCCAAATTGTGAAATTTTTCGTTCAAAGCACATTGAAAAGTGAAAGTGAAATCGATTTGGGATTCAACCTGCTCCCTAGTATGAAATAAATTGACTTTTCTCACAAAATGTTATATAGTAATGTAGCCTGACTCCTGACATTCATCTTTTAATTAAAGACCTTAACTTTTAAGATCGAGATCAAAAGCCGAAGTTATAAGCTTTCCACTCAGTCGATTTGAAGGCGCTATTTGTGCATAGCGGAACTTTTCTAAACTTAACCTGGTCAGCCAGCGGCCAAGGAACAACCACTCATTGCTGCATCGCTGCGCTGCCAAGAAAAATTTGTATAAACGTATAACGAAATAACCTTTCTTTTTGATAAAATTTTATTAAAGTCATATTTTATGCTTCGTTCGTTCTTGCCCAGGGGGGGCAATTGCACCCATTGCCCCCCCCCCCCCCTTGTATCCGCGCCTGCATATCCTGGTAGTTCTAAAAAATATTTAGTCCGCCATATTTAGCTATGTGCATTTTGGATTCAAAGTGAATACATTTTATTTGCGTTTTTTTATTTGCAAATCCTTTCTTTTGATATCCATCTGATGGGAATGCACACAAAATAACTAGACCGCCATATTGGATTTAGAATTACGTTGTTCAACTTGCATGTATTGTTATCGAATCAGAACGTGTATACAAAATTCCATCTCAATCGGTTGAGGATATCTGCTTCCAAATTCAGCACCATGATTTTACCCGAACATTATGTACAATTATTGTACACATACATGTACAACATACAAACAAACATAGCAAGTTAATATAAAGCTTATAGTAAAAGTGACGATGTTTAAAAAAATAAAAGAAAAAATTAAATATGTGTCTTGCAATTACGGTACCTAATGCAAGAAAAAATATTTGCAAACAAATCTCAAAACAAAGAACATTAAGCTGTAGAATATGCTTCAACTCAATACGACACACTAACAAAAGTTTTAAAAAAATATCTTGTTCCGTAAATTTGTTTGACCAGCGTATTTCCATGGGTCATAATGTGCAACTGATAATAATAACTTAAGCTATTTGTTGAAACCGATTTTGCTGTCATGGATTTTTGATCTTTAAAGCCAATCTTTTACTCATACCTATCAGTCATATTGAAAGTAGACAGCATTTACCTTTTTTGGCATGAGTTTTCCTATCTGAAGTTTCCTTTCTCCAAAAAAAAACAACATCCCTTAAATTAAAGTAAACATTTTTCACCATATACCTGCATTCAAACTTTTCCCAACTTCAATGACAATGCTCCTCAAAAATATTTTTACCAATATCGAATATTAAAATGTCATTCAGTCAAAATTTCCATCCACTTTTACATCATTTTATCCTGCCTTATCCAGGTGCATCACCATCAGGATTTCTCTTCAAGAATAAACCTCGTTATTTCATAAAACCCGACTTCTGTAAGGATAAAGTAGCAGCATCAATGGTTTTGCAACTTTGTGTATACGAGTTATGTAAATTTATCCTGTAATCAAGTTAGCTCTGTGGGTAAAAGGAACCATCATGGCTCCTACATTCCAATCAATTCGAGCTATGACTTGAGTATGTATACAAAAGCAATAAATTATCCGATTTTCATATCGGTCACCGATGGATGTTACACCAAGTGACAGTCGGACATTTTTGTGGTTATGTTGTGCAGAGAATATTATGGATGAGGATGATGCGGTTATGATGATGAGGATGACCCTTATAATGAAGGCACAGAGTAATAATTGTACATACATAATTACAAATTCAGAACGGAAGACTGAATTACAATGGATGATGGTTATGGACATGAACAATTTGCAGGATGACATCGAGTTGAGAAAATAAATGCGGCTGCAAACAGGGAAGCACGCAAAAACCATATTGAGTGTGGATTGTGAATTAAAAAGAATGAAGGAATGAGAGAGAGAGAGTTTGTGGTTTATTAAAAAGTAAAGTATTATATAAAATCGATTGAATTCAAGGAAGTGGAAGAGACAGTTGCATTCAATAAAATTTTCCACGAAGGATTGAGAAGAGGTAGAAATTTAAATTAAATAATACCAAGAATAAACGAAGGCAATATGCTTAAGGGAAATAATAATATTTGTTTGGGGATAAGGATTTAATAAATACCACTCCCTATATTCTATCACTTCAATTGAAAAATGTTGCCATCAATAGAGTAATTTACAGCATGAGCCAATTTATCTTATCCCCATTGAAGACATAGATGCCTTTCTGCAGACAAATATAACAAAATCAGCAATCTCATCATTTTCATTTCTTAATTCCGGATCGGCTAGACGACTATCAATCAAAGGTGAATTGTCCACACTTCAATGAAGCGAATAAAAATGTGTCCTTTTCAATTGTCCTGTCGTTGGCATTGGTCGGTGTAAAGTTTCCTCAACGTGTTTAAAGTATCTAGGTACTATTATACTTGTTCTCGTACATATAGACCAATCCCATCTATTTGTGTAAAGATATAGGTAAGACCTACAAATGTTAGCCAATATTGACTTTTGTCCATTTCAAGATTATTGTTATCCTTTGGCTGAGGATGGCTTACGTAATTTTTAGAAAAGTTAAATTGTTCGTCGGAAATTGCAATTTGTCTTTAGTTTTGATATAAATGAAAAGAACCCAAGCTTATCCCAAGTTATTGTGCTCGGAAAATAAAATGAGTTAAATTAAATATTTTATTCGATTGAGAATCATTTTTTAAAAGTATGTAACTTGCTTACGCGCGGTAAGGGTAAACACTGTAATATAAATGTAGAACTGTCAGTGACATGATTGTTGTCACTTCAATTAAATACAATACAATTCAATTCAGATCAATTCAATTCGGATCAATTCAATTGAATTCTACTTAATTCAATTCAATTCAACACAATACAATTCAATGCAATACAATTCAATAAAATACAATTCAATTTAATTCAGTTTAATTCAGTTCAATTCAATTCAATTCGATGACAAATTTAATTTTTTTCTGTTTTCAATTAGAGAGTCTAGTCTTAACCTGTTGCCCTGATGCGAACTTCGTTCCGCCAAAAATTGATTAATTTTTGAGCTTTTTTATTGAAAGTATGAGAAGCTTTTGGAATCAAATTGAATTCACAACATTTTATTTACTCGCGAAATGAATTTCACACATTTCAGGTCACTGCAATACTTTGCGATAAACAACATTTTTTTTTCTGCAACGGAACTGGTTTTCATCCACATCTTCTTTACTTATTGCTGAAACTACGATCTTTTCAGGCAAATGTTCATTTCATCTGCCAGGCTTTCATGGTGGTATGAACGGTATTTTGACGGAAATCGCTGGCCTGTAGTTTCATTGTTCCTCAAAAGAGTCTCCCATTTTTCCACAAATCCTTCGTTGTTCGATCAAGCACTTCGGTACCATCTTGCATTCATCCCTGATAACAAATTTATAAAGTTTTCAATACCTGTGCAATCGCAGAGTTTCTTGAAATATTGCAATTAAGTTCTTATTCATTCATCTGAAGATTCAATGGTAACGAGCCTTCAAACCACCTTCAAAACCAGCGAAATGAGGAATGTTAATTTTTCAGAAATGGAAATGGTCATCTTTTACCTCAAAGAAAAAACGTACTTCCCGAAAGTATTTAGAAAAATTGACACTTATACAAAAATCTGTGCCAACTCGAAATCTATCTCCTGACTCTACACACGATTTAAGTGCTCTCCGCATTGTGGTAGAATATGCCAACGTTTCCCGCGTCAACCGCAATCACAAATGTGCCGTAGAGGTTCTTTTGTAGATAAATTCAGAAGTTGAACGAACAATGTACGAACTAGAGTTGCAGGCGCAGAAACTGTAGCATTGGTTTTGCGTCTCAATTATTACGATGGTAAGAAAATTCATCGCTGATAGGCTTCTTGAAATGTGGCGCACAGGACACCCTCAATAGTCTACAGGTTTTTTTTTAACAAAGTTTCTCATCAAAGAGTTCAAACATTGAAAGGCTCATGTGGCCCTTACGAGCTCACTTTTTGGGGGTTGCACCTAAACAACCCACTGAAGTGGATCCCTGAGTACATAACGTCCCGTTTGGCAGCCATTGTAAGTCCGAGTTTCAGAACAAGTTTTTCTGCATTAAGCTGCGATGTGATTGCCTCTGCTCATTGAGGGTCTCCTGACCGTTCCGATTTGGAACTATTAATCCGGATACCCCATTTCATGCAGGATTCGAATAGTCTGTTGATGTGGGCCTCTACCATCTGCACAGCAACTAGAGGCGACATTTATGTGGCATATGTGAGCGAGTTATCAACATACCGGCGCGCGGCTCTCACATCCCGTTGGGATAGGTATGTCGGATGCCATCAAGTTGTAAAGGAAGGGGCCTAGTTTCTAACCTTGAGCGATTTCAGTTCTGATAGTCCTTCTGTGTGATTTGGAGCTGTCCAGTTTCCTGAGCATTTATGTTGAGACATACGTATTGGCAGTCGCAAGGTTCGTTGAGATTTTCAACGAACTTCAGTACACACGAGGTTCATTCACAATAGAAACTATCAGTTTTCCATACGATTCTTGCGACAGTCCTTACGACCGTCTCAGACTGAATGGTCGTCTTAAGGGCTTCTATCGTCATACGCCTTCAAATGTTTAATCGTCAGCCAGAAAACATCCAACGGTTCCACGGCCCTTTTGGGATGTCGTTTTGGAACTTGAGCAGTGGATGCAGTGTCATTATAATCGTCTGCCGGAAATGGCTTTACAATTCGACTGAAATTTTAACGAGCCTATTAAAAGCATGAATCAACGGTGCCTTCATCAACAGTCTTGAAGACAGAGACCGAGAGAAGTTTTCCCACTAAGGCACTTCTATTTTTATTAAGGCTGCAGTGCAAGAAGTACCCAGATGGAATTAACGGTGGTGTCTACGGTTCCTGTCAGGCTGAACCAATTAATGAAAATCTTATACACGCTACTAAGACATAGTCAGGTCTACAAAGAGTGGTTAATCTGGCTAACCGCCCTTGGAGTTAAATTATAAGGGTCTAGTACTCCAGGTTAGGAGTCGTGCGGTTATTTATTTATTTGCTGAGCAACAACAAGCCAGGTTTTTTTCTGATCGAGTCTCTCACATTTTCTTAAATACTCCTATCCATCCAGCAGAAGAATTGCCAGGAGTCCGTCAGAGATGCCACCTGTGAAGTGATTGGTCTTGCACGACCACCACAGCGAAACCACTGGTACAACGAAGAATGCTGGCAAGTACATGCAGCCAAATAACAGGCGTACAAAGCGGCGGCGGCGTTGCATAGAAGGACTCGTGAGCTCTACGAGCAAAAGAAGAAAGAGAAACACCGGCTTCTCATAAGGAAAAAAAAGGAAGCATTTGAAGCGTTGAACCGAGGAAATAGGGGAATGCTATTGCAGGAATGAAGCTCGGAAGTTTAACCAAAAAGTATTAAGAACCTCCCAGGGTTACAAAGCCTCAACCGAAGCCTGCTAGAATGATCAGGGAAACATGTTGGTAGAATGGCAGTCGTTGCTGAGGATATGGAAAAATCATTTCTGCAAATTGTATAACGGCGATGACGAACCAAATTCCGCTGACATGCAATTTGCACCATTCCACGCGATCTTGACGAATTGAAGATAGCTTTATCTTAAATTGAGTCTAGTAAAGCTGCTAGAGCTGGATGTCCTTATGGTGGCCAAGCTTTTCAAAAGCAGCTTGCGATTAATTGATTAGGAGTCGCCACCAGCTCGTAAATTGCATACATTTTGGCTGTCGATTAGGTCTATTGCTGGATTGTTGTCTTCGAATCTGACTTCTTCCAGACTTGGATGTAAAGCCGGCTGAATAGAGATGATAACTGTCAGTGACTTGCAACATCACTCCCTGTCGTATCTTATGTAAAGCACTCTGTTTGATAAATGATTATTTTAAGGGATAAGACAAAAAGAGAAAATTTGATGATGCTTATTAAATATTTTTATATCGCGATCCCTAAGATCATTTTACTCCTTAAGTTCAAGTCCAAAAAACATTCCAGACATGGAACTCATTTTGGCAAACTCCATTTCAATTTAATTAGAAAATAACAATTTCTGTCAATTTTCAACAAGATTGTTCTTTCAAGAAAAACATTTTTATTTGCTTCCCAACTTTTACGAGAATCACTTTGTAGTCATAAAACCCTAATCCACACCCAAAAAAATCCTCGCTGTTAATTTTACAAAATGTGGCAGTCAAATTTACAATTAAGTGCAAATTTGTGTATTTAACAGCAAATGCGTTCATATTCACAATTAATTGCAAGTTTAACAGCATTTGCTTTCATTTTTGCAATCAAATTGTCAAAATGATCGCAAATTCTTGTTGTAAAATTAACAGCGCATTGTCAATTTAATTTGTTAAATTCACACATTTAAAATTGCAAAATCAACATCGAAAAAATGTGAAATCAACATCCTCTTTTCGTAGTTATTACACCAGGCTGTAAAAACTACAATAAGTTCTATAACCCTAAAAAGAAAAGTTTAGCATACCAACGGCTATATAATATAATATGGAATTAAAAAGATGAAATTCTGTTTTACATAATATTATACAAATTTCTTAAGCTATTCATGTAGTAGGTATCAAACTTTTTTGTGAGGACAAGGCAACGATATGCAGTAAATAAATATCAACAATATTGAAATATATGCATTGTGCATATAAAAATTTAAAAATCCTCAACCCAAATGCATAAAACTACAAAACGCAGTAGAACTCACGTCAAGAATTGTAAAATGCACAACACACGCATTCAAATCTACAACCATTTTATGTTGAAACTACGTTGAGTTGTGAATATGAGAGCTAATTTACTATTTTCCACTCACCCAGCCAGAACATCTATATTAGAATATACAGACATACGTACATTTCATGCATTAATAATCTCCAAATATGTAGGTTTCTACCTAAACAAAATTGTGAAATCTACAACCAAAATGTTAAAAGTACAAAAAACTGTAGAGCGTACGTCAAAACTTGTAAATTGCACAACACATGCATTCAATTTTACAACCATTGTATGTTAAAACTACGTAGATATAGTTGTGAATATGAAAATTTACCCTTCCCCACTCACCAAGCCAGAACAATCATATTACAATATACATTAATACAGTTGCGGCCATGGAATTAAAAATGACGAATGAAGATACCTATCAAAATGCAGAGCTTAATTTTGGGAAATGTGTTGTCGATAAAACTCAAATTTCACCTGACCATCTAGAATTAGAATATAAACATTGGTCATTACACCCCGACTCCACAGGGCATACACATGTCCAACATCGCAACCACAATTCAATCAACAATCAGCAGATTTTTTCTCTCTGGGCCAATTATGCCATGTCGTTTCATTTATCTCTCACCGCTACTTCTATCTTTTGCAATAATTCATGCCCTTAAAACTCCAGATAACAGCAAAGAGACTTTTTTAATAACCTGATACCTCGAAATACAACAAAAACGAGAAAAAACTTACACACACGTGAAATGTCAAATCTTATGGCCAAGCTTTGAACAGCGCTCAAGTCGTGTTCAAAAGTTGGTTTTTCTCGACACGTCGCGTCGTCGACAAGACATGGATTTTTCTGCCTTCATTGGTTTTTTTCTGGACATGTTCATATAGTCCGAGCACGGCTCATGTCAAGTGGAGCCAGCATGTTATGTTCGTCTGTCTGTGGTCTCGCTGTGCCCGTTTACACGGGGATCTGTGTCGTCGTTTTCTCGGTATGGTTTCGCTTTGGGCTCACTGTGAAATTTACACGTGGTTTTTGGCATTGGGCATGTTTTGACGTCTTCACGCTTTAGTCTCACCAAAGCTCATTTTTTAAAAATAAAAGTTTTTTAAAAATACAAATACATAATCTAAAAGAAAAAAATTTATTCAAAACACATTGAATCATTTCAGGCGTGCATTTTACCAAATCAGTGAGAACTTCTCAATAAAACTCGGTAGGGAAAAACGTCTCCCTAAAAATAAAAAAATAACAGTTTTTCGTTGTACTGCTTCGGTGATAAACCCGCTTGGAACTTTCTTAATAGATTTTTTTTTAAATTATTTTATTTTGAAAAAAAAAAATTGCCGAGACTACAGCGAGACCGAAGCGAGATAACGGCAGAACATGCTCAATGCCAAAAACCACGTGTAAATATCACGCGAAACCAAAGCGAAACAATATCGAGAAAACCACGACATAGATCTCCGTATAACACCCTGACTCCACAGGCCATAATGATGTCCAACATCACAACCACAATCCAATTAACAATCAGCAGATTTTTTCACGCTGGGGAAATCATGTCATGTCGTTTCATTTCTCTCTCACCACTACTTCTATCTTTTGCAATAATACACGGCCTTTAGACTCCAGATAACAGTAATGACTTTTTTAATATCCAGCTACCTCGAGATACAACAAAACCAGAAAAAAACTCACATGCACGTGAAACTTTAAATCTCATGGCCAAGCTTTGAACAGCGTTCATGTCGTGTTCAAAAGTTGGTTTTCTTCGACATGTCGTCGACAAGACATGGAATTGTTTGGCTCCATTGGATTTTTATAGACATGTTCATAGTCTTGGCATCGTTTATGGCAGGTGGAGCCAGCATGTAAACAGGCACGGCGAGGCCACAGCATGGATGAACACAACGACCACGATACTGAAAATTACGCTTAGACGATCGTGGCGAGACTTTAGCGATATGACACCGAAACAGCCACCATCATCTTCAAATAAAGGCTTACCTTCAAAAAATGTATACTGACAGCATGCAAAATTAAAGATTTTAATAGAATTTCAACTTTTCGTTGTTCTTTTTTCTAATTCTATATGGCAAGGTGAGATTTGATATCTATCGATGTTCTATTTTTTGTTATCCATATGGTCACGCTTATGATTTGTATTTATTATAATACCTACAATGTGCAGGTACTACATCCCTCAAGCTCTTAATAAATCCATTTATCAAACTTAACCATTTCCAAAAAAAGTTCTGCATTTTGATAAGTACCTATATTTATATATTCGTCTTTTATAATTCTATGGCCACCACTGTATATATATTAACTGCATGAATATTCTCGAAAAATCTAAACCAAAATGTGAAATCTACAACAAAAACGTTAAAAGTACAAAAAACTGTAGAACCTACGTCAAAACTTGGAAAATGCACAGCACTTGCATTCAATTTTACAACCATTGTATGTTAAAACTACGTATAGTTGTGAAAATGAAAATTTACCGTTTTCCACTTACCAAGCCAGAACATCCTTATAACAATACACATACATAAATAATCTCAAAATACCTAAGCAAAATTGTGAAATCTGCAACCAAAATGTTGAAAGCACAACACATGCACTCAATTCTACAACCATTATGTTGAAACTACGTTGAATAGTGAATATGACAGCTAATTTACCGTAGGATCCACACACATACATATGTACATAGCTGGGATATTTTCGTGGGTTTCATGTTGTTTTCCTTGTTTCCTTCCATTATTCATTCGATAGCAAAGCGTCAAAGCGTTCGCAAGTAAATTAAAATTTCGCGGTGTTTTTGTGTTATTGTGCTATTTTCCAAATGAATAAAGAAAAAGAAAGTGATCAAATTAAAGACGCTGAATTTGGACTAGATTTAAACAAAATCAGCGACCCAATACCTCTAACCGAAAATACGTACCTGTTGGACCTGGACGTATTTGAAGTGGTTAGCAATTTTGATTTGTCGAAGAGTGTTGTGCCATTTTTAGCAGGTAAGTTATTATAGATTTTTAATAAAAAAATACACGTAATTAGAAGCGATTTCAAAGCTACTTTTCTTCCTTCCGTATCTTCTGTATTTTTCCCAAAAACCTCCATTTTTGTTTGTCTTGACTTAATAGCCGTTTTCCTTTGGAGGTGGCGAAGTACTTCCGAGTAGACCAACTGCACATGCTCTCATGCGCGAGTAGATACATTTTACATGGGAAAGCAGTTTGATGTGTTCCATTGAAAAAAGCTGGCAAAGTACTTGCAAGTACTTCGCCACCTCCAAAGGAAAACGCCTAATGTTGCACCAAACAAAATAAATTGAAGTAGAGTTCCGTTATTTTCTATTAAACCTATAAAGTGTCTAAATGAACAAAAGTCAATCGAGAAAGCAAACTAAGTTTCCAAGAGAAATTTGAGCTGCAGTTTTTAGCCGTTTTCCTTTGGAGGTGGCAAAGTACCTACTTATGAGTAGATCAAAACCCTAATCTAGTACTACCAACTGCACATGCTCTCATGTGCGAGTACATACATTTAACATGGGAAAGCAGTTTGATATGTTCCATTGAAAAAAGCTAGCAAAGTACTTGCAAGTACTTCGCCACCTCCAAAGGAAAACGCCTTTTGGCAAAACAGAGAGTGGACCATCTCCAGATGATGTTAAAAAATAATTTGCATGAGGCTAGCATCTTTGGACGCATAGTAAAGAAGAAGTCCTTTACTGATTGAGCAGCAATAGGAAAAAACTGTTGAAATTCGAACAAAAACAGATGTATTTTTCCTATATTGCTCAGTCAGTAAAGGGCTTCTTTCTTACTATGCGTCCAAAGATGAGGAATCTTTTGTTAAAAATAATCAGGAGATGGTCCCCATTCTTTTATGCCTTATCCTCAGAAAAGTCAACAAATATTTTAAACTATGTTTCGTTTTGAAATCCTTACTAATATTTAAAATAAAATTGGAATTACACTCATTCCTTGAATGGGAATTAAATTCCCTTCACAAAGATAGTTTCAGTAAGAACCAAATCCATGGTTCGACTATAAGAAGGCGTGGACTTATTTCCTTACACCATTGAACCTGACGACACTGCATATTAAGTAAAATTTATTATTTATTTAATTAGATCGTGGCCTCACAAAACGGAGCTTACTTTTACTCAAGTCGGAGCATATATCAAAAATTTTTCCCGATTGTGAACTCGGTCTGCAGCTCGAATTTGAAGATGAGTTGCTGAAATGGAAAAACAAAGAAGTAAGCATATTCTATTATATTTTCCGTATTATATACTTATTATATTGTGCTTATTTTTGAACTATTTGAAATTCCCCGCCTCCAATTTATATAGATTGAAAGTTCGTTGCTAAATTTCATTAAAATATGTTATCGTTATCATCTACATAATTAATACATTAACACTTTTCTATATCTCTCTTTTTAACTGACTAATTGGCAACGTATTTTTTTTATTTGAAAGTTATGGTCAATCGCTCTGGCCGAATCTAGTTTTTATATTTACACTAGCAACCCGGCCCGTCACGGCTCCGCCCGGGTAAAATTTTCTTTTTAATAAATACAAGGGAAAAGGAAATACATATTTGTATATTTTCTATAACTTTTTTTATTAATAATTTATAAATAAAATTAATTAGTAAAACAGAATAAAAATATTGATTGTAGAATACCTACTTCATAAAATTTCTTTGTAAACAACATAAATTGTTTTGCCTCCAACCGCCAGCACAAAAAGATTTTGTTTTGAAGTTACACGCGAAAGGGCTACGTTTAGTTGCCCGTGTGAAAACATGTTCTACTCAAATCGATTCCAGCCACATTGAGAGTTTGTCCTTGTGACTTGTTTATGGTCATACCAAAACAAATTTTTATAGGAAATTGAACTCTTTTAAAATGGAAATTAAAATCTGATGAAATCATTGATATTCTAGGCATTAAAACAGTTTCGCCAGTACCGCAGCCAGTCAGAATGGTACCTTCAATAAAATTATTTCTTAGGCTTTTAATTTGCAATCGAGTTCCGTTGCATAATTTCGGTGGATTTATGTTTCGCAATAAGATTACTGGAGCTCCAACTTTTAAAATAAACTTGTATTGTGGCATCCCGGAAAGATTCAATGAATTAAGAAATTCTTTCGGATAATGCACAGCTTCTTCTTCGTCGAGCACTGTATCTAGTGAGCAATAGGCTTTAGTTTCAGCATTGAATTTTGAGAGCACTAATTCATTAATTTTGTCGACTTGATCATTAGTAGGTGATAATATCGCTCTTTCCTTGAACCATGGTAGTGTTTTAGTTGAAAGTTCATGTATTCCAGAGTATACTTTATCGATCAACTCTTCGTGGCTAGTGACTAAAACGCATATATCACTATTGAGAGAAATTTTCCCATAATCCATTGCAAGCTCACCATTTCCGATTTTTAGTAGCATGTCAGCATAACATACTGTTATCCTCTGTCGACAAAATAACTCTCATATTAATTTTGAGTGAAAGTTTTGTAACGTGGGTCAAAAGATAAGCAGCCTTATTATGAGTTTCACGTGAACAACATTCCACCCGGAAAAATTGACATTTCACTTTTCGCCTATTGTGAGTTTCACCCGAAAAATAAAAATTCCCCTTTTTTTGTGAGTAATAATTTCGGGCAAAATGTATCGTAATTAAGATCTGAAAGTAACACTTATTTTTTGAAGGTGAACAAAAGATAAACAGGTGGTGCTGTTGCCCTTTGCGCAAGTTTTTTGTTTGTTTTAAGCCAAGAGAAGTTTGGGCGAAACTCATAATTGCTTTAAAAATTCCGGGGGAACAAACATTTTTCGGGTGAAATATTTCCGGGCAAAACTCATAATAAGGCTGAAGATCTTTTTAGTGATGCGTTTACTTCGTCAGCTCTAGTTCCACTCGTTACCACTGGCAATATTTGTCGAGTCTCCTGAGAACAAAAATATGCAATATAGGTTTATTTACGTTTCTTAAATAACGGTCCTATCCAGAGCCTCAACGGAAGCTTTATGAGACATAGTAGCCTCGTCCCAAACAACCAAAAAACTACTACTATGTAACTTTGGTCTACTTTCGAATCCGTTCGAAAATTGTTTTCAATGCTTATTAAAGTGGTAATATGTAACAAAGTTGGATCAAATTTTAGTGCTTCCAACTTTTTGGCACAGAAACTTCAATTAGCGCTATTCTATTTATTTGTGCTTGTTAAAAAATAACCGAGCTGAGATTTTGCGAATTCGAACGTTTTGATTGTAGAATCCTGCTCTCCCAAGCGAAAAGGTTGTATCTCAAAAAAAAAATTGGGTAGAAGCTTTTTGTAAATGTACAAACGTTGGAAGCTTTGAGTTTTAAGTATTTTAAAATTAATCCAAAAAAATCTCAGTGCTCAGGTGAAACTTTTTGTCCCACTTAAAAAATCTCTGAAAGTTCAGAGATTTTGTTTGGTGAGATGCGCTTGTTTAGTCGTCCGAACAGGGTTGCCAGAACGGGCTCTTTAGCGCCAATTGGGCAATTTGAACTTTGTACTCGCTTCTTCAAATTGTGATTTGCGATATATCCCAATTAAGTTTTGAAATTGTGCGATTTTAGGCTCCTTAAAAATTGAGTCAGATACATATTTTTTTTTAAGTTTCCATTTACCTAGATTTGATTGATTTGAGAATTGAATGAGCCTACTTACATTTCAATATTTGCTTGTAACCACACACATCCATTCTCAACTCTTCTTCAAGTTGAGTTCAAGTTCAAAGCTTCTGCAAGTTACCCCGCTCACCGTCACAAATCGCAGAAAATGCTTCAATTTCAGGGACAATATAACTCGGAATGTGCACCGGACTTCAGAATAAAATTACCAAAGAAGAAACAAAACAAGTCGTGAACTTGTTAACACAAGGAAAAATATAAAAATTTGTGAAATGCATAAAAAGTAAACAAAGTCGCGAATTATGAATTGGGCTTTTCCAGAAACTATCTTTGTCTTTTCTCTTTCTAATTTTGACAGTTCACAAGCAAAAAAAAAGAATTTACAGCTTCATCTCAACAGGCCAAACGAGAAAAGATTTTGATTATTTTCTGTGTTTTTGAAAGAAATAAAGGATTTTAAGAGCGATAAATATTTAAATAAGCATACAGGCTCTCCCAAACCAACGCGAAATAATAGCGAATCATTCGCAAAGACAGTTTTTGTTGTTGTTTAGCATTGTGTATCTTTCATTTTTTGTATTATATTATATAGATTTCACGTCGTATGTTTCGCGAATGTTTCGCGTTGGTTTTGGGAGATCCTTAAAGGCTCTCCCAAACGAACGCGAAATCATAGCGAATCATTCGCAAAGGCGTTTTTTTTGTTGTTATTTAGCGTTGTGTATCTTTCAAATTTTGTATTATTGTGAATGATTTCGCGTCGTCGGCGAATGTTTCGTGTTGGTTTGGGAGAACCTTAAAGGCTCTCCCAAACCAAGCGAAATCATAGCGAATCATACGCAAATATATTTTTTTGTTGTTGTTTAGCATTGTGTATCTTTCATATTTTTTATTATTGTGAATGATTTCGCGTCGTTGGCGAATATTTCGTGCTGGCTTGGGAGAGCCTTAAAGGTTCAAAATATAAAAGATAAACAATGCTAAACAATAACAATAAACTGTTTTTGTGAATGATTCGCTTCGATTTCGCGTTGGTTTGGGAGAGCATTAAGGCTCTCCCAAACCAACGCGAATTCGCAGCGAATCATTCACAATAGCATAAAATATGACAAAAATACAACGTCAAACAGCAACAAAAAACAGTCGTCGGATTTTTGAAAAGGGGATAAGTCCACTACAAAAAATTAGTAATATTTATATGATAATATTAATAAATATAATTGAAGTGAACATAAACTGTGTCTCTCATAGGATACTTTCAACACACTAAAACTAAAATAGTGAGAATTGTATACAAACATTATTAGACAGTTTTTTGTTTCTCCTGAGAAATTTAATAAAGTGGACTTAACCCCTTTTCATAATAAACGATTCAATTGTTTTATTTTTTCACTATTAAAATCCTTTATTTCAATAATATGCATTTTTCGCAAATTAAAAACTAAAAAATGTAAATTTTTCTAAATATTGATGTTTCCGCGACTTCGAAATACCTATCATTTAAATTTAGCACTTTTAGAGATGGAACAAACAAAAAAAATCAATAATTTCGCAAAATAAGTGCACCTTTCTGAAGTTATCAAAGCTTTTATTATTTATTAAGTTCAGACATAGCAGCACGGTTTGCAGCGATACTAGCACCATAGATTGGGTTCAAGACCATTCCGATTTGAATTTAACACCAACTTCTCGAAGAAGCTCTCAAGCATCAACCTCATCGTCAAATTTAACTGTATGTATAATATCAAAATAATGAAAGATGTAATTAATTTTTTTGTAAAATAGCCAGTAAAGGATATTTTATTATTGTCCTTAGCTGGGAGGGATGTGTTAGAGAGTTATAACTCCGACAAATCTCTTACCCAACGGCAACAAAAACAAATTGTTCAACTTATTGTTGAGTATTATAGTCTCAAAACTCAAAAACTGCATACATTCCAATTGGAAAAAATTGCCAAAGATATCAGCTCAACATTTCATAGAGAGGACAAGGTGGATATATTTTTTCTTTAGTTATAAAAGTATTCTCTAATCAAATATATTTTTTTAACAAATAGTCAACATATTTTATTTCACCAAGTGGGAAATACTCCCATCCAACTGGCATGCTATATAACGCGTATCACAACTTTAATAGAGGGAGAACTAAGCACACTGCAAAATTTAAAATTCCATCGAGTGATCAACTAGAAAAGAAATCTTATTTACCAAGTCCTGAAATCAACGAAGAACAGTTCGAAGAAATCAAAGTATTTCTTAAGTTTAATGACCGGCCATGGACAACCATTGAGGAGAAATGGGAAAAAACAACCTACTATAGACTCAAAGAGATAAGACAAAGCAGCGATAAAAATAGTTTACAAATCCTTAACGAATGGCCACTATACAAACATGCAGATGCATTTTCACTGGTAATTTTCATTTTTATATATTTTTTGCACTCAATCATTAAGGGTACATTCATGCAACAGCGTAAAGTCGTCGTAAACGTGGTAAAGTTTTAAACTTCGTAAATCTGTCAAATTTTCCATACAAATTGTGACAGAATTACGAAGTTTTAAACTTTACAACGTTTACGACGACTTTACGCTGTTACATGAATACCCATATTTTATCTAACTGTTTTTATTTCAATAGGTAAATATTGACTTTCAATCAATGTTCAACCTTTCATCTAGTAAACTATTTTTAAAACACTCCGAACTAAATAAATTGCTATTGAAGTACTATCAAGCTGAAGATGGACTTAGAAATAAAGATTACAAAAAACTGCTTGCTGACATATGTCTGCTCGATGAAAGTATGTATGCAAATGTAACCTTCTCTTATGTATTGTTAATATACTTTTTAATATTTTATATCTATTTTAAGGCTGCCGAGCTTTTCCATTGTTCTACTTTTTGAGCACTGTATTAACACCCACGCAATTGGTTAAATGCCCAGGAAAAACCGCTTGGCGAGTTAGTATAAAGGACAGCGAAAATTCATTTTTATTACTTTGCACAGAACAAAATGATATTTTAAGACAAATCGAAATACAAAAAAGTAAGTGCTTGGAATACAAAATCACCTTTCAACCATCTATCATTGCTGTGGGTGAAAGTATTTTAGCCATTAACAACTTTTTCATATATTTTGACGGCACGCTATTAAAATTTAATAATTTTATTACCTGCCTGGATACATGTTTCAAAATATTTTACGTTTTTGATTTGGAATATCCAAAACAATGTACACTTATTTGGAGATTTATCCAGGCATACATATATGAAATAGACATAGACTCATGTGAAAAATTTGCCTCATTAATGAGATTTATTAATAATTTAAACAAAATAAGTTGTTAACTTTATTGCTTAGCGTTAAGAGTTTTAACTGTAACAATGTATTCATGTTTCTTATGTAAAAATGAATTTAAATCGATTTCGGATTTGTTTTATGATTTTAAATTACATGGTTTGAAACCAAACAGCTTTGTTCAATGCTTTCAAAACAATTGCCCACAAACTTTCAATTCATTTTCCCATTTTAAACGTCACTTATTAAACAAACATAAAATCATTGAATTATTAGAAATTAAAAAAAGTACAACTCAAGAAAATCCGCAACCGAATTTAAAAATTGATTTTAAAAATAATGAAACAATAATTTTACCAGACGAATCTATTTTATCAGATGAAAATAATGTTATAGAATCTAAATTGGATTTAAAAGACTGTAAAAAAGATCTTCAACATAAATGCTGTAGTTTTTTAAGTAATTTGTATGCCAAACCTAATCTTTCTCGGAAAAATGTATCTGAAATACAGGATGCTACGCAATCTTTAATTTCATCAATTGTTAACAGCTTAAGTGAATCAGTTTTATCTAACAATAACTTGCAAAATCGAACAGAAATTTTAGAAATCTTTCAAAATCCTTTTTCAGATTTCGGCACAGAATACAAATACATTAAATTTTTGGAAAATAATAATTATTTTAAACATCCAATTGAAGTAACAATTAATAATGAAATAAGACCGAAAATTAGTAACTTTGAGCCATGTTTAAATCCAGGAAATATTCGAATTTATTTAATGCCAATAAAATTTCAAATACAAAAATTTTTTGAATTACCCAATGTTTATAACGCAACCATAGAACATATGAAACTTCTGGAAAAAAGCAATTTAATTTCCAATTTCATAAATGCGGAACAATTTTTGAAAAGAAAAGAAGGTTTTCAAAATAAATCCGTAATTCCTTTTTTTTATATTCTGATGACGTAGAGCTTACAAACACTTTAGGAAGCCATTCTGGCCAAAACAGTGTAAATGGCATTTATTATTCCTTTCCAACCATTCCACAACATTTTCAATCCAAATTAAAATATATATTTTCTGCAGGCTTCATAAGAACAAAAGACTACAATGAATTCGGGAATGATAAATGTTTGTACGAGCTTGTCGAAGTATTCAAAGACATGGAAGAAAATGGAATAGAGATAAATATAAACAATATGGTCTACAAGGTTTACTTCGTTCTTGGATTGATATTAGGTGATAACAAAGGCTTAAATGCAATGCTCGGATTTACAAAATCGTTCAACAGCTTCTTTTATTGCCGAAACTGTAAACGAAATAAGTCTGACATGAAACTAGATGTTGTTGAGCACACAGCTTTTCTTAGATCAAGGGATAATTATTCAAACGACTTACTGATAAGCGATGTCCAAAAAACTGGAATTAGAGAAAATAGTATTTTCAATAAACTTAAATCATTCCATGTAATCGACAACTTCTGTTTTGATATTATGCATGACTTATTTGAGGGCGTATGTCACTATGATTTGAGTGAAATCCTACTTGGTCTTTTAGAAAAGCAATTTTTAAGCATTGATGTTTTGAATTTTCGAAAACAGATGTTTAGTTATGGTGAATCCGAGATAGGTAATTATTCCGAGCCCATCACTTATGAGCATTTAAACAAATCGAAATTCAAATTTAGTGCGAGACATTCGTTCATTTCTTACCAGAAACCAAAATATGCTTTTTCGTAGGTTTTTGGTGTGCTGAACTTGAATCTGAAGTCAGAAAAATTCTATCGGGCCACGTTTTTGAGATATTCCCGTTACAAAATCGAAAAAACCGTTTGTTTGCTGTTTTCAAAGTTGTATTGTAACGTGAAGTAAATTGTTTTAAAAACGTTTTTAATGGTTTCTGAAAGAACTAATTTTCTTCTTTTAAAATCAGTTTAAATATTTCCGATACCTCTTTTCTTCTCGGAGAAATCTTCAGTTAATTGAAGGCCTTCCATTTATGACATAAATACAATGTAAAGGAGAATGGGTAAAAATTAATGGGAAATGGTCCATTTCCCAATACGAATGTGTCATATATCGATGAAAAGGTTATTTTGAGTACATAATTTCACTATACAACCGTTAAGCCCTAAACCATGGGGCTCGCGAGATATTCGGCTTCAAAGCACCGAAAGAACAATAATGTGTTCCCAATCCACATTAGCTGAATATCTCGTGAGCCCCATGGTTTAGAGCTTAACGGCCATATAATGAAATGATGTACTCAAAATAACCTTTTCAACGATATATCACACGTTCGTGTTGGGAAATGGACCATTTCCCATAAATTTTTGCCCATTCTCCTTAACATTGTATTTATGTCATAAATGGAAGGCCTACAATTAACTGAAGATTTCTCCGAGAATAAAAGAGGTATCGGAAAGATTTAAACTGATTTTAAAAGAAGAAAATTAGTTCTTTCAGAAACCATTAAAAACGTTTTTAAAACAATTTACATCACGTTACAATACAACTTTGAAAACAACAAAAAAACGTTTTTTTTCGATTTTGTAACGGGAATATCTCAAAAACGTAGCCCGATAGAATTTTTCTGACTTCAGATTCGTGTTCAGCACATCAAAAACCTACGGAAAAGTATATTTTTGTTTCTGTAAGAAAAACCTTGTTGACCAGTGTTATTAATGATGGTCATAATGAAAATTATGAAAGCTTACCATATTTTTCCTTGTTAAATGATTTAAACTTGAATATGCACAAAATGGTTTCAAGTGAAGTAATTACATTCAAGGGAACTAAATATAAGAAAAATAACTATCTAAGTATAATTAATAATGATGAAAAACGCTTTTTTAAGATTTTGAATATAATTATCGATGAGAAAGAAGTATTTATTGTCTGCCATGAATATAAAATTTTATATTTTAATTTTCATTATAGTTCCTATGTGGTAGATTTATCGCAATTACTTAAAAACTATGTAATTTTAAATATTAATAAGTTTACAAGTCCACCAATTCATTTAAACTCATTAATTGATGGAAAAAAAGTTTTTAGGAATAAGTCCATTTAATTGTTTTGAATAATAAAAAAGTAAATAAAAAAAAAAAACTTTGGACTTTTATTTTGGAGTAAAGGCTTAAGAAATAAAATGCACGACTGGGTCGCACGTACTTGCTCTTATGTTCAAGACACTGCGGATTTAAGAAAATTGTACATAAGAACATGGAAATTATAAGAGAAAAATGTAGAGAAGCATGAAATAGGACATTTAAATTGGCTAAACCAGCTCTTTTGCAGTTTGAAGTGATAAAAAAGAATGCCATCTTAATTCTTGATTGAATATGATTGTATGGTAAAAAAATTTAAAATCGTTGGAGCGGTTTTCTTAAAAATTAATTTTTTATATATAAAATTCTTAAAACATTTTTAAGAACAAATTTTGGTATGTAAATCTAAAGTATAAATTTATGTGTATGTAAAAACAAAATTTGAAAAAAAATGTCAACCCGTTTTTGAGATATCGAATTTTCAAAAAAAAAATTAAAACTTTTTTTAAAAATCCAAAAACTTTTTTTTTTGAAAATTTTGATATGCAATATTATTTAATCTTATCTGAAATTTGTTCGTAAAAAAAATCATATAAGTCCGTATAGCCGATAACGCGAAAATTCAAAATAAAAAAATACGTTCTATGACAGGTACTATTAATAGGTGCTAAATGTAAAATTTTATAATTTTTAGTAGTAGATCGTACTAATTTTAGTATATAGAAAAAGTTTTATCAAAATCGTAGGAGTCGTTTTTGAGAAAAAAAATATTTTCCTTTGCGTTTGTTTTACTTTTGTATGGCAGGTACCGTTATTTTTTCATAAATGTAAAATTTTTTCTAAAAATATTTTAGAAAGTACTAAAAACTCATAAGTATCGAGTTTCAAATAAATCGATCGTGCTGTTTTCGAAATATTTGATTTTCCAAAAAAAATTTTGAAACAATTTTTAAAAATCCAAAAACTATTTTTTTTTTTAATTTTGTTTAAGAAAACTATTTATATTGATTGAAAGCTTCTGTATACACAAATATAATTGAAATCGGTCGTACCGTTTTGAAGAAAGTAAAAATTAAAAAAATGGTTCTTTGGGAGGACCATTAATAACCATTTTTGAAAAATGGTTTTCTATCCAAAGGAAGCCTTTACTAAAATAAATCTATTGATTTTTTTTCAAGAAAAGTTGTTGAGCCGATTTTGAGAAAAAAGCGATAATGTAAAATTGATAGAAAAAAATTGTATGACGGGTACCGTTATTTTTGGCTCTAAAAAAAAAATGAAAAAAATCACCAAAAACCACTATGTACCAAGTTTGAAGAAAATCGACAGACAGACAGACAGACAGAATTGTGCCACCCACTTTTTTGGTGTCCTCTATCATCGTTATATCATGTTTGATTGTTATCTAAAAATTTTTTTTTTGCACGAATCCAAAACTTGCCTTATAGTACCTATAATCGCAAGTAAAAACTTGTCTACACTCAAAAAAAAAACAGCTAAAACCAAGAAGAACCGCGGTTAAGACAATTTTGTTTGTTGATGAAAGTTTGGATAACTCGGAAATCAAAAAAAATGCAAAAATCTACAAAGTATTTTTTCAGCAAAATGACAAATTAATGTTGTGAATAATACAAAAAAAAACTTAATGTTTCTTCAAATCGGAGCTATAGGTTCGACGATACAAGTTGCATTTTGACAGTGAAATGGTGTAAATAATACAACAAAAACCTATAGTTTCTACAAATCGGAGCTGTAGGTTCGACGATACAAATTGCATTTTGACAACGAAATGCTGTGAATAATACAACAAAAGCCTGTAGTTTCTAAAAATTGGAGCTGTAGGTTCGACGATACAAGTTGCATTTTGACAGTGAATGTTGTAAATAGTACAACAAAAGCCTGTAGTTTCTACAAATCGAAGCTGTAGGTTCGACGATACAAGTTGCATTTTGACAACAAAATGTTGTAAATAATACAACAAAAGCCTGTAGTTTCTACAAATTGGAGCTGTAGGTTCGACGATACAAATTTCATTTTGACAGCGAAATGTTGTGAATAATACAACAAAAGCCTGTAGTTTCTACAATTTGGAGCTGTAGGTTTGACTATACAAGTTGCATTTTGACAGCGAAAAGTTGTGAATAATACAACAAAAGCCTGTAGTTTCTACAATTTGGAGCTGTAGGTTCAACGATACAAGTTGCATTTTGACAACAAACTGTTGTAAATAATACAACAAAAGCCTGTAGTTTCTACAAATTGGAGCTGTAGGTTCGACGATACAAATTGCATTTGTACAGGGAAATGTTGTGAATAAAACAACAAAAGCCTGTAGTTTCTACAAATCGTAGCTGTAGGTTCGACAATACAAATTGCATTTTGACAACGAAATGTTGTGAATAGTACAACAAAAACATGTAGTATCAACACGTAAGTGTTGTGTCTTTTGCAAATTGTGCTGTACATTCAACAATGAATGCTTTTGTATCCACAACTTTTCTAGTTGTAAGATCTACAACAGATATTGTGATTTTCACCATTAGGTTTTGAAATCAACAACCATGTCTCTGTAAAATTGAAAACATTGGATGTCGGGTCGATTATGACAATTAATGCAGTCGAATCTACAGCGGTTATTAACATTTTTACAACAAATTTTTTTGGGTGCAATAATTTCGTTCAATCCATCACACAGATAAAAGTTGTTATTTTCCTTTTCTATATAAATGCTCAATCAATAATATTGACAATAAAAATTCACCACATCATAATAAAAAGTCAAATAACCAGCCACGTTATGACGGATGTACGCGTCTAATTTATTTTTGGTTATTCAACTTTTCACCATCGATTTCTTCCAATTATTATTAATTCAAATAAATTTCCATAGCAAATGGGTTGTCATAGGCATCATAATATACGGGAGCAAGAAGCACTCTCTATTTCAGATATAGAGGGAGAGATATCCCATGGATACAACATGGCAAAGAACACAGATACCATCAATTACTCTATATAACCCTAGTGCCTAGTGCCTGTGGGATATCCATGTTGTAGGACTTGGGAGGATATGCGTATGACATATTGCTGCTTTTGTAGAATAACAATTTTTGGTATTTCTGCATCAGCACCATTCCAAGTCGGTACGGTATATAGATGGTAAAGGGTGACTGCGATGTTGCGTTGTTTACATTTGCAATGCTCTTCTGCCTGTCTTCGACTTCGGTGATGGTGTTCCATTCCCAGTATTTACACAAAGAGGAAAGCCATAAATAAAATTCACTATATGCTTTCAATGAAGTAGACAAAAAAAAGAAAAGCACTCCTTCGATGTGAGTGGTATAAATCCTTTTTGTGCGTTCAAATGTAATGTTATCCTTTTAACTCGGAATATTTAATGTGGGAATTGTGGATTTTGTTTTTTTTTTGGTTGGATGTGGTTTCATCGATTTGTTGATTAAATTTTTTGTTTGGTGAGAACAAATGGGTGCATTTCCTATTCGAATAAGTAGATTTTTTTTATTAGTTTGGTTTGAAGTTGTACCTATATCCTGAAAAACAGACGATTGGATTACCAGAAATTCCAATAAAATGTTTTATTATTTTGTGGTTTGTACTGCAAAACATTCTATCAGTAAACTACTATGATTTTATTTGAAAACTACTCGAAGTGCTTAGCGTTTCTAGTATGTTTCACTAGAAACCTAACTCCAAGGTGCAATTTCGCCCTTTTTTAGTTTTTAGGTATTGGTGTTTTTTTTTTTTTTGTAAAAATAAGATTGATTAGATGGTTCAATTGAGTTAAAAATTGATGGCGCAACAACTCTTGGAGAACTAAGGACTGGTGACTTACCACTCTCGTATGTGCGTGTATGGAATGAAAGAAATGAAGGAGGCCTACAATTTTCTGCCAAGTCCGAATGACTAGATAAGAAGCACTTTTTCATGACAACAGATCTTTTTCATTTTTTCGCAAGAGGCAGTACTTCGGAAAAAAACATTTCTGTTTTTAGTAGACCGAGAGCCCACACCAGATTTTGGGTGTGAGTGATAGGAAAAAAAGAAGTATAGGCTTCAAAAGCTTCATCAAAAGCTATTCAAAAAATCAAAGTCCTTCAGTCCACAACTGGGGCTTTTGTGATTAAACAGTGCATCAAAAAAAAAATATGAATGCAACTTCGAGGGTAATCATGTTAGCCGAAATTGGTTTTCACCCTTCCGTAGATAAGCTCCCCTGATCACATATCACGGAATCTGTGACCATTTGAGTGTATAGTTCGCTCTGCCGCACCGTTTAAAAAATTCAAAATTCTAAGTGAAAAACTGTTTGCTTAAACAGTCTGGCAGGGCGAATTATACACTCAAATGATCTAAGATTCCGTGATATGGGATCCCCGGAGCTTATCTAGGGAGGGGTGAAAACCAATTTTGGCTAACACCACTATCCTGAAAGTTGCATTCATATTTTTATTATTTTTTTTGATGCGCTGTTTAATCACAAAGGCCCCAGTTGTGGACTGCAAGACTTTGATTTTTATAATAGCCTTTAATGAAGCTTTCGACGCCTATACTTCTTTTCGCGCTATCACTCACACCCAAAATCTGCTGTGGGCTCTTAGTTTATAGGGACTCGGGGTAGCGGCTGGGAGATACTACGGTTCAAGTGAGTTACGATTTCAATAGACTCTTAAAATAAATAAAAAAATTGATGGCAAGACAGCTTGTGATGGAGAATCAGAGCCTAGAGACTTACAACTTTCAACCATTCCTGTATGCCTTTTTCTCTCCAGGAATGGAGCTACCCTACAATTTTCTGTCGGATTCGGACCTTTTCGATCGACTTGTTGCTTGCTCCAAATTGGTGATTTAATGTTGGCCTTCAAGACTTGTGTAAGCTTTGTGGTTGACGCGTTATTTCAAAAATCTCCAAAGGAAGAAATCTGTTGGTGGCAGATCAAGTGATCTGACTTTTACCAATTCAAGAGATCATAGTGTTAATTCAAAATCTTCGTTGTTTTCCGAGCTGTGTGGGAGATTGATCCCTTATGCTGGA
Organism: Dasysyrphus tricinctus; assembly: GCA_963921185.1. Classification (NCBI taxonomy): domain Eukaryota; kingdom Metazoa; phylum Arthropoda; class Insecta; order Diptera; family Syrphidae; genus Dasysyrphus; species Dasysyrphus tricinctus. Next base: position 189,732,233 of record OY992532.1, on the reverse strand, counting down.
ACCAACAATACTTGAGCTCCAAATCAGTAACTTGGGGCATAACAAAGGAAACTTATTTGTACCCCTCGCAGCTTACTATTACAGCAGTATTGTTGATCAGCGTCACGTCTACAAATGCATACATAAAAACCTAGTAGTAGTACCTCGTGGCTTGATAGTTAGTGCGTATGCCGAAGGTGTGGGTTCAATTCCCAGCCGTGCCACCTAAAAACAGAAATGTTTTATCCGAGGTACTGCCTCTTGCGAGGAACTGACAAATCCTCCAAGAGTATACTTGTCATGAATAAGCGCTGCTCATTTAGCCGTTCCGACTCGTCAAAAAACTGTAGGTCCCCTCCATTCCTGCCAACAACACGCACACAGGAATGGTTGATAGTTGTTAGTCATTAGGCCCTGGTTCTCCACGAGCTGTTGCGCCACCTTATTTATTTTTAATTTACATAAGAACCTATCTTCTTTAACTTACCAAAAATCTTCTAAATGAGCTGTATCAAGATGTAGATGTAGTTCAGAAAATCCAAACATGTTGACTACATTGTCTCGGCCTCATCCAGCGAACGGAAAATAATGCTCCATCTAGCTGAGATATTCTTTGAATACCAACCCCAGGTTTGAAAGAACAAAGAAGATTGAACCTCCGGCTTAAGGACCAAACCATCGCCGATGTCAAAAGTATTTGTCTAGATGCTCGGATTCGTGCAGGATGGAAGGCTGTCTTGTATCTGACTGCAATAGCATAAATGTCAAAGTGCCTTCAATGACATTTGACGCTATTTGAAAAGGAGAATGGGCGTTTCGTCCCATATGTTGTAACACTTTCTGACCTATATCATTGGAAAGGTTTAAATGAGTGCTATTATTTTTGTATGGACATAAGTCTGTATCTTGTGCAGGGAAAATGTTATGGCCAATAAATGTTGCAGTATTTCATAATACCTACAACAGTTATTGGGCTAAAACACTTTCCCTGCACCAGATAAAGACTTATCCTCATATGAAAAAAAAAAGGACTCATTAAGACCTTTCCAATGATATATGTAGGTCAGAAAGTGTTACAGCACTTGGGACGCAATTTATGCAGGATAAGAGTTGCAGTGCAGTGCAATACTTACTTACTTACTTAAGGTGGCGCTACAGTCCGGGGTGGACCAGGGCCTCAACCAACAAGCTTCTTCCAGCCGACTCGGTTTCTAGCTAGCTGTCTCCAGTCTCGCACGCCAAGTTGGTTGAGGTCCTCTTCCAATTGCGTGCGCCACCTTTTACGCTGTCCACTTCTACTGCGTTGTCCCACTGGTTTGGATTCAAAGACTTTCCGGGCCGGAGTATTGGTGTACATTCGCTCTAGGTGACAATAGCCATCTCAGTCGTTGGCTTTTCACTTTTGTGGCTAGGTCATTGTTGATTTTCAGCCCGTACAGTTCGTTCTTGTGTCTTCTTCTCCATTCCCCATCTATGCAGACGGGACCAAAAATCACCCGGAGAATTTTCCTCTCAAAACAGCCTAACGCATTCTCATCCACCGTAAGCAGTGTCCATGCCTCTGCACCATACATCAGGACCGGGATGATAAGCGTCTTATACAGAGACAGTTTAGTAGCTCGAGAGAGGGCTTTGCTTCTCAATTGCCTTCTTAGCCCAAAGAAACAGCCATTGGCAAGAGAAATTCTTCGTTTGATCTCAGCAGTGGTATCGTTCGTTGAGTTTATAGCGGATCCTAGGTAGACAAAGTCTCTGACCACCTCAAAATTATAGCTGTCTATAGTGACGTTCTGTCCTAGACGTCGGTGTTGGGTGTCCTTTCTTGTTGACAGCATATATTTCGTTTTGCTTTAATTCACCGTTAGACCCATCTTCTTGGCTTCCTTCTCAATACTCACAAAAGCACTACTGACATCTGGCTTTGTTCATCCGATTATGTCAATGTCGTCAGCGTAGGTGAGTAATTGGTCGGACTTTTGAAAGATTGTGCCTCTAGTGTGGACGTGAGAGTTTTGAGTTTTGCACTATTCTTTCAAGAACGATGTTGAAGAAGTCGCATGACAGCGCGTCGCCTTGCCTAAAACCTTTTTTGACATCAAAGGTGTCGGTGAGGTCTTTGCCGACCTTGATGGAGCAGCGTGCATTCTCCATCGTCATCCTGCACAAACGAACGACATTGCTCTATATAGCTCGTCTCTATAGATGCTGTCATACGCGGCCTTGAAATCGATGAAAAGGTGGCGGTTATCGATTTGAAACTCCTGGGTTTTCTCCAAGATCTGCCGTAGTGCGAATGTTTGGTCGATGGTGGACTTCCCTGGCCTTAAGCCACACTGATATGGACCTATCAGGTTGTTGACGAATGGCTTCAGGCGTTCACAAAGTACGGCAGAGAAGATCTTGTAGGCGATATTAAGAAGACTGATGATGCCTCTGTAGTTGGTGCAGTCCAGAGGATCGCCTTTCTTGAAGATCGGGCAAACAATGCTGAAGTTCCATTCATCGGGCATGCTTTCCTCCGACCATATTTTACAGATGAGCTGGTGCATACTCCTAACCAATTCATCGCCAGGCGCTTTGAATAGCTCAGACGCAAGGCCATCATCAGCTCCAGCAGCTTTATTGGACTTAAGTTTAGATATGGCTATCCTCACTTCGTCAAGATTGGGTGGACGGAATTGTTGGCCTACGTCGTCCAGGTTGAATGGTGCAATTTGCATGGTAGCGGAACTCGGTTCGTCATCACCGTCATACAATTTGCTGAAATGATTTTTCCATGTCCTCAGCACCGACTGCGATTCTATTACGATGTTCCCTTGATCATCCCTGCAGGCTTCGGTCCGGGGCTTGTAACCCTGGGAGGTTCTTTTTACTTTTTGGTAAAACTTCATTCTTAGAAGCTTGTGTTCCTCTCTCCTCTTCTGCTCGTAGAGCTCTCGAGTGCAGTGCAATAGTTATTATGGGAATTACACTTTCCCTGCACGAGATACAGACTTAAACCTACACAGGAAAAAATAGCATTCATTGAGACCTTTCTATTGATGTAGGTGCTACAACACATGGGACGCAACTTGTGTAGGGAAAGATTTATCACAACAAAAACATAAATGTTAAAAAAGGAGCCAAGTTCTTATGTGTACAAGAAACCTGTGCGTAAAAAGTCAGCCAAAAAAAAGTAATGAGATCTAAAATATATGCCAAGTTTTAAGTTCATGAAGTTTAATATCAAATATCTTAAGAAGAGTAATATCGAAACAATTCCAAATCATGACAGAAATTTGGTAGTTAATGATTACTGATTAAAATTTGGTGGGATCACTGGTCAAGTTTTCATACATTTTAAATCTGTGATTAAGTAAGTATTTAAGAGAAAACTTGCCAAGTAAATCCACCAAATTTTAATCAGTAATCATTAACTACCAAATTTCTGTCATGATTTGGAATTGTTTCGATATTACTCTTCTTAAGATATTTGATATTAAACTTCATGATCTTAAAACTTGGCATATATTTTAGATCTCATTACTTTTTTTGGCTGACTTTTTACGCACAGGTTTCTTGTACACATAAGAACTTGGCTCCTTTTTTAACATTTATGTTTTTGTTGTGATTTCACTCCTTTTTGCAAAGATTTATTTTGCCAGGTGAAAGTAATAGCAATTCTGATAAAGAAGGTGGATGGCACCCCCCCCCCCCCCCCTGAATGGACAATTCCAAATTTTAGATTTTTTTTCTTTCTAAATACTTCAAGTCCTACCGACCTACCAATTTTCATCGTTCTACAACAATCGATAGTGCTCCATATAATTTATAAGAATTTTTAAGAATGTGGGTGGATGCCACGCCCCCTGAATGCAAAATTCCAATTTTTCAATTTTTTCTTTCTTAGTACTTTAGCCCTACCGACCTACCAATTTTCATCGTTTTACAACAATCGGAAGTGCTTAATATAGTTTATAAGAATTTTTAAGAACGTGGGTCGATGCCACGCCCCCTGAACTGAAACTTCCAATTTTTCGATTGTGTTTTCTTCTAAGAACTTCAAGGCATACCAACCTACCAATTTTCATCGTTCTACAACAATCGGAAGTGCTTCATATAATTTATAAGAATTGTTGAGAATGTGGGTGGATGCCACGCCCCCTGAACTGAAAATTCCAATTTTTCGATTACTTTATTCTAAGTACTTCAAGGCGTACCGACCTACCAATTTTCATCGTTCTACAACAATCGGAAGTACTCCATATGATTTATAAGAATTTTTAAGAATGTGGGTGGATACCACGCCCCCTGAATGCAAAATTCCAATTTTTCAATTTTTTTCTTTCCAAGTACCTTAAGCCCTACCGACCTACCAATTTTCATCGTTCTACAACAATCGGAAATGCTCCATATAATTTATAAGAATTTTTAAGAATGTGGGTGGATGCCACGCCCCCTGTATGGAAAATTCCAATTTTTCATTTTTTTTCTTTCTTAGTACCTCAAACCCTACCAAGTTACCAATTTTCATTGTCCTACAACAATCGAAAGTGCTCCATATAATTTATAAGAGTTTTTAAAAAAGTGGGTGGATGCCACGCCCCCTGAATAGAAAATTGCAGATTTTCGATTTTTTCCTTTGTATGTACCACAAGGCCTACCGTTTTGCGAAATTTCAAGTTTCTACGTTGTCGGGAAGTGCTCCATAATTTTGATGATCTGTCAGTGAGTCAGTCAGTCAGTGAGTCAGTGAGTCAGTCAGTCAGTGAGTCAGTGAGTTAGTGAGTCAGTGAGTCAGTCAGTTACGGTTTTTGCGATTTTTGAAGTCCTATATCTTGGGAACTACTAATGCTAAAGAGTTGAAATTTGGTGAGCCACCTGTGTTTGATCAGTTCAGCAAATACTCCGAATTTGAAGTTTCTGACTTTATTGGTACTGAAGTTAGAGGGGGGTTGAAAATCGCCTGAGTTTGTTCCTGTAAAAAGGGTGTAGTGCCGCGAACTTGGCTGGGCACTACCGTGCCCTTTGATAGTGCAGTTCAACAATTATTACTGGTTTTTACACTTTCCCTTTACAAGATACACACTTATACCCACAAAAAGCAATAGCACTCACCAAGACTTTTCGAATGCAGTCAGCAAGTGTTACAACACTTGGGACGCAATTTATGCAGCGGAAGATTTATAGTTCAGTGCAAAAGTTATTTGACTATAAAACTTTCCCCGCACAAGATACACACCTATGCCCATTAAAAAAAAAGTAGTACTCATGGAGACCTTTCAAGTGATATAGGTCATAAAGTGTTACTACGATGGGACCCAACTTATAAAATTATGCCCATCCTCCCTTATGGCACATTCACACTATGACAATATTTTTGTTTCACCTTTTAGTTGTAACTCTGATGGTAACTTTCTGTTAAGATTGGTGACTAAGTGGTTTGACAGTACCAACTCTGCCTCTTTTCAAAGCCTTGGATGATTCTTGTAATTAACGTTAAGGTTCGGAAATATCTATAGTTTTCAACTTCATAGACCGACCGAACCAAGTTTTAAATATTTTCCAAAAATACGATTGAGAATTCAGAAGCCGGCATTGACGGAAAAAGAACTCTTCGAATTGGTTATCTTTTCCCGCGTATAGATCTTGCCGAAGTTTTGTTGAAATTGTGTGCTCTACTCATTACTGAAAACTTCTCTACTGTTTATGCACAATACATCATCGCCACCCCATTCCGTCTCCTCCTTCACAGTACCTATATTTAAAAAAATCCTTAAGAGGGTCTTACCAAATCGAGAGTTATGTAATACAATTTCCAAAAGATTTAACACAGAATAGAGACGTTCATTTTTAAACAATTTTAAAATTTGTCTTCTTCATTTTTTTTGATAACATTGTGTCTTTTTCCACTTGAAGACTTTTGTATATGTGAATATATGTAATTCCACCACGTTATTTTGCTCCTTCAAGTTTGAATGATTTATACTATCTATTCACACATAAATACAACTTAAACAAAACATAACCAAGACAACTTTATCCCAACTCATATAAATTCATAAATTTTTGTGTAAACCCCTTTTTTTGATTCGAAAACTTTAACAAAGAGCTCTCACTCTGCTGCACAATTTTCAACAGCAAAAAAAAAAATAAATAAATAAAGAAGAAATTTAATTCTAAGGGTGACAAGGTTAAACACCTGAAACAATTTTGAAGTATGCCAGGAGGCACTTGTGTATACGGAGAGTACTCACTTACATTTTAGTTTTATAATTTTTCTGAAAAATTAATTTTCCCTTCTGAGTTATTCATACAGCGTGTTTCGCGATATCATTAAATATATTACATGAAACAAGAAAATACTAACGACTGATGGGTCGCATGTTCATGCTCAAGATTACAGACACTCTACACTATTTTTGAAACTAAAGGATTTTCAGTTTGTTTTTGAAGAAGATTTTTTTTAACAAAATTAAAAGCTTACTGATATAAAAAAACAGATTGGCAAGTTCTGAAAAAGAAATTCAAAAGCAAAAATATCCTTAACTCTGAAACAATAAATCGTACCAAAAAATGTTCAAATCAAAAACGAAGGAGAATTGAATTTCCAACAGAAAAGTCCTTAACAGTTTTTTTTGTAAGATGAGCCGTTCTCGAGATATCGGTTAAAGTACGTTTTTCAAAATGGTGGTTGTGGCACATTACTAATCAACGCGCCATTTTTTCAATAGGTATACACTGTGTACCAAGTTCCAATCCTAAAAATTGATCAGTATTTTATGAAAATCGTTTCTGTCTCTGTCGAACAGGCTTTATATTGTTTCGTAATATGAACCTTCCTTAAAATTGTGGAAAGCAACCTTTAGAAATGTTAGATTTCCTTAAAATTATAAATTTTCTACAAACAAATAAAAGCCCTTCTTACTGCTGTGCCTTCATAAATCACAATCAAAAATGATTCTAACTCTCTTTTGCATCTCCCCACAGAAGAAGCAAGACTTTTTTTTAGAAAGATTCAAAGAATACCACATGAAGCAAGGCCATTCACCGTGGTGCCGCTGAAACTGATGCCAACACAGCACCGAGTTGGAGAAGGAAAATTTCATAGCAGAAAAGCTCACAATCACTATAGAACTTAAATTCAATTCCACCCTTGAGTTAATGTGACTGGAACCATTTAGTACGCTTTATGGCAGCAAACCAACAACGTTACTCTGTTTGTAAAGATGGCTATATGTCCTAGACCTCACACAGCATTCAAAACGCGGAATGAATCCGTTCCACTATGCTCTACTCTATACCCTCTATACCTACGTACTTCGTCAGTAACGCATAAAGCATTAATGATGCCACATAATACGCCACATAGAGAAATTGTAAGCCACCAACTATGCTACTCCTGTTCAAGGGAGAAGAATAAAGGTGTCATATATGACACTGAAGTTGCCCGGAAAAGATGCTCACATTTTCCACTAACTCTTTATGTGAATGAAGCTTTGTATAATGTTATTGAAGTTATGATATGGCAGAGGGTATACCAACCTTATAAATGTGTAGTCTGAATGGCAAACTGGAAAATAGTGAAACAAAAGTTTTCTAAAGAAAATCCCCAGGGAGTCTTATAATAAACGTGAGAATATACCTTAGTTTTCATTCAACAAGATGCATGCAACTTGAGACCAAAACTAACAGTTTCAAGTATCCCATTTACGAAATTTGAATCAAATTCAAAATAATTGATTTTCATTTTCCTAAGTATAAACCTGGTGTTTGTGAGTCCTTTCTGTTTTAATAACTACATCTAACGGTTTATCCCACAAAGTACCTGTACAGATTTGTATTTAGAACTTTATTTTGACTTGTTGACTTGGTAATTATTACTTCAAGGCATTTGTTTTTAGATAAACATGTTTTTATGTTTCCATCATCATCATCGTGTCCTGTAACCCCGGTTGGGGCATAGGGCGTCAACAAAACGTCTCCATCCTTCACGGTCTGCTGCAAGGTACTTTAGCTGTGGCCACGTCTTTCTCTGGGATTCTGCTTCCGCTAAGACAGTTGATTTCCATGCTGTTCTTGGTCTTCCAACCCGCCGTGCACCCTGAGGATTCCATTCAAAGGACTGCTCCATAGACCTCTATTACACGATGATTCTTTGCGTCTGACTCTTTTCGAATTTTCATGAGTGCGAAGGAGAAAAAGCATCGGATTTCACCTTCGCACTCATTGAATTTTGACAAGAGTCAGACGCAAAGAATCATCGTGTAATAGGGGACATAGTATTCAAAAATTAATAAAACAGCAGTTACATATATTCTAAAACTTAGAATGACTGATGATAAATAAAATAGCTTACATTTTGAAAGGCTAGGTGTTCACACCTGAGGGTTTTCAAGTGAAGTGGACAGTGAAAAAGTTAGTAGATATCTAGGTCTTAAAATTCATACATATATCTCAGAGTCATTTATACTTCTAACGATTACATCATAATCATCATCAAGTCCTGTAACCCCGATTAGGGCATAGGGCGCCAGCAAATCGTTTCTACCCTTCACGTTCTGCAGCTAGATAATTTAACTGTGGCCACGTCTTTCTCTGGGAGTCTGCTTCTGTGAGAACTGTTGATTTCCATGTTTTTCTTGGTCTTCCAACCCGCCTTGCATCCTTAGGATTTCATTCAAAGAACAAAGGACTTTCATCGTTTGGTTTCCTCAGTGTAAGACCAATCCATTCCCATTTACGCTTTCTTATGTCAACGTCCAACCGCTCTTGACGTGTCCTGCGCCACAATTCTTCGTTTAATATTAGCCCTGTTTTTTAGTGCACTTTTATCTTCGCTTAGAAAAAAGTAGGTAGTATCTTCTAAGCGAAGATAAAAATGCACTAAAAAACAGGGCTATTATTTGTGGCCAGCGAATTTTTAGAATATGGCGTAGACAGCGATTCACAAAAGCCTACAATTTCCTCGGGATGGTATGCGTGACCTTACAGGCTTCTAAACATTAATACCTATAATGCTAATGCTGGATTTATATGTTTGTATAGCTTAGGCTAGGTATATGGGGTATGTTCTTCCTGTTTCGTACGCCAACTTGATCTAAGTCCAGTTCTACTTTCATGTACAACATGAGTTACGGTCCTCCTCTACTGTCTCTACTGTACCGCCATCTTTCGGGGGGGGGGGGGTTATAAATTTTTAGTGCTGGAGCATTGGTGTTCCTTCACTACAAATGACCTATAGCTTCCCAATTCGTTACTTACTTCCTGAGTCCTGAGACCTGTAACGTCGTCGGTGAGTTTCCCCTTGCGGGGCATAGGGCCTCCACAACTCCTATTCGCCATCGTGTACGGCTTCTGCAGATGAACCTCAGCTCTCTCAAACTCTTCCTCATTTGTGTTGATTCCTCTTTCACCCTTCTTCGCCCAGTACTTCTAGGTCGGCCCAATAGTCTACCTTGCTGCGTGAGAGAGTTCCATTGCATCGCTTGACTGGGAATGCACTCATGACCTTTTTATAGCGTATGTCCAATCTACTACCATTTCTGTTTTTGTAATAATGAGTCGATGGTGTCATGATCTGTCTTCGTATGAAGTTCATTATTGGAGATACGGTTAGGGCAGAAAAATGCTCCGCAGACATGTATTCACGAACGTTTGCAGCTTTCTTGTGGCAGCGGGTGTTACTTTTCAAGTGGGGCATCCATAAAGAAGCACGGATGGTCTAAGTTATAGAGTTGTTTCTTCATATGTTCGACAGCATTCCGAACGCAGCCTTTGCTTTCCCAATTTGGCTGATAATATCTAGTTCGGTCCCACCATCAATAGAAACAATACTCCCAAGATATTGAAAAATCTCTACCATTTCTACTAATTGCTCAGAGATATCTACTTGGGTTGGTGAGGAAGTTCCAAGGCTGATCCTTTTTTTTTGTATTGATTTTAAGCTAAACGGTTTTAGCTTCTCTCTCCCATGCTGGTTGTCGTTTGATGGAAATCCATGATCCTATGAAGGAGTAAGCAAACGTCATCCGCGTAGTCCAGATGTTTGAGGTGTGATTTCAGATTCCACTGAACTTCTCCATTTGCAGTCGACAAAGCTGCATGCAGCACATCACTTATCACCAACAGGAACAGTATTGGTGACAGTATACAACTCTGTCTTACTCAACTTTGAAATTCAAACTCCCCATTAAAGATTCTTTTATGGAGAACTTGAGATTTGGATCTATCATATATTTGTTTTTATAATAGAAATCAATTTATCCGGGATGGCCCTCCTGCGCAAAGCAAACCAAATAAATTCTCTATTGACACTGTCACACGCTTTTTCCAAAGTCGATAAACAGCAGGTGAAGTGGTGATCGATATTAAACGCATTGTTCGATGATGGTCCGCAAGTTGTTGATTTGGTCCACACAGGAAGATCCAGTGCGAAATCCTGCTTGCTCGGTGTCAAGCGTATGTCTACGAGGCGGTCTTTTATTCGCTCTGGGACGATTTTGGCTAATACTTTGGTTACAGCAGGCATCACGCTCCAGTTTTCGCACTGCGTAAGGTCTCCTCGAACTCTAAATGGTTTAACGAGTGAGAAAGAGTTTTACAAAATTCGTGTGGCATCACAACGGGCCAACTTTGGTCTAAGTGTGTCAGTATTGATCACTGACAGCCAATTCTACCTAACCTAAGGTCTCCTTTCTTTGGGAAGTTGAAAATCATTCCCTTTTTAAACTCCTCAGGAAAACTCTCTATTGCCCAGCTTTCTTAGTGAATGAGTGCAGGAGTTCACTCGATGTTGTTGGAGTTGCTCGTAAGAGCTTTGCGGGAATATTGTCAATTCCAACCACGTTGTTGTTCTTCAATGTTCTGATTTCAGCCTTTGCACATTTCATTGAATTACATTTTCTCTCAATTCCCCACAACTCCCAACACATGAATGGTCGCAGCCTCAGACACGGCAACCTTCTATCCTCCACGATCCCGAGCACGCTGCTTCCCACTCATCTAGACCAAGCTTTCTGGCATCCACGATAGCTTGGGCTTAAATCCAGAGGCTATGTGTTCTTTGTTTTCTCGATTCTGGCACACAGGACCAAATATGTATCCGTCAAAGAGTTTTTCTTTCCAAAGAGCCCAGTATCAGCTCTCCCTTTCTGCCTATCGCCCAATATAAGGGTTTGTAGTGCAGTTCGTCTTTCGAATGAGGAGTTTTGAACCCATTTGTTGCGCCAAACTGAATTAGCACCTGTAATTCTCTGCTAAGATATCGTTCGTGGGATTAATGTTTACTCCAAGGTTCATGAACTTATTAATAACTTCGAAGCTGTTGCTATAAACAGTAAAATTTTGTTCTAGCCTGGTTGATAAATATTTCACTGTTTGCTGATAGCATATGCATGTCCTCGTTTTCTTTTAGACCAACAAGTTTTGCTTGTTCTTCAATTTCCGTGAAAGACTCTATAATGCCTTATTAGGAACGGCTGATGACGTCTATGACTCCAGAAAAAGATTGAAGAAATCACATTATAGCGCATCTCCTTGTCGAAACCCTCCGTAGGTTTGGAATAGTTGGGATAAGCTCTTCCCGAAATGCACTTTGCACAGCGTATTTGCCAAAGCCATGTGAAACAGCTGAATCAGTATTGTTGGGATTCGGAGTTCAGCCGTCGCCATATAGAGCTCCTGAAGATGAATGCTATCTTAAGCAGATTTGAAGTCGATGAATAGACGATGAGTTTTGACTTGACATTTATTGATCTTCGCCAGGATTTTCCTGAGAGTCAAGATTTTGTTAATGGTCGATGCCCCTGGCCAGAAGCCACACTGGTACTTGCCAATTAAAGTGTTGCAGAACGACCTAAGACACTCACACAGTACATTGGATAGGATGTTGTATGCGATATTTGTCAGGGATATGCCTCGATAGTTCTTGCAAGACATACGAGTAGGATCGTCGTTTATGTAGATGAGATACTTGGAACTGATACACCAGTCATCGGCATGCTTCCTTCCATCCAAACTTGCTTAGTGATTTGATGCAATTACCCTTTCAACACATTCTCTCAGTGCTTGTGAAGAACTCCACTTATAAACCATTTGGTTCCGCGGTCTTGTTGTTCTTAAGCTTCTTTATAGCTTAGTCAACTTCTTTAATGGGGAGTGGAACTGGGTCCTCATTGGCTGGAGGTGGGTTCTCTACTTGTTCTTTTTCTTGCTCTACCTGATGCCCATTTTGCAGCTGCTGAAAATACTGCTTGAATACATCTACTATTCTTTGTGCTTCGATGACTAGGTGACCTTCACTGTTTTGAAGAGCTTCCGTTCTGGCCAGTTACTTGACTTTCTTATAAAACCCCCGGGTGTTGTTTCGATCACGAGACTTTTAGATCTAATTGAGCCGGAAGCTACGTACGCCTTCTTCTTTCTGCTCAGGGTCTTCCTCTCCTCTCCTTTCCCTGCTCAATACTCCAATCCCGCTGCTCTTGTTTAGCGTTGCAGCATATTCTCATGTGCATTTTCTAATTTCAACTTTTTCAGCTGTTCGCATTCATCATCATACCGCAAGTTCTTCTTCGGGGTGGTATAAAATTCTCGCTCAAGTGCTCTCTCTAGGCTCTAAAAACCCTATGTATGCTATAGCGACCAACGCTGGAATTGTTCTATAAAGCAGTTCTCAGTTTCTTTTCATTTGACAGTTGAGATCAAAATCTTGCCATAACAAGAAAATGGTCAGAGTTGACGTTTTTCCCTCGAAAAGGTGTGATGCCTTGCTTCAATTAGCACATCGTCGATTTGTTTGACATATCGAACATTTGGGGATACCAAGTTGCTTTGTGAATTCTTAGTCATGGTAGCCTATATTGTTACTTTTCACCGTATTACGAGCTTCCGAAATCTGTATTAGTCGGAGGAAGTTATCATATATGTCTCTTCGTGAAGGCTGTACTTACCAATTAATCCGTCAAAGGTGTCTTCATTTCCAATTTCCAATTGAGGTCCCCGATAAAAATTTTTACATCGTACTCCAGGCAGGCTGCTTAAGGTTTGTCCAGGAGGTCATAAAGCTCATTAATTGCAGGAGTTTCACCTCTATTTTGAGGGACGCGGAATTTTTGGTAAATAAACTAATTGGGTGGCGCCACAGTTCGTGGAGCACCAGGGCCTAGTGACTTACAACTCTCTACCATTGTAAGTGCGTTTTGTTGGCAGGAATGGAGTTTTTTTTGCCGAGTCCGAACGGCAAAATGAGAAGCACTTTTTCAAGACAAGTATACTCTTGGAGAATTTGTCAGTTCCTCGTAAGAAGCAGTGTCTCGGATAAAAAATTTCTGTTTTTTTAGGTGGCACGGCTGGGAATCAGACCCACACCTTCAGCATGACAGTCCTACGCACTAACCATCATGCCACCAGGTACTAATCGTGGAATTATTGGTACTATGTACTTATTGGACCAATTTGCGGTTTTGTATTTTATAGTGGCGTTAATTTCGTCATCGTTTTCCTTGTCAACTTGTAACATGAGCGAAAAATATTAAGAGTTTAGCTGAGCTTCTTTTGACTCGTGCAAACTGGTTCCACCAGAGACGTCGCAAGAAGCAGCCAGTATCATATTACTCCTTCGATCAAGACTATCGCTGCTGTTTCCGAGGACGTTCGAAAAAGTATACAAAAATTCGACGAAGGCAAAGAAGATGTTCCTTGTAAAGCCCAAACCGTTCGCCACTTGCTGCTTGCTGACCCTAAAGTGATGCTAATTTACTCCAATTGTCTGTTAAACCTGGTGCAAGAAGAGGACGAAGCCCATTTCCACTTAGGTAAGTAGTTATATTATTTCTGTGGAAAGGGAACCTCAATGAAGTGCTATCACTGTAGCGCCACCTTTAGTAAGTAGTACATGCTTAAACGGAATACGGTAGAAGCTAAGGGCATGAAGATGAAATGTTTCAAATGTCGTTTTTATACAAAACAAACAGAGAAAAAAGTCGATAACTTTTTTGGAACATCACCCTTCTACCTTTAGGGGGAAGGAAGGGAAAACTAATGGAATATTAATTATCATATCTTGAACCAACTTACACAACTCCCCGTATCACGAACTTTTGTCGCGCTATCCCATCTCATCACATTGTGCTTGTGGACTTGTAGGTTCTACCTTGTATACACCGCACCTTTATTGTTAAGATAAAAATGGCAGTAAATACAAGACTATTTTACAACAACTAAATGGTTTTGGCTAGAAATTTCCTAGCCAAGCTTTTACTTAAAAACGAATTTATTATAGCAAAGTATCAAAAATCGATTTCAACGTTACTAAAGTTAGGTACTTTCTCACTGAAACACCGTACTTCTTGAGAAAACTTCAAGAAAAAATATTGTTTTTTTTTTTCATGAAATATCTTATTAATAATTAAGCTATTTTGAGAAAATCACCTTTATTTGCTTGTTCAACTTTAATACCACCCTCACTCTTCGAACACGATACTCGTTTGGTAAACGTATGTTTTGAAACACGCTCCAACTATACAAAAACCATGCTAAATAGAAAGAAGAACAAAAAAAAACAATAACCCAAAGAACTGAGCAATTTGCAGAGCTTACCTTAAGCAACATCCCTCTTATTCGTGTGCCTGATGCTGGTCATTAATCCCAAGGCTCGCATTGTTTCGTGAATTTCCTGAATTCCATTCTATCTGATGGCCAACTACAGCAGAACAACCATATTCATATACGAAACAAAAGAAATCGCACGAAGTGCCTCCCCCTAATCTCCTCTCTTTCCAAAGGACTCAGACTCTCATCCCATTGTTTAGATCAGGATGATGATATTAAGGAAAAAGTTATCCTTCTTCTATGTATTTGCCATTTTCCTTTTTCGGTTTCGTTTATATTTGTTTCGGAAATATTTTATTTATGAAACAATTCTCACATTTGTTTCGAGTCTTTTTCCTCGTTCCGTTTCGTACGTATTTTGAACTTGTTGTGTTTTTGTCTGAAGAAGCTCTGAAGTAATTTATGCCTCGAGTTGGTATTAAAACAAAAAATAAAAAAACGAAACGTGTTCTTGAATCGAATGTGTTTTTTTTTCTTATTTTTAAAAAAGGGAAGTAAAAAGTTTGTATTCTTCTTTAAATTTAAGAATCAACAAGAAATCAAGTTTTCGAACTTTTTTGAAGCACGCACTCGTACCTATACTTTGTACTCCCTATACCTACTGGTCGTTAAGGGTGTGTATGGAAGGTGTGGGTAGCAGCGGTGAACCTTATGGGGGTTAGATCCTAACACGCAACCTGAGTGGATATGCTTAGAAAATGAACTTTTTTTCAGGTCTGGGTATCAAATTTACACAATCCAAAAAGACACCTTCAAGGGGTTGGTTTGGCTGAAAAACATATAAATTCTCCTGAGTCTTTCTCTAACTGAAACAGAAAAAGGCAAACAATTCTGTTGACTGTAAGTTTTGTTGAGGAAACAAAAAAAAAAATGAAAATCACTTTGTTGCTCTCTGTTTCTTTGGGAGAATGCAATAGGTGGGTCTTCTAGAGATACCTTTACCTTGTTGAAGAGGGAAATGAAAAAGTTTATTACTTTCGTGGATGGATACTATGCTGATGATGATTCTGTACTTCAAAAATTTATTACAACGCGCCACGCTCTGTTCGGTGCCGAGTGCAGGCAAAAAAAAAAACAACGAAAAACTTGAAAAATCAGCAGCTGTATGGGAGTAATATCATTTTGGCTGGTTGGTATAGTAATTTAAATAAGTTATAAGGATACTGAACATTGATGGATGCTGCTTTGGTGTTGAATTGTTCATTTCGTTTGCCCGTGGGCAGTAATTTGATTCTAAGGAAGGAAACCTACATAAAAACGCCATTACTTATAGGTATTCAACTACTTCAATGTTATAATTTTGTTTTGTTTGAGAATAAACATGAGTCTCTTTAGAATTTTGAATACATTTTAAGGTTATGATTTATTCATTTGAGTTTGTCACGGGAAGGCTATTTTAAGAGAGACTCTGTGTATAAATTCGTTACATTTATTTCAAGCAAAGCTGACATTGATTAGGCCGTAAATGCGGCTCATAAACTCAGGATCAATTGTATGCTACATTGAAGACTTAAGAAAAGTACATAAAAGTATTAAACTATTATTATTTTGTAACACTTTCTTTCTCGTAATTTTCAATATTTTCAAAAACGAGAAAACATAAAATCATCCAGTTTTCAGTTTTTGATTAAGAATTAATTGGAGCAACGAATTTCAAAGAAAAAAAAATTTAAATATAATTTAACAGTTTTAAACATTACATTTAAATTTTTTTTTTTCAATTTTGAGTTAAAAACCCGTTTTTTTTTAAATACTATGCATAGATTAAGCTTGATTTAAAAACTAGCTAATAGAACAGAGCATTGACCAACTAACAATTTTGCCCCTATAATCTTCCAAAGAATCTTCTCATAATCATTTTAACCCAACTAACAATTTAACTTGTATAAGGTTCTATACAAGCTATTTTCGGACTGCTATAGAAACAGTAAAAGACCTTATGCAAGTCATTTTGGCGCATTTACGCAAGCTAATTAACTGCAATAAGACTTTTGTTGACAGGTCTTATAGCAGCAAATAGCTTTTCATGAACTGTTATTAGCTTGGCTGCACAAGCTATAGCTTGCCTTGGATGTTTATATAAGGCCTTACCCAAGCCATTCAATGACAGCTATTGCCAATAGTTTGCCTTGGATGTTTACATTAGGCCTAACCCAAATTTATTTTGCATAATCAATAATATACGCTGTCGCGATTCGCGAAAATCTATTTTGCCATCGAGAGAAAAAAATTTTTTTTTGCAAAGCTGATTCTGAAATTTAAAAAAAAAAATATTTTTGTATCCGTTTTTTATTTTATTTTTCTGATGTTGTATTTTTTATTGCATTTTATTTTATTGTATATTTTTCTCCTCAGTCAGCTTCCGAAACCTTTTTTTCTGTATTCTATAATGATTGAAATGTTAGTTTAATTATAAAAATGAAAAGTTTTTTTTACCTGGGATTTGAACTCGATTCCTTCTTCATATCAGTCTAGCACTTTTTTTTTTTTTTATAAATTCAATTTTTATTTTTCCATTTTCTTAAAACTATCTTAAAGCTAGACAAAAATTCATAAAAACAAGCCTACTTATCAATATCTTACAACTAACTTACTGGCCCCATTCGGGCGCTCTAAGTTAAACTAATAACTAAATGCTAATGCCTTTCGGCCTAAGAACTATCTTAAAACTAGAATCCATATCGGTTTTATTTTTCACCGAGAAGAATTTATAAAAAAACTCGGTATCTTTGTCTTTATTTTTTTGTTTTATATAAAACTTATAAACTAAATAAAACTAAATTAAATCTAATTAAACCTTATTAAAACTAACTAAAACTAATTACAACTAATTAAAACTAATTAAAACTACTATAAAACTACTTACAAACTACTTACAGACTACTTACAAACTAGAACAGCCACAGCAAGCATTTTCGGGTTTTTATAATTTTTTTGTGTTTTATATATTTTTTTTTTTTTTTTTTTTGGTGCCACCCTGACTGTCCCTGCTTAAAACTAACTACCTAAACCTATGTAAGTCGGCCATGGCATAGAAAAATGCAGTCAACTTTTAAATATCCGAAAAATCTTCGTGTTCAGGTTTCAACCACCAGAACTGGTTCTCCTGCTTTACCCTATCTCTTCGGTCCCGATCGGACACAGTCCTACTGAACCGAAGGTGCTCCGCTCCGTCTTGTGCGAGGACGTCTCGATCATAAAGGAGCCGCCGATCCACAGTTCTACGGTCGACGTGGTAGATTAGCGGAACCGCCGCTCTATCCTGGATCAGCCCTCGACTGTCTAAATAGAGGAATGCATCGTGCGGAATAAAGCCGCTTAGACGCACACTCTCGTAATAGTCGTTTTTACGGTAATAAGCCCCAAAAATTAAGCTGTTGGTCGAGGACATTGCTCTTGCAATGTGACCTCGAATAAGCTTCAGCAAGAAATTATCTATCCTGTTTATGTTGGCACCGTTGTATAGAACCAGGTTGGAATAATAATGTTTGTACTCCGACTCTGGTGTTCTGTCAGAAACGAGTTTAGACGCGGCATGAATGGTGTCATGTCCCGCCTTAAAACCGAACTGATTATCCGGTATGATATTATTGTCCTCTGTCCACTAAGACAGAGCTCTATTAATAACTTTTTCGAATACCTTGCTGATACTCGGAAGAAGACTAGCACTCTACCACTATGCCAATTTGATGTTGAGAAAAACATAATCAAAAGTGAATAAGTTGATACCATATACTTCACGTTCACGCTACCTCCTAACGTTACGCTTGTAAAAATTCTCACTTGTCTTTGGTAGGTTCCAGATCTTTTAAATTTTTGCCAATAATATTTGTTAACATTTTTAGTACTTTCTTTACGCAACTGCCCCTTTTTCTCAAACAGAGGGAAAAAGAACCCCCTCCGATGGTAAAAAATGCTTGTTTTGAACTGTTCTAATAAAAACCAATATAATTTCTAAGCGCTTAAGTTATCGTAATCTCTCCTAAAAAAAAGTTATCCCACCCTGGTCTTCCCCGTTCGGACCTATATTTAATGTTATACTTACTTAATCACTTATCCGGCTCCCGATCCATGGAGGGTCTCTGCCTGAGATATTGCGGTCTTCCATCGGTTGCGGTCCCTAGCACGATTCTTCCAGTCGTCGAGACCATTGCTCTTGCGTCTGTAACCGCCTGGTCCCTGTAGCGGAGGTTTGGTCTTCGTGGTCATCTCGAACCTGGCGGCTGGGACTCGAAGATTTTCTTGGCTGAAGCGTTGGTGTCCATTCGCTCGATGTGGCCGAGCCAGTGTAGTCGACGTGTTTTGGCTCTTAGACTTCATCTTCATCTTGGTACAGCTCCTCCTCCATTCATCCTCTTCGCATATAGGACCAAATAATCACCGAAGAATTTTTCTCTTGAAAGTGCCCAGTATCAATTCCCCTTTTTTACTTATCGTCCAGCACTCGGCGTCGTCGTAGAGTTAAACTAGTAAAATTAGTGTCTTGTATTGCGTGCACTTTGTCTTACGAGAAATGAGTTTTGAACCCAATTGTTAGGCAAAACCGAAGTAGCAAGGGTTCACTAGGGTAATTCTTCGTCGCATTTCCAATAAAGTATCGTTCGTGGAATTGATGTTTGTTTCCAGGTAGGTGAGCTCCTTGACTACCTCGAAATTATTGCTACCAAAAGTGACGTTTTTTTCTAAGCGATGGACAAATGAGGCACTGTGTGTTGATATCATATACTTTATTTTGTCCTCATTCACTTCAAGACCAACGCGTTTCGCCTGTTCATCAATAGCTGTGAGTGCTCCTAATACAGCTCACTTGGAGCGGCCAACGATGTTGATGTTGTCCGCATAGCCAAGTAGTTGAGAAGACCTGGGCCCAGATCACGTAGCACGATTCGATTGAACGATCGTCGTTTTGACTGTAGCTGTCTCTATTCACATCTACAGGGAAATATAGAGAGAGTAATAGTCAAAACGATGATCGTTCAGTCGAATTGTGTTACGTGATCTGGGCCCTGTTGAAGATAGTGCCTTCCAGGCTAACACCACTCTTGTGCACTATCTGCGCCAGGACTAGATTGCAGAAATCACATAATAGCGCATCTCCTTGTCTGAACCCTGTACAAGTTTGGAATAGCTCGGATGATGATTTGCACGTTGCACCGCATATTTTGTCATGCGGCATAGTTGGATCAGTATTTTTCGGGATCCCGAGTTCTGACATCGCCAATAGAAGCTCTTGGTGACTTATGCAATCATGTGCGGCTTTGAAGTCGATGAATAGATGTTGGGTCTCGATTTGAAATTCGTTGGTCTTTTCTAGAATTTGTCTCAATGTGAAGATTTGGTCTATCGTTGATTTGTCTGGCCTGGAACCCACACCGGTACGTGCCGATCATAGTGTTGCAGAAAGGTTTTAGACGCTCACATAGTACGTGGGATAGGATCTTGTAGGCAACATTAAGCAGAGATATGCCTCTGTAGTTGTTGCAGGACATAGGATCGCCTTTTTGTAGATTGGGCATATGGAGCTATTTGACCAGTCGTCGGGCATACTTTCCTCCTCCCAGACTTGGTTGATGAGCTGGTGCATGCACCCTACCAGGACATCTCCTCCATACTTGAAGAGTTCCACAGGTAGGCCATCCGAACCGGGGTTTTTGTTATTCTTAAGCTTGTGGATGGCTTTCTTAACCTCTTCAGTACTGGGCACTGGGACTGGATCCTCATTGATTGGTCTCATGCTTCTTTGATCTCCTGTTGCTTCCTCTACATAATGCCCACTTTGCAGTTTCTGAAAATGCTGCCTAAACACGTTCACAATTCTCTGTGCTTCGGTGACTAGGTTCCCTTCGCTGTTTGGAAGAGCTTACGTATGGGTCCTATAACCAGATTCCAGTTGCTTGGCTGTTTTGTAGAACCGGTGGGTGTTGATGGCGGTGCTAGACTCCTCGAGATACCTGAGCTGAGAGGCTGCGGATGGTCTTTTCGTTCTACGCAGGGTTTTTTCTCTTTCCTTCTTTTTTCACGGTACTCCTCTCTTGCTGCTCTTGTTTTCCGTTGCAGCATTTAGATTCGTCTCCTGCTTTCATACCATTCATTCATCATCTTTTTTTCTATGGGTTTGATAACCTATTGTGGTCTCGGCTATCTCCTTAATGATGTCGCGATACTGGTTCCACTGGTTGTTGACGCTTGTGGCTGGGGGTACGGCAGAGATTTTACTCGTCAATTGCTCACTGAAGTCTCTGGATTTCCCAGATGTACTAAGGCATGCAATTTTGGATTTCTTCCTCTGGGCGGTCTTCGTGCTCTTTTTGTTGGGCAGTCGAGCTCTGAACTTTGTCACACCAAGAAAATGGTCAGAGTCCACGTTTGCACCTCGGAAAATTCGCACGTCCAAGATTGAATGGTGGTTCGACCACCTGGAGATTGCCAAGTTGCTGTGTGTATCCTTCGCGTGGAGAACCTAGTGGTACTTCTGACCGTATTACAAGCTGCAGCAAAGTCAATTAGTCAGAAACCGTTATATGATGTTTTGGAAGGTGACCCTTATGCGGATCACAGCCAGGCGATCGCTAATTGGCTTAAAATCGATGACTTTCGATCTGAGTCGATTTCCCACGACGAATCCGCATCCTAACATGTGCAGTCTTTGATGACAGCTGTTATAAATGTCGCAAACTTTGCTTTTCGTTATACCTGATCCTATCCATCGTATCTCCTGGATCGCGGTTATATTTGCCTTGTACCGTGAGAGTGTCCTTACTTTCCAAGTGCATACTCGTAGGTCATAGTCCATTTTCGTTCCGGGTCTGGTTGCCATTTGAGGGGGCCGTTATCCGAGGCTTCATGCGTCTCTCTCATAACAATTGGTTTTTTTTTTTACTGTGGTCGGGTCGTTAGCCGAACGCACTAACCTCCAATCTGTAGGGCCATGTTACAATTCTTTCCTTGATCAACATTCGCACTTACAAGTTTTGCAAGTCAAGTCATAAAGCCAAGACCAGTGTCCGGCTGCTACCAACAAGGAGGTATTGTAAGCACTTAATGTATAGAAAAAGATACAGTTCAGACACCAAAGACAGACAACCAACTGTGAAAATTTCATCAAATTTGTTATAGCCGTTTCCGAGACACCAAACGATACTACCGAAAGTATCAGTTAATTTCGGTTCAATAAGTAAGGTACCGGCACGGTATCATTTCGGTTTCCGATACCGATACCAAACGAGACCGAGACTTTTCTCGTATAGTGGCCAGCCATACATACATATAATGTATACGCTTTTAATAAAACAATACATTTCAAATTCTTCGAAATTGTTCCATTTTTATTGCTTTACAGTCCAACTTCTCTCCTACACATACCAATCCTTTTCTTCCTTCAGGTTACAGGATAAAATATATGATATTTAAGGTACTCAAGTCCACCTCCATCAAAATTGCACAACACCAGCACAGGTCTTCGGCTATAACAACCGCGGCCATAATAATCATCAATCCCATATGTGTCCTTTTACATATACCACCAGACCGGCAAAAATTTCACTTGAAGGAAATTTATTACACTTCAAGGTGTATTAACGTGATAAGATATTCACCTTTCATGTTGGAAACGTGCTCCTGTTTCCTTATACCTGGTGACGTTTCCATGATCCTTTGAATTGCTCCTCGCTTCATGCATTTGACTGTGATATAATATTCTACAAAGCTTTTATTGATTTTTCCTGCTGACTGCCGCCACCGCTCCGTTGCCGTGTGTTGTTTTTGGTATTTTAATTCAAGAACGCGGTTGTGTTTCATGTGCAAACATATTTTCCAGGCGATTCCCCCAAGTACTATAGAAACCACCATTTGAGGTTTATTCTTCAACTACATCAGCTCCACATAATGTATTATGTTTTCAAATAAAAGAAACAACAACAACAACAAACAAAAAAAAGGCTTCCTTTTTTCCAACAACCACGACGACTATGGACGGTCATGTTATTTATATTGTTGGTAAATTTTAGCACAGTAGTGGTTCGCTATACCATTCTGGAAGAAGCTTCACAGAAATTATTAATGATGCGATAACATTTGATAAATTACACTCTTGGCGCATAAACATCTTAACGGTGGTTTCATACATATTGATATAAGGAAGCAAATTCTTCAAGTTGAGGGTCTTTCGGAGAACTATATAAATAAATATCATCACGCCTACAATTTGTTGTTTTATGAGCTGGATAGTGGATACCCTTAATTTTGAAAAAGGATGCAGTAATGATATGAT
This sequence comes from Dasysyrphus tricinctus, assembly GCA_963921185.1. Lineage (NCBI taxonomy): Eukaryota > Metazoa > Arthropoda > Insecta > Diptera > Syrphidae > Dasysyrphus > Dasysyrphus tricinctus. The sequence continues at coordinate 189,709,396 of OY992532.1, read as the reverse complement.
TTTGACTTAAACTAGACAAGACTATAACTAATATATGTTAGGCAAGTGAATACGACTTTGGAAACACACACATTAATGAGATAGAATCATTTTTCATCTTATTTTTGGGTATTCATCTTGAAAGGATGTATGTAATTTAAGGGAAAACTCTTAGCTCTATGAATATGAAGATTGATAGAATATACAGAAGAAAAATCAATCATTTCCTTAAATATCGAAGTGAACAATTTTTAAATCAAAAACTACATCTATGAACCTACAGCACGTTTAAGATTTTACGTCTGTGAAGTTAGTATTAGAGCAACTTTCACCTATGCAAATGGGACCTTGAGAAGAATTTGCAAATTTACGTTTCTTTTTGTATTTCAAGAATAGGCTAGGTCTTTACTGTGGAAGTTTCTAGCATGCTTGGTTCTTGACATACCCGATGTGAATTGCTAGGCTATTGAATAAATGAACCTACTTTTTAAAAAGCAACAATTACGTTCAAGTGTTTATATTATTACATATGTTTACTTAGGGCATAGACATGCTTTAAACCAAAAATGCTACTAAATACACAAATGCGTTTTTGAGAGAAGGCTCACACAGGCAACTTTTCAATATGCTTGGTATAACTCGGAAACTAAGTTGAGTTTGGAAATTTTTCATTTACAACTTATTGTTCAAAATTAAATTTCCTGGCGAAATTGATGGTTTTAAAATTTGTTTAAAAAATTTAGGAAGAGAAAGTCAACAAAACCCCACGAAAAAAAAATCGAAAATTCGAAGATTTCTAAATTTTTAAATAAATTGAAAATAACTTTTTTTGGAGCAAGAATGGTAGCAAAAACTGTTCAAACAAAATAAAGAAGAGGTGAAAAGCTTTAGAGCCATTTTTTTCACTAATGCTCAACTTGAGGCAAACTCTCAAGTTGACCAACTTGAGAGTTGACTTCAACTCGAGAGTTGAAACGCAAGTTGAAATTCCTTTTTATTCACTAATTTTTTTCTCAACTCCCGAGTTGAAAATCTAAAGTTGATCAACTTCCCATTTGAAAAAAATCCCTGCGATATTTTTAAAAATAATTCAAGAACTGTCATTTTAATATTTTAATTTGAAGAAATTTGGTCAATTAAACAGATTTTTCTCAAGTTTTGTGTGTTATTTTGTGTGAGATTGGTTTGTTTGAAGCCATTCTGTCAATCAAACTGATTTTTTATTCAAGTTTTGTGTGTTGTGTTATTTTGTGCGTGAAATTTGTTTGTGTATTGTATAAGTAGGTATAAAAGTTTTAAAAATATTGCCTGAAAAAGTCAAAAGATGCCTAACAAAAGAAATCCTTGTTAAGGTTGTTGGCACGTTCCATAATTTTTGTTTTGAGTATAGGTATGTACCTAGGTATACATACAAATCTTCCCCAAAGCGCTACTTATAGCGCGTGGATTCAGGTAGAAAAAATACAAGTAATTGCAAAAAATCCATAGGTCCATAGAAAAAATTTATAAATATGTTATGCGTGGTGTTTTCCAGCCAATTTTCTCAATAATAATGGTAATAATTGTTTCCGAACATTATATGAAGAGCACGTATCTGAAACAAAATATTTGTATGCATTTACAAAAAGACAAAAAAAAAACAATATTTCTATGTCAGCTCTAAAGTTTGCTCTGCCAACTTCTACTTTTTCCGGAAGTTGAGAAAATCAGAAGTTGATCAACTCTAGAGTTGAAAATCGGAAGTTGAAAACGTCAACTTTGAGTGAATAAAAACAAATTCACAAGTTGAAAATAAAAATCCTCAAGTTATGTTCAACTTTGACTGAAAAAAATCGCCCTTAGTATACTTACTTACTTATCCGGCTCCCGATCCATGGAGGGTCTCTGCCTGAGATATTGCGGTCTTCCATCGGTTGCGGTCCCTCGCACGCTCCCTCCAGTCGTCGAGACCAAGCGCTCTTGCGTCTGTGACCGCCTGGTCCCTATAGCGGAGGTTCGGTCTTCCTGGTCGTCTCGAACCTGGGGGCTGGGATTCGAAGATTTTCTTGGCTGGAGCGTTGTTGTCCATTCGCTCGATGTGGCCGAGCCAGTGTAGTCGACGTGTTTTGGCTCTTTGGACTACATGCACATCTTGGTACAGCTCGTACAGTTCACTATTGAATCTTCTCCTCCAATCGCCCTATTCGCATATAGGACCAAATGTCCGCCGAAGAATTTTTCTCTCGAAAGTGCCCAGTATCAATTCCCCTTTTTTACTTATCGTCCAGCACTCGGCGCCGTAGAGTAGAACTGGTGAAATTAGCGTTTTGTATAGCGTGCACTTTGTCTTTCGAGAAAGGAGTTTTGAACCCATTTGTTTGGCCAAACCGAAGAAGCAGCGGTTCGCTAGGGTAATTCTTCGTTGGATTTCCACTAATGTGTCGTTCGTGGAATTGATGTTTGTTCCGAGGTAGGTGAACTCCTTGACTACCTCGAATTACTGCTACCAACAGTGACGTTTTGTCCTAGGCGATGGACAGATGAGGCTTTGTTTGTTGATAGCATATACTTTGTTTTGTCCTCATTCACTTCAAGACCAACGCGTTTCGCCTGTTCATCAATAGCTGTGAATGCTTCAAGTACAGCTCTCTTGGAGCGGCCGATGATGTCGATGTCGTCCGCATAGCCAAGCAGTTGAGAAGACCTGTAAAAGATAGTGCCTTCCATGTTAACACTACTCTTGCGCACTATCTGCTCCAGAACCAGGACTAAGTTGAAGAAATCACATGATAGCGCATCTCCTTGTCTGAACCCTGTACACGTCTGGAATAACTCGGATGAGCTGTTACCCATTTGCACGTGGCACCGCGTATTTTGTAACGTCATGCGGCATAGCTGGATCAGGTTTTTCTTGATCCCGAGTTCCGACATCGCCAATAGAAGCTCTTGGCGACTTATGCTATCATAATGCGGCTTTGAAGTCGATGAATAGGTGGTGGGTCTCGATTTGAAATTCGTTGGTCTTTTCCAGGATTTGCCTCAATGTGAAGATTTGGTCTATCGTTGATCTGCCTTACCTGAAGCCACACAGGACCGTGCCGATCATACTGTTGCAGAAAGGTTTTAGACGCCCACATAGTACGTTGGATAGGATCTTGTAAGCAACATTAAGCAGGGATATGCCTCTGTAATTCTTGCAGGACATATGATCGCCTTTTTTGTAGATTGGGCATATGGAGCTATTTGACCAGTCGGGCATACTTTCCTCCTCCCAGACTTGGTTGATGAGCTGGTGCATGCACCCTACCAGAACGTCTCCTCCATACTTGAAGAGTTCCGCTGGTAGGCCATCCGAGCCGGCGGATTTGTTGTTCTTAAGCTTGTGGATGGCTTTCTTAACCTCTTCAGTACTGGGTGCTGGGACTGGATCTTCATTGACTGGTTTAATGCTTCTTTGTTCCCCTGTCGCCTCCTCTACATAATGCCTGGAAATGCTGCCTAAACACGTCTACAATTCCCTGTGCTTCGGTGACTAGGGGGGGGGGAAAGCTTTAGTATGGCATGTTCAAAAAGTCATTTTTTTTTCAAAAATTGACAGAGATATACTGATATACCCATTCAAACTTTACCATTTCTTATAATTTTGCGCAGTTTTGGGCCGAAAGCCTCTTTTTCGGTACAACATGGCTAATTTAACCTTCGTAAAAATATTCGAACTTCGAAATCAAGGTTTTGATCAAATATGACATAAGAATTAAGGAGAATAGCAAAAAAGGAGGTACCTTAGCCCTAAATTTAATTTCTCCGGCTATTTTTTAGATGCTTCGAGACCTACTGACTTAACGGTTAGGCTGATTAATATGAGATGTAGTACTGGGTGCACGTTATATTAAAGGAAAATGGGCATAATTGTATAAGCAACATTCCATCGTTGTAACATTTTATGTTTTATATCATTGAAAAAGTCTCAATGAGAGTTATTTTTGTTGTAAAATAAAAGTCTGCATCTCGTGCACGGAGAGTGTTATAACCCAATAACTGTTGCACTGAACTATAAATCTTTCCCTGCAAAAATTGCGTCCTAAGTGTAGTGACACTTACTGACCAATATCATTAGAAAGGTCTCAATGAGTGTTATTTTTTGTTGTGTTGACTTAAGTCTGTATCTGCTGCAGGAAAAGTGTTATTGCTCATAATAGCTGTTGCATTGCACTATAACTCTTTCCCTACACAAGTTGCTTCACAAAAGTGTTGTTACACCTTCTGACCTATAGGTATGATTGAAAAGGTTTAAATGAGTGCTATTTCGTGTTGTGTGTAGTATCTCGTGGCTTGATTGTTAGTGCGTAGGACTGTCATGCCGAAGGTGTGGGTTCGATTCCCTGCCGTGCCACCTAAAAACAGAAATGTTTTATTCGAGGTACTGCCTCTTTCAAGGAACTGACAAATCCTCCAAGAGTATACTTGTCATGAAAAAGTGCTTCACATTTAGCCGTTCGGACTCGGCAAAAAACTGTAGTATAAGTCTGTATCTCGACCAGGGCAAGTGTCATAGCCCAGTAATTGTTAGAGGTGTTATAGCGCAGTGCAATTGCCTAGCAGTGTCCCCAGACTTTCATAACCTTTTTCCCCTGTATTTATCAGCAAACTCAATTTTGTTCCCCCAATCTCCAAAAAAATTCCCCTTTTTTTCCCCTAAACAAAATTTTCATGAACATGCATAGAAACAAAAATAAAAATTATATATTTCTTAACAGTTTTAATTTTAGTAATAGCCTTAAAGTAACATAGAAACATTAGTAATATTTGTACATTGTTTATGTAGGCACCTACTAGAAATAATTTCCTTTATTATAAAAAATAGTTAAAAACCAACTTCATATCTTCATTTACAAAATGCTAGAACATCTGAAGTTGATGCTGCAATTTCTTTTTCCTCCTGACATAGCAAGTCTTTGAATTCAGCAATAATTCCCATTGCTTCAAATATCTATTTCTGGATTTAACTTTCGAAACAAAGGAAAACCTTCAGAAACTTGAAACTTGTAAATGGGACATTACATGGGTTATTAACTTGCGAGATTAAAATTTAGAAGAGAATGTTTAGATTGAACTTTTTCTTTTTTGAATGAAGTTTGAAAATATTTTATAATGAGAATACGTTTGAATATTTAATTTTTATAAAAAATGTATTTAAAATGCTTCATTTAATAAGTTTGTCCTTTACGAATTTTTTCCCCTTTTTTAAGCTTGTCCCTCGATTTCCCCTTTTTCATTATAAAATCAGCAAAAGTGGTGCTTTTCCCCTCAATCTGGGAACCCTGTTGCCTAGACGAGATACAGACTTATGCCCATACGAAACATACTAGCACTCATTGAGACCTTTCCATTGATATAGGTATAGGTCACAACGTTAATTCTCCTTTGTCATGTAGTGCCTAGATATAGATTTTCCGGCAAAAACTGCAAAAAATGATAAGAAATAGTAAAGTTTGGAAGACTAACCCCAACTAACAATTTCACTCCTATATTCATCCATAAATGCTTTTCGTTTTCATTCATAACTCATAAAAGCTTTGCATAATACTACATATTGTTAAAAAGGCGACCTTTTTTTACTCCTATTGCACTTTAGTGGAGTTAATTTTACGAGTATAAGAGGTTTAAACAAAAAAATGTATATGTAAGTATATATAGGAATCGAACCCGGGGTCTTGATCGCTAACAGCTCCTTTAATGTCAGATATAAAATACATTGCATTTAATCGGAATCACTTTTATCTTGAATTGTTTCCCATGAGACAAAAACCTTGGGCTAGCATTCATATGAACAAATTTTGTTGAAGAAAAATATAAAATATGGTTATTAGAAGCCCATACCTATTGTTAAAACTAAAACATTATCTGACAATACAATACAAACATATAAAAACGTATTAAAACAAACTTACATAAGGATTGTATAACTATGATTGATGACTATTGAAGCGACAGCTCCCTAGTTATTTCACAAGAGTAATACAAGTATAGAGAGGTTAAGGAAACATTGGTTTATCGCTTCTATCACACTGAAACTATGTAAGAAAATATGTAAGGAATCAGTTTTACTCCTATAGCGTATTATTTCCCTTCAGACGGGTTACAGGAGTACTATAGCAACAAATAACACTTTAATGCCTGAAATGCGAAGCAATTTTGCTAGTTGAGTATATTTCTGTCAGTTTTAAACTAAAAAATCTTTTTGAACATGTCATATTTAGCCTCGAACCCCTACTTTATTTTGTGTAAACATGTCTTAAGTCTATCTTTGCTCTGAAAAAACGTACTCGAAATTTTGTTAAGAAATTAAATTTTTTTTTGTTTGTAGCTGGTTTTTGTTAATTTTCTTGCCTCATTTTACTAAAAAAAATATTAAAACTATCGATGTCGTTAGGAAATTTAATTTTGAACAAAACGTTTTAAGTGTTAAATTATCGAATTCGTTTTAGTTTCCCAATTATACCAAACATATTGAAAAATTTCCAGTGTGGATATTGCCTCCGAAATGCATGAGGGAATTTGGTAGCATTTTTATTTTTAAGCATGCTTATAAGTCCAGTCAAAATAGACATAAAAGTGTAAAAACCTAGCCATAATTCCGATAAGGCTGAAAATTGGTATAGACCTTCCTTTTTGGTGTGGATTCGTTTCCCAGCCGTGCCACATAAAAACAGAAATGTTTTATCCGAGGTACTGCCTCTTGCAAGGAACTGACAAATCATCCAAGAGTATACTTGTCATAAATAAGTGCCTTTCATCCATGTAGCCGTTTGGACTCGGCAACAAACTATAGGTCCCCTCTATTCCTGCCAACAACACGCACACAGGAATGGTTGAGAGTTATAAGTCACTAGGCCCTTGTTCTCCATGAGCTGTTGCGTCACCTAATTTATTTATTTATTTTCCTTTTGGCCTAACAAATCAACTGCAAAAAGTCCTTGGCAATCCCACTTGAATAAAAAAAGTTATTCAAGATCAAGTGTCGAAAAAGTTGTTTTTTGGCCTATTACTTCCAAACAGTTAACGTTATCCAAAAGTACTTTCTGCAAAGTTTGTAGATTATGTGATATTCTACAAAAAAAAATATTTTTGTTTTCTAAAATTCTTCACTCAAAAGATAAAGGTATTTTAAGAATTTGGTCAAAAGTCAGAAATAGTATTTTTTTTTTAAGTTATAGGCCAAAAATCTACTTTTTCGACACTTGACCTTGAATAACTTTTTATGCTCGAGTGGGATTGACAAGGACTTTTCGCAGTTGATTTTGTATGCCAAAAGATAGGTCAACACCAATTTTCAGGCTTATCGGAGTTTTGGCTAGGCTATCACAGTTTTGGTTGTTTTTATGACTCTCACAAGTTGTGACTTTAGGGGGAAAATACCAAAAAGTCACAAAATCAGTTTCACCGCTTCTTGTGACTTGTGAGGTATCAGTGATGATGGGGAGAATAGGGCTGTAAATGTCTATTTTTACTGGCCTATATACCCCAAACAAATATATTCAATAAGAATTACTCATGGACGTAATCGTTCCTTTCTACCTCTCATTTTCGGTATATTCCATAGCCTTCACCTTAAAGTAAATGTTCGATGATTTTATTTTCGTAACACGCCTAACAGTTCGTAAAACAATGGCTCGATTGCATGACAGATTGTCTGGAAGAGCATAGTTTCCCGAAGTGGAGACTTCATTTGGTCATCTTCATTATTGGCCCTGGAGTTTGGTGTGTCCAATTCTCATTTGTATGGAAGAGAGAATGGCCTAAGAGGCACCGATTTATCACCTTAGACAAAATTTTGTTGGTCAAAAACTTTATTTTAGGGCATAGAAATTTGATTTTAAAGGGTTTTTTTTTATTTCAAAAAATGATTTTGGGAAATAACATCATCATCGTGTCCTGTAACCCCGGCTGGGGCATAGGGCGTCAACAAAACGTCACTATCCTTCACGGTCTGCTGCAAGGTACTTTATATGTGGCCACGTCTTTCTCTGGGATTCTGCTTCCGCTAAGACAGTTGATTTCCATGTTGTTCTTGGTCTTCCAACCCGCCGTGCACCCTGAGGATTCCATTCAAAGGACTGCTTTGCAATTTCGTTTGGTTTCCTCAGTGTGTGACCAATCCAACGCCATTTACGCTTTCTTATGTCGACGTCCAACCGCTCTTGACTTGTCCTGCGCCACAATTCCTCATTTGATATTATTTGTGGCCAGCGAATCTTTAGGATGTGGCGAAGACAGCGATTCACAAAAGCCTGCAATTTCTTCGAAATGATAAACGTGACTTTCCAGGTTTCACAAGCATATAACAGCACGGATTTGACATTGGATTCGAAGAATCTCAACTTAGTGTGTAAGGAGATTTGACTGGATTTCCAAATTGGGGACAGAGTACCGAAGGCAGCACGAGCTTTATTTATTCTACTTTTAACGTCCAGATCCGTACCACCGTTTGCAGAAACAATACTGCCAAGGTAGTTAAATTGTGCCACTACTTCAACTGGCGTCTCCTGTAAAATAATTCGCTGCTGTGTGGAGCGGCCTGTGAGCATTATTTTTGTCTTTTTGCTGTTAATTCTTAGACCACTCGACTCTCCCTTCACTTGCAGTGTTTGGCACATCCCGTTCAGCCCACTGATGTTATTTGCCAGTAGACATATGTCATCGGCATAGTCTAAATGACTGAGCCTTTCGAACGGTCTCCATTGAATGCCCTGTCGCTCAGCTGTACCAACACTGGCCGTCAATACGTCGTCCATCGCCAGCAGGAAGAGAATTGGCGATAAAACATCCCCTTGTCTCACACCCTGTTGCACTTCGAAGGAGTTGGATAGCTGCCCATTGTGCAAAACAAAACACCTTGCGTTGTTGTAGGACTCTTTAATAATGGCAACAATTTTTGGTGTTATTCCTCTACCAAGCAACGATCTCCATATACATTCTCGGTTAACTCGATCAAAGGCTTTCTCAAAATCCACGAACATGAGGTAAAGCGGTGATTGAAATTCCATCGACTGCTCGAGGACGATACGCAGGGTGTTGATATGGTCGACACACGATCGACCACTGCCACTGCGGAAGCCAGCTTGATGCCTCTTGAGTGTAGACTCGATTCTATCCTTTATTCGCTCGAGAATGATGGTTGCCATTAGTTTTGGGAAAACGGACAAAACCGTGATACCACGCCAATTGTTGCAATTCGTTAAGTCACCTTTCTTTGGCAACTTAACAATCACACCATCCTTCCAATCCCTGGGATAGCATTCGTTTTCCCATATGCTTTGTATCAACGGATGTAAAATACTAGCCGCTGTTACGGGATCGGCTTTCAGGAATTCAGCTGGTATTCCGTCCAGTCCAGCTGCCTTGTTGTTTTTGAGCAGATTTATTGATGTAAGGATTTCCGATTCTGACGGGGGTTCGATGTCAATACCCCTAAAGGACCTGCGCATCTCGTTTAGTTGGGGCACTTCAGCACTCTGCTCAACTGAATCCTCATTTAGCAGGGCACACGAATGCCATCCACATCCATTACAGGATAATTGGTGTTGCTTTTTTTCCCGATCACATCTTTGGCTATTTGGTACAATTCCCGGGTATCTCCTCTTCTGGCAGCGATTTCCGCATTATCTGCGAGCCCATCTAACCTCACCCTCTTGTCACGTCTCACACAACGATAGACCATCTTATGTGCAATGCGGTACTCTCTTCGCAAGTCAGCCTTTCGTTGAATATCTGCTTCGGTATTTGTTTGGATTTTCAACGACGTCGGAAGGAGACAGATTACATCATTCAGAAAATTTCAATTTTATGTAAATTAGCTAAGCCGTTAGCGAGATTTATGGGACTATCTGAAAAATAGCTGAAATAATGATTTTTGCGTATAGGTATCTCGAAAACGCTTCTTTGGAAAAATAAATAATTTTGATTTTCGTGTTCAGTGACCCAAAATTAGTCTAGAAAATATATTTTTTCTACCATGACCCAAAATTTTGTAAACTAGTGTAATTAATAAAATTTGTTTATAAATAAATTCGCTCATTCTTTTCTGGCGGATATACAGACTGGGAGCCCATCACAGTTGCCTTCATTAACTTTCTTCATATTATATGAAAAACCATTGATGAGTTTTGTCCAGTCTATTATTCCGTCGTTTCAAGCAGAAACTCAGTTTGTGATTGTTCAATCTACCATTAGCTTGTTTTCATTTTATTCACAATCAAAAAACTGAAACTCCTTAACAAGCGAAACGTAAAGTTTCTAAAATGCCATTGAAGGAGGTTATTCTTCAAGTGGAATGAAGTTACATAATTCGTTCAAATTTGTCTACTTTTTTAGCAAAGACTTTTAAAGTCCACTAGTGTGGATTCTTTTTTTTTGTTCAAGTAATACATATATCTAGTCAATTCTAGGAACAAAAAAATACAATTTTTTTCTTAGCATTTCTTTACCAAAACGAACAAAGCAACATATTTTGTCAAAAAATTTCTTTATTAACTTAAGAACTTATAATTTTCCATCAAAAAACAAATTTCAATGTTTTGGGTCTTTCAATTTATATCGGAATGAATAAAAAATGGGAAACTTTTTTTTTGTGCCATTAATTTGTTTTGGAAACTTTTCTCGTTAAAATAATTTCTATTAGAATTTGTTTTACTTTTCGTTTGAGTTTTTTTAACTCAAGTGTTTGATAAATGAAAATGAAAAACAAACTTTATTTCGGCTGAGGTAGGTATATGTATTTTGAATTGATACATGATTAAATCATATTTTTTGGCTTGTCGCATATATAGCCTGTTGGTACCACATGTCGTCGGTATCCATACACATATCATCCATTAAAGGCAACAAGGAGTTGCTAATCATCGATCTGATGAAGCGCTCTCCGACGGTTATGGCAATTTCAGTTTCGTTATGGGAACAAGTATGGACTGATGACTCCGACAGACCAATATCTGAACCAAACAGTAATGTATGTCGGGATCTATGTATTTGAGACTGGTAGGTCTCGTGTTGATAAGTATCGTACAAAATCCGACCATTAGGCTTGGTAGCACAGCACCTCTTGTTAAAGTTGATTTTTCAGCGAAAAATCACATAATATGCAGTTGGCTCCGTGAAATAACTCCCAAATGTAAATTACGTCCCAATCTAAAAATGAAGTGACCCCCCAAAATTTATATGGAAATGAGAAGTTTTTTTTTTGTATCCCAGCTCAAGGAGATCAAAGAGTCTCGAAATCGAAACAGCAGCCGGAAGTTTTATAAAAAAAAAAGCCAAACCACTGGCTGCTGGTCTTAAGACCAGTACGCAGGCCCTCGAAAACAGATAATTTAACCTAGTCACTGAATTACAGGGAATAGCAGATGTACTCAAGCAGCATTTTCAGTAGCCAACTAAAAGGGCAGCAGGTAGAGCGAGAAATAAGACAAGAAGCTAAGGAAGACCCAGTTCCACCACCCAGCATAGCAGAGGACGATTTAGCTATAAAAAAGCTTAAGACCAACAAGACCGCCAGATTTGATGGTTTACCACCGGAGCTCTTCAAGCACGAAAGGGATGTGTTGAATGGATGCATGCGTCATCAAGTTTAAGTGAAAGGAAGCATTCTGGACTGGTCTATGAGTTTCATATGCCTAATCTCCAAATAAGGCGGTCCTATGTCCTGCAAGAACTATCGATGCATACCCCTGAAAGTATTGTAAGAGCGTTTTAAGCTGTTTTGCAACACTAAAATCGGCAAGGAACAGTGTGGCTCACACGCTCTAAGGCAAATCCTGGAAAAAACCAATGAATTTAACGTCGAGGCTCACCACCTATTTATCGACTTCATTATGATAACCTTCATAGTTGGGAGCTCTATGTGGCGATCCTGGGAAAACAGAACCAGCTGTGTTGCGTGACATTAAAAAATACGCGATGTAATATGGAAAGGTCCTCGGAACTATTCCAAACAGGCACATGTTTTCGGCAAGGAGATGCGCTATCATATATAATTTTTTCAATCTTGTTCTAGGGCAATAGTGCGATGGGTAGGCGTTAGTACTGAAGGCACTTTTTTCAACAGATCTATGTAACTTCTAGTATTCCGATTATATCAACATCATCGGGCTGCTCCTTACAGACCTTTATAGAGTTTTTCACGGCAATTTAAAGACATTTGAAGCTTGTTGGCCTTCTAGTTAACGAAGATAATAGCTATGACAAATGATCACTATTGATAGCGCAACAACTTCCAAGTAGTTAAGGAGTTCATCTACCTCGGTATAAACATTAATCCCACGAAGATATATTCGTGGAGATCTGACGACGAATTACCCTAACAAACCGGTGCTAAAAATGGGTACAAAGCTCTCTGCTCGTTAGACGAAGGGCTTGCTCTGTGAAACTCTTTTATTGCCAGTCCTGGCTTTATTGCTTCGAGTGTTAGACGTTAAGAAGAAAGGGAGGGCTGATGCTTTTGCTGGGCTCTTTCGAAAGAAAAATTCTTGAACGGATATTTGGTCCTGTGTGCGAAGAAGGCGAATGGAGGAGAAGATACAACCACCAACTCAATGAGCTGTATCAAGACGTGGATGTAGTCAAGAAAATCAAAACACGTCAACCACATTGGCTTTTTTATTTCTCAAATGCAGTATTACGGGGGCGTCGAAAACCACTCCCACAGCGGGACTGGAAGCGATGCTCAGCTTGAGACCCCTAGATCTATTCGTTCAAGAATCTGCAGCATACAGTGCCCTGGGCCTAAGCCAGGCTAAATGCTGGAAGCAAATCACATCGGGCCATACTCAGATTCTGCAGAGATATGTGGGGTGTAATGTTTGCACAGACTACACAACACCCCATTTAGACTTCAATAGACCCATCACTACCTCTTTTCCTAATAGAGAGGAGTGGGAAAACAACCAACCTTTCAGTAATGCATCAACGATAGCTGTCTTCACTGATGGTTCGAAGATGGACACTGAAGTTGGTGCAGGAATTTTCTCGGAATCTCTGGGACTAGCTAGCTCCTTCAGACTTCCGAACTTTTGCAGCGTCTTCCAAGCCAAGGTCTTGGCAGTGACAAAAGCAGCTACGCAAATATCAATGATGGCGATACCACGATATCACCTCTGATATCACCCTCTTTATTGATAGCCAAGCAGCAATAAAAGCAATTTCTGTCACCGAAATACATTCGAAGCTTGTGACTTGCTGTCGTGAAGAGCTTAGGGTTCTTGGCGTACAGCATAACATTAGACTCTGCTGGGTTCGGGGTCACAGTGATGTACAGGGAAACGAGAGAGCTGATGAGCTGGCGAGAACGGGTTCGTCGCTTGATTCAAGTCAAGGCGAAGAACATATCAAAGTACCAACCTGTAGTATCAAACAGGATATTGGTAACAAAATATCAGAAAAAAACCAATGAAAGATGGCCAAATTTCAATAAGCAGAGGACAGAAAAAATTATGTAAATGAACAAGAAACATCTCCGTTCCCTTATCAGCATAATCACCGGACATAACCTATTGAGGTGCCACAAAAAGGAAATGAGTCTCAGTACTGAAGACTTTTGCAGAGGGTGCAGCGACGAAGAAGCACATGAGGATACCTGACACTTCCTTTGCTACTGCCCAGCACTCTGTCATTTAAGAAAGAAACACCGAGGAAATCATTTCTATGACGACCTAGAGAAACTTTCTAGAACTTCGGCTAATAGCCTTCTGAATTTCATCAACGCCTCTAAATGGCTTGACTGCTAACAGAACACATAGGTTTTTAAATTAATTGGAATACAATTTCCTACGGTATCACAACGGATCTACATAGATCCAAGTGTGACGGTAACGAAATCATCTGTCAGCCCTTCTACCTAACCTAACTTAACCACATTGGCTCGGCCATATTGAGCGAATGGACAATAATGCTCCAGTCAAGAGAGCCCTCAGGTTCGAGAGAACGAAGAAGACCGAACCTCTGTTTCAAAAACAAAGCAATCATGGATTCCGGAAAGCTTGGTCTAGACGACTGGAAGCCAGCATGCTTGGGATAAAAAAGAGGATGGAAGGCCGCTGAGTATCAGGCTATGATTCTTCATAGATTGGGAGCCGAATAGGTAATAAAAGTATTTCATTTTTGGTTTTGGGGGTTACTTCATCGGGAAGTTTTTTTTTTTACTGAGCCTTGTAGTACGTTTTTCAAAGGGAGCACTGATTTGTAAATCAAAATTTTATCATTTGTTGAAGTTTTTCAACCCTATAACCTTCCATATGGCAATTTGCTTACACCACTGAGTTAACCTACTGAAAAAATAACTACAAGTTTGACAGATATTGCTATACGATCTAACCTATAATTTAACAAATTTCGAGAGTCCCTTTTGAAAGACTCCGTACATCGTAGGGCAAATCGTGTTTGCAATATGGCTGATCTTACCTGGGTCATGGTAGCCTGACAACCTATAAATTTGAACTTTTCTATATCAGCCTAATCAGCCCCTTAATATTTCATTCTTTCACAAAGTCCTTATCTTTCCTTTACATATATCTTAAGGTCCTCACAGACAGAACCCACCACCACCAACTTTTATCATCTTCCTACTCTTTCGTCGATATTTCCATTTTTGATTAAATTCTCGAATTCGATATTTTTAACAAAATCCAAGACTTCTCACAAGATTCTCAATTAAACATGTAAATGAAATAATTTCATCTATTTGAAGTTTTTTTTTCCAAAATCACAGGAATCAACTTATTTTTCTCTCTGATATTTCTGTCACATTCAATTAAACATTCCTTTCATACAATTATGTTCTACTCGATTAATTACATCAAAAATAATACTATATTCCTAAATAATTTCGATGAAGCCATATACACCCAACCAGCTTGAACCATACCACCCTTAGAAACTGTTATTTCATCTGAAAATTAATAAGTTCTGCTCTCAGAGGAGTGGGCGAAATGGTTTTTGTGTGCCTCTTCTGTGTGAAGTAATTCAAGCTTTGAATCTGTAATTTAAACGAGAATTCAATTGAATAGATTCATCAAACCGATAGACTCTGTGGATGTCAGGGAGTGAGAATATGAGGGTTTGGTTGCATGTTGTATAGTTAACAAGAATATCCTGAAAGGAAAAAAACTTCAACGAAAAAATTAAGTCTTGACCATTTGAATAGAAACTTTGTAAGCTACACTCAAATGCCCCAACAGCAAATGAATATATGGAATTCATTCATTCCAGTTGAATAAATTCGATTTCATGATAAAAACAGATACGAGTACGTACAAAGGAATGTAATGGTATCCAATAGTATCTGCACACAGCATTTAATAAAAATAACTTTTTTTCCCAGGATACCTTGATAAGCTCTAAAAAGAAAAGTAAAAGACTTAATAGAAAACGAATTAATATCCCCAAAGGGATTCTATAGCTCCATAGCTTAGATGTGTATTTACGTAATTCCAAAAAGATGAAGTAATAAATTAGCCCGATCACGAATAGAATACCAACTCTGCATTCCCCTCAAGCCGTATTGTCCGAACAATCTTCTAATTGGTTCTGTATACAGGTGCGGGAGCATAAATCAATAGGACTTTTGTAAGAGAATTAGGTATCTTATAATATACCTATGCCAACTTGCACTTCGTATACCTTCATTTAAGAAAAAAAGAAGGAAGATTGTGTTACGTGAATCGAAGCGATTTGCCTGGCATCATCCCTATCGGTTTGACCTAATTAAAGGAACACTGAGTGAAATTAAGACGGTTGATTTACATAGTTTTTGTTTGCTTTCACCTAAAGTTTTGGAAGAATATTTCTGTTTAACTTAAGCTAGAAGGATGTAAGGTATGTCGATGAGAAATCATCCATTTAACTTAAGAAGGCAAACATGACATCATCTCACCTCTCACTGGTACTGACTAATTCGCACAAAGTTTCAGCATCAATATATCAACTTAATCTAATTTACTATTTTGTAATTGGATGATTAAAAGGAGGTTTCAACCAATTGAATCTTTAACTTGAATAAGAGCATTTCTGCATTTAAGGTCGACTTAAAATTGAAATAATTTTTGTTCGACTCAAAGGACTCAAAGTACAAGCTGTACACCACTTAAATATTTTATAAAAAGCTTTTCTTAGGGCCAACAAAAAAAAATTGTTTGTTAGGTGGTTCCTTTTGCTCTGTTACCTGTTACTAATTTATGACATACCTTAAGGACTGGACATTCATTCCTTCATCATTATTCATCTTAACCAAAAACATTTAAAAAGGTTTAAATTGAAAAATGTTACTTTTTCTTTGACTTGAATTTCGCTCTGTAAGGTTTGTGCCTTTCATGTTTATTATTATTTTTTAATTGTTACGTCCTGTTAAGCTTCATTATTATTTTTTTTTTTAATTAACCCAAAAGAGAGTTTCTTCTATAAAAATGTATAAATTCACTGCCTTTCACCTTATCATTATAATTAACTTTGGAGCTCATTTTTTAGCATTAAAATATCAGAACCTTAATTAGACTGAAATATTCGTTTTTCGTCTAATTGACTCACCTTTTTCTCTTTGAGAAAATAAAAAAAAAAAATAATCATTTCTTTTTTAATGACGATGACGGATTTTGTGTGTGACATTTAAAATTAAAGTCGATGATGCATTAACAAACCCTTATTAATTTAAGAAGTTTAATTTAATTATCATTTTGTATTTCTTTAATGAAGGATAGTAATCAACTAATTATAATTGTTGTTTGATATTGAAAATCATTTCTTTGAATTTATTTATATATAATTTATTAAATTTTAATCTTACATTATTCTTATTTATAATTAAATTTTTATTAAATTATAATTAAACTAAGTTAATTTTTTTTTTTTATTTATTCTTGTATTTTATTTTTTTTTGTTTTTTTCTTCTTTTATTTTTAGATCAGGAACTGGCAAATAATGAAAAGAAACAAGGTATTTTAATTTTTAATTTATATTATTTTTTGTACCAACAATATTTATACCGTGCGTCGGTTCAAAGGTAAAACTCACTAACTAACATATTACACGTTTGGAGGAAATTTAAGTGAAGCATACTTTTTAAAGCTGAAAAGTCACGTTCCGAAAATTTTTAAATAAAGTTCCCGGGCATACCTTTAGTAAGTAAGTTAGTAAGTGAATTTTATTTCATCTTTAAATTTTCACAATTTGTTTGAACAATTCATTTGAGCAATGGCAAAAGCCGTCAGCCAGATTGACAGTTAAGATGATTAAATATATTCATATAAAGTTTACAAAAAGAAATTTATAATTCTATTTATTAATTTTTTATCTGCAGGTAGATATAACACCATTTTTATTGACGAGGTATTCGATAATGGTTTGCGATATTCCCGTTTATAATCGTGGTTGACTTTGAGTTGGTTGACATGATTGAGTTTGGTGATGTTTGGCAATTTTAATGATTTGCAACATAAAACTAAATGATTAAACTTCGGAATATAGTCTTCTTCTAGAATATAGTTGGATCCGTTCAATATATTAAGTACTTCATCCATTGATAGAAAGGATTGCTGCCAGTGATGTCGTCTCGTTTCCTGAAGAATTGGGCATCTACCTAATAAATGGTAGACGTCTTCCTTCTCTCGCAAATTGCACAGAGTACAGAGG
Organism: Dasysyrphus tricinctus; assembly: GCA_963921185.1. NCBI lineage: Eukaryota > Metazoa > Arthropoda > Insecta > Diptera > Syrphidae > Dasysyrphus > Dasysyrphus tricinctus. The sequence continues at coordinate 189,691,762 of OY992532.1, read as the reverse complement.
GTTGGTAGATCGAGTCTATATGGTCGGAAGTTCAATGGCAACAATTCACCCCTAGTCTTAAATATTATACTTATTTGTTGTATACTGAAACTTTCGTGGAAGTAGTTGCGCTCTGACAGGCTATGATTTAGTTCCTTGTAAATCAAACGACTAGATGAATTACCGGCTTCTTCCAAAAATGATGCATGGATTTTTTCATCTAGTTTTCGTAGAATAGTATCTAGCGCTGGCCTCCAAGTTGCTCTGTCCTCCCATCTCAGAGATAACTCCACTCCTAATTCTTCGCTTAGTTCTTGCCATTTTGCAAAAAATTGTAAATTCCTTCGCAACAGTTGCAGAAGAACGACTTTAGGTAGACGATGGTCAGAAAGTTCCACTATTTTCAGGATATAATTGAAATGCATTCTCAGTGTAAACAGCCGAAGTAATGGCAGACCCGTTTCAACATATACCATGTACGTGGGAGTATGACTGGGAAGCCTGAAGAGCTGCTTAATGAAGTGCCTTTGGAGCTTTTTCACCTCTTCATGTTCTTCATATCCCCATACCTGACATCCATAACACATTATTGATTGGGCAGTGGCCTCAAAAAGCTTGTATTTTGCTTTGCTTGGGACATCATTCCTGCATAGCACATTTTTCCACGCACAGCTCAGAGCTTTTTTGGATTCCTTAAGTTTTCCTTGTAAGTGCTGATTAAAGGTTAGTCTAGGTGTTATAGTAATACCAATATAGCGATAATTTTTGGCTACTTCTAAGGAATTAGAACCTAGGTGCCAGTTTTCATCCCTTGAATAGCGACCTGTATTATTCCGAAATACCATGACTTTAGATTTTGCTGGATTGATCTCAAGATTCCAATGCTTGCAATAGTCTTCGAGTCTATTGATCATAAGTTGAAGCATGTTTGGTGTTTCGAGTAAGACTATGTCGTCTGCAAACATTAAACCTTTTAAAGCCACTTGGTTGAATACAATGCCTCCAGGTAGGTAATGAAAAAGGTCATCTAGGAAAAGGCTAAAGAACAGTGGGCTGAGCTGGCATCCCTGTTTGACTCCTGAATCAGTGTTGAACCATTCTGACATGGAAGTTCCGTCCCATACTGCTGTTTTGTTATTGTTGTACATACTTTTTATTATATTTAGCATTTTTGAAGATATGCCAATATTGCCCAGCTTCAGAAAAAGAGCTCTTCTGTCCACAGTATCAAAGGCAGCTCGGTTATCCACAAAAAACGCATATAATTTTTTCCCACTGCCAAGATATACTCTTCCAATATTTGTAAGGATAAAAAGGTTGTCTACCGTGGAATAATTTGACCTAAAGCCTGCCTGAAACTCGCTCGAAAGACCATTTGTTTCAACCCATGAAGTTAACCGATTAAGGATTATGCTTGTGAGCAGCTTCAGCAGCGTATTTAGGAACGAAATTCCTCTATAGTTCCCAGGATCGTTTGGATCTCCCTTTTTAAAAATAGGGAATATTATATTCCTTTGAAAGTTTTCTGGTACTATGCCTCCGGAGAAAATAATATTGAAGCCTTCTGTCAGAAACTGGACAAAGTCTGGTGTACCATTCTTAAAGAACTCGAAGCTTACTCTATCCTCTCCTGGTGCTTTGTTGTTTTTTCCTTTGACGATGGCACTTTGTACTTCTTCCGTAGTAATATCCCTGTCTAATTCTTCTACATGTATTGATGGAAGTGCAAAGTAGTGCGATGTTGTGCCATCCTTAGCATTAAACAGTGTCTGAAAATGCGTTGCTAGAATGTTTGTGTCAACCTGCGTACCAATTACATTTTTGGATCCATTCAGCACTCGAATCAACTTCCAAAATGTCTTAGAATCCTTAGCTTGCGTGATTTCATTTAATATACCTTGAAAATAACCTTGGCGTTTATTTCTGCACAGCTCCTTGAATACTCTATTACTCTCTTGGTACATTCTTTTTGATAGATCCGAGTTCAATTTCCTTGTTAGCTTGAGCAGTCCAAAAGATTTTTGTCTTGCTAAGGCACATTCATGATCGAACCAAGCTTCTCTTTTTGTATGTAGTTTACAACCCTGAAATGGTTTGGCTGCCTTTTGTATAGCTGTAATACATACTTTCGCAAAACTTTCAGGAGTTAAATCTTGTGAAGAAATTTGGGTTATTTCGTTTGAGAGGTTTTGCTGGTATACCAAACGTTTTGATTCATTCCATTTCAAAATATCCGGCAAGATTAGGTTTTTTACAGAACTTATGTTAGAGTGCGTATCAATGAAGGTTGTAAGAGGCATGTGATCGGAGTAAGGTAACAACTTCACTTCCAGGTCAATCGTTAATTTTAGCCAAGCACCTTTTACGAGGCAAAAGTCAATAGCTGAGCAACTAGTGCCTCTTATAAATGTATAATTGCCTTCTCTATCACTTTTACTCCGCCCATTTAAAAGAATTAAGCCTACCTCCTCACACATATCAATGAACTGTTTGCTTTTTCGATCCGCTAAATTATCTTGCGTTGTTCGCGTACCTTTAAATGTCCCTATAATAACCGTGCAAAATGAGACTTTTTGGATTAAAAAAAATGCATTTCATTGAACATTTTTTCTGCATTTAGTGAGTTTTACCTTTGAACCGACGATATATTCTATTTTTGGAATTTCTTAAAATTATGGGATGGGGTTATGTTGTTACGAGTAGCACCATCCCACGATTTAGATGACATTTTTAGATTTGATTTATATGAGAGAGGAAAATTATTTAAATCTGCCCACTGCCACGCCCACTTCTTCCATCTTTGTTTCTAAGAAACGACTCTTTAGATTACTGTAGATATTAGCAAGTGTTTTGTAGAAATAAATAAAAATATAGGTGGTTTTTGAAAACCACTGAATGTCTCGCCCACTTTTATCATATTTCCGAATCTCAGAGTTGTCGACCTCCTACCCTTTGCAGGGGCGGCCCATTTCTCTTCAATCTTAATGACCGACAAAAAAAAATAAAAAAATTGTTACCCAAATTAAAATTCGCCTTTTTTATTCTTATTTTTTCGTTTCTCGGAAACGGCTGCAACGTTTTCCATCAAATTTTCAGAGTTTGTTTTTATAGACTAGAAAAAAAAAAATCAAATTGGTTTAAGTAAAATCCGCCCACTCTCACGTTCACTTTTCTTATTTATTTGTTTCTCAGAAATGCCTCCTACATGTGCAAAAGAAATTCAGAGTTTATTCCTATGAACGAGAAAAAAAAATAAAAAAAATTGCGTTATTTAGATCCACCCGCTGCCACGCCCACTTTTCTTATATCTTGATTTTTCAGAAACCGATTTGGATAACTTTCAGAGTTTGTTCATACTATATATACATAAAGATTTAATAAGCAATTTTACTAAAAAGCCTTTTCGCTAATAAAAGTAAACTTTTAAAATTTTGTCTTAATGGTTAGACACTCCTGAGAAACAAATACCTATATAAAAAAGTGTAGATCCCATGGTTCACTGAAAGATTTCTTAAAATATTTTTTTCGCTTAAGCCTAGTACTCACCCCTTTGTGAAATGAAAAATTAAAACTGCTTCAAAATCCAAGTGAATAATCATGATGAAAACATTATTGATTCTCCACGCGAATTTTTGGTATTCAGTTTGAAATTTTTGATTCTCACTTTGAGTAAAAAAAAAAATAATTTTTTGAAAGTTCTTCGACAGAGTCTTGAAAAATTTCTAACGAATATAAGTTTTGATGTCTTTTATTGTTGTTATTTGGCGTGTTTTGTTTTGTTTTAATTGTTGATCTCATCGATATTGGTTCAGCCGTTTCTTAATACACCAAGATTGAATGAATTTGGACTTGGCAGCGCCCCTACAAGGAGTAGGAGGTCGACAATTTAGATTAAAGTTGTTTACCTACCTCTGAAATGACTTTTCCGTGGGATTTATGGTACAGTTTGTATGATGTTTGTACGAAAAACCTGTTCCATTGAAGGCAGTTCTGAATGAGAATTGTCCGAGGTTCACCTCTGAAGTGCTTAGATCAATTAAGAACCGAGGAAAATTGCATCTGAAATGGAAGCATAATCCTACCTCTTTAAACTGGGACATTTTCTATCGTGTTCGTAATCTATCAATTTTCATTACTCGAAGAGCTTAAAAAAAGATTTGCATGTCTAAGCTTAGTGCAAACCAGACCTCTCGTAAGCTTATAGGAATGGTTTGCGTTCTGTTGGAGTTGGTAGAAAGGAGGTTGTTGCTTTTACATCAGATAACCTACAGATTTCTAACTTTGCACCCATCAATAATATTATATGTAGTGGAAATGAATTTGATTTTGAGCCCGTCTCCTGAGTTCCCATTACACTTATCAAAATTGTATTAAAGGGTGTTTTTTTAAGACGAACCATTATTTTGGTAATAAATTTGCACGATTTGCAAACATTGTGCAGGAGTAAGTCTATTCATTATGAAATTGCAAACCAAACTGAGCATAAATCAAGTGACAGATGTCAAAAAGACCAACTCTGAAAAAATTATTGCCAGATTGAAATCCACATGTCTAAAAAAACACCCTTTACTTCAAATCATTTCCACCTTTACACATCTTGATTGCTAGAAGCTTGCAAAAGTATTCCCCGTACCTAAAATACCACACCTATCATCTTGTGCTGGTTTTAGGCCTATAAGCATCCTTCCCTGTCTGTCAAAGGTCTTTAAAAAGATTCTGGCAGATCAAATATTTAGGCACGTCAGTCTCCATAATTTGTTTTCTTTTGTTCAGCCGGGTTTACGCCCCTACCTAAGCTGTTCTACAGCAATGGTGAAAGTACTTGACGATATTAGAATTGATTACAATCAACAAAAATTTACTGTTTTGTGTATGCTAGACTTCTCAAAGGCATTTGACAGAGTTAATCACGAAAACCTGTGTAAAAAACTTAGTTGTACTTTGGTTTTTGAAGATCTATAGGTTTAATTGAAAACTACCTACTACATCGTAGCCAAAGACTGAAAGTTGGTAATGCATTCTCTGAATCATCGAATTTGCAATTTTGCAGATAGTGTCATAAATCTAGGCTTCAAAATAAATCGGACCCTTTCTGCTAATGATCATGTTAACCTCTCAGTCGGCCGTATGTATGGTGGAAAAATAAACCTCTTCTCTCACCTAACTCCTATAGATACTAAGCTGAGACTTGTTAAATCCCTGTTACTGCCTATTATTGATTATGCTATTCACTGCATGAACCATCTGTTGCTTTTAATGACATGTTTAGGTATGCTTATAGTTTGCGAAGGTTTGATTCAAGATATTTCTGTATAAAATAATTCAAAGAAAAGCACCGTCATATCTATTTGATAAGCGCAATCTACCCGAGCCTTTAATCTCACTACACACGCATCAAAATATATAAATTCTTCGAGACTTTATTTTTTGTATATGCCATTAGACTTTGGTACCTACTCCCTACCTGTAACGGTAAGACAAATAAAAGGAACAACTCAATTCAAGAAATTATTATTTCAGAATTTTGAGTAGAATGCAAAATAGAAACAGCATTTTTAGAAATAATAGAATGAAATGTTTGATTTCAATTAATAAAAAAAAAAAATTTGCTATGTATAGTATTAGTATCCTTTTTCCTTGAAGTTGTAGATATCTCTAGGTTATTATTATTATTACATTATTGTTATTGCTTAAATTTTTGCATAAACTTTTTAGTAATAGTTTTCTATCCGATCTAGAATGTATAAGTTTTAAGTACTATAAACGACTAATTATTTCTTGATTGTACGCCATAATAAATAACTGAAATTGAACTAAGAGGATATAAGAACAGTGATAGAGTTACTTTCTTCACTTTTATTTTTAACGAACAAACTCGTTCACAAAATCACACATCAAATCATACATAATAGGTGGGTATCCTTAAGCATTCCTAAAACGTTCTGTTGAATTTATTTATAGTTTTGTTAATGTTTTTCGAACATTTTGTCTACCCGAGCGAAGTCAGGGTGGGCCAGCTAGTCAGAATTTAAACTGACCCTCGAAAACACCAAACAAAATACATTTCTGGTAGCTCGTCTGATTTCTATACCCAAGCAACACAAAAACTCTTGAAGAGTTCTTGAAATAAATTTATCAGCTCTTAATGGCATCTTAGTTCAGTCTTCTTGATACCATTGCACTTAATAAGCACTTTATGAATTCTTAAAAAGAAAATTTAAAGCTAATACTCAAAAATACATTTTAAAGACATCTTATAGACCTCTTTTTCAAGTTATTTTTTCATATCTCTTTATGAAACTTCTTCAAAACCTCTTTAACTCCTTAAAAATAAGAGTATTTTAAGAGTTTACTAGCTTGCTTTCTCAAAGACATCTTATAGACCACTTTTTGAAGCTATTTTTTCATATCTCTTTATGAAACTTCTTTAAAACCTCTTTAACTCCTTAAAAACAAGAGTATTTTAAGAGTTTACTAGCGTGCTCTCTCAAAGAAATCTTGAAGAGGTCTTCCAGATAACTTTAAGGACATTGTTGCACTGATTTCTTATCTGTCAACTTGAAGTTATGTTTCTGTATAGCGAAATGAAATCTCACCATAAGAAGTTACTTATATCTTTTAAAAATGTTGAATTCAAGAAACTGTTGGGATAAATGGAAAAAAAACTGCCATTAATTTATTCTTGGAAGTAAACTAAGTTCAATCATATTTCCTGCACCATATATTACAAACTGATCAGATTCAGTTTATAAAGTTCCTCTTGCCTTGCTATGCACTTGTTGAACACAGTTGTTGCCATTGATACTGGTTTGACATTTCGTTTTTTTAAGACCTAAAAAGTAATTAATGACCACTTAATGGTGTCTTATTAAGAAGTAATTAAGCGTGATTTGACTCTGGAGAAGAATGACTATATCCAAGACGTTTTTAAGAGTTTTTTAAGAACTTTTCAAAACGTTTTTAAATTTGGAAAAAATATTAATTTATTAATGTATATTTTTTACAGGGTGTCATTAACATTAAAAATTAAAATATTTTTATTTAAATGTTTAATTGATATTTGTTTATTTTTTGGTTTGTTTGTCTATCTGCTACGCATGTTAGGTTATATTTTGAGACCGAATGGCTTCATTATTGTTATAAGCCGCATTTTATAAATCTTTTTGATCAGATCTGTATAATAGAAAAAGCGTTTATAATATGTTATTTTGATGTGCAATCAAAACGTGGACATTCCTCTGTGCAACGTTATGGAGTATAGCACGTTACGTAGCGCGTTTTATTCGGAATTCTGAGTTGACATTTTGACACCTGTCAAACTAAAAGTGTTCTAGTGGACCCAGAACGTCAGGCGTGATATTAGGTAATATCCACCTCCAAAATCGATTAGCATACTCCGTTTTTCGAATCCGCCGTACCAAAATGTTTGGCACATTTTTACACCTGTCAAACTAAAAGTATTCTAGTGGACCCCAAAGGTCGGGCGTGACGCTAGGTAATATACACCTCCTAAATCGATTGGTGTACTCCGCTCCCCACTCCATGATTGCGTTTCGCCCAGGTACGATAGTTGGGCTCATCAGTTAGATGACTATCGTACCCTTCTAAGACGCAATTTTGTATCGATGTTTACCGACTAATATAAAAATCACAGCATTAAGATACTATGATACCTGGGCGAAACGCAATCATGGAGTTGAGCTCACTTGAACTTTTAACTTTGAATTATATATTCGGTCACTCCACTTAAACAGAAGAATTTCTTTTTAAATTTTCTTCATATTCAATTATTCTAGTAAGTAATATTCACATCCTTAATCAATCGGTGTACTCTGTTTTTTCGATCCGCCGTACTTAAATTCTGAACTGCAAATTTTCGGGTTTCCACTGGAGCTAAAGCGCTGGCCGTGACAGCAGGTAAGAACAAACGTTGATGTTTACACATATTAACCATGAGTCCCAGCACTCAGACAACTTTCTATCTCTTTTTTGTTTGTGACTTATGTAAATAATAAAATGCAGCTTTAGAAACAAACAAAATAAATAATCGCGGAACTATTTAAAAAGAGGCACCCTGTCGCTTACACGCCATATTTATTGATTTCAATTTCTAAAACTATTTTGTATAAAATATTGTAATATTTTCTCAGGTTCGTTAATAAAACTTATTTACTTTATTCATAACGTCCACTTATTTATTTCGCAAAATAAAACACTTTACTGTTCTTACTACAAACAAAACGATTTATTATTCACCACTGAAATTAATTCAAAAACTTTGCTTTTCACTTTTATTACAACCAACTTTATTCATTCACGATTAAAAACAAACTGTGTCGCTGCCGTTCAAACATGTGCCTTTTATACTTGTTTTCCAAACTCTCGAAATAAGGAGAACGTTCTGGTCTCTGCTTCTAGAGCTTTCCGTAGGGGAAATTAAGCGCGTGAATTTTAAGGGGGATAGCATCTATGACTTTAAAGTAAATATGATCGCGCATGTAGAAACACATTCTAGATATGCTTCACAAAATATGTTAAGACTGTCATATTAAAATAACTTACCTCTGCCGAGCTTCTTATAAATGAAATTAAAACAATTCCTTATTTTTTCACCACTCATCTTAAGTTTCATTAAAATGCAACTCAATGTTTACATGCGTGAAAGAGAAAATATTATTTATTGCCATGATGCATGCGTAAAAGAGAGTTTTTTTTCTCGCTTCTTAAGTCCGCGTTTACTTTTAAAGAGATTTTAAAGACCTTTTTAAGAGGATTTTAAGATCTATTGAAAACCTCTTTAAAATATCTTGAATACATCAACAAAAGAAGTCCTCTTTATAAGCACTTACAAAGACATTAATTAGAACTCTTCACTTCATACAATTGGCTCCGCCCCTTTGGGCCTTTTTGGGTCTTAGAGACATCTTTAAGTTATCTTGCAGTGTTGAATGCTCTTTGAAATATATCTGTAAGAGGAGAATGTGTTGTGCTTGGGTAGAAACAGAAACACCCTGTTCATCAATTTTAATTTAACATTTTTAAGCAACAAAAATTTATAGCGATATTTTTATGCGTACAAAATATACGATTTTGTTTTGCAATGAAAAATGTGATATGGGACAACCCAGTAGGAAATTTCCAAAAATTCACTTCTGAAGAAGTAGGTTTTTCCTCACGGAAAAGGAGCTGCACCCATGAATTTCCTAGGGAATCCTATCATGAATTTAACATGGGCTTGTCATTGGAAGGAAGTACCTACACATCTATCCATGAATATTTTGTAATGAAATCACTATGCTCATGTCACTTTCGAATTCATAACTTCATTTTCTTATCAGAAAAAAATGGTTCTCGTTATGTGATGCTTTCTTCAACGCGAATGAATACATGAAAAATGGGTCAACTGTGAGGGGATGTTTTCGTCGAAGAAAAAATGTGATTGAAATCATTATGCATTTCTTCTTTGATTTCATCAAAAGAAGCGAAGCATCTGGAATGAAGCTGGACTTATGACGAATACAATAAAATAAATTCAACTAGTATAATGTATTTAAGAAGTTTATTAACTAATAAAATATTAAAGAGAAAAGTGGATAGTTAGTTTTTTAAAGAAACTAAAATAAAGAAGATAAATAGAACAAACAATGTAATTCCAAATAACCATAAATATGTTTGTTCGATTTTAGAAAGTAGGTACTTCCTCGTCTTTTTGGCTGCAATTTTCTTATAAATGATGATCATCGTCATACTTGTTCAATTTGGAGCTAAGGAATAGAGGAATACAAACTTTAAGAGTTATAGAAAATAATCTAATATAAAATATAATTACCTAGGTGAATGTGATTAGTCTCCTGGGTCATGGTTATAATGTTATCAAATAGGAACATGTTTATCAATTTGATTGAAAAACTCTTAAAAAATATACGTCTTTTCTCTTCGATCACAAAATCTATTCTAGAATATTCTAGAACAAGGAAATTTCACGTGACCGATCGAGGAAAACCAAAACAAAAAAGGTTTACTTTCGTATCGGAATTTTTTGTTTCAGGTCAAATATCTTATTCAACAGGCAGAAAAAAGAAATATGTATCTACCTACAGCTACGGCCGTAACAAATCAGAGCAAACAAACCACTGAAAGGATGCATAATTTTGTATGCAGGAAATCTTCGTATCACGGTTTATATAGAATTCATTCAACTTTTTGATGCGGAAGAAAAGAAAAGGTTGTTTTCTCTTTCGCATAGCAGGCATAAAACACGCAATGCTGTGTGGATTGCAATAACCACTGAAAAGGTACAGGAATTATCTCTCCCGTTCAGTATTGAATTCATTTGAGTTTGTGATGTCAAAAAAGGTTATTGCTTTGTTTCGTATTTTCTTTACCTTTTTTCAAGAGCAAAGCAGAAGATGCAACTGGAATGGCAATCTACTTACCTTTTGCATGACTTTCAATGAATGAAATCTATGCAGAGCTTCTCCTCAATGAATGTGACAGATGATTTCGACGAGGAATGCACCTTTATTTTTCATTGAGGAGCAAATTTCCTGCTGGGAACTGTGCGACGCACACCAACACGGCCGGCGGGCGACGTGAGATCTTAAAAAATACTCTTTTCACCTGAAGAAAAATTTTCGCAAGGAGTCGCCTTTTTCAAAAATAAATAATACAATATTGTGGAAAACAGAATAATAAATTCCTTAGCATCTGAGTATATCTTATACTGGAGAGATTTATCTTACACAGAATTTTAATAAAGAATAAAGAGCCGTCGTATACTCGTAATAGATATGATAACTTAATTTGTCTTGTGTAATAAAAAAGTTTTTACATTACGCAGAAATGAATTTAAAAATGTCAGAAGTGACACTCTAGTTCCTTAGTTTTCCACTCTCTAACATCTTTCCTTTGCGAAACTTCAACGTTCAACTTTGATATTAAATTACTTTGCAAGACAGCAATAACTTAACAGTGATTTACACACAAATATGAATGAAGTATTTTCACCGATATTCCAACCTAACTGGACTACTTTTGCCATTTCAAAGGAAAATAATTTAACATAAAAAGTCGTCTCATACTTTGATATAAATCATAAATTGCAGACGAGATGGAGACATTTAATTAAAATAAATATTTTCCATTATGGGATTCATATTTCTGTCTATTTTTTTATGGAAGAAAACACCCACAACCTCCACAAGTAGGTACCTGAACAAAGACTTCAACATTTAATTACACACAAGCCATAATTAAATGCATAGGTATTAATTTCTTTTCATCTTTTCGACAAATATTTTGATACATTTTCTTTTCGTTTTTGTCGACATCAGTGTAGTGTCGACATTTTATCCTCAATCAGAATCTTTGAGATGCTGCAAAACTATCTCTAAACTTTCATTCAAGTTTTGCGTTGCTAATAAATAATCTCCCAGACGCTGATTAGCATCTATATGAGATAGCGCGCATATAATTTTACTAAATCAAGCATATCCTGTTGTGAAAAGCATCAATCTCTAAAGACGAAACGACATCTTATTCGCGTATTCATAGAAAGAAATTTCTTAAAAGGATCGGTTCTGGTGACGGTGATGGCGACGAGTGCTTACAAATCAGTGAGGCGTCTTCCTTTTCTTCTTTAACGACATCGTCTTCGTTGTTGTCGTCGTTGACGGTTTTAATTTAATTTTTTGTTGAATAATAAATCTACCAAGGATTTCGCTCGTTTATAGTTTTTTCTATGTTTTATTTTTTGTCTTTCTATTTTTTTTATAATGCTAGTCCTATGCATATAGCTTTTTTGTAAGGATCCTTAGATCTACAACATTTCAACAGAGGAGACGAATATTTTAATCGAAACAAATTCCTAGCACATACAAAGAGCCATGTGCTTTTATTCTTTAAGACTTGCTCGGGTCAGGGAAGAAAGGAAGGACTTAAAGGTTTTTATATTCTTCGTTGTGTTGTATAATGTGATGCACCAGTGATGTGGTTACAGAGTTATTTTTTGCATGTGACACATGTAAATATTACAGAAGATGTAACATCAAATATGGGTATTTCGGTAGAGCTGTGCTTTTATTTCTTTTTTTGGTGTCCCGTTTACTGTGATGGCAGCGGAATATTCAGAGAATTTGCATAACAATATTTTTTTGGCCCTCCTACATATTCAGGCATTTTTATTATTATTTTGGTTGAATGTAAAGTTGGATACATAACATCATAAGTAAAATAAAAACTCAGGTGTATTTTAAATTTTTTTTTTTTTGTAACAAAATAGCTGACGTTGACATTAGGTCATAAAATATATGTTTATATGTTATGGCTAAAGCTTTTGATTCTGAAGGTTTGTAGATATAGTATATAGGAGGTATAGATACTCCTCTTTCTGCTACTTAAAGTAATTGTTTTGAAGGAACTCAAATAGAAATAGCTTTGGAATTCTCGAGGAGATAGATATTTTTGAGTTTTATGAGATTTCCAACCAACTCCTTGGAGGAGATTACAATAAGAATAACTCAAGCTGAAAGAAAAAAATGGAATTTTGTGTTCTTTTCAGGGTATATAGCAAATATTTGTTGTTGAGGTGAAGAAACTTGAAAATAGAAAGAAGTTTAATTTGGCAAGGATAAAGATTTCTTTCATTTTTTAGAGTATTTGATGGTTTTGGGCCCAATTAAATCTTTAAAACTAGCAAAGGAGTTACGGTCGTGTGTTAAATGAACGATATCTTTATTTCAAATGCATATCTATTCAACGAATCCAACGACTCTGTTATGTAATAGAAAACAATGAAAATAACGAAGAATATCTTTGAAGAAATTCCAGTTAAGTTTATTTTGATTGCCAGTTTACATGTTATTTGAAACAAAATACATATAAAATCGAATAATTGTATATTTAATAGTGTTCAAAGGGTAGACACGGTGCATTCAAGAGGACACAAGCGTCCACAAGCTTTTTTTCAAAGCGAACCTCTGTCTATCAACTCCTACTCTCACCTCCAAGTGGTGAACATCGGGTGCCTAGTACATTTAACTGAAGATGGGGCTCCAATCCCTGTGGACGGTTTTAGGGGGCAGCAAACGAGAGAGGGGGGGAGGAGTGTTCCCACTAAGGCACTTCTCCTTCATCCAGGCGGCAGCGGAAGAATTCTCAAGATGGTGGCGTCTACAGTTCCATGTTAGGCTGAACTACTTAGTGAACACCTTATACGGGCTAATACGACATATTCGGAGCTGAGGCCTATAAGGAGCGGTTAATCCGGCTCCCCGCCCTTGGAGTTATATATATATTGTCTGGTCCTCAAGGTTGGGGGTCGTGCCGTCAGGGTGACTTCCCGGCCACGTAAAGCTATCTTAGTTGCGAAGCAACAACAAGCCTCGGATACGGACGGATTTACTGTTGACGAACCAAGCAAACGAAATAAGGACAACGAACTTCGGATCTGCACGTGGAATGTTCTGTCTCTCTATAGACCACGTGCAGCCGAACATTTAGTGGAAGCCCTAGACTGCTACAAAGCAGACATCACCGCCATCCAAGAAGTGCGATGGGATGGGCTGGGCAAGAGAAAACTGAAAGACTGCGATATCTACTACGGTGACTGTTACCGACCACAAGGGCAGCGTCTCTTTGGATGTGGATTCGTCGTTAGAGGCAGACTTATGCAAGAAGTCTTGAGTTTCAACTATGTGAACGAGTGCCTCACGACAATTCGCATCAAGGCTAAATTCGCCAACATCAGCCTGATATGCGCGCATGCCCCCACAGAGGAGAAAGATGACGACACCAAGGACGAGTTCTACGAGCTCCTGGACAAGACATATGAGCAATGCCCTAGCTATGACATTAAGATTGTCTTGGGTGATTTTAATGCCAAACTGGGAAGAGAAAACGTCTTTGGTAGCACAATCGAAATATACAGCCTTCACGACACCACCTCCGATAAGGGACTCAGGCTAATCGACTTTGCTGCGGGGCGAAACGTTGTGGTAGCTAGTACGCAGTTCCCGCATCTCGATACGCACAAGGGGACATGGCGAATTCCTGGTCAATCAACCGCTAACCAGATTGACCACATTGCGATCGACGCAAGACACTCCTCCAGTATCAAGGATGTCCGAACGTTCCGAGGAGCCAACGTTGACTCGGACCACTACCTCGTTGTAGCAAAGGTAATGCTACGGATATCCAGACCAAGGCCAAAACAGGGAAATACTGTTAGGAAGTTCGACGTCGGACGGCTGCAGTCACAAGAAATCGCCAGGTCCTTCTCCGATCGAGTCTCTCGCGCCCTCTTAACTAGTCCTTTGCCGCCAACTGCAAACATCGAGAACCAGTAGAAAAACTGCCAGGAAGCCATCAAAGATGCTCTGATGTGCTGGGCTTTGCACGACCACCACAGCGAAACCCCTGGTTCGACGAAGAATGTCGGCAAGTACATGCAGCCAAACAACAGGCATACAAAGCGTCGCTGCATAGAAGGACCAGAGCCGCTCGCGAGCTCTACGAACAGAAGAGGAGAGAGGAACACAAGCTTCTTAGAAGGAAGAAGAAAGAGCATGAGAAGCGCGTGATCAAGGAACTAAAGGGATGCCACTGCAGGAATGAAGTTCGGAAGTTTTACCAAAAAGTAAAAAGAACCTCCCAAGGTTACAAGGCCCGAGCCGGAGCCTGCAAGGACGATCAAGGGAACATCGTGGTGGAATCGCAGTCGGTGCTGAGGATATGGAAAAATCATTTCTGCAAATTGTATAACGGCGATGACGAACCGAATTCCGCTAACATGCTAATTGCACCATTCAACTTGGACGAAGTAGGCCAACAGTTCCGTCCACCCGATCTTGACGAAGTGAGGATAGCCATATCTAAACTTAAGTCCAATAAAGCTGCTGGAGCTGATAGCCTTGCGGTTGAGCTATTCAAAGCGGCTGGCGATGAATTGGTTAGGAGTATGCACCAGCTCATCTGTAAAATATGGTCGGAAGAAAGCATGCCCGATGAATGGAACCTCAGTATTGTTTGCCCGATCCTCAAGAAAGACGATCCTCTGGACTGCACCAACTACAGAGGCATCAGTCTTCTTAATATCGCCTACAAGATCTTCTCTGCCGTACTTTGTGAACGCCTGAAGCCATTCGTCAACAACCTGATAGGTCCATATCAGTGTGGCTTTAGGCCAGGGAAGTCCACCATCGACCAAATATTCGCACTACCGCAGATCTTGGAGAAAACCCAGGAGGTTCAAATCGATACCCACCATCTTTTCATCGATTTCAAGGCCGCGTATGACAGCATCTATAGAGACGAGCTATATAGAGCAATGTCTAGTTTTGACATCCCAGCCAAACTCTTCCGTTTGTGCAGGATTACGATGGAGAATACACGCTGCTCCATCAAGGTCGGCAAAGACCTCACCGACACCTTTTATGTCAAAAAAGGTTTTAGGCAAGGCGACGCGCTGTCATGCGACTTCTTCAACATCGTTCTTGAAAGAATAGTGCAAAACTCTCCCGTCAACACTAGAGGCACAATCTTTCAAAAGTCCCTCCAATTACTCGCTTACGCTGACGATATTGACATAATCGGACGAACAAAGCGTGATGTCAGTGGAGCTTTTGTGAGCATTGAGAAGGAAGCCAAGAAGATGGGTCTAACGGTGAATGAAAGCAAAACAAAATATATGCTGTCAACAAGAAAGGACACCCAACACCGACGTCTCGGACAGAACATCACTATAGATAGCTATAATTTTGAGGTGGTTAGAGACTTTGTCTACCTAGGATCCGCTATAAACTCAGCGAACGATACCAGTCAGTGCTGAGATCAAACGAAGAATTACTCTTGCCAATCGCTGTTTCTTTGGGCTAAGAAGGCAATTGAGAAGCAAAGCCCTCTCTCGAGCAACTAAACTGTCCCTGTATAAGACGCTTATCATCCCGGTCCTGATGTATGGTGCAGAGGCATGGACACTGCTAACGGTGGATGAGAACGCGTTAGGCTGTTGTGAGAGGAAAATTCTCCGGGTGATTTTTGGTCCCGTCTGCATAGATGGGGAATGGAGAAGAAGATACAACCACGAACTGTATGGGCTGTACAGCGACACTGACCTAGCCACAAAAGTGAAAAGCCAACGACTAAGATGGCTAGGTAACCTAGAGCGAATGGACTCCAATGCTCCGGCCCGGAAAGTCTTTGAATCCAACCCCGTGGGACAACGCAGTAGAGGTGGACAGCGTAAAAGGTGGCGCACGCAAGTGGAAGAGGACCTAAACCAACTTGGCGTGCAAAGCTGGAGACAGCTAGCTAGAAACCGAGCCGGCTGGAAGAAGCTTGTTGGTTGAGGCCCTGGTCCACCCCGGACTGTAGCGCTAAGTAAGTAAGTATATTTAATAGTTTGCCAACGACAATTGATATGGAGTAGTGGTCGCCTTATTGATCTTATGCTACATTTTATAATTTTTACTCGAGAAAATATTTATGATTAGAAAAAAAAAAGAAAAGGAATATGACGCACGGTAAAATGAAGTGAATAAAGTGATTTGATCCAAATAAGTAGATTTAAAAGCAAAAATTAAGTTTATAGTATGTCAATTGATAGTCCGTTAAGGAAATCTTTTTATATCAGTAACAAAATTTTTTGAAAGAACAAAATGGAACAAAGACTTTGAAAGACAATGGAAGATCGACCGTTATCGCTCGGTCCTGAACGAAATAAGAAATTACTTTAACGGGTCTCGAGTTCCGCTTTTTTTAACGGACCCAAAGCGAATCGAGAACTTGCAAATAAGTTAAATAACTCGAAAATCGAATCGAAAAATATCCAGCACAAAATTAATTTAAAAAAAAAAAGAAAATACTTTGCTTCCAAATTTACTGCCAATTTCCTCCTAAGATAGAATACCAATTTCCAGAACTCCTTTCACCAAATTTCCCCAACTGTGTTTTTTCCTCTTCAATTTTTCCTTTTTCACCTAATTTCTCTCTTTAAAACCTTTTTATTTTCTTGCTCTTCGAATTTCTTCTTCTTCTTCGATAAATTTTCTTAACTTTTTTTTCATGTTCAAAAATATAACCTCTGGTTTTTTTATTCACAGTAAAAGTGTCCTTCCAGGTTATCCATTATCCTGGACAGCCTTTTCTTTTTTCAACTTCCCAGTACTTTCAGCCAATCAGTGACCGAGATTTTCAGTCGCGTCATTATTCAGCTACTCTCCATCATCTTTGCTGTAGAGAGCCAACGTTGCTGATAAACCGACGCGACGGTCCTGCTTGGTCGCACTATCTCCCTGGGGCCTTATTACGTAAAAGTAAACGATCAAACGATAACGTTTTGGCAATGGCTGTCTTTATTTTCCTCTACAGAAACGATAGGGATAGCAATAGTCAAAACGATATCGTTCGATCGTTTTCGTTTTACGTAATTGGGCCCCTGGCTTTTGCGTCGTCATAATGGAAATCGCCAACCGTTGGCGCTGATTCCCCTTTTAGGAGCGGCGAATCCGATGAACGCATCCAGCCATAAAACCCAATTTTTCGAATAAGAAAAGAAAATTTTCCGAAAACTAAAAAGGAAT
The DNA here is from genome assembly GCA_963921185.1 of Dasysyrphus tricinctus. NCBI lineage: Eukaryota > Metazoa > Arthropoda > Insecta > Diptera > Syrphidae > Dasysyrphus > Dasysyrphus tricinctus. The sequence goes on along the minus strand of OY992532.1, from coordinate 189,674,204 downwards.
TCCATTTCACATCAACGTTTATTCTTTCCCTCCGAATAAAATCAAAATAAATCAATGATAGTGAAAAACTGGTGGAAAGCTAGGTTACAAGTAAAAGTTAAAGGGCGAGAACTGGGAGTAGTTTTCTCCTTTGCGAAATTATTCTTAGTTGTTCGACTTTTGCGCAGATTTGGGGCCGATTACGGACCAGCGTTTAACGTTCCATCTCATATAAATATGCTGGGCACTCGGCCATTCTCAAAATGAGCAACTTCTAGCTGACGGAGACCAAATATTACTCGTTCGGTCGTGCCTTTATATGGTATTGGATTTGGACAAACCGCTCTACAGTGGTCGTTTGTTGAATTTTGGCGACAAAAACAATTTCACACGCCAATTCTTGATGCAAATTAATGCAATTTGGAACACTTAATGATATTAGGGAATGCTTAATTCAAAGGTACCTACTGCCTATTTTTTTTTTCTAAAGAAGAAATTAAGAAATAAATGGATTAATTGTTTATGGTCCTAGACTTTGAATAATTTTTGTATTATATATTTTCTTAAAAATACTTCTGCTTTATTTTTTGTCTACTTCAAACAGGGGCTACACAATTTAGGTCAGAACATGGTTCCAAATTTCAAGATTATAAAAAAATTATGTCGAAGTCAGGAACTGAGTCAGCTTAATGTTTGAAATGTCCTAAAATATGTGCCTGAATGTAGGTACCTACCTACACTTTCTTATAAAAATTACTCCAATACTGATTTATAAAAAAATTAAAGAAGTTGGTCCACAATGTTGAGGAATGTTCCTAAAAGATTAGAACTAATTTTAGTGCCAGTTATTAAAAAATTTTGTATTGGAAATTATTTGTATACTTAACCTGATCAAATCTAAAAAAAAAAACTGAAAATTTTGAAGGCTGGAAGTTGCCAATCAAATTTTAGGTCAACTACTCAAAAACTCGAAAAAATCAAAAATAATCTAAAGTTAGTCCAGTCAATTAGTGCTCAAAAAGGCGAGCAAATTGTGGGTTAGTTTTGATTTTTTCCCTCCTATATGTTTTCTGGGGTCCTGAATCCGAATCTTAGGTTTGCCAACAAAATTTCGTGACGCAACATGGACATATATGCAAAAAAAAATATGCAAAAATGCATTTTTGGGAGTCTTACACTAATGGCTCGAAAACTACCAATTATTCGAAAGTTACATCAAAGTACCATTGAAAGTATACACAATTTCCAATAAATCTCTATTCAAGGTTTTTTCTGCGACAACCCATTTAGAATCAAGCGCTTGTCGAAAATTGACGTATTTTTACTGTTTTCGAAAATCCACTCGAAAGCACTACGAAAATTACTTTGTGTGACAAAATTTGAATTTGTATCTGTACATGATCCAAGATATACTTTTCCGATGGTCTTTGATGCGTTGAGTTTGAATCTGGCCTTGGAATTGCTCTAGCATGTCACGTTTTTGAGATATTTGAATCTAAAGATTTAAAAAAAAAATGCATTTTGTATGCAAATTTGGGGTTATATTTGTTTTTCGAGGTATTTTTTTTTTCGAAAAAATTTTTATGGTCATTCTGAGGTATGAACATTTTATTTCAAAATTCTTTTTTAAACGCATCCATTCGTCTTCGAGAAATCGTTAGTTTTCGTCTTACTACCTAATACGAAAAATCCAGTCAATTTGTCCTCAGAAGGGCACGCAGCGAGCAAATTTGTCGAATTAGGTGGTCTAAGACGAAAACTAACGATTTCTCGAAGGCGAATGGAGGTATTTAAAAAATTCAAAAAGAATTTAGAAGTAAAATGTTCATACTTCAGAATGACCAGAAACATTTTTTCGAAAAAAAAAATACCTTGAAAAACAAATACAACCCCAAATTTGCATTCAAAATGCATTTTTTTTTAAATCTTTAGATTCAAATGTCTCGAAAACGTGACATGCTAGAGCAATTCCAAGGCTAGATTCAAACTCAACGCATCAAAGACCATCGGAAAAGTATATCTTGGTTCATGTTACAGATAAAAACTCAAATTTTGTCACACAAAGTAATTTCGTAGTGCTTTCGAGTGGATTTTCGAAAACAGTAAAAATACTTAAATTGATTTGATATTGGAGATTTTCAACGTGTTTTTTCATGAAATAAATAAAAGATATTATTTTGAATAACTTAAAAACATTTATTTTATTTATTTATTTACTTAAATGCATTTCGGAAGCAATGCTTCCATCATCAGACGACCCCCGAAAAATAAAACAGGGAGAAAATCAAAACTACCCCACAATTTGCATGGTAAAAACACAATATGACTTGACTATAAAAATATCAGACTTTAGATAGAATTTGGATAGAATTGTAGAGCTGAAATTTAGCAGTTTTTGAGAAAGTAAATTTACACAGACAATACCAAAAAATATCAAACATAGTAATGAAAATACGTGCATTTTTCTGATATTTTGTGATTTTCAACTGACTCCAGTGTCTCTGCGATAGTTGAATAGAACTGGCTGATATTTCTCGAATAATAAAAACACATATTATAGAAGAAATTTTGAAGACATTTTGTGTAAATTCATAAACGTCAAATGTTTCCGCATCACTGCTTTTTTGCGATGCTGATGCGCAACGCAGCTGATGCTGATACAAATGCATCAGCAACAACGCATCAAGAATTTTCTTGATTCTAATTTGTTTGAAGTTTGCGCATCACTTGATGCAAGTTTGCAATAATGAACTTGTTACGCAAAAAGTGATGCGAGTTTTATGCATTTATGAATGTTTGGCGGAAATGATTGTGCATCATTGCTGCAGCGATGCGTTTGTGAATTTACACTTTATTTCAAAAAGGGTGGTTCAACGTACTCACAAAATCTCTTTTGCACTTTGTAGGCCGAAATATCATGGTGTTTGACTGAAGATTAAATTTGAAACTTTCAAGATAGCTTTAATCAATGCAGCACAATAAGAAAACACTTTAAATCTTCAATAATCATCGATTATTAGTAGTTTTTTTTTACTTTGTGGTGCATATTCAATGTAAAGAAATTTTTATTAAAAACTCATTTCTTTTATTCGTTACATTTTCGAGCGGTACAATGTAATCTTTAACTACAATCAGAAATATTTGTTTTTCTCAGTGTTGTCATCATTTCCACTATCACCAGTCATACAGAAACAAGGTTTATCTGTTTTTTTTTAGACTGCAAGTAGATTCCGCTATCGAAAAAGTTGAGAAACTAAAAATTGAAAACTCCAAAATATTTCTTAAATTTTTTTATTTTATTTATATCCCCAATCGTATATCCACGATAGTTTTTCAATAAAAATTATTTCCAATTTTTAACTTGAAATAGAACAAACTTTGTCTGTGTTTCTCTGTGGGTGCAGCAGCAGCAGATGGAAACTTTCGTTCAAATTATATTTTCCATTTTCAAATTATTACAAAATACTATTTTCGTTTCGTATAGTCGAGGAAGAACAGATTTACAAAAAAAAAAAAAGAATTTGAATCTAAAGTTGCAGTGCATTGATATGTTTATGAGGATTAAACTTTAAGCATCATCAGGATAAAGAATCTTGAAAGTTTTGCCGCAGTTTTCTTTTCAATCCAAATTACTAAAATATGAATCTGAAGACTTAAGGAGAGTACACCACCAGCTCACTGCTACCTATATAGTAGATGTGCAGCAAAATTGTGTTTCATTTTGGTTGCTTCAATTGAAATTTAAAAATTCACGAAAATTGCTTTAAATATTCTATAACATCCTAAATGAATCCTGAAAGTATATGTAGACTCTTATATCCTATATTTATACACACACAAGGCTTTGGGTACATATACGTCTTCCAGATTATGGTATACATTCTGTTATACTGTTGTGTCGTGTGCACACTGCACATGACTATATATACGAATATACATTGTTGGTCGCTATTAAAGGATATGATTTTCAATTTTTCATTTCGAATTGAATTTTAATTTTTTCCTGACTGTTCTCTGGTTGTTGAGAAAATTCAATTCGTTTTCTTATATCCATTCAAGCTTGCATTGTTCTTCTTGTTCGTCCTTTATATTCCTAAGGAATATTGCTCAATACTAACCATTGCTTTGTCGTCCTTGAGAAAGTTTTCAATCTCCCTTTATAACCGCCTCCCATCTTGTAGTTGTTGTGCCTGATGGTTTAAGGAAATTGGATACGATTCAGTACTTTTGAATATTTGATCCCAACAATGGGAAATATGAAATTGGTTACCATAAGGTTTTTATGATGTGTTCAACATTTTATGAGAGAAGGGATATAAGTGCGGTATTGTTTAGGGTATATCTACTCTGGGGATTTAATTTTTTTTTCGTTGTACTGTTTGAGTGTATAACAAAAACACAAAACAGGGACATAAACTTTATAAGAAACATTTTTGTATTGGTCCACAATTGAAGATTCTTTTGGTTTTATTTATATCATCATAAAAATTTATGAAATAAAAGAATAGTTAATGAGCTCTTTGTTGGAATTTGTCTTATGAAATTAATGAAGAGATTTTTTTTTAATATAATTTCTGACCATTTATGACCATCCTGGAATCTGCACTTTTCGTACTCAAATTGAAAAAATTTAGAGCCTCTGTGAATAATATTATTCTTCAGGGAACTTGGGCGTTGCTCCCTTAAATAAATTAAATTTAAAAAAGTCGTAAAAAGGATTTGAAATTCTTTGTTTGATGAAACAAATGAACTTATAGGGCGTACTACGATATATTCGGAGCTCTGGCCTATAAGGAGTGGTTAATCTGGCGTCCCGCCCTTAAAGTTATACTAAGAGTCTGGTCCTTGTGGTAGGGGGTCGTGCCATCGCGTCGGGATGACTTCCCGGCTACGTAAAACTTTTTAGTGTCGAAGCAACAAAAGCCTCGGATACAGACGGATTTACTGTTGATGAACCTAGCAAACGAAATAAGGACAACTTCAGATCTGCCACACCCAACTAACAATTTTGCCCCTATAACCATCCAAAGAAGCTTTTCATAATAATTTCTTGCAAGCATTATATAATAGTCGATAGAGTAAAAAAAGGCTTCATAAGAGCAATATAGAGAGATTAAAGCAACATTGGCATATCTCTTCTTTGATGCTGATATATAATTTGCACCAGAAAATATTTAAGGAATCAGTAATGCTATAATAAGGTATTTACTTCCCGTCAGAGGGGTAATAGGAGCACTATAGAAACAAATAACACTAAAATGTCTGAAATGCGAAGCAATTTTGTTAGTTGGGCGTGAAATGTTTTGTCTCACTCTCTATAGACCACGCCAAAAACAAAAACAGAGGCGCTAGACTGCTACAAAGCAGACATTACAGCCATCCAAGATGTGCGATGTGAAAGATTGCGATCTACTACGGCGACTGTTACTGACAACAAATGCACCACTTTTTTGGGTGTGGATTCGATGTTAGAGGCAAACTTAGACTAGACATCTTGAGTTTAAACTATGTGAATGAATGCCTCCCGACAACTCGCATTAAGGTTAAATTCACCAACATCAGCCTCATAAGCGCGCATGCTCCTACAGAGCAGAAAGATGACGACATAAGGACGAGTTCTACGAGCTTCTAGACGAGACATATGGGCAGTCTCCTAGCTGTGGCACTGAAATGTTTATCTTGGGGGATTTTGATAGCAAACTAGGAAAAAAAGACGTCTTTGGTGGCACAATCGGAAGGTATATCATGCATGACACCACCTCTGATAACAGACGCAGGTTAATCGACTTTGCTGTGAGGTGAAACGTTGTGGTAGCTAGTAGGCAGTTCCCACATCTTGATATGCACGAGGAGACGTAACGACCTCCTGGTAAATGAACTGTCAACCAGGGCCCTGTTTCATAATAGAGCTAATACTATTAGTTGAAAGTACAAGTTTAAAATACTGCAAGGTAAAACCACTGATAGTTCCTTTTTCATAATGAGTGTGACCTTCCCAATGCTATTAGTAATATTAACCAACTAAAAAGTACAAAAATCCTTTTCTGTTGGTTGATAATGAGACGCAATTTTACCACAGACTAATAGTATTTGTTTGTACTTTATTATGAAACAGGGCCCAGATGGACCAAGTTGCCATCGGTGCTAGGTTCTCCTCCAGTAGGTATCAAAAATGTCCGAACGTATTGACGAGGAGACAACTTTGTCTTGGATGACTACCTCGTTGTAGCCAAGGTAATGCTACGGATATCCAGACCAAAGTCAAAACATGGATGTTCGTGAGGAAATTCGACTTCGGACGGCTACAGTCGAAAGAAAGCCTCTTTTCCGATCGAGTCTCTCGCGACCTCCTGCTGCCAACTTCAAGCATCGAGAATCAGTGGAAGAATTGCCAGAAATCTCTCTCACGTGCTGGGCCTCTCACGACCACCATAGCGGAACCCCTGTTGCGACGGTAAATGCTAGTAAGTACACCGAAAGAAAAAACCTTGGTTGATTTAAACATGTTTCATTTTTAATCAACAATTCAGCAATAGTTGTGAATTTAAGCAAGTTTTGTGATGATAACAAACAAGATCGCATTTTTAAATCAACAATGCAGCCGTAATTAACTTTTTTTAAGGTAAGTATCATAAATATTTTTGATTTAAGCATATTTGAAATTGATTTGAATATTTTCTTATTTTCAAGCAACAATGTCATTGTTGATTTTATACTTAATCAACAACAAACGTGATAAATTTACAATTCAACTAAAAATTATGAAAATCAACACATTTGTGATCGAAGCAAGATGTTCGTGATTGAAGTAAACAAAGTTTCACAGTAAAATCAACGAATCAGTCGTAGTTAATTATTTTTAAAAGAAAATATCATAAAAATGTTTAATTTAAGCATGTTGGATTGTTGATTTGAATATATTCTTATTTTTAAACAACAACGTTATTGTTGGTTCTATATTTCATCACTAACAAACGTGTTTAATTGACAATTCATTTATATATTTTGAAAATAAACACGATTGAGATTAAAGCAACACGTTTTTGTTTAAAACAAACAACATTTCGTATTCAAATTAACAATGCCGCAGCCGCCTTAAGTATCAAAAACATGTTATATTTTAGCATCATTTTAAAGGGATATTTTGAAAATGGAGCAATCGAATTTTTTCGTCATAATTTTGCGAAGGAATTTTATTTTCATCTACATACAATCTAATTTTATTATCTTCGAAAAAGCATAATTCTAGTATTAACTTTCTATTATTAAATTTACTGTGAATGTCATGAAGTTTATAGAAATAAAGTCTTTTTGGATGTGTTATACCCGAAACTAATGTGGTTTTGTATCTATTTCATCAATATTCCGATGGTCAATCCAGAATACAACTTTTTGAGTGTGTTTATGTTATTGAATACAATAATACTTTTACAATATACATCAGCCAAGTCAGTCAATTACAAGCGCAGATTTGTATGACAAATCCATGAATGAAACACCATAACCGAAAAGGAGACTGCACAAGATGAATTTTAATAAATTTTCTTCCCTTCTAGTATTGTACTATTTTGGAAACCTTAAATAAAAAATTCACAATATTGACACAACATTTTTTTTTTCTCTTAATTTTGTCTTATCAATAGTGCACATTTTGAAAATGGGCATATTTCAAACATTTACAGTAGTTGCTGAGAAAATATTTTCACGCAAGTAGTTACGTAAAATTTTCTGTAATTCTTCATTGTTAATGGATGAAAAATTATTCAAATCTCAAAATAAAAAACAAAATTTTTATACCACTTTAAAGAGTTTTAAGTATTTTGATTTTCTGTAACACCTTTATTTTTATTAAATTCCCTTACATTTCATATTTTCTAGATATCCTATATAAGATAAAAGTCTGTTAATGAAAAATTCTGTAAACAGATTTGTTTAGTATTTTTCAATCTAACGATCTTGCATATTTCATTCAAACAATAATTATAAGGTTGTGCAAGAATGGTTCAGATTTCATTTAATTTTTTTACAAAAATGTTGGATTTTTACTAGAAATTCAATTTTCAACGCAAACAATGGTTGCGTTCATTAAACTTGTCAAAGTGTGTATCTTTTACCTAAATTTTTTTCAAAACCTAAGAAGGTTGAGGCTCACTCACAAAACAAATTTAATTTGAAACTTCCTATATACAGTTTAGATTTAGATTTAGATAGAATGCTTTTAGAAGTGGTAAATATGAAAACAAAACTTAAATTTGGCATTCTTCAATAGGAACGAATTAGGTACAAATTTCATATTCCTTCTTTTGCGACTTTTTTGTTGTCTAAAGGCCATCTTGATATCACTTATCAAGAGAAGAAATCTCTCGATATGTTTTTAAGTACACACACCTACTATCTTTCACACCACTGTGTGGATGTATCTACGTACATTTTCTGAATCTGAATTTTCTGAATGAAGCATAGCTACTGGAGAACGATGAAAAGTTTAATTTGTATGTTCCTGAAACTTCACAAATATCCCATATTTGTCAATGGTACACAAAGATTTTATCGATATATTATAAAAATAGAAAATGGAGTTAATGATTTGTAACGTACGCCTCTGGATGTCAGTCGAGGAAGAGATCAATAAAACATTCACCAACCTCTTTAACCACACACTCTTCATATCCCTCCAAAATATCCCAAAGCTTACAGGAACCTTGAGAGATTTCTGATGGCAAAAGTGGATGGGTGTCCAGGTTCCAACTGCGTGGCATGCTAGCATGGCCAATGGTTAGCTCGTCGGAGGGGGGGTTCTTGCTGTTGGAAGCCTGGACGGCCGTTACGTATTTTTCATGCCGTAAAAAAAAATTGTACAAAAAATTTGCGGTGCCTATTTGTCCCAACAGAGAGGAAATGTAACCCTAAATTGAGTGAGGAGAGTTAAGATGTTATTACTCTCTGAGGAGTATCCCACCCCAGTATCAAATGAATACTCCATCTGACACAACCTGGTTACCATGTCCTCGAATTTTATGGTAACCCCTAAATGTCTTGCATGAATCGCAGATAAAGATTTGGTGCTTGGTATTTTTATAGAGATTTTTTTTTTTAAATTTTCGATCACTTTCGAACTTTAACACCTTCAAACATATATTTCTTATATTATTTTTTTGTGTTTAATACTTTTTTAGTTTTTAAACAATCAAAAATAATGTTTGAACAAAAATGCACCAAAAATAATTGAAACTTTAAACTATTTTTTTGTTTGTAAAGCTAGATGGCCACGTCTTACTGTCCGGAAAAAATAACACCAAAAAAGAAAGAGATTGAGTTTGGTAGGGGTATTTATAGCCTCAATTACCAAGCCTTCGGAATCACGCACACATTCTCAAAAATCTCACAAGTATACTGTGAAATACACTTTATTATGTGAATTTTAACTTAAAAAATCTGTAAATTAACTTAAAATTTAAATTTGAATTTTTAATATATAAGTGTATCCAATACTGATTTTTTTAGTTAAAATTCAATAAGATTTACAATTTCGGAAATCGTCCATATTTATATTTATATAAGTATTGGTGTAAGTTTTTCGAAACGATTCTCGAAAACCATGGCCTTGAAAATTGTCTCTTTTTTTATTTTATTTTTGTTTTGTATATACCTATGTACCTTCCTACAATTATTATTAATTTTATGTCTATACTAATGCTCATCAAGATTATGTCTCGTAATAGACCGATGGGTAAACCGGGGGCCAAACTTTATGGAGGTTAAACGGTTCGATTCCTGTCGTTAGCTTTTTCTCTTTTTTTTTTTTTTTGTTGTACATCGATATTATTTTTTTTCTGTCAGCAGTTTATCAAAACATTTCTTGTAGAATGTTTAGTATTTGATTTTTTTAATTAAAATTTAATTTATAAAATTTCAAATAAAAATTTGGGTCTGTATTATGGTTACGTGTCGTAAAAAAAATGTTATTTAAGGTGTTTAAGGCCATTATCACTACCATAGTCCCACCGACAACCGTTTGCCTAAGAGTATGCAACATGCGATCTTTAAAATATTCAATATCGTATATTCATAGAATTACACTCACTCAAGTTTGTTTTTATACTCAATAAAAATATTATTTAAAAAAAAAACCACAGCTTCTCAAACTTATTAACACGGATCTAACATTGAGTAGATCAGGTTTATAGTTTGAGTCAAAGTTTGAAGCTTTGAGTTTTGAAAGGAGAGCAATTAAATGATAGTGAGATGCAAGATCACTTTGCAGTTCAGCAATACGAAGAATTAAAAAAAAAAAAAAATAAAAGAGAAATGTTTAAAGTAAGTGAAATAGATAAAAGAAAAAGTATAGTTGGGTTCAGACTAAGAGAATAACGAATATCGTATGCTCTACAATTGTCACTACTATTTGAGTGATAGTACAGAGGTCAGAGATGAAATGATTGATATTTATATTCGAGACTAAAGTTAAAATTTGACGATGGTTAGGTTTCCCACAAAACTTTTTCATTTTACCAGCTACTGAGCGTAAAAATGAAAATGAAAAGAAACCTGTCATTTGACTTTATGAAACCCACACCCGAGAAAACTGAGTCTCATGTTCAGACTAGCTAGCCAAGAATATTCTATTTTTATACTACTTTTTCAGATCTTTTGAGTGGAATACACCAATCACCTGGCCCTGTTCATTTTCTAACTTATAGAGATGGTTTCCTATAATTTTAGTAATTTTAGCTTTTACATATTTAGGGCAAAGCTTTGCATTCCTCTTCTTAGAAGCATCGCTTAGAATGAAATTCCTTTTGAAGACCGTATCTCCAACTTTAAAGTTTACTGCCTTACTTCTTAAATTGTATCTATTTTCGTATTGTTCGTGAGCCTTATCGAGTGAATTTTTTATGTTCGCATGTAAAATATTTAATTTCGAACTTTTCGGAATCATGTTTAATTCAGAGCTATTCACCTTTCCAAGTTTACGTAATAGTTTGAAATCTGATCCATGTTCAATCATTTTTTGACCAAACAAAGCTTCAAAAGGTGAAACACCAATAGCAGAATGCACCGCAGTACGTAGAGCACAACCTATGGCTGGAAGATGAATATCCCAACCCCTTTGATCTTCTTTCAAATAAGATCTAATCGCAGCTAAAATGGAGCGATTTACCCTTTCGCTGGCATTAGCTTGGGGTGCATAAGAGGCTGTTTTTATGTGCTGTACTCCAACCGAATCTAAAAATGATTTGAAACAAGAGCTAGAAAATTGTTTTCCGTTGTCCGTCATTAAGGATTCAGGAACGCCGAATAAACAGAATATTTGTTCGTGCAAGAACTGAATAGCAGTTTCTGATGTGGCTTTACGAAGAGCTTTAATTATAACGAATTTTGTTAATTGATCGAGAGCAACTATGATATGAATATTTCCTTTCTTGGAGCGCGGATATGGTCCAAGAAAGTCTACATATAAATGCTGAAATGGATAGTCAACAGCAAAAGGCTTTCCCATTTGTTCGCGTAGTATTTGATTTGATGCCTTAGATGTTTTGCATATATCGCAAGAACCTATGAAAATTTTAACTTGTTTTGCCATATTTGGCCAAAAGAATCTTTGTTTTAGCCGATAAAGAGTTTTCGCAATTCCCCCATGCGCAGCTTTAGCTGGCTGATGAGCCAGAGTAATCAGTGGACTAGTAAGCACCGAAGGAACCCACAACTTCCATACTAAGTCATCCTCAAGTGGATTACCTGTGCAATGATTAACCTTCTTGTACACGAAACCGTCCGAGACAAGAAGGTCAGGTAGCTGATGTTTTTGTTTTGCGATGCTGTCAATGATCTTAAGATATTCATCCGATTGAAATGCGGGATCCTCAAGATCTATGTGCAGCACATCGGTGGTGTCTTCAATTGAAATGGCATCGAGGTCGACTGCATCTGATGTATACACCCTGGAGAGTGCATCAGGCACTACATGCAGTGAACCCTTACGATGCTCGATTTCAAAATCGTACCCCTGAAGTTTAAGGCTCCAACGGGCTAATCGTCCACTGAGGTTCTGCTGTCCCATCAGCCATTTCAAACTGGCATGGTCAGTAATTATTTTAAATTTATAACCCTCTACGTAGGGACGGAATTTTTCCACCCCCATTACAGCAGCTAAACATTCCCGTTCTGTAACACTATAATTTCTCTGTGCACCATTCAATTTATGGGAATAATAATATATTGGACGTTCTATCCCGTCTTCGTCCAACTGACATAAAACACATCCAATTCCAGAATCGGATGCATCACAGAGAATTATGAATGGCTTTGAGAAATCAGGGTTAATCAGAACGGGTGCTGTAGTCAACATGTCTTTTATCGTGTTAAAAGCTTTCAAGGACTCGTCATTAAATTCAAATTTCACCCCTTTTTTCAGAGTGTTAGTTATGGGGGTAGCCAGAGTGGCATAGTCACGGATAAATCTCCTATACCACCCTGACATACCTAAAAATCGTCTAACTTGACGCTGACTAGTGGGAACAGGGAACTCTCTAACTGCTGCTACCTTATCTTGATCTGTTTTCAAACAACCGTCGCTCACAACATAGCCTAAAAACTTCAACTGCTTGTAACAAAACTTCGACTTCTCTACATTTATTGTTAAACCAGCAGCACATAATCTGCTAGCAAGTTGCATTAAGATTTTTATGTGTTCGTCGAAAGTGCGTGAAATTACCAGAAGGTCATCTACATATGGAAAAACATTTTTTTTAAGTTCAGCGGTCACCACTTTGTCCATAAGACGGCACATGCGTTGCACACCACCGCATAGTCCAAAAGGCATTACCACAAACTCTAAAAGAGGTTTGCCAGGCACCGTAAAGGCGGTCTTTTCCCTAGACGACTTTTCTAGGGGGATCTGCAAGAACGCATCCTTGAGATCAATGCTAGAAATGAAAACTGTATCACCCACACGAGACAATAAACCTTCAATAGGATGAAGCGGATACGCGTCATTTTTAGACACGGCATTAACTTTCCTGTAGTCTAAGCACAACCGGTTTTTGCCGGGTTTGCGGACTAAGACTACAGGAGAGCTCCATGCACTATTGCTCACTTGAATAATGCCCATTTTCATCATGCGGTCCACTTCATGATACATCAGTTCTTGAATCGCCGGGGATACAGGATAATGCCGTTGCTTTATGGGCTTGGCATCCCCCGTGTCAATATAATGTTCCTCTAGCGTTGTCCGCCCCAAGCCATGTATGGCAAACGACGGGAACATGCTAATGGCTGCTTGTAACTTCCTAGATTGTTCTTCTGATAAATCATGCGCTTCGGAACAATTACTTGAAGGAAGCTTGTCAACAGAAATCTCTGATATTAACTGAGGTGCTAAATTAAAAGCTAACCAGAAGTTTATGCCTAGATATAAGCTTTGTGACAGGGATGACACAACAAATAATTCAATGTCCTTACTTAGACCATTATACGAAATCGATGTTTTGAATTTTCCATTTACGTGTTGATTTTTCCCATCCGCGGTTTTTACATTTGCAGAAAAAGCATTACAAGAAATACCCCATTTTTTAAGAAGCTCTTGACCCCCTTGTCCCAAACAACTAATGCTGGCGCCGCTGTCGAGCAGCCCCAACATGGTGTCTCCGCATATTGTCACCTCCGCATATGGACGAGGATCTTTTGGTAAACAAAGAGTGGTCGCTTCTATCGATTTTTGGTAGTTCTTTTTGGATTTTACTTTCTCACGGATCTTTAAAATGCGTTTAGAGATCGGGTGGGACTTAGGTCCAAAAATTCTTTCTTTAGCTGCTTGGTAAGCTGTAAGGCGTTCGTGTAATGACTTTCTAGGCGGATACTCTTTTTTTTCGGTTAATTTAGGAAGCTGTGAATCATCACGATTAATTTCGATCTGTCTTTTTAAAATTTGAATAGCCTGACCTTTATTTGGCTGAAAATTCGAATCAATTTCAATCTGAGGTTGGTTTTTCGAAATATCTTTGAGTTTATAAAAATTATGTTTATGAGGGTTGTCTGAATGGTCTATTTCTGTGGTTCCCGATTTTTGTTCAAAGAGCAATTTGTTCCGGGGTTCAGATTGCTCTTTCGGGAGTTTCCCGAACATTTTGGATTAGGGCATTTTGGAGATGTGGTGTCTTCTTTTCCACACTTGAAGCAAAAGAGTGATCTTTGCGGAATCGGGCACTCAATGTAGCTGTGACCAACATCTTTGCAGTTCCAACAAGTGTAGGAACTAGTATCTCGTTTTAATTGTAAAGCTTCAACAGAATCATCAATTACAGTCGAAGACGGCTGATCTTCAAAGTCTACTTCGTTTACCGCTCTTCGAAATTGAGGAACTAAATGTACTTTGTTTTTCTGATTATCTTGGTCGTAAATGTACTTTTCAATTTTTCTACAGATGTAGACTATCTCTTGCAGACTCGAAGTTTGGTAGGTTAATAATAATTCACCCAATCGTCTACGAGTATTTTGTTTGATCAATGTGATCAACTCAAAGTCAGGTTTAGGTATACGAAGCCTAGTGTTCATCTTATATATGTCCATGTAGAAATCGTCAAATTTCTCATTTTGACCTTGACGTCTATCATACATTTTCCTGGACAATTCTGAATCTGTTTCCAGGGAACGGAATTGTTCAATAAGTGCTAAACGCAAGGTGAACCAGTCAGTCGAAGGATGAGTTCTCATGAACACCCAAAACCAGTTTTCCGCCAGACCAGTAACAAATTGGTGGAAATGTGAGACAATTTCTTGCCAAGTTGCACCATAGCACTCCTTCAAGCGCTCAATCCTAAAAATAAACTCATCAACTGTCATGTTTGAGGTATCAAATTTTAGTCCCCACTTATGGAAACTATGTATTTTTGATCCTGTACTAGTACGACTATTTGAAAGATTATTATTGACCTGAGAAGGATTAGGTCTGTTTGAAGCTGTCGATGGTTCACTAATATGTATATTGTTAAATTGTGCTAAGAAATCATCTGCAGTTAAATTACTAAAATTTGGTGTTGGTATTTTTGGGGTAGGGGCAGCGGAAGTTTCTTGTTGCTGCTGAGTCGGACGAGGTGGAGGGATTGGAACAGATTGAAGCTCGGAACGCCTTCGTAGCTCATATTCGTTTGGAGACGTAGTAGCTTGAACCGGTTTTGATGCTGAAATTTCTTGCCGAATAGCTACGATAAGTTCTTGTCGCATCGCTGCCGTATTTCTCTCCATCTCTCGCTGTAAAACTTTCATATCCTCCGCCCTACCTAAGCCTACCGTTGCTGCAACAATTCCTTGGACGTATTTTGAAAACTCAATTTCAGAAGCTTCAACTTCTGTTTCTTTCTGTTTTTTTTTACGCCCATCAACCTTCTGTTTTTGATTTATTTTTGGAACTTTGGAAGTTGCACCTGTGGCCTTTGAGACACTAACTCCTTCACTTGGATCTTTTGCGGCTGCTCCGGCACTAGATCTATTAGTGGCTAAGTCAATCGAATCATTGGAACTTAAATCTGCATTTGAAGAATGCAAAGAACGATCTGATGGATTATTGTTTCTACCCCTTCCATAATAAGTACCTTTTCTTGAAGGCAAATCCCTCTTTGGATTCGACATGTTCAAATTCAAATTTGATTGAAACTACGACCCTCTGAACAAATAAACTCGAAAAAAGAAAAAAAAAAAAAAAAAAACTAGCAAAGAGATAAAAAACTAACCTAAATTGAGAAAAAAAAATTATAATTAAAACCAAATAAAAAAAAATGTTGAATTTTTTTTTTCGAAAATTAAAAAAAAATGTTCGAAAAATAATTTAAATTTTGAAAATTATCTAAATTTTCAAAAGCAATGGAAAAGACCAGAACCAAAAATCGAAAAAAATATTACAGAGGTCAGAGATGAAATGATTGATATTTATATTCGAGACTAAAGTTAAAATTTGACGATGGTTAGGTTTCCCACAGATTCTCCTTAAGTGGGCAAAAGGTCACGAAGAAAGGAATCAATTACGAAAATGGAGTTACCCAATTCTTGCAATCAGGGGACGATATTGCATGAATGCTATTATTACACTTCACTTATAATGAAAAGAGCTAAGCAAATGAAGAAAAACAATACATTTTATAATCAAAAGGTGGGCAGCTAAAGTTCGACAATATCATTAAAGTTTCTGTCCTCCCTGAAAAGCCTTTGTCCCACCAAAAAGTACACAAAATTCCCCTTTTTTCCGTTTATTAAAATGGTAACGCTAAACGCAAGCACTGTTCAACTATTAAGAATATGCTTGATTAACAATTTTTATCTTCTACCAATCAATATAATTGTTGAAGAAACACAAACGTTGTTAAAGTGTCACAAACATGTTGAATTTGATTACTTTTCATATTTATCCAAATAACAAAACGCGTCGCGTAACGGAATTTCAATTTACGTACTTGCAGAAATTTTACTAACAACTGTAAAACGAATTTAAACGCTGTTTTATTATCATGAATATGCTTAATTTACAATGCTTATCTTCAACCAATCAATAGAATTGTCGAAAAAACACAAACATTGTTAAAGTATCACGAACATGTTAAAATTGAATACTTTTCATATTTATCAAAAAAACAAACTTTGCGTCACGTAACGGAATTTCAATTCATGTAGTCACAGACATTTTACTAACAACTGTAAAACGAATACAAACGCTGTTGAATTATCACGAATATGCTTGATCAACAATGTTTATCTTCAACCAATCAATAGAATTGTCGAAGAAACACAAACGTTGTTAAAGTATCACGAATATGTTCAAATTGAATACTTTTCACATTTAGCCAACAACAAATAACTCTTCACATAGGTAATTGAGTTTCAATTATTCATATTCCTACATTCTGATGCTGGTTCATAAGTTCAGTTTCCTTTGATGAGTGTGCATGCAATTAGAGTGAATAAAAATTATCAAGATTGAAAATAAATAGAAATAATAAATCTTCCGTGTAAACTAAAAGTAAATTACTCGTAAGCTTTAAAAAATACAGTAGTGAGAAAAAGAAATAAAAACTAAAATCAAAACTTGGTGAACAAATTAATGCAAACGTAGAGAATACAATAAAAAAAAAAAAAACATTTTTAAGAAGTGGATGTTGATAAGGTAAGTTTTTTATTTACAGCAGTGCAGCTTTTGTGGAAAACGTTGTTTTTTTTTATAATTAAAAACAACGCGTAGTTTCTAATAGGTAATCTTTCAGAATTGTTCACGCCCTAGTTTTTGTGAAGAACGTTGATTTTTTCCTATACATTATCTGTTTAAAAGTTGAACAAGTTAACTGCAAAAAGATATTGACGCAATACTTAACGAACATCCATCAAGATATTTTGTTTTAAAAGATTTTGACAAGAACGGTAGAATTGGTGACTCTTCAAGGTCTATTTTGATTGACTGTTTTTCTTCATGGTTGCTCAAGAAAGAACAAACAATTTTTGTTCGGAATAAGTTCACATACATTGCTGAGAAAATTCAAAAACGTTAAGGCGAAGATAAGGTTATTCAAAATCTTCTTGATGTACTATATTTTTTTAATGTATTTTTTAAATAACATATTTTTTAAATAGAATAAATATTTTGTTCCTTCCCCAAGAGGATCAAAAGAAAACCCATCAGGAAGAATGTATAGCAGGTATTACAATGCTAAAAGAAGATACAAAACAAATTGACATCAACATCTTTGATAATCCCTCCATGGAAGAAGGATGCTGTTCCAATTTAAATTCAGAAGAAGAGCTTGAAGATTCTCCAGGTAAGAGGCATTTTATATACTAGCGTGTCATGTTGCTTTTTTTGTTAATTAGCAGCACTTCAAAAACTGCTAAGAAATACAAAAATCTATCAAATCTTTTCAATTTCACTGAATTTAGCAATAGCGAGTGTAGAAAGATACTTATTGCAATGTTGGTTTTATTAAAACAATGCGAACACTTTTTTTAAATATTTTTTTTAAATGCAAAATAGGAGTTAGCTGCTTTTCACTCTAAGTCGACGATATATGTATGTACATTAGGGTGGTCCTTATTTAAAAAAGTTTTGAGCACCATTTTTTTTGTTCATTGACATCTTTTTTAAATCACATTAACACTTGCAGCACAACTTGAACTTTTTGAGCAAGCACTTGCGGTCTAGTCGTGTCTCTTATTTGTTTTCCTAAACAAGTGAAGGTAACAGATTTGAAAATGCACTTTGATTCTGAAAACCAATTTTTATGAAAAATCAAATTCAAATTTCATAACATTGCGGCACGTGTTAATACGATTTTCTTAGAAACGGTATGACTGATTTTAATAATTTTTTTATGTAGAGGCTCCAAAAATTTTTTTAATAATATATTATGTACAAAAAAATAGTTCTTAGATTTTTTTAAAAACATGTACATAGGTACCTACGAGTACCCTAATTTTTTTTCGAAAGCTAAATATTTCAAAAAACTACATTTTCGACTTTCTTAGGGCCTGGTACTGTAAGTTTCTTTTACAGTCCTTAGAATATTTTATGAAAATATTTTGCATTTTTGAAAAAATTAAGTACATTCCATTCAAATGTTAGAAACCATTTTGATAAAATCTGTTGGTTTCCTTTAATAAGTGTGATCTCCAATAAAATATTTAAAAAATGTTGGTTATACTAAATGCACCTGCATTTTTATAATTAATACTACGTATCAAAAAGTTTTCAAAAGAATTCTTTGGGAATTCAAAAAACCCCAAAATATTTTTTAAAAAATTCAATATTTCCAAGTCGGGCTTCTGTAGGTATATTAATAAAAACATGAAATGTTTTTTGTGACCTTTAGTCCAAATGCGATTTTATTCTTCATATTAATTAATTAAAAAAAAAAACGCTACAAAGATTTGCATTTTTTTTTTTTGCCTAAGTTCACATTTGATCAAGAATTCACCTCAAACTATTGAAGGATTTGTTTTAGCGAATTTAAATATCGATTTCATGCTTTTAAACATTTTTCTGTCATAATTTCCATCTCCTTATATCCTATTTTTAGAAGAATATTACAAATAATTCTCTGCTCTAGAAAACTGTTTGGCTGACAAAAGATGGCTTCAACTACACAGTTAACCGTGGGACGAGATAAAATCAAAATGGAAAAAATCTAATGCATTAAGACGACATGATGCACAATCCTTAAAATTCCCTTCTTTTATAAATGATTGGCCGCTATTAAAACATTCTGCTGGAGTAACATTGGTAAATACATATTTTGTTTTTTATTCTTCAATTATCAATGAGGCTTTACATTTCATTTACTTTGATTGATGTGTTGCGTTTCCGATGTTAATTTTAACAATTATTAAGGATTTTCCAAACCAATGCAAAACATTCGGTAAGGACAACGACGAAATAACAAAAACAACACGTCACTATGATTGACAACAACACATTGTTATGTTTGTTTCGTCGTCGTCACCGAATGTGACGAAATGGTTTTTAGCTTCGGTAATTTTTTTAGATCTTCAATAATTAGGTGTCAAATCAAAGATAGGTAGTACTTATAAAAAGAATTGTTTGTTTATAAAAATTACTATAATGATTCGAATGAACCTGAAATTATTATATCTGTACCTTGGTTCTAAAAGGGCTAGTGTCCGTTTTTTACAATATTAACTTAAGTACACTATTTGACTCAGCAGAAGATGTTTTACGAATGCAATAAGGGCCAATGTGGTTAAATTGTTTCTTAACAAGGTTCTGATGGCTATTAAAAGTTTAATTTTCAAAAATAATAACGATTTTAAGTAATTAAAAAGCTGAGGTTTCTTAAAAATTATAAAATTATAAAATTGGACATTGGCCCTTTTAGAACCAAGGTACAGATATGTAAGAGGTGCAAATTGATTTAGAGAGAAATAAACTTTCGACCACATTTGCCTTAAAAAAAAATGTATATTTGCGTTTTCCGAGTAAAGTTGACCCCAAAATGAAAAGTAAATAGAAATATTGTAGATCACTCAAAAATCTACAGCTTTTATACAAACCATTTTTTAACGTAATCTCAAAATTTCCGAGATAATGGCGAAAAACCGTATTTTTTGTTTTGGTTTATGTTTTTTATTTTCTATTTTTTATTTTTTCTTGGGGTCAATGTTAGTCGGAAAACGCAAAACGCTGCTGGGAAATAGATTTTTTTTACATTCTTTATAACCCTTTTCACCATTTTCAATCGTTAAACTTTTGTTAACAATTTTTTTTTCGAGTAAAAATATGTTAATAAGCCTGCACTATTATACAAAATAATGAATCTTAATTTATGCTTTAAGTATCTATTTAATTGCATTTTAACTTTATAATAATTTAAAATTTAACGTTTTTTCTTATCCATACCCTTTATGTTTCCATTATTTTCAGATCAATTCAAACTTAAAAAAAAAAAATATCCCAGAAAGTCTGATTGCTTAGTAGAACGTTGGGAAAATTTTAAAAAAACTTATCGGTCCAATTTTAAATGAACAAATCAAAGACAAATTTGGCCTTCAACTTTTAAGTGATTTAAATTAACAAAACTTTTTAAAAGGTACCTTGGTTTCTCTCAGTTATTTATTCGTTTAAACTAACATTTCCCTTTATTAGCACCAGAAGATGTATTGGTTGTCAATTTGCTTCATGCAATTGCAATACTCCCACCATCATCAAGGCAATCTGTAGTTCCAAAGGAAGAAGGATCATCCCGAAGACGCAAATATTTTAAGCCCACTATAAGGGACTCCCAACAATCCATGATTCTGCCGGATCATCTCTCCAGCAATAGACCGTCTGGTAAGCAAGGTTAGAGAATTGGGTCAAAGCTAACAACCCCTTTTAGTGTTTTGCACCTATGATAATTCATAATTTTTGTATTACAATGAAATTGTGCCTCAAAAAGAATCACTTCAAAAATTTACTTTCGAAGAAGTATATTACCATTTTTGTACTTAAAATAATACTTTTTTTACTAAATTAACATAAAAAAATATCTAATATGTATATTGTTACGTTATATTGCATTAAAAATTCTGTTATTTGTAATAGTAATTACAAAAATAATTTCTGTTAATCTGTTATTTTTTAATAAAAGTAAAAAATGAAAATTGATTAATACGGTGTCTCTTTTTTTCCCAGAACTCTCAGGTGGAAAATCAAAAGTGTGAGTATTCTCATATGGAAAAGGATTTTTTTTAATTCTTCATGTATAAGTTTGCATAGTGAAGAAATGAAAACAATGGTTTGGAAATTTAAGAATTGAAAGTAATTCATAACTATTAAAATATAAGAAACTTAAAAATGTTTTTACTGAAATTTTATGCTTTAATTGATATGAAATACTTTTATGAACATGGTTTAATATTCGTTTTTGATTTAAAGTATTGTTTAACTTCTTCAAAAGGTCAATAATGCTTGCGATTTCTCTATTTATGTAATTCGTCAATAGTATTTAAGGGCGTGGTTTTTGGGTGTTTTCTGCCTCTTGTTTTTTTTTCTCAAAAACTTTTTTGAGTGCACAATCAGTCAGCATTTCATATTAACTTGTGCACAATAATTATCACATAAACATTTTAAGTTACGATTAGTACGTGCTTCTGTAATCATAAACGTTGCTGATCAACAACAATTGTGCTTAATTTCGAAATTATTCGAGCACAATACTTGTCACGCCAGCATTTTTATTATTAAGTAAACATGATTTTCATGTTTCTTACATCATAAACGTTGTTGATGAACAACAATCGTTCTCAATTTCATATTGAATCGAGCACAATAATTGTCCCACCAACATTGTAATTATTAAGGAAACATGATTTTCATAATTATTTCATCATAAACGTTGTTAATCAACAACGATTGTGCTCAATTTCATATCTATTCGAGCACAAAAATCGTTACACCAACATTTTTATTTTTAAGGAAACACGATTTTCATTTTTCTTACATCATAAACTTTGTTGATCAACAACGATTGTGGTCTATTTCGTATTAATTCGAGCACCAAAGTCGTCACGCCAACATTTTTATTATTAAGGAAACACGATGTTTATGTTCCTTGCATCATAAACGTGTTTGATCAACAACGATCGTTCTCAATTTCATATTGAATCGAGCATAATAATTGTCCCACCAACATTTTTATTATTAAGGAAACATGATTTTCATGTTTCTCACATCATAATGTTAATCAAAAATGATTGTGCCCAGTTTCATATTTATTCGAGCACAAAAATCGTTGCACCAACATTTTTATTTTTAAGGAAACACGATTTTCATATCTCTACAGTATCACAAACTTCGTTGATTAACCATGTTTCTGCTCATGTTATTATATTTAAGTGATAGATTAATCACGAAATTAACAATGGCGTTGTTGATCTGAGCAATGATAATTGTATCCTTTAAACAAAAAAATTGAAAATACTAGCTTGTTCAAATGAAGTATGTTCGTGTTTGACGCAAAAACAAACAAGGTTTATGCTTGATTCTACCAACGTTTTTTTTTCGGTGTACATGCAGCTAAACAAAAGGCATTCAAAGCGGTGCTGCATAGAAGAACCAAAGCTGCTTACAAGCTCTACGACCTGAAGTGGAGAGAGGAACACCGACTTCCCAGAAGTTGAATGAGGAAATAGAGATATAAAATAAATAATTTGGTGGCGCAACAGCTCGTGGAGAACCAGGGCCCTAGTGACTTACAACTCTCAACCATTCCTGTGGGTGTGTTGTTGGCAGAAATCGAGGGGACATATAATTTTTCGCCGAGCCCGAATGGCTAGATGAGAAGCACTTATTCATGACAAATATACTCTGGGAGGATTGGTCAGTTGCTCGCAAGAGACAATACCTCGGAAAAAAAACATTTCTGTTTTTAGATGGCAGCGGCTGGGAATCGAACACAGACCTTCGGCATAACAGTCCAACGCACTAAACATTATGCCACGAGGTACTATGGAAATAGAGGGATGCATTTGCAGGAATGAAATCCGGAAGTCTTACCTCCCAAGCTTACAAGGCTCGAACCAAGCACGATCAGGGAAATATCGTGATAGAATCGCAGGCGGTACTGAAGATAAGAAAATTCATTTCTGTAAATTGTTTAAAGGCAATGATGAACCGAATCCCGCTGCCATGCAGTTTGCTTAATTCAATTTGAACGACGAGATGGCCAACAGTTCCGTCCACCCGATCTCGACGAAACGAACATAGCTATATCTAAACTTAAGTCTAATAAAGCAGCTGGAAGTAATGGCTTTGTGGCCGAGCTGTTCAATGTGGCCGGCGATGAGTACCTTAGGAGTATGCACCAGCTCATCTGCAAAATATGGCCGAGGGAAAGAATGCCTGATGAATGGAACCACAGCATTATTTGCCCAATCCTGAAAAAAAGTGATCTTTTCGACTGGACCAACTACAGAGGCATCATTCTCCTTAGCATCGCATAAAAGATCATCTCTGTCGTGCTTTAGGAACGCCTGAAGCCATTCGTGAACAATCTGATAGGTCCATATGAGTGTGCTTTTAGGCCAGGAAAGTCCACTTTCGACTTAATACTCGCACCACCGCAGAACTTGGGATAAACCCAGAAGCTTCAAATTGATACACCACTACCAACTTTTAATCGATTTCAAGGCGGCGTATGACAGAATCTATATAGACGAGCTTTATATAGAGCAATGTCTATTTTTGGTATACTCGTCTGTTTGTGCAGGATGGATGGACCACTTCATCAAGGTCAGCAAAGACCTCACCAATACCTTTGTTGTCCAAAAAGTTTTTAGTGACTTCTTTGACATTGTTCTTAAAAGAAGAGTGCAAAACTTTCAAGTCAAAACTAGAAAGCTAGTGGCACAATCTTTCAAAAGTCTGTCCAATTTCTCGCTTACGTTGACGAAATTGACATAATCGGACGTGGAAAGCATGATGTCAGTGGTGCTTTCGTAAGTATTGAGAAGGAAGCCATAATATGGGTTCGGTGAATGATAGCAAGACTAAATATATACTGTCAAGAAGAAAGGACCCCAACATCGACTTCTCGAACAGAACGTCACTAAAGACAGGTATAATTTCGAGGCAGTCAGAGAGTTTGTCTACCTTGACTCCGCGCTATCAACTTAGCAAACGACACCAGCGCTGAGATTAAACGAAAAATTAGTCTTGTCAATCCCTGCTTCTTTGGACTAAAAAGGCAGTTGAGGATCAAAGCTCTTTCTCGAACAATTAAATTGTCCCAAAACGCTGATCCCGGCTCTGATGTATGGTACAGAGGCATGTACACTATTAACGGTGGTTGAGACAGCTTTAGGCTGTTTTGAGAGGGAAATTCTCCGGATGATTTTTGGTCCCGTCTGCATAGCTTATGGGAATGGTGAAGAAGATACAATAACGAATTGTACGGACTGACGATTGAGATGGCTGGGTCACTTAGAGCGAATGGACATCAATGCTTCGGCCCGGAAAGTCTTCAAATGCAACTCAGTAGGACGACGCAATAGAGGGAAACAGCATTACAGATGGCGCTCGCAAGTGGAAAAGAACCTCAACCAAATTGGTGTCTGAAACTGGAGGAAGCTAGTTAAAAACCGAGACGGTTGGATGAAGCTTGTTGGTTGGGGCCTTTGTCCACCCCGGACTTTAGCGCCACCTTAAGTAAGTAAGCAACCAGAAGGACTTATTAAGGTGTGGTCACTATAAAAAGTATTTAAATCAAGCTTTTTTTTATTTTTAAAGCAAAACAAAAAATTATACGAAAACTTTTTTTAATTCACACAAAGAAAAATTCCGGTTCTTTATTGCAATTCATACCTTTTCAAATGAATTTCCCCTACCCCAAAACAAACATAACCTAAATTTATCTCCGAAAAGATAAAAATATTCAACTGAAAATGCAGGCCCTATTGGCCGTCCTATTTCCGGTATTAAGGTGAAGTTCCCACACCGCATTTGTACACTCATAACTTCCATATTAAAGTGAACCGCTTCATCAACAAGTTCATCTCTGTGGACTTTATTCTATAATAAAATCCTGCAGCCAAAATATTTCAACACATACATTGGCAAATAGGCACTTCTATAGCCACTTCGAAGCGAGCACATTTCCCATACTATCAGGCGTTGCATTTCATCGGAAATGACTTGCCAAGTGCTATGAAAAACTACTGCCTTAACGCGCATATATTATTTTTATTTTTCAAAACTAATTAATCCTCTACTGTGTAGCACCTCGACAGTCATTCTCGCCCCTTTTAGAAACACATCGGGTTACTGGGTCAGGGAAGCAACATAAAAGCCTATATTCATATATATGTAGGTACGGAACGAACCATAGACCCAACAGTGTCCTCCATTATCCGGATAACCAACATCCAATGGCACATTTGCTATCCATTCGCATATTATTCGGAACCATCCATCCTTGAAGAGAATTCCCACGGTTCTGATATTGTACGAGTATACATGCGCCCGTTGAATAATTCTCAACGGTGTCATAGTTATCCTGTGTCCTGGATATGTTTCTTTTTTTTTATTTTTCAAATGCGGGTTTACTTTTCTATGCGAAATCCCTGAAGTCCTTGCGACAGAAAAGCAAAGAATAACAAAAAATGGGCCATGGAAGTGCTTTTCATTAGTGGTCTTTTGGACAGCAAACAAAAATTCTACGAAAGAAAACTACACAGGAAAAAAGGACGAAAAGAAAATTACACTGAATTTCGAGGATAACTTCCTCAATTTATTGTGTCAGAACGAAGCCAGCTTCCTGTATGTCGGCCGCTCGACCAACGACGACGAACGGTGACGGTGACTACTCGAATACAGTTTTGCAGAAAAATAGGAAGAAAGTAAAAAAAAATTGTTGAATAAACAGAGCAGCAATGGCAAGAACCAAAACCAAGGCAAGTAGGGAAGCATTAATATTTATGGGCTCCTCGATGTCATTATGTGAATCAGTCCATTCGTTTTGGTCTTCTCCGACTTTGTGCTGCACACTGGAACTTCAGCTAGAGCTGGTTCTAGATCTGAAGGGTGGTTTGGCCGGTTAATTTGATATAGTTCTGTATTTTTTAAACTTTATTCTGTGTTGTGGGAGGACAAAAGAATCAGGAGGAACAAAAATGAACTTTTCTACTTCACTTTGACCGGGAATTGCATGCAAAAAAGTAGTGTAGACTTTTAATGAACCATTTCAATTTGATTTTCCATCTTGTGACTCTGTCATTTAATTTGGACTCAGAAAAGCATCACATACAGAGAGAAAGAGCGATGCAAAGCAATGCCAGTGGCCATTTTAACAAATTATAATATTAAATTATCCCTTTGCGAAGTTCTTTCTGCGGCATTTCCTTTATTTTTACGCTGATGGTTTTGCGTTTCATTCTCACAGTGCAAATTTTTATTAAAAATGGACTCTTTTGTCTCGCGGGTTTTTAGTTAAAATTGTTTAGCTTGGATAGTTTTTATTTTTTAATATTCTTGAAAATTATTTTAATTGCACTAAATTATTCGTTTGTTTTTTTTTCAGACTGGCGAAGTGGCGTAAATGACCACGATCGAGTGCAACGACAATTGTCAGTATCATCAGACAGCAAATTGCTAGACGACGATATTAGGGAAGAGACACGAGTCATAATGAGACCAAAAAAACCGCCCAGACCTAAATCGGAAGTGTTTTTAAATAAACAGGACCCGCATCCAAGACGAAAACGTTTCAGTGCATTTGGGGTAAGTTTTTTTTAATAAATATTTCTCATCGAGAGCCTGTACTTAAATTTATTACTGTATATATATTTTTTTTTTCTGCCACAAACTTTTCATAAAACTAAGTTCAAATGCTTAACCTTAGTTCAATTAGATAAGAGAAAATATTTGTTTGAAAACTGACACTATTATTTAAGTTTCCGATGCAACCTGAAAATGATAAAATAAACAAAAATTAGTGGTGCGACCGACGGCGACGTGAAGATGGTTCTCATAGAGCGGTTTGTAAATGGAATAAACAATATTGAACCTAGATGGCTTCCTTGCGGAACGCCAGATGAGTTTAAAATGAGCTTTCGAATATACACGCATTGCCTGAATGGGTTATTTATTTATAAGCCTTGTTTCTCGAAAATAATCATTCGCTCTTTGCGATGTATCCCTATTTGGGCTTTTTTGTTTTAAAATTAGGCGGAGTAGTCCTCCTTTGAAATTGAGGCTTTTTTAAAAAAAATGTCATTATTTATTTGTAACGAAGCGTTACAAATTTCACCTCCTCAATGCACATCTGCATCACCAACCTGAACTGTCCGGCAGAAGTTCAAAATTAACTTCAAAGGTTAATTTCATTCTGCATTTACCATACCACTTTACCTACCGAAATCCACAAGCAAGAATAAATCTTCGAAATATGCAACACAGAAAGTTCGCATACCAACCCCCGAAATTAGGCAACGGTTTATACTTGTCAGCTATTCACTGAAAGTAAACGATGGAATACCCAAAATTCGTCATCAAATAAAAATATATTTTTATTGTGGTATTTTGCCATTCGTCTTTACCAATTCACACTGTCTTTTGTGAGGAAACTTAATATGGGGAAGTGTAATTAAAAGCGTCTTCTGCCTTTGTTGTATGTGTACCAATTTAATGTACATAAGGAAGAAAACCGACCGTGAGTTTAATTAATTTATTATGGAACGGATTAAATTAATTCACTCAACCAAGACACGCTGTTGGGTACAAAGTGTACCATCAGAAGTTTCACTGAATTTTTGAGTTTATCTCGTACCGTTTTTTTGAGGCTTCTCCTCCGTTTTTATTATTTATATTATTTACCGCGATTGTATTTCCTTTGGCTTTTGCCTTAGGCGGGGAACGTTTCCCATTGACTTTTCTACTCTATACTCCTTCTGAGTGTATAGTAGACGTTATCTGTAGGCCGGGCGCAGATTAGACTTTCTTTCAGCTTGCCGCTGAAAGCGGGGATCGAATCCTAAACGACTTTTCTGCTCTGCACTCCCTCTGAGTGTATAGTAGACGTTGTCTGCCAGCCGGGACCAGACTTGACTTTCCTTCAGCTTGCCGCTGGAAGCGGGGACCGAATCCCAACCTGCCTTTTCTGCTCTGTACTCCATCTGAGTGCATAGTACACGTTGTCTGCCAGTCGTTACCAGACTTGACTTTCTTTCAGCTTGCCGCTGGAAGCGGGGACCGAATCCCAACCGCCTTTTCTGCTCTGCACTCCCTCTGAGTGCATAGTAGACGTTGTATGCCAGCCGGGACCAGACTTGACTTTATTTCAGCTTGCCGCTGGAAGCGGGGACCGAATCCCAACCGCCTTTTCTGCTCTGCACTCCCTCTGAGTGCATAGTAGACGTTGTCTGTCAGCCGGGACCAGACTTGACTTTCTTTCAGCTTGCCGCTGGAAGCGGGGACCGAATCCCAACCGCCTTTTCTGATCTGCACTCCATCTGAGTGCATAGTAGACGTTGTCTGTCAGCAGGGACCAGACTTGACTTTCTTTTAGCTTGCCGCTGGAAGCGGGGATCTAATCCTAACCGCATTTCTGCTCTGCACTGCTTTCGAGTGTATAGTAGACGCTATCTGTGAGCCGGGAGCAGATTTGACTTTCCTTCAACTTGCTGTTGGAGGCGGGGATTTAATCCTACCTTGTACTTATTATTAGTAAAATTATATGAAATACCGTGTTAGAATAAATCATAAGCATTATCATTGTAGTATATGAAATACCGTGTAAGTTAGTTAAGCTCTACAACTTTTGTATTAAACCTTGTGAACTTAATATTTGAATAAATAAAAATATTCAAATCGGAGTTTAAAACTCTTAACCCAAGTTTTGTGCTTTCTTTGGGATAAACCCTGGACACCGACAAGTCTACCTGAGCCTCGACAAAAAAGCATCACATATTTAACAATTTGGTCGGATGTGCTTTGAACATCCCGTTTAGCCCACTGATGTAATTTGCTAGTAGACATACATGTATATAACTAACCCTTTTAGACGGTCTCCATTGAATGCCCTGTCGTTCAGCTGTACCAACACTGGCCGTCAATACGTCGTCCATCGCCAGCAGGAAAAGAACTGGCGATAGAACATCCCCTTGTTTCACACCCTGTTGCACTACAAAGGAGTCGGATAGCTGCCCATTGTGTACAACAAAACACCTTGCGTTGTTGTAGGACTCCCGAATAATAGCAACAATTTTTGGGAGCATTCCTCTACCAAGCAACGATCTCCATATACATTCTCGAAGTAAAGCGATGATTGAAATTCCATCGACTGCTCGAAGACGGTGTTGATATTGTCGACACACAATCGACCACTGCGGAAGCCAGCTTTATGCCTCTTGAGTGTAGACTCGATTCTATCCTTTATCCGCTCGAGAATAATGGTTGCCATTAGTTTTGGGAAAACTGAGAACACGGTGATACCACGCCAATTGTTGCAATTCCTGAGGTCACTTTTCTTTGGCAGCTTAACAATCACGCAGTCCTTCCAGTCCTTGGGAAAGCTTTCGTTTTTCCAAATGATTTGTATCAACAGATGTAAAATACTAGCCGCAGTTGCGGGATCGGCTTTCAGGAATTCAGGAAGTCCAGCTGTCTTTCAACTCATCCCCCCCCCCTTGCATGACCAACGAATTGTTGGCATACGAATCGGTGCATGGGGTAAAAAAAAAAAAAAAAAAAAGAAAAAAGAAACCGACTGAACAATAACAAGCTTGTGTGTGTTAATGAAAATGCCAGTCGCTGTTGCAATTGATAAACAACGAAACCTGCATTGGGATAGAACTAACCATGTGGCTTCAGTGGCGTGGTGTGTAGTGCATCGGCCTCTGAATCGCAAGGTTCATGGTTCGCTCCCATATGACGGCAAAGAGTTTTTCAATTAATACGAGCATAACCAGACTAAGCACCACTAAAGGAGTCTGATGATCGAGGTGGCTCTCGTGAAATAGCTATAACTCCAGCCTATAAACTTGGTGTTAACACACACAAGTTGTTGCTGTTCATTCAAAATTATTCGAGATTTACTGATGTTTGGATTTCCAATTCTGACGAGGGTTTGATGGCAATACCCCTTTTAGGACCTGTGCATCTCGTTTAGTTGGGGCACTTCAGCACTCTGCTCAACTGAATCCTCATTTAGCAGGGCACATAAATGTTCCTTCCATCTGCGTAGCTAATCCTCAATTGATACCAAAATTGTGCCATCACATCCATTACAGGATAATTGGTGTTGCTTTCTTTCCCAATAGCATCCTTGGCTATTTGGTACAATTCCCGGATATCTCCTCTTCTAGCAGCGATTTCCGCATTATCTCCTCTTCTGGCAGCGATTTCCGCATTATCTGCAAGTCCATCTAACCTCACCCTCTTGTCACGAAACTTTGTCGTTAATGGTGGTGGTAAAGTTACGACAAATCTTGGGGTCATTTAAAGCATTCGTATTGAATTTTGGACTTCTTGCTGTGTCCGGCGCTTGTCTTTGTAAG
This sequence comes from Dasysyrphus tricinctus, assembly GCA_963921185.1. Taxonomy (NCBI): domain Eukaryota; kingdom Metazoa; phylum Arthropoda; class Insecta; order Diptera; family Syrphidae; genus Dasysyrphus; species Dasysyrphus tricinctus. The sequence continues at coordinate 189,643,703 of OY992532.1, read as the reverse complement.
GCAGCGCAGCGTTGCGTTGTTTGAGACTCATCAGAACCAAATGGTGGTTGCTTCCCAAATCGCCATTTCTTATACTTCGAACATCACACATCAACTTCCTCCATCGCAGCTGAATCATGATATGATCAATTTGGTTTTCAGTTGGATCGTTCGGATGCACCCAGGTGATTTTGTTGCGCGTCTTATGCTTAAAAACAGTCGCACCAGGAACAGGACGTTTCGCATTACAAAAATCGACAAGCAAATCGCAATTTTCGTTTCCGAAGCCATTTTTTCCCCCATCACGCATTCCAGACCGTAACTGTCTGATCCGACTTGGGCATTCAGGTCTCCCATGACGACTATAATATCGGCTCTTGGAACACTTCTGTAAACCGAGTTAAGATGAGTGTAGAACTCTGTTTTGTCTTCCTCGGTCCCTTCATTATTGGGGCGAAGTGAAGTTTCGAACGCAACCTTGCTGTCATAAATTTTGCAGAAATGGGCTCCTACGAATTAAGACTACGCCTTGATTCTTCGTTCAACATATGTAATTCCAACACCATGCAGTCTTTGGCCACCCTCTCTTTCATACTCCCCAGAATACAGCATTCTCGTTTTTCCGGTGTCAGACCTGTATTCAGCTGTATTCCTCTCCACTTAGTTTTGCTAATGCCCTGTATTTAGCTCTTCCCCTCTACTTAGTTTTGCTAATGCCCAGGATACTGATCTTTAGGCGAAGCATTTCACGCTCAACCTGCTCTTATCTACCTTCGCTATATAGGGATCGAACGTTCCATTCTCCGATTTTCGTACGTATGCGGTAGCCAAAAGTATAACATTTGCGCTTCTTGAAAAACTTCTTCTATTTATTGACGATTCATTTACGATTATGGCGTCTCTTTTGACGCTCGTACATGAAAGATGCCGTACTCCCAAATCCGATGTGTGGTTTACTACAAAGGGTCCATTAAAATATTATCTCTTGGGGATTCATTTTCAGTTGTTGTCATAGTTCATGTAGTTGCATATATCCTTCCACCATTGTGTCTTCCGAGGTACGATTAATAACATACATAAGCTCAGATTTGACAGGCACACCCGCTTTTTGTATGGTGAAACACATAACTGCTCGAGGCCGCCCACTATGGGAAACAGACGCCTTTGTAGCCGCCCAATATGGGTTTCAGAAGCTACTTGCTGCTGCCGTTGTCCTTTCAAGATAGGCTCCTCTGCCACCAGACTATCTGCCGTTGACGGCTACCTGCAGTTCTTCGGCCTTCAGGGGGCTTTTAATTATCCCAAAAACAAGTTTGTGCCCTGACCAGTATCGCTGGGTTGTTTGCTTATCCCGGCATCCATTCGGTCCCCCTGCACGTAAGCGTTACCCGCTCTCTACCACGTGGATTAGTGTGATTAGGGATTTTCCTTTCATTGAGCCTAGGGCCGAAGTGGCATTCTAGCGTTCTCCAGTACAATCCTTTGATTGATTCTACCACCCTATAACAAAAAATGCCTCTTATTAATAAACCTTAAATCCTTGGAAGAGCGAAGAGAAATAACTTAAATTCTCCCTGTTCATCTCTTTTAAGGTTTTCTTGATTGTCCAAAACTCCATCTTTTTCAACCCTAACAACACAATTTTAGAAATTCTCGGTCAATATTGGGTTTGCTTCGAATTGTTCTTCAAACAAACTGACCATTTCCATAGAACTTACAACGGTGTTATTGTGGTAGATGAGCCTAATAGTCCAGTAAATAGAGAGGTTTTACCTTAAAAAAGGTCGGGTAGTTCTAAATTTTTGATATGTTATATGGTATGGTTGGTAGATGAACATTCCAAAATTCCACAACCACGCCCCCTCCGCCCCCTTCAAAATCCTGGAGAAACTACAAAAAATCGGCACTTTTTTCAGTTTTTTGCTTATTACTTCTTTCCGGTATATATTTTTGGAAAAAAATATGAGAGACATTTGTAGACAATAAAATTTCCTACAAATATGACTCGGAAAGTATTTTTGTACAACCACTACAAACGGCGCTATGAAGCTCCCAAAAAAGCCTAAAATTTCGTATTTTGTAAGATTTTCAGTTTCTTCCCTCTTTACAGCACAATAACTCCTTAACCGTCAAGTTTAGGGCAAAATTTTTCATAATCAATCTTATAGATAATTAAATTGGCTACCAATTTCATGTAACTACAGTCAACGCACTCTAAGTCGAACTCCCCCTAAGTCAAATTTCCCTCTAACAAGAATTTTTCACCATGTTTATTGTATACTCCTCTCAAATTTCCAAACTTATTTATTTCTCTCTAAATTTAATTTTTGCAAAAATCTCTCTAACTCGAAATAATTTTGATATCCCTTGAGAGTTCGACTTAGAGGGAGTCGACTGTTTTTTCATTTTGTGACCAATATAATCAGGAATCGGGTGAATTTTGAGAAAGTGTTTTTTATTCAAACGTTTTTACGAACTCACTTTCTTTTCTGTCTGCTTTATACAGTGTACTGGAGTCCCGTAGAAATGTTATTACCGATTTTTCTACCCACCAGAATCGATTGAAGTATACATAGGAGAGTCAGAAAACTTGAAAAGACATCACGATATTTTGAACCCAGTGTTTTAGTCGCTTTTTTTTTGAGGAGACTCCATAAAAAACTAAACCACTATTGGTACCAGTTTTGATGAAATGTATAGACATGATAATTAATCAGATGAAAAACCAATACAATTAATTTCCACCCACTGCCGCTCCCACTTGTTTAAAACATAATACTTTCGGAAAAAAATTATGAAAATTCGGGTGTTGTTCAGATGACCCAAGAAGGGCCGAAACCACAAGTGCTCTGGTGATGGCTTACCCTCTAAACCAGAGGTTTGATCTTCTTTATAGCCCTCAACTTGGATTTCAGAAACTCAAAAGGCTGGAGCATTGTTTCCCATTCGCACAATCTCTTCATTTCTGATTTTCATCTTACCGAGAGTAGGAGTGTCTTGAGCGTAAGAAGAGTGTTGAACGTTATTGTTTGACAAAATTATTAATGGCAGTGGTTTCCAAAAATATTTTTTCGTTGAATATACACATATGTGTCATCCGTGGAATAAATACGAGTATTGACTCCAAGGTAAATGAAATTCTAAACAACTTCGAAGCTGGTGCTAATAAAGTGATGTTTTGGCTTAGATTGTAAACATAATGCTTTTTTCTTGACAGCAGTTAGTTGGACTTTTACCCGTTTACTTCAAAACCAATCTATTTCACCTGTTCTTCAATCACCATGAAGAACTCTATGAAGAACTCTACAATGGAACACAAGATAGGGCATTCTGTGTTAACAGCTGCTCTAAGCACTATCTGTTCCAAAATGAGATTAATAAAAACAAAAACGTTATCGCATTTCCTCGCCGAGTGCACTGTACATGTTTTGAACAGTTCGGAGAAGCTAGGCTCTAGTTGCACATTGCATTTGGCATATTGCACCTTGTGTTTATAATGTCACGAGATACAGCTGGATCTTTTTTTTCAGGATCCCGAGTTCGCATAAAGAGCTATCTACGACCAATATGCTTCCATAAGCGGCCTTGAAGCCAATGCAGAAACCTTGTGTCTCAACTTGAAGTTCATTGGTCATTTCCAGAATTTTCCTCAGGGTTTAGATTTTTGATCTTTTACTGGCATTCGTTTTAAAGTCCTTTATCATAACACCTTAAAATTTGTATTCTAATGAGTAAGATGGATGACAAGACTTGCTCCGTATACAAACAACGTGGACAAAATTTGCATAAATTTACCGATTGTATTGGTCACAAAATCAAAATACAGTCGACTCCCTCTAAGTCGAACTCTCAAGGGATATCAAAATTATTCCGAGTTAGAGAGAGTTTTGCAAAAATCCAATTTAGAGAGAAATAAATAAGTTTGGAAATTTGAGAGGAGTATACAATAAACATGGTGAAAAATTCTTGTTAGAGGGAAATTTGACTTAGGGGGAGTTCGACTTAGAGTGCGTTGACTGTAGTTACATGAAATTGGTAGCCAATTAAATTATCTATAAGATTGATTATGAAAAATTTTGCCCTAAACTTGACGGTTAAGGAGTTATTGTGCTGTAAAGAGGGAAGAAACTGAAAATCTTACAAAATACGAAATTTTAGGCTTTTTTGGGAGCTTCATAGCGCCGTTTGTAGTGGTTGTACAAAAATACTTTCCGAGTCATATTTGTAGGAAATTTTATTGTCTACAAATGTCTCCCATATTTTTTTCCAAAAATATATACCGGAAAGAAAAAAAAGCAAAAAACTGAAAAAAGTGCCGATTTTTTGTAGTTTTTCCAGGATTTTGAAGGGGGCGGAGGGGGCGTGGTTGTGGAATTTTGGAATTTTCATTTACCAACCATACTATATAACATATCAAAAATTTAGAACTACCCGACCTTTGGTAGGGTAACCCCCTTATTTTAACCTCTATTTACTGGACTATAAGAGCCAATGAAGAAGTAATGAAGAAGTAGAATTTCTAATATATTTTATGAATTGAATGCCTTTTGGGTGCTGTAGTATTTTTCGTCTTAGCCAAAAATACTTCAGCACTCAAAAGGCATCATCTACAACAAAAACGCCCTTGTAAGTTCTATGGAAATGATCTATTTGTTTGGAAAACAATTCTAAGCAAACTTAATATAACTAAATAGTGACATGAAGCCACTTGCAAAAGATCAGGTGTGTAAAATCAATTTTGCACTCGTACAGTCACTAGAGTACTCAAAAATCTTGACAGACACAAATTCAGTGGTCGTAATGGTACATCCCCCTTTGTTTCATTGTAATGGAAACAGCATTTGTCCAACCGGTTCCCAAAAAAGAAATAAGCCTTCTTCACCCTCTATTTTATCGGGTGATTGCATTAACGTCCCTTATTTCCAAGCTCATGGAAATACTGATCAATCTGAGTGGCGTCCCCCAAGGCTTCGTTTTGTCTCCAGTACTTTTTCTCTTATTTTCATCAATGGTACTCTGTCTGAAACTACTAATCCCACTTAACTGTTTTGCTGACTTACCCCCAGTTTCACCTTCTCGTTTAAACCTTGAACTGAGTTCAATTGTTCTGCGGATCTAAAGTTTAAACCATAAGTGGAGCTTAAGCCCGCACTGTGAAAATGGGGGTTAAAAAAGAGCATTTTATTTTGTTCACATTGAATTAAAACAAAAGTAACAATAATATTATAATTCATGTATTTCTTTCTCTTTTTTCAGGGTGATTCACCGTTTGGTAAATCGGATGCGTATATAAAATTAGAACAACTGGGTGAAGGTTCATATGCAACTGTCTATAAGGGTTTTAGCAAGTAAGTACATTTATTAATATTTTTTTAAATCATAAAATATTATTTTAACGCATTTGGATCAAATTATTTGACTTTGAATCTTTTACGTGACCTCTATTCTACTCTTAAATTTTTTTAAAACAAAGTACCTTTAAAGCAATACAAAAACTTCCGTGTACCTAAATTCGATACAAATGGCTCATTTCAAAAACTGTTTATGCAATCTAAAAATAATGGAATTTTTTGCCATCACTCAAACATGTGCGCTATTAGTCGATAGTCAAACAAATTTGTCCCCAATTTATTTACCTTATCCTTCAAAAAATATTTGTATTAATTTATTTTGATGTCAATACATACGGTAGTGTGTGGGCGATAAATTATTCTCCCCTCACTTGTTGGGTAAATAATGCTGTCCTTAGCAGGTCATCGTTGGAATATCATTCCTTTGACAATTTTCCTATCATTACTCAACTGCGATGTAATCACTTTAGATCAGGTGACCTTATTTCTATATTTGTGCTGCGTCAGGCATCAGAAATTTTCTATTTTTCTATGAATCAATCAAAAGCACAAAGCACACTGACAGATATATCTTCATGTTCCAATCCTGCAATATACTAACTTATATACATTTATTTTGATTAAGGTTTCTCCTAAGCAGCTATCATCCTTTTGAATCCGGATGCTGTTATACATAACCTCCTATAGTGTGTACGAAAATAAAACGCTACGAACATTTGGCTCTTATCAAACAAACATTTTCAACTTTTCTTTGACAAATGACATGTGTTTTGTCCTTGTCGTCTATGTCATCCGGTTTGCCTGACTTCCGTGTGCTTTAGTCGTCGTCATTTCTGGAGGGCGCTCTCAACCCTTTGGAATAATAATAATTGATATATGGTCATTGTGTCATAGTATAGTAGACACAAAAAGGAACCATCACGTGCACTGTATAAAAGACACAAATTTAATTTATGACCTGAAGATGATTCAGTGTCCTGATTTATGATAACAATTCGGTTTGGGTTGGAAAGTTAATTTAAATTCATTGCAACAAACTATCAAACAATGAATTTACCAAAACGGTCTTTTTGACGTCACCAGGGTATGAAATTAATGAATTTTTAAAAGTGAATGACAATCAATTAATTTTTTGAATGAAAGTGATTTAAAAAAAAAGTAGGTAACTGGTTTATGTTGTCAAGAAATGTACATATTTCGAATTTACATAAGAAGTTAGAAATACAGAATTTTGGGAACGTAATTTTAGAAAAGAGGTAAGTCATTACTGGTTTAGAGAGTGAAGGAAAAGAAAGGAAAGGGTTTGGAAAGTCTATAATTTTTTTATTGCAGGAGGCTCTGGTTCTTTAGCATTTTATGTATGGGAAATTTGAAAAAAGAATAATGCCATCTTATTAGTTAGAAAAGGTTAACTAGTTCTAGTTCTTGGTCAGCCGTTTAGAACTTGTAATCAAGGCTTAAAGTTTTTCAAGGTCACCAAGTTCAGTTGTGATTTTGGCACTTTATTTTTGGGAAATTTGATAAAAAATCAACAATTTTCAGGATTTGGTCGAACATAGATTTTTAACTATGAATATTCAATGTTGGTTTCAAGGTCACATCACCTCATTTGGGTTATTAAAAAAAAAAAAAATTGTATGTCATTTGAAAGGTCGCTTTGCAGTCATAAAAGGTCAGCTATTTTCAGAATGTCTAATGAATTTTAAAAGAAAAATCAAGGTCATAGCGATTTTGAAACCTCATTTATGTGGCATTTGCAAAATATGTATACCATTTGAAAGACGCTAAGATCTATATAAAAAGGTTAGGTGGTTTGTCAGTGTAATATTCTTTTTTACGTTTTTGAAAGTTTTTTTTTTCAAGGTCAAGAACGAACTTGAAACTAACTTTAAAAATACATTTAAAAATCTGACCAATTTCTAAAACGAGCTGATCTTTTATGCAAATCCAAGGGCCTTTCATTGACCTTGAAAAACTTTAAGCAAGTTATCAGGTGACATAATACTTGTACTAGTGCCCTTTTCTGACCAATTAATGACCAATTAGATGCCATTATTTTTTCTTTCCAAATTGTCCATATATGAGGTGCCAAAGGTTTGTAAAAGTTAAGCTCTAATCACTAAATTTTCGTCTCGAGTGTTATTCTTTACTTGGAGGAGATAATAAAATTGGACAATTTTGTTTTGTTCTTCAGTCGTGAATATTCCATTTCGAGTTCCCCAAGTTTTCTTAACACAAATCACTCACCTCAAAAATGACATAAATTGAAAAATTAAGACGGTTATGTAGACTTTTCCCTTGGTTCTTTTGTGCCAACCTGTACTTACCTTAACAAAATTATGTTATCCAACCAACCCTTATTAATGAAACACGAACATTTAAAAAGGGTGTTTTTGTTTAGACGTATAATTTTCAATCTGGCAATACTTTTTTCGGAGTTGGTCTTTTTGACAGCTGTCACTTGATTTATGCTCAGTTTGGTTTGCCATTTCGTAATGAATAGAATTACTTCTGAACAACGACGATTGCAAATCGTGCAAATTCGCATTGCGCGCTGCGTCTAATATTCGGTCGACATAATCCCCCAGCACAGTCGGTAATTCGAGCAACAATGGATCGGTTTCGCACCACGTTTACTCTATATAGTCTCTAGTAGATAATACACATCCTCAGAGACGCTGTACAGTGCGTATCGAAGACGCTATTGCTGCTGCGGAGCAGAGTATCGAAGAAGACCCGAATGAGTTCATCTACCATGCGTCGAAAATTTGTGGTCGAAAATTGGGCGGCTCAACTGGAATTTATTCGATCCAACCGCGGCGGCCACTTGCCCGAAATAATTTTTAAAACAATGGCAATCCCTTATCTTTATAATAATGCTAAATTCTTGGCCCTAACATTAAATTTTATGCGTTTTATTTCTTCTTGAAAACCACACGTCTAAAAAAACACCCTTTACATACCTACTATATAAAATAATATACTGTAGGTCCTATTTTCTCCGTAACATAGATTTAGATAAAAAAATGATGAAAAGTATCTTAACTTTCTATGTACAAGAAAATACTTTAATTTTTTTGCAACTTTTTTTTTTTGAGACTCTGAGAAAAAAAGACAAAAAATCCTAGCATAACTTTTAAGAACTCTTAAACTTTTATCAGCTATAAACATTAATCCTGTTATTAAAAAACCTTTTTTTCATCATCTGCATCATAGATCAAAGACTTATATGCTTAAGATAAATTTCAGAGCAATTACAGAGAAATATAATATACATACTTACGAATTTCTTCGTACGAGAAACTTTGCTTATAAGAAGTTATATAAGAATGTAAAACTGACCTCATGCAGGAGTTGGAGAAGACAAAACTAGAGCTTTAATAAGTAGTACAGAATGCAGTTTTTCAATTTCGGTTGCAGTGGATGGTATTTTGTATGACTGTGATTAAAAAAATATAATTTCAGTTGTTTGTGAAATGGAATCCGTTCTTTTTGTTTTCTGATTTTGTTATTGATTGGCTCGTCACACAGTGATCCTTTTGTGAAATTTCCCTGGGAAAATTATATCCCACGCCAATTATTATTCTTGATGAATATTCATGAAATTTGGCACACTTAATAATTTGGGAATAGTGAATTCATTAGTACTGCCTATTTTTTCTCTTTTGGTGCATGTTTTGACTAAATTGTGAAGCTCTCTCTTGGAAGAGAGAAAAAAGTAGGTTATAAATAATAATAAATTCACCGTCCACAAATTATTAAGTGTGCCAAGGGAGAATTTGCTCTAGTAACCAATACAAACGAGACATAGCATATAGGCCCTTGCAATTTCGATAATTTCGTATTATAAATAGCGGCTTCGGTCAGGTCCTTTTCCAATCTCTTTTGCGCCCTCTTAAATAGTCCTATTTCGCCAACTTCAAGCATCGAGAACCAGTGGAAGAATTGCCTACAAGTCATCAGAGATGACGCCTCTGATGTGCTGGGCCTCGCAGGACAACAACAGCGAAACCCCTGGTTCGGCGAAGAATGCTGGCAAGTACATGTAGCCAAACAACAGGCATACAAAACCGTGCTGCACCAACTACACAGGCATCTGTCTCCTTAGCATCAGATACTAGATCTTCTCTGCCGTACTTTGTGAACGCCTGAAGCCATTCGTCAACAACCTGATAGGTCCCCATCGGAATGGCTTTAGGCCAGGAAAGTCCATCATCGAACAAATATTCACATATGGCAGATCTTGGAATAAATCCCTGGGGCTTCAAATCGATTACCACCAACTTTTCATCGATTTCAAGGCCGCTTTTTAAATTTTAACCAAGTCGCACTAACAGATTGGGTCCTAAACGCAAATCGGTCTTCACTGGCGATTCCAAAATGGAAGCTGGGGTAGGGTCAGGCATCTTATCAGACAATCCCTTCATAAATAGATCATTGAAGCTCCAAAACTTCGGCAGTGTTTTCCAAGCAGAAGTTCTTGTAGTTTGCGAGGCTCCAAAATAACTTTCAACATGTGAATTGACGAACAAAAATATTGATATCTTCATAGATAGTCAGGCGGCAATGAGAGCCATTTCGTCAGTTGCCAAGAAGTCATAACTGGTAAATAACTGCCGTAGTGAATTGACATTACTTAGCGAAACAAATTCAATCACCCTTCGATGGGCCCCTAGTCACCGTTTCATGTATGGTAATGAAAATGATGAACTGGCCAAAAACGGGTAATTACTTGAACCGCGCCAAACTGTATCCTGCGTACTTATGTCACTACAGCAGGAAAATAGTAGAATTCACCAAAGTTTCCTCAAAGTAGCTAACGACAGATGGTTAACAATTGACACCTGCCGGGTTTCAAGGAATCTTTGGCCAAATATTTCAAAGAACAAAACAGGGTATTTACTCAAAAGACAAAAATAATGCTCACAGGCCGCTCCACACAGTAGCGTATTATTCTACAGGAGACGCCATTGGAAGAAATCGAACGGTCTAACTATTCCTTGGCAGTATTGTTTCTGCAAACGGCGGTACAGATCTTGGCGTTAAAAGTAAAACTAATAAAGCTCGTACTGCCTTCGGTACTGTGTCCCCAATTTAGAAATCTAGCCAAATATCCTAACGCACTAAGTTGAGATTCTTCGAATCCAATGTCAAATCCGTGCTGTTATATGCTTGTGAAACCTGGAAAGTCACGTCTACCATTTCAAGGAAATTGCAGGAATTGTGCATCGCTCTCTACGCCACATCCTAAAGAGTCGCTGGCCACAAATTATATCAAACGAGGAATTGTGGCGCAGGGCAAGTCAAGAGCGGCTAGACGTCGACATAAGAAAGCGTAAATGAGTTGCATTGGTCACACACTGTGGAAACCAAACGATGAAATTGCAAAGCAGTCCTTTGAATGGAATCCTCATTGTGCACGGCGGATCGGAAGACCAAGAACAACATGAAAGTCAACTGTCTTAACAGAAGCAGAATCCCAGAGAAATACGTGGCCACAGTTAAAATACCTTATTGCAGACCGTGAAGGATGGAGTCGTTTTGTTGATATCCTATGCCAAGCTAAGCTATCTAATCTACTCTTTTAAAGATCTTAAAGACGGACAAATGGAGATGAATACTTCTACTCACTAGTCAGTCTTAGCGTTCTGAGGCCGTGGCCCTTACCTTTTTTTTATTTAATTTCCATCAGCTTTGTTTCATCAGGTGTGTTTGGTTACTTGAAATTTCTTGCAATATTTCAAAAATTTTAGTTTGGTAGTTTTCTAATATGATAGCTTACTAGCATGATAATTTTCTATCATGAAAGTTTTCTAGCATGATAGTCTTCTAGCATGATAAATTTTATCATGATAATTTCTTGCATAATAGCTTTCTATCATAATAGAATAGAAGACTTCATAATAGATTATAGCTCAGCAACTTCCTCAGACTGGTGAAGTTTCCAGTCCGCTCTGAATCATTTACAGGGCTACCATTATTGAACACATATTGAGCGCACCAGCTCGTGAAGAACCAGGGCCTAGTGACTTACAACTCACAAACATTCCTGTGTGCGTGTTGTTGTCAGGAATGGAGCGGGCCTACAGTTTTTTGCCGAGTCCGAACGGCTAGATGAGAAGCATTTGTTCATGGCAAGTTCACTCTTGGGGGATTTTTCAGCAAGGGGCAGTACCTCGGATAAAACATTTCTGTTTTTAGGTGGCATGGCTGTGAATTGAACACCTAGCTTCAGTGACAACTTCAGCTGCTTTTATATTCTTGTTGTTTACTCGACTTTCTTTGAGAATGCAGGATCGCTATGTGGCTTTGGCATGAAATATTCGGCACATGTTTCGTGAGTAGCCGGACTTCTCTTTGCCTGGTGCTCAATTTTTTTAGCAGTTGCTTTCTTCTGGCATTTGTTGAATGTATAAGCTTATTGGTCCCTCATCAACATTTAGTTAGTTAGTTAGTTGTGATATTTATTCAATGTTAATTTCATTTTCATACATATACATAGATATAAAGTTCACAATTAGAGCATGGCATAAGCCGTCAGCCGAAAAAAAAGAGAACAATTATAAAACATTTAATAGAAATGAAATAGTTGTTTTTAAACATGAAAAATAAGAGTATCTCACAATTAATTGAGTTATATTCATTAGAAACTTTCGTTTATTATTTGGGTTCGATATTTCCAGGCAGTTTTAACGTAGCTCACTAGAATTGACCAGTTGTCGCCGTTTAAAATAATTTTGATTTCATCCACAGTTAGACTATTTTTGCCCCAGTGGGCGCGTCTAATGGAGTTAAAAATCGGACAGGTTCCAAGTATAATGTATCACGTTTTCTTCCGTATGCAAATTACAGAGAGTGCATTCACTGTTTCGATCGCTTCGATGCGGCATGTAGTTTAGGTACAGGAGCTCCCCTCTCACTTTGAAGATTGTGGAAATTGTTTCAATACTGTTGCTGTCGTGGAAATAGTTGTTTATTAGATTGTGCTTCAGTGTTCGATACAGGATCCTGGATTCACTTTGTCTTGCACGCTGACGAAAAAATTCAAATTTTGTCTCCTTGATAGAGTTCCGAAGGGTTTCCAACGGTTTTTCCCATGTTATCGAGTTGCTGCTGTCTAGTTGCACGTTGTGTTCCATGAGCAGTCTTGACCATTCACCAATAAATTGCGATTTTCGTTGAATGATATGGGATGCCACTATTTTGGGAAGTCTTTGCGGGTGGTATTCCATGATCTTTCTGATGTAACTGAAGTGTAGTTTGAGCGTATACAAGTAGAGAGGAGGAAGTCCAGTCTCCAAATGAAGCATATACGTTGGAGTGTTTTCTGGAAGACGAAAAATTTTCTTTAGGAAATACCTTAAGAGTTTTTCTACTTCATCATGCCGAACAAAACCCCAGACCTGAGCAGCATAGCACATTATGGTTCTTACTACCGCTTCGAAAAGTTTGTACTTCACACTTGTTGCAACGTTATTTTTGCAAAGAACTCCTTTCCAATTACAATTGATGGCCATTTTAGCGTCATGCAGCCTGGATTTGAAGTGCTTTTCGAAAGAGAGATTGGGAGTCATTATTACTCCTAGATACTTATACTCTTTGACCTTTTCCAATTCCTCGCCTTCCCAGGTCCATTTCTCTTCCCTCGCGTATCTACCGGGGCCATTTCGAAAGACCATAATTTTCGATTTGTTCGTGTTAACCTTGAGATTCCATTTGCTGCAATATTGATGTAGTTTGTTGGTCATAAGTTGCATCATATTTGGCGTCTCAGCCAGTAGGACGATGTCGTCTGCATACATTAAGCATTTGATGTTTATTCCTCCTGGTAGAAAAAATGTACTGTCATCGAGGAATATTGAAAAGGCTTAGTAAGCATCCTTGCCTGACACCCATTTTTGTATCAAACCAGTAAGATAAATGGTTTCCATCCCACACAGCCGCTTCGTTTTGCTCGTACATACTTTGTAATACTTTGAGGAACTTCGTTGAAACGCCTACATTGCTAAGTTTAAGGAAGAGAGCATTTCTATCTATGGAGTCTAAGGCTGCCTTGAAATCCACGAAAAAAGCATATAGTTTCTTTCCTTTATTAAGGTATATCTTAGCTATGATTGATAGCGTGAAAATGTTATCAACGGTGCTATATTCTTTGCGAAATCCTGCTTGGAATTCACTAAGGAGACCATTATCCATTATCCAATTCGTTAAGCGATTGAGAAGTATTGCCGAAAAGATTTTCATAACTGTGTTTATGAAGGATATTCCACGGTAGTTGCTGGCGTCCTCTGCATTCCCTTTTTTTAAGATTGGAAAGATTATGCTTCTCCTGAAGCTTTCGCCTACCAAACCTTCCTCGAAAATCCGATTAAAACAGCCAGTTAGGTATCGAAGAAATTTCTCGGTGGAATACTTATAAAATTCGTAAGGTAAGCGGTCTACTCCTGGAGCCTTATTTAACTTGCAAGCGTGAGTTACGGCTTTTATCTCTTGAAGTGTGTACATCGCATCAAGGTCCACATTTTCTATATAAGGAAATGCAAACAAGTGATGATTTGTGCTAGTTGTGGGGTTTAACAAGTTTTTAAAATATTCTGCTAAAACCTTCTTCTAGCTAATTTCCAAAACTTACGGCTGTCCCTTACTTCTTTTAAATCTTGTGAGAAGTTTTGCCAATACAGTTTTTGTTTTTCTTTGCAGATACTTTTGTACTCGCTATTTGCTTTTTGGTAGGCTAGTTTTGTAGCAGTGGTTGGTATTTTTTTTTCGCAAGACGTAATTTAGCAAAAGAATTGTTTCTCGCCCTTAGGCAATCTGCGTCATAGCATGGTTGTTTTTTTTGTTGTTCTTCCCCTTCCGTCCGGTTGGAAAACTTTCGCCGCGATAACTACACAAGACGTCAACTCATCTATTTCTTTATTCGTTTGTGATTCGGAGAAGTCAGTTGTGTCCAGTACTCGATCTAGTTCTGTTTGGTATCGTTGTAAAAATGTATCGTTCCATATTAACTTATGAAGCAGTTGTCTTTCAGGCATTCGTGTTTTGTGAGGCAAGTTTGGCTGTGACTAGTAGCGGAAGATGATCGGAGAAGGGGTATTCGCCTATTTCAAGATACAGTTTAACCATTCTTCTCTCGCTAGGCAGTAGTCTATCGTTGAGGAAGAAGTTCCTCTGAAAAAAGTAAGAGAGCCATCTTCATCGCTTTTTGTTCGACCATTCAGAAGCGACAAGCTTAACGACTCGCACAATTCGATAAATTTTCGACCGTTGCTGTCTATTGTTTTATCTTTCAACATTTTGTTTTTTTTTTTCCATACAAATTGTATGGGAGAAATTTATAACTTTTTAACCGTTGAATATATAACAGAATTTTGAAAAAAAAAAGCTAAAACTAAAATTAGAGCAATAAAAAACGGGTTTTCTCGATTGTCTAACGGGGATATTTCAAAAACGTGATCCAATGAAATATTTCTGACTTCAGAATCAAGTTCAACACACCAAAAACCTATAGAAAAGTATTCTTTGATTTCTATAACAAAAACCTTGTTGACCAGTGTTATTAAATACAATACAAATGTTCGGCCTAAAAGATAGTGAAATTTCAACAAGTTTTCTTTCAGCACTGAATATCTTCTAAACGGTAACTCCTATCTAATTTTTGATCAAAATCTTTTTTTAGAAAATTCAATTTACTTTTCAAATATGTCAACGAATTTCTTCTAGGATCAACGTTTAGGAAGTTATAAAATTCCTAAGATTTTCCCAACTTTTTTCCATACAATTTGTATGGAAAAAACAAAATGGCGATGAGGGACATCTAAACGTGAACATTTTGAGCTCATTTTTTTAGAGACATTTTTTTGAGTCCCTAGCTACCTACTTTTCATGGTATGTAATAAAAAATCAAAGCAAGTTCGTTAAATTTGACCCACTCTAGTGTACATTGCAGTTCAATTTTCAACATTTGGTAGTTGCTGTTTGTCATGTTCCAATCTCTTTATAAGATTCATTCGATGATCACACAGTACGGTGGAACAATCTCGTCTAGAAAATACTGGTATCGATTCATGGAGGTCTTCGGTCTTGTCTGCTTGTTCCTGGCGTTGTTATTGTATATAAATTCTATAGAATTCTCATGAAGAAAAAAAGCTCGTGGCCATCTATGCGTCCAAATGTAATCCTAATTTTTGTTAAGGGATCTCGGTAAGGCGATCATAGCGAACCTATTGACCAAATGTCAACCTACAAAATCGTGTTTCATGAGAATACTATAGAGTGGATATACAATGGCGTTGTTTTAGCTTCCTCATTTTCAATGTTCAAATATTTTTGTTGGTAGGTATTTGCAGTCATTTTACAACTTGGGAACGACTTAAAGGCGTTGAATGAGACCAAAATGCAAAGAAGTCTAGTCGGGATGGATTTCTTGGAAATATTGGCTTCAGTTGAAAGACAACTAATACATGCATGATGTTCAAGATTTACATCCTACCACCTCACTCGGAAGTTTTCAGCTTCGTATTTTTTTGTATCATCAAGGAAATGATATATTATATCAGTTCATAAAGGTGGGCCAAGTGGTTAAGTTTCTGAAAATAAAAAAAAAAACATATCGGCTTGTTTCGAAACAATCGAAACTATTGGTATTTTTTGTTTTTTTTTGTCATAAAATGGGAAATGTAGTTCATACAATTCTGCATGAACAAAATTATTATACACGGAGAGAATTGAAAAATCACCAATTGAAAAATTTGCAGTTGCAATTTATGAATCATGTTTTATTCGTAAATCAAGGCATTTTGGTCCCAAATTAATACAAAAACTGGTAATTTAACATTCAAAACGTAGCAATTTACAAAATTTGTTTCTTCGTGATTTGCAATAAAAATCTATGATTCAAGCTTGTACTTTTCATAGCAAAATACAACTTTTATGGCGTAATTTACTCTCCAAAGGAATAATATCTCAAACTGCATTTAAAAATATTGATTTGCGATAAATATTTAGTAATTTACATCATACACAATCACTGATTTACGTTTTTTCTGTAGCAAATTTGCAACTCCATGAGAATAGTCACAAATCACCAACAAAAAATCCTAAATCACGACTTTCTTGTCGCAATTTACTTCTCGAAGAGATAGAGCACCACAATATGGCAGGTATCTAATCATTAATGTGTGTCACCAATGATCCGTAATGCAAATTGGCGTAGTGGTTGCATGCTCGCTCCGCAACTGGAAGGTTGCGAGTTCAAATCCAAGTAAATAAATCAACTGTGCGTATACCTGCAAAATGAAGGGCAAGATTGATCTTTCCAAGTAGCAATATCACGAAATAAAAGTGGTGATCACCAATCTTTTTTGCAAATTTACAAATTGAGAAATAATTGGATCAAATTGCGATTTGTTGTTCGCAATTTTTGTTTTCTCTCGATAGAAGAATTGATACTTAAAGAGTGTTGGTTTACGATTTTTGAGGCTCAATATCTTCATTTTCCTTAGTTTTGCAAATTGCAAACAAATAGTCGTAAATTACGAAATCCCGAGCCAAGGTATAAATCGTGATTCATTTTTCGTAATTTGCAGCTAATTTTTCGTGATCTGATCCAAGAATTCTTTCCGTGTAACACTAAAGGTTTTCAAAAAAACCGTTCAGTGATTATGTGCACCGACCTTCAGCAGGTGTCAGTTGAACTTCCTCGTTACTCACTACAATTTCCCAAGTCTTAAAGTTTTTATTTATTTAAATTTTTATAATTTTGAATTTTTTCTGTCGATTCATTTATCCAAACAATGATACCTATTACACCGGAAGCGGTTGTCATTAGCAAAATATACATAATTCAATAAAGTATTAATGGCTTTTCCCAAATGGTCGTTATTATTATGGTCAAATACATTTTAACTGAATTATTGATTTTTTTTGTTTTGTCATAAATTAATGGAATATAACCTCCTATTTACGAAATTCCTTCGCCAAGCAGTAAAAAATCTTGAATAAGTTTTTTTTGATTGAAAAATTGATTTCTTTTTTTAATGGGGAAGGAAAATTCTATTGCTTTTTAATTTTAATGCAGATACCCAAGGGGCTTCCATTTGTTAAATTTTCAGATTTGCTATTTGAGCATTTTTTCTTTTGTTCATTTGACCTAAATAACAAAATTTTCTAGATTTTCTTTTGGTTTCATTTTTCTTTTCATTAAATTATCCTCTCCTTCCTCCTTATCATCCCTCTTTGATATACTTTTCTTACTTGAAATTAAGAAATACTCTAAGTTAAGTGATTAAGTAAAATGAGAGCTTGAAATGTGATACCTACCTATACAGTCTTCTGCATTGTTTTTTTTTTTATTTCATGCAACATTTTCTCCTAGTTACATTGTTCTAACCATTACAATTTATCTTATTCCCAACATTAGATGTCATTTTATTATGTCACTTGGGGGCGACCAAAGTGCCAAGAATATCACAAGAAATCTAACACCTTTTGAGAATAGTTTTTTGAACCCTTTTCATATTCCATAACCCATTATAGCAGCCAGAATGGCGCCTGCCGCCATGGACTTGCAACATCAACTTCTCTAATGTGTGTCACTGGTTCACTATACACCTACCTATTCTATCTGACATTACCAACCAACCACCTCCACCTTCACCTCGTAACACTATCTTTTCAACAAAAACAAACTTTGTACAGGCAGAGAGGGACAAACAAAAAAATGAAGGAAAGTATCCTCAAAAGACCAGGTTTTGTGCTAAAGATAAGGATGAGTCCTTGCACCATTATCATCGACCAACAACGTATCATGTAGCCGCAACCAGTCACCTCTCAGAGCGCCCACAACTTTATTAAAAACACATACAAGCAACATCACCTCGTCCTTGTTCCGAGTGAAACGGTTTTTAGTTGAGTCTGTGCCAGGAATTTCGGGGGATAAGACTAAATGGATACTTAAACGAACTTTTCGCTTCGTACGCCGGGGTTGGTTTTGCTGACTACATTGCCAGACGATGTGGAAAGGATACGTACACACAAATATACACAAAGCACGTTCTTTCTGACCTAGATTTAGGTACAAATACACACATTCGGTGTTTATCTCATAGAGCTCCGTCCTTGTCATCGTGTCGTCGTCGTCGGTCGGTCGGTCGTACAGTTACGGATAACCGTCTAACATTTTCGGATCTGAATGTCATGGAAAATTATTATCTATGACTGCAAATCAATTATAATTTATGGTTATAGGACGATTGCTGGGGAATTATCCTGCAAAATAAGTCATGAATATTCCATCGATTGTGAATGGAGCCTAGCAGTGGAATGGAATAGGATACAAATGTGAGTCGAGTAGTTCAAGCCTTTAGGGGTTTTTCAACCAATGAATATTAGAGTGGGGGCTTAACAACACACAATACACACAGTTTCGAGTGTATCGTGCGAGGCCGGGGTATATCTCTTTGAATACATTTCTGTATAATTTAACTCATTGTGAAATGTGAATAGGTACTTCTGATCTTTGAGGTTTTGGGAAAACAGTTTGAATTCTGGTGGAAATAAACCTTTGTTACACTGAATTAAATGGGATAGTCGATAGTTTGCATTGTATTGCATTCTCAATGGTTCATTAAGCGGGTCAAAGTGTTCATGTATTAGAACGATTGTAGATTCAGAGAAGCGAGTATTGTGCAGTATGTTTGGTGAATTAATCCCAAGTCTGACCTAATAAAATGTTAATCTTCACATCAAATAGCTTTTTTGGGGCTTGGATGTTTGGCCTTTTTAATCCAAAATTCGTTGCGCTGTTTGAAACTCAGATATAAGGGTCATTTGCTTTTCCGAATGATTGAGCTTTTGTGGGGGAAACGTTGGATGAAAGCTTTAAAGTATAGTAATATTTGTATCCTGCAATTTCTCCATACGAAATTCGGATGAAATTGCAATTTTTTTTCCAAGTGTGATGGGCCAGCCTTAGTTGGAAAATTATTTGCAAAAACAATGAATGCAAAAAATATTTCAATGCTCCATTACAACTTATACTAATTCCACGAAAAACTCGAACATTTCGTTTTTTTTTTTAATATGATTCCCCAATGATGCAGAAAAAATCTTAACGAAATAGAAAAAAGAAGACCAACAGTTTGTCTGTTCCTCTTTTTTTAACGTAAGGTAGTGAGGGGCATATATTTTTGATTGAATGAAAATATTTAAAGCACGTTAATAGAGACTTGGTGGATATTATATGGAATATACCATCGTCTGCTGCGCATGTAGTCGTACCATACTAAGACAAAGTATAATTTTTCTGCAACTTTATTTAGATAGGGTATACACTTTAAATTCACCGCACTTTGACTACTTTTACTCGTGATCCGAAAACCACGGACTGGAGTTTTTTGACAGTCCCTGGAGTGTAAGTACTACGCATCTCATTTAGCTGGGGCACTTAAGCTTTCTTCTCAACGGAATCCTCATTTAGCATGGCACTAAAGTTATCCTTCCAACTGCGTAGCTGATCCTCAATTGCAACCAAAAGTGTGCCATCCACATCCACTATAGGAGTTGCTATTTTTCCTGATAACTTCCTTGGTTATTTGGTACAATCGCCTCATATCTCTTCTTCTTGCAGCGTTTTCAGCACTTTCTGCGAGACCATCTAACCTCACCCTCCTGTCACGTCTCACACAACGATAAACCATCTTAGGTGCTAGGCGACACCTGTTTCGCAATTCAGCCTTTCGTTGAACATCTGTTTCGGAATTTTATCCTAGCTGTCTTGGGATACGGAACCAGTCTCCCAAAACACACTTTTTATTTCACACCACATCTGGTCAAATGTTGACTGCTGAGTGCCGTTTTATTACAAAGCTGTTTCGTTAAGAGTGGTGACATAGCATTTGTTTTGAATTTAGAACTTCTTGCTGCATCTTATGATTGTTCTTGTACAGCTTTGGTTCGTAGCCTGAGATACATAAAAATCAAATGGTGGTCGCTTCCTAAGTTGGCATTTTTAAGTCTCCGAATATCGCACGTTGACTTCTCCCATCACTGCTGAATCGCGATATGATCAATTTGGTTTTCGGTTTGACCATTTGGATGTAACCAGGTGATTTTGTTTTAAGTCTTATGTAAAGACATAGTCCCACCCAGTGCAAGGCGATAAGCGTTACAAAAGTTGCCATTTTCATTTCGTGATCTGAAGCCATTGTTTCCCATCACCGCAGTTGTCTAATCCAACTTGGGCATTGAGAATGATAATTATGATATTGGCTCTCGGAACACTTCTGTAAACCAAGTTAGGATGAAGGTAGAACGCGGTTTCATTTGTGGGGCCGGGCGTAGCACTGAATTATTGTGACGTGATAAATGTTTGAACGGAACTTTGCTGTCATATATTCTTGTAGAAATAGGCCCTCAGGAAATAAGTCATGAAGACGCCCTTTCATTCAACATAATTTCGACACCATGTAGCCTTTAGAATAAGCATAATTATATGCTTCCACCATGGTGTTTTGCGAGACACGATTAATAACATACGTACATAAGCTCAGACTTTCATGCCGTTGACAGCCACCTGCAGCTCTTCCGCCTTCTGGGGACTTTTAACCTGCCCTAACCAGCACCGCTAGTTTGTCTGTTTATCCCGGTATCCATTTGGTCCCCCTGCACGTCACCGTTACCCACTCTCTACCACGAGGAGGTGTGCATGGGGATTTGCCTACTTTTCATTAAGCCTAGAGCCGTGGCTTCCTAACACTCTCCAGTACTTTAGAGTGCGAAAAGATGCTCTAGCATTTCTAACCGTTATAGCAGCTTCAGGTTTTTAATCAGGAATCCTTTACTGCTGGAATCTCGTAGAAATACTGACAATTGCAAAATGAGAGTTATCATTTTATATTGAACTGACAGTGATCTGATGACTGTCACACAAAATGAATTTCAAATATTTTCTTTTCCGCAGAGAACTAGAAGAAAGAAGCTTTCAGTTGAAGTTTCTGATGATAACAAATTGAGTCATGCTTCGTCAAGAAAAAGAGTAAAGTAGAAAGAAATGGTGTTAGCCGCTCTTCTACTAATTCGATCATCAGTCTGAAATTCTCTACACATTCAACGAAGAAAAAAATAATGAGTGAAAAACTGAATAACAAAAAAAACTCAACTCACATGTGTTTGAAGATATAAGCAGTGGAAGCGGTAGCGGACGCAAGGGAACTGATATTTAAATTAATGATGCTCTCACAAAGTAGATATAATCAGGCTCTCTTCATGCAGGCAAAGGAGGTTAGAAAGAACAAGGGATATAAATATTTATGGTTTAAGAACAATAAAATTCTTGCGAGAAAGGAAGAAGGAGGAAATGTCATTTCTATTAAAACATTTAGTGATCTTGCACTTCTTATCTAGTGCAGTTTTTGTTTTTATACATATATTATGCTAAATCCAAATAATTTTCAAAATTTTAATATTGATGACGTTTCTGTCCTTGATCTCACTAATTTAAATTTTAATATTGTTTTTTTCAAATCCTTCGTTTTGTGATAACAAACTTTTTATTGTGCATCAAAATGTCAGAGGGAAAACTTTTCTACTATCTTGATTCGTTTATGTGCATTCCAGATTTTGTTTTTGTATCTGAAATTTGGATATATGGCTTCGAAATAAGCGACTTTTCCTTGCCAGGTTATAATTTATATGCTAAAACGAATGAAGGTTACGCGGCAGGTGGAGTTGGTTGTTTTGTAAAAGACACATATCGATACCCTCCCGTAAGAATGTATTAAGCGACATTCTCAAAATTTTAAATTAAAATTTTTAAAAACCTCTTTATCAATTATTTATTTGTGTATTTTGTAATAATAAACTAATTTTTAAGGGGATTTTGAGTTGAAAATTCCGTTTCAAAACTTTTTATTCTTTTAAGTACACAAATAAATAACTAAACAGGATTTTTTTTTCGATGCTTCTAAAAATTTTTAAATGTCGCTTAATACATTCTTACGGGAAGGTATCGATATATTGATTGTGTTGCATCAGATGTGAATTTCTCTAGCGCGGATATTCTGAAGGTTACTTTTAGTTGTAATCAAGTGGATTATGTTATTTTTTGCGTCTACAGGCTTCATATGTTTAATGTTACCGTGTTCATGGAAGAGTTTTCTGATCTTTTAGAGAGTGAAAAATCGAAAAATTTAATTATTTTTGGTGATTTCAATATCATTTCTTTGGAAAATACTGGTGTTGTTTCTGCATACTTGTCTCTTCTTGACTCACACGGTCTTACTTGCTTTGTGAATGAGCCGACTAGGATGGCTTCAGGTAGTTGTTTAGACCATTGTATAAGAATCTATAGTACTATCATGGGTGACGAACGACTGGCACGAACCAAGTGACGGCTTATGAAATTACTGGTGCTGAGCCTAACTTAGTGTGTACAGCTGAATTATAAACTTAAGAATATGGCAAATGAAGAATAAAGTGTAGTAATAAAATAATGAGAGAGCTGGAGGGAAGCAAGAAATCAAGCAATTTTGTTTTTTTCAAAGGTATTGGTTTTGTCAATGAATAATAATAGGTTGAGAGTTGGGTGCGTATGCGTATTTGGCTCTGATGTGAGCTGAAATGAAAGCATGATTGTTTTTCCTTATATCGTTGGGAAAGAAAAAATATGTATTTGGAAACAAACAACAAAATATATGCTTGCAAGTTATATTGTAAGATTGTATTTGTAACCATGGTTACTTTAAATCTTTTTATTTGTTTATTCTACTTTTGTGTTTTCTTTCGTGTTTCGTTTTTATCAGATTTCACTATTTCAGTCGCAAAGATGCTTTGGTGGGGGAAGGTTGCTGCTGTTAGGTATAATTTTCGTTGTCATTTAGTATGTATATTTTTGGGTTGTTTTGTTTACTTTCGTTTTTTGTTATTTTTGTTGGTTGTTGTTGGAATATGGTAAGCACGTAGGTGGTTGTCATTGACGGCTGCTGTTGCTCATGCTCGGCTGCTGCTGCTGCCGTTCAGCATACGATCCGAATATTTTTGTGCTGGGGTGGGTATAAAAACGAATTTTTGTTTGGGGGGTTGGTTGCTTTAGGTCTGTTTTCGTTTGGATGTTCTTAGCATTACTTTTGCAGCACTTTTCCAGTTTTACACAGTTGGAATGAAAAAAGAGTGCAAAATAAGGGGTTGGGATCGAAATCCCGCGGATCAAAATCCCGTATGTCGAAATCCCGTTTTTCAAAATCCCGGAAATCAAAATCCCGAAAATCAAAATCCCGCCAATCAAAATCCCGCCGTTTCTACTACAATGCGACAGCTCATTAATATTTTTCTTTTCTATGCAATTTGCAAATTGCGTTTAAAGATTGAAGTCGATTTTTTCGTATAATGCGATGCATTAGTTGAGCGCCAATGTCAAGTTTTCTTGAGCAACAGTACCTTGGGTGGCAAATACACATGAATAAACACCGAGGTTTGTATGGGGGGCATGCTGCCCCCCTGTAACCCCCCTGATTGGGGCCATTATAGGATTTGGGGTGGGTGCGAGGTTGGGTGTATGCAAAGTTCCTTTTGCATTTAAAGAAAAAAATATCATTCACACATAATTCGAAAAAAAATTAAAAAAGACAACAAAAATTGCTAAAGTTTTTTTTTAAAGTTTTGGAAAAAACTTTTTACCAATTTTATTTTGATTTTTGGGAACGGGCACATTCCAAGATCACGAATATGCATTTTATAAGTCGCTAAGACGTTTAGTTAAGCCGCAAATCAAGTTTAAAGGTGTCAACTTTGATGCCTCTAGGACGCTTAGTTTAGCCGCAAATCGCGTTTAAAGATAAAAGTTGATTTTTTTATTTTTTGTTCAATATTTCAAAAATGGGTTGATGAATTTCTAGTCATTTTGATAACGACTACGCATTGTTTAGTAACAACACAATTTGTTCATTTAACTGGTTTGTAAAACTTTGAAAATTTGGTGTGGAAAAACGGTTCCATGAATCTATTTGAATATTGATGATTTCAAAGTCTAAAATTTTATAATTTTTGGTAGTAGATCGTACTATTTTTAGTATATGAAAAAAGTTTAATCAAAATCGTAGGAGTCGTTTTTAAGCAAAAAAATATTTTCCTTTGTGGTTTTTTAACTTTTGTATTGAAGGTACCGTTATTTTTTCATAAATGTAAATTTTTTTCTAAAAATATTGTAGAGAGTACTAAAAAAATCTTAAATATCGAGTTTCAAAAAAATCGATCATGTCGTTTTAGAAATATTTGATTTTCAAAAAAAAATTTGAAACATTTTTTAAAATTCCAAAAAATATTTTTTCAAAAATTTTTGTACGCTAACCTGTTTATATTTTTTGGAAGCTTCTGTATAAAAAAAATAATTGAAATCAGTCGTATTGTTTTAAAGAAAATCAAAAATTAAAAAAATGGTTCTTTGGGAGGTACCATTAATAACCATTTTTGATAAATGGTTTTCCACCCAAAGGAATCCTTTACTAAAATAAAATTTATTGGATTTTTTTTATGAAAAGTTGTCGAGCCGTTTTTGAGAAAAATACGATTATGTAAAATTGTTAAAGAAAATTGTAGGGCAAAAATATAGTACCTACCTATAATCGCAAGTAAAAATACTTAAAATGGAAAAACATACATAATGTATATTAAAAAACAACTTTTTTCACAATTTTAAGTTTGAAAACAATTTTTGTCGAAGCTGTTTACGAAAAGAACTTTATTTGAAAATAAACCATGAGATTGGACTTCTGGTTTTCCAAAAAGCTACAAAACAATACTGTAAGTGGTTGTTTGGTAATAGATAGGTATACTTTTTCCATTCTAAGTACCTAGGTACCTAACTATTTTTTTTATATAACTGCACCTTCTGTCCAAGCGGGGGGAAATAAAACCCCCTCCCGTAGGATTTTTTTCTTGTCTACTTTTAACCAATAGTGTGTGTCATAAGTGATTAAACACAAATTATTTCTGGAGTTACATGAAATTTAAACAAACAAATACATATGTAAATAAAAATTGCATCCCAATAGTTAAAATAAAAGTTTTTTTCAATAGCAATAGATCAAAACAAAACTATTCAAAATAAAACTACCTAGTGCAGTTTTTCCTAACAAAAACTTAATATACTCTTTATTTTACGCGATGATGGTTTAAATTCCATTAATGGTTATCGTAGGACTGTTATCATAATGTTATAATAAAATTTGGAAAAAACTGATAAAATACCTACTACCTACCTAAGGTAAATACAAAAAATTAAAATATCCCAACATGTCCTTAAATAATTCCTTCATAGATGTGGTGAAAAGTTGCAACATTGCTACAAAGATTAAAAATTTTAAGTAAAATACCCAAGATTTGAAAGACAAAATTAAAATAATAAACGAAAATATAATCTACATGCCTACCTACATTATGTATGTACGTATAAATCTATAAACAAACATATAACTTATACCTCAAGCTCACATACAAACACAATCGAGTCATTGAAAGCAATTTGTTTTTTTTTATTTCCTTTCATTTATTCTTGTCGTTAGTATGGCACCAGCAACTGATTCATTTGTCTCACTTGCTCCCCTTATTGTTGCGAGAATCAATGTAATATAACCCTCTCTTACGACTTTTTCATTTTGCTTTTACATTTTTCTTCTATTTCAACTCTCAAATATCAAATACATTTCCCTATTAGCGCCGCCTGGTGAAGGCTTATGCAAATAAAAAAAATTGGCTGATGATAGTACTATAGATTTTATATACAAAGGTTTAGACCATATATATGGACGTTTCAACAAAGACTATGTAAGTTCTTGTGCAAAGTGTGTTGTCGATTTGAAAATTACTGATCATTCTGTGACAGGACTTTTGTTTAACACTCCCAAAAATAAAAATAGAAATAATTGTTGGTTCTCAAAGAAGGTTTCGAAAATTGATTTTGCAAAACTAAAAAATTGCCTATTTTATGAGTTTTGGGAAAGTGTGTATATAGAAAACGATGCTTCTGTTTCATTTGCAATTTTTATAGATACGCTTAAAAATAATATTAGCGAATGTACCTCAACGTTTACACCCAAAAAATCCATAAAACGACTTAAGCCGTGGATCACAAGGCTTTTATACAACAAGGTTAAAGGCAAAAATAAACTCAGGATTAAATGTTCTAAGTTTCCTAATAAAATTTATTTAAAAAACAAATATAAAAGTCTCTGTCTAGAACTTAAAAAAGAAATTCCTATTTGCCGCGATAATTATTATCGTACACAGTTTAATTTGGCCAAGGGTAATTTGAAAAATGAATGGCAAGTAGTTAACAGCATTCTTAATAAACCTGGTTCAAGCTAAAACCCTACTGTTATACGCATTGGTGACAACTACGTTTCTGAAAAAATGCTGTCGCTGAAGAATTCAATAATTATTTTATATCAGTAGTGAGCGTACGATCCTTTTCCACAATACAAACCAATCGTTGTGGCTGCTCTACCGTGCTTAACAGTTGTAGGACACATATGTGCAGTAACAGTTTTGCTTTTGATCCCATTACTGCGTTTGAGCTTTTAAAATGCATTGGTTCCTTGAAAAACTCAAATGCTTGTGGATATGATGGTATTTCTAATGTTATGATTAAACACATTGGATGTTTCTTGGTGGATGTTTTGGCACATATTTTTAACCTGAGTAAACTTACTGGAGTTTTTCCCGAAGCCTTGAAACGTGCAGATGTCGTTCCATTGTTAAAAAAGGGATCAGCTAGTGACAAATGTAATTATAGACCTATGTATATCTCTTCTTCCAGGTTTTAGTAAAGTCTTGGAAAAAGTTGTTAAGAAAAGAGTAGTTAATTTCTTAAACAAAACTTGTTTTTTCAGTTCCGCTCAATTTGGATTTCAGGAGGGGAAATCAACTGTGGATGCTCTTTTGCTTTTTTGCTCTAGAATTTTTTCTAATCTCGATGGCAAAAAGTTAACTGCTGGTTTGTTTATCGACATTGCAAAGGCATTCGATATGGTCGATCACAATATTTTGTTGGACAAGTTACATAAAGCTGGGTTTCGTGGATTTATGCTTGAATGGTTTAGAACGTACCTTAATAACAGAGTTCAGAGTGTTTTTTCATTGATGATATTAGAAGTGAAAGAAAATGTATTAATCTGGGGGTTCCCCAAAGTTCTGTTTTGGGTCCAATTCTCTTTTTGATCTACATTAACTCACTGTTTAGTTTGGATTTTAAAGGTGGATTGACTGCCTTTGCAGATGATGTAGGTTGTTCATATGGGTCAAATAGTTTTTTGGACCTAATTAGTAACATTAATTGGGATCTCAATTTATTGCGTATCTGGTTTGCTGAGCATAATTTGATGATTAGCTCTAAAACTAAAATTATGTTTTTCAACTTGTCTTCCCATAACTTTTCCGACGTTAAGCTCTATTACCACGCACCTGAGTGTCAACGTTTTAAGCTAAATAACTGCAATTGTACTTCAGCTCGTTCTTTTGATACTTTGTTTAGTAATATTAGTTGCTGTAATAATTGTTTTTTGGTCGAAAATGTTAAGGAGTTTAGATATTTAGGGCTGTGTATAGATTCAAGGATGAGTTTTTCTAATCACACAGAAACTTTGAGGAAATATTTCCGTTCTGCTGTTAGACACTTCTCTTACCTGAAAAATATATGCTCTCCTTTTTTACTGAAAATAATTTACTATGGAATTTTTCAGTCTAAGCTTCAATATGGAATATCTTGTTGGGGAGGAGCCAGTTTGAACAAAATTCAACCTCTATTGGTTTTGCAAAAATCTGCTGTAAGAAATGTATGTCGTAAAAATCGGCGACAACCCAGTTACCCGTTGTTTTATGATCTTAAAATTCTTCCTGACCGTTATTTATATTGTTTTAAAGTATTAAAGACGTTCTTTATGCGGTCTGGTAATATAAATTTTAGATTAATTTCAAATTACAATATTCGTGGTAGTGTAGTGACATGAACTTCGCATCTGTTCCCCACTTTCGCACCACCGCCTTCCGTAACTTTTATACTGTGTTTTCTTGTCGCTTGTTTAATAAACTACCTCAATCTATTAGGCAATTAACAATTCCTGGAATATTCTTCAAACAAGTAAGATTTTGGCTCTTTAATTTAATTTTTGAAACTTTAGAATCTCAAATCACTGGCATTTTGATTTAACTTCCGTAGTGTAATTATTTCCTTTTTATTTTTAGAGTTTAATTTTTTTTTTGTATTACGAGTATTCCTCTTGAATTCGATTTTTTTCTATGAATTTTCCTAATTATTGAAATAATATTTACTTTCTTTTCACTTTCATTTTACTATTGTAATTTTTGGGTTTCAGAGGGCCACCCCACCCTTATTCATTAATAATTTTCGTATGAATTTTTTCATATTGAAGTGGCATTTGACACTATGTTTATAGTTACCTAGGTATCAAAAATACAAAATGTCATTAATTTTTCTATAATATTTTCATATATTTAAGTTATCTCACATATGTTAATCTGAATTTTATGAGAAATAAAATATACATACATACATACATACATACATAGCCTTTTATTTTCTATTCTATTTCACAAACACTAAATTCTATGTTCAAACGGGTAAGGAAAATATTTGTAAAGCCTAAAAAAAGGCAATTTTACTTTGTAACTTTAAGAAGTCTTACTTACTCACTTAGTTGCTTCAGTCCTTGGACCGTTAACGTCCGTGAGGTTCCCCTTGTGGGGTATTGGGCCTCCAGTACTCCTACGCGCCATCGTGTACGCTTTCTAGAGATGTACCTCAGCTCTCTCCAACTCTTCCCCAGTTGTGATGATTCATCTTCGACCGTTCTTCACTTGACTCGCAATGCAATCTTGACCCTTTCGAAGCGTATGCGTATGCCCAATCAACTGCCACTTAAGTTTTCGTATTATAGAGTCGATGATTTCCTGACTTGTCCTGGCATGAAGTTCATCATTGAAAATACGGTTAGGCCAGAAAATCCTCAAGATGTTTCGCAGACACGTTTTCAGGAATGCTTTCCTGTGACAGCGGGTGTTATTTTCCAAGTGTTGCACCCATAAAAAAGCACGGACTCAACATTGGTGCGGACCAGTTGTAGCTTGGTCTTTAGGCTTATAGATGTGTTTTTCATATGTTAGAAAGCATTCCAAACGCAGCTTTTGCTATCCCGATTTATATGTAGTCGGGTGCCCCCATAAATGGAGACAATACTCTCTCTACCATCTCTACTGGTTGTCCAGAAATATCTATTTGAGTAGATGAGGAAGTTCCAAGGCTGGTCCTATTTGTTTTCGACAAAGCTGCATGCAGCACATCACTTATTACGAACAGGAAAAGTATTGGTCACAGTATTCAACCCTGTCTTACCCCCCTTTGGATTTCCAAATCCTCTGACAACCTTCCTTTATGCGAAACGTGACAATTAGATCCATCATATGTAGCCTTAATAATAAGAAAAAATATAAATTGGGTGGCGCAACAGCTCGTGAAGAACCAGGGCCTAGTGGCTTAAAACTCTCAACCATTCCTTTGTTCGTGTTGTTGGGAGGAATGAAGGGGACCTACAGTTTCTCGCCGAGTCCGAACGGCTAGATGAGATGCACTTATTCATGACAAGTATACTCTTGGAGGATTTGTCAGTTCCTCGCAAGAGTCAGTACCTCGGATAATACATTTCTGTTTTTAGGTGGCACGGCGGGGAATCGAATCCACACCTTCGGCATGACAGTCCAAAGCACTAAACATCATGCCACGAGGTACTATACTTAATAATGGCAATCAATTTATCCGGGATGACCTTCATGCACAAAGCAAGCCAGATGAATTCTCTCTTGACACTGTCAAACACCTTTTCGATGCGATTAACAGCAGGTGAAGTGATCGATATTCAACGCACTTTTCCATTACGATCCGCAAGATGTTGATGTAGTCCACATTGGAAGAGTCACTGCGGAAACCTGCTTGTCTAGCGTCAAGCATGTCTTCGAGGTGGTCTTTTATTGGCTTCAGGACTATTTTTGCTATCGCTTTGGCTACAACAGGCAGCACGCAAATTCCTCTCCAGTTTTCGCATTACGTAAGGTCTCCTTTCTTTGGTAGGTTGATAATCATTCCCTTTTTTCACTTCTCAAGAAAGCTTTCTGTTTCCCAAGCTCTCTCAATGGGTGGGTGCAGGAGCTCAATCGATGTTGTTGGCGCTGCTCGTGAGAGCTCTGTGGGAACATCGTCAAGTCCAACTGCTTTGTTGTTCTTCTGTGCTCTTATTGCGGTTAAGATTTCTTCTCTACTGGGGGTTAGGTTAGGTTAAAGTGGCTGTCAGTTATGAAAACTGACACACTTAGACCATAAGTTGGCCCATTGTGATACCACAAGAATCTGGGAAGCCTTTTTCCCAACTCGATGAACCATTTGGAGCTTCTTATGAAGCGTAACAGACTACCTATGTCAACATTTACTAAATCACTAGGATCATTGAAGTAGAAATCTCCAAGATGGAGTCTTCGCCTATGAGATAGAGCAGGACAAGTGCATAGAAGATGAGGAATCGATTCTACCTCTTCCTCGTCCATACAGCTTCTGCAAAAATCGTTAGAGAATACGCCAAGACGCGTTGCGTGCTTGCCTATAAGACAGTGTCCGGTTATGACACCGATCATGGAGCTAATGTGCAATCTGCTTAGAGATATCAAACATTTAGATCGCTTAAAATCCATTACTGGCCAGATTTGTTTTGTTGCCCAGCAAGTGGTGATATTGTTCCACCTAAGGTTTGTTCTCTCTAAAGCATCTTGCTTCAGCATAAGTTTACATGTAGCGATGGGAATGCCAATATCTGCCTTAGTAGGTAGAAGAGGTAGAGTTGTTCCATATTTAGCGAGTTCGTCGGCCTTACAATTACCTGGAATGTCTCTATGCCCCGGCACCCAACACAGGTGAATGTTAAACTGCTGCGCCATCTCCAGCAGAGATGAACGACAATTTAGGACTGTTAAAGAGTTAGTAGAGACCGATTCCAGAGATTTGATAGCGCTGCTTGACTATCCGAGAAGATACGGATATCTGTAGTTGATAACACGTTTTCTTTCAGCCAAGATAAGGCTTCTTTGATCGCCATAAGTTCCGCCTGGAACACGCTACAATGATTAGGAAGACGGAAGGAGAGACTTAATTTTAGTCTTTTTGAGTACACACCACCACCAACCCCATCATCAGTTTTCGATCCGTCGGTGTAAATATGGATTGATTCATCTTCCAAGAGAGCCGTATCCTCCCAGAGAACTCTAGAAGGAATGCTGACTTGAAAGTTTTTGCCAAACTGAAGTTTTGGGATGGTGTAATCAGTGCGACTTGGGATTGATCCGAATGAATTCAGAATGATGGAATGGCCAAAGTTGTGGTGGTCCATTGCGAGGAAGCTTTAAGGCGAATTGCAGCCACTTGTTTACTGAAAATATTGAGGGGTGTCAGATGGAGCAGAACGTCTAGAGCAGCGGAAGACGTCGTACGAAGTGCTCCACTTATGCACAAACAAGCAGAGCGTTGGACTTTGCTCAATTTGTCGCAATTTACCGCTTTATCCAGAGCAGTCCACCATACTGTCACTCCGTAAGTGAGGATCGGTTTAATCACCGAAGTATATAGCCAGTGAGTGATTCGAGGTTGAAGGCCCCATTTGTTCCCAACGGCTTTTTTGCATGAGAAAAGTGCCACTGTGGCTTTTTTGACGCTTTCTTGTATATTAGGTTTCCAGCTTAACTTTTTGTCCAAAATAAGACCCAAATATTTTGCTTGATCAGTGAATGTTAGTGGAGTACCTTTGATAGAAGGAGGATCAATATGAGGGATTTTATATTTCCTTGAGAATAGAACAAGTTCTGTTTTATGAGGGTTGACACCCAGACCACACCGGTCAGCCCAGTTGGTAAGCTTATTTAAAGCATTTTGTAAGAGTTCTTTTAAGACAGTAGGATGCTTTCCTGATACGGCAATAGCAACATCGTTCGCATATGCAATCACTCTGTAACTCTCCGCTTCCAGGCATGTCAGCAGCTCATTTACTACCAAGTTCCAGAGAAGGGGAGATAGGACACCACCTTGCGGCGTACCTCTACTGACAGACCTTCTAGCGGAAAAGCTGCCCAGTTTTGAATTGATAACCCTGCTAGTCAGCATTTGATTAATCAATTCACCAAGCGTACCATCTACCTTCAGGGATGTCAGAGCAGATACGATCGCATATGTGTCGACATTGTTAAAAGCGCCCTCTATATCCAAGAAAGCGACCATGGTGTACTCTTTATGATGGAGGGAATATTCTATAGTTCGAACTAGAGTATGTAAGGCAGTTTCAACCGATTTCCCTTTGCAATAAGGGTGTTGAGCAGTAGACAAAAGTCGCGTGTCTATGCTTGCTCGCAGGTGGATATCGATCAATCTTTCAAAGATTTTAAGAAGGAATGATGATAGACTAATAGGTCTGAGATCTTTCGGGTTTACTTGGGAGCATTTGCCAGCTTTGGGTATAAACACAACCTTAACTTCTCTCCATAACAGGGGAATGTGGACCAGGTTTAAACAACTAGTTAGAATGGTCTCCAGAATTGGCAGAATTAAATCAGAATTCATTTGGAGTTCAGCTGGTACTATGCCGTCGGGTCCTGCAGACTTGTATGGTTTGAAGCTGTTGAGGGCCCATTGCAGCTGCTCCCTAGTAACAAGACCTTGTGGATATCTTGGCTCATTAACTGACCTATTATGGTCGAAGCTATTAATATTTTTGGAGCTTCCAGGGAAATGAGTATCTAGTAGCAGGTTTAGCGATTCTTCGCAAGAGTTGGTCCATGAGCCATCAGCATTTTTCAAACAGCTAGGCATCACTGGATTTGAAGAGAGGATTTTTCTAAGCCTGGATGCCTCTGAAGTTTTTTCTATTTTTCCACAGAACCTCAAAACTTTCTTATATAATTTAAGGGTTTCCTTATAGGATTCCCAATCCGACACTACTCGGGTACTTTTAGGGTACTCTACTGGGGGACTCAATGCGTATTCGGGAATTTGTCTCTCATTCTAATTTGTATAGCCTTGTGACCTCGGAGGCAAAGTGGATCATAATTCATTGAAACATTTTCTCACCCTCAGTTTCATGTCACTCAAAGTATACGGCACGGTTATTTAGTTTTGACTTGAACCATAAAGCAACTTCATGCCAATAAACCTATACATGACCAGCTTCTGTTAGTTTTTTTTTTGTATATCAATTCCACTGAAAAAAGCTTCAAAACTTTTCAATTTTTTTTTTCAATTAATATTTTTTTCGATTTATTTGATTATTTACATTTTTAAGTTTTTGTTTTTGTGTAAATAAATGGAAAAAAAAAATTAAAAAAATAAGTTTAAAATTTTACCAACAAATATAGAACCAGGTGACCTCTTATTCCAAACCACATTTTACATACAAAAACCAACAACCGGAGCTTGCAAATTTTATTCTATAATCAATATTTATTTTTCGTATTATTTTGTTTCATATAGAAAATCATTCAACTGGAAAATTCACAGTAGCTTAAATTTGATGAAAAACCAAATGTTTGTCTGCCTGTTATAAACCTATTAAATTACAGTTTGCAATTGCCTCGAATTCCCGCATTCAATTATACACTCGTACCTGCGTACACAATTGGAATTGAAATAAAATCATTGAACTGAAGTCAGTATTTATGTACATAGTTTGCCGGATATCCTCAGTCATAAGAATGCTGAAATGTGTAAATTTTATTTACGATTATTTTTGGTCGGAATTCAATTTTTTATCTTTAACCATAATAAATAAAATCCCACTGTCGTCTGTCAGGCGCTAGAGGCATACATAACACCCCTGGGTGGTGGTGATAGTGATGCTGCTGTCGGTGCTGAATTTAATTTCCCACCAATGAAGCCAATTGAAATTCCATTTGCGTTATATAAATTTTTTTCTTTTTGTTATTTTATGCTTTTAACTGTGATATATTATTTTAAATTGGATTTTTCTGTTTGTTATCTCAACAGTTTAACCCACCAAAGAGTTGCACTAAAAGAAATTAGACTGCAGGAGGAGGAGGGTGCCCCATTCACAGCGATTCGTGAAGCCTCGCTACTCAAAGAACTGAAACACTCAAATATTGTTACATTACACGATATTGTACATACGAGAGAAACGCTAACTTTTGTTTTTGAATATGTTGTGAGTATTTGTACAAACAATAAAGTTTTTTTTTAACAGAAAATACAGTTAAAATTTATTGACATTTTCTTTTTTTTCAGAATACGGATTTATCACAGTATATGGAAAAACATCCGGGCGGTCTGGATCATCGTAATGTGCGTCTATTTCTGTTTCAATTGTTGCGCGGTCTATCGTATTGCCACAAACGCCGGGTACTGCATCGGGATGTGAAGCCACAAAATTTACTCATAAGCGATGCTGGTGAATTGAAGCTTGCCGATTTCGGTTTGGCAAGAGCCAAAAGTGTTCCAAGCCATACGTATTCACATGAAGTTGTAACGTTATGGTACCGTCCACCAGGTAAATTTTAAATACACTACACTAACCACCTACGTAGTTGTAGTTGTAGGTAGGTACCTAAATCCCTACTGTCATTGAAAAACCGGAAAATTGAAACAATAACAAAGGATTCTTTTAATTTGCTTGTATGCGGAATTTTCCTAGATTTGTAGTATATCTCACTTTGAAAAGTGTTAAACCGTTCAATTGAACAGGAAGTTGTTCGTTTAAAAAAAATGTTGTCGATAGATCGAAGCCAACAGCCAAGATGCTTGTATACCTTGCATTTTAAATCGTCACAGCGAAACAAAAGCTCAACTTTTTATTCGATTTGATTTACAACAAAACAGACATTATTGAGAATAAGGGGTATACAGGGCGTATACGTGATTTAAATACCATAATCTCGATGGAGAAATTTGTTGATTTTTGTCTAACTTTAAGTGCTCAAAACACAAACGACCCTTCGTTGGGATAGGCGCTTTGTATGTTGGAATGATTTTAAGCTAACAAAGGGATGAGCAAGAAGAGTAAAATATTAGTGACCTTCCACGAGGTGTTGCATTGAAAAAAACAAAATAATGAATTTTATCCTAGAAGAGAGATTAAACGCTTGCACTTAATGATTTTCCATTGTTTGTAAAGATTGTAAAAAGGATAATTATTATGGCTTGCTAATTTGCGGGTGCAATGATGCAGTGGATGTAGTGCTTGACTGCTAACTCAGAGGTGTGGGTTCGGTCCCCATTCTAGACAGTATTCTTTTCTATATTCTCATAGCCTTACTGGATGCCACCCGTGAGATTTAATGAGATAATAAACACCTTGCCAAATCTTTCCTATCCTCCTACTCTTTCTATATAACTAACCTGAAAGCATAGCACTTAAGAAAACAATATTTTTAAAATTGGTTCTTACTGAAATTTGTTTAAAAAAATTACCTACACTCGTGGCCATGTATTGAAGCCATAAAGCGAATATACAGTGTAATTTTCAATAACATTTTCCTGGATCACTTTATCTCGTTTGTTTTCAAACTGCGCACTGATATTAGTGATAAGGTCGAAGTGCAAGTGGTCGCATAATTAAGCCAATCCCTTTAATACATGTAATTAAATTATATCCCAGCAAAATTTGTAATTAAAATGTATTTTAATAATTTGTCCACTTATTTAAAGTCCAATTTTACAAAAAAAAAAAAAAGTTTATAAATTCAACTTAAATGGCTAAAAATAGCAGCTTCGCTCCATTGTGATGCTTTTTTGTCGAGGCTGAGGTAGGCTCGTCGGTGTCCAGGGTTTATCCCAAAGAAAGCAAAAAAACTTGGGTAAAAGTTTCCAAACTTCAATCAAAACAAACTTTATTAATTCCAAATTAAGTTTACAGTATTTACAATATTCGTTATTTATATTATTATTTTTTTATATAACAAGGTATTTCGTATAAGTAACATTAAGTATTCCTACAATAATATAACACGGTATTTCATATACGGCTGTGGGCCAACCCTGCCTCCAGCAAGAGACTGGAGGAGAAATCGTTGCACTATCCACGATGATAGGCTTGTCTATGGTGCTCTTTGAAGAAGTGTAGCCACAGAAATAATCGGTGGGACACGGCCCTGCTCCTAGCAAAAGACTAAAAGAAAAATCGTTGTAGGCTAAGCCTTGTCCACGCTACACTTAGAAGAAGTGGAGCGCAGAAAAAAAACAGGTACAATATAACCTTCTTGCTCCTGTGTTACTCTTTGAAGAAGGGTAGGCACAGAAATAATCGGTGGGACACGGCCCTGCTCCTAGCAAAAGACTAGAAGAAAAATCGGTAGATGTTAGTTCTTTGTCCACGATACACTTAGAAGAAGTGGAGTGTAGAAATAAACGGGGGAAAGGATAGATACAGGAAAAGGTAGAAGTTTAAAAGCAAAAAGTTTTTCGAAACTCCTATCTAGTACACTTCGTACCCAGTAGTGTGTTTCTACTGCTAATCTAAATTTGGTTCCCAAATTTAATTGAATCAGCGCGGTATTCTTGCTTTCCGTACTCTAAATTGGTACTAAACAACAGGCGAAAGCAGAAGACAAATTAGTAGTGAAATTCAACCTCCCCATGTTGACTTTTCAGACATAAGAGAATGTGAACCAAGAGAATCAAAAAAAATATCGACAACGTCATACGTGTTCAGTTCATCCATCATATGATTGCCAGTCCGGTATGCCTTATATGGGTGGAGGTAGTTAACTGGTATCGGGGTTCGGTGTGTTGTGTAATGCGAATAACAACCCAGGGTTCGGTATCATGATGCAAATAAGTACTGACAAAAATATAATACACCCAGGGTTTGGTGCGGTAAGTTGAACAGGAATTTTATGCGGTATATAAGAATAGCTATTCGAATATTCCTTTAAGCAGCATAGGTCGGAATGGTGTTCGGGGATTTCGGCGGATTCATAGCAAAAGGTGTAACGCTTCGAGCAAAATTGACTGGAAATGCTTCCAAAACCACAAAATGATTATGAAAGTAAGTTTTTCGCAAGTTAAAGTGAGGAACGCCGTTTAATTTATACAAAAAAAAACTTAAGGATTTTCCCTAAAAAGACAGCGTAAAATGATTTCTGCTTGAGATAGGAAACTCAACACACCTAGCGAATCGGAATTGAGATGGATTAATGACCATCTCCATACGAGCGAGAATTTTTGGAATTTGGTCATCTTGCTTACGCCTGATGGTTCGTTCATCAGTGATGGTTTGGTGATGTTTCACCGCATATGAAGTTAGTCTGAATGGTTGATCTGAATAATCAATGGGAAAATGAGAGTTGAAATGCTTAAAGATATTCTGAAAAATAGCTTGAATAGGGACTATGCCAGTAATTTGCAGCTATTAGTTAACAACCTAAAACACTGTTCTCTGGTCAACAAATCCTAGTTTGAATTTAACTCCATTCAAGTGCTATAGTGGTTTGATCAAAGCTCTGATTTCAGGCCCACAGAGAACCTTTGGAGCATAATAAAAAACGGAGTTTCGACTAGAAAAATCTATAAACCAGGCTTTCCTTTAGAATAAAACCCAACAACAGTGGGAAAAATAACCCCTTGCCAATGTGCAGTGCTGATTGATAAAATTGGAAACAGATGGGCCGAGGTAATATGACAGAAGGGACTTCCAACCAAATACTAACTGCACAAAAAGTAAAACTTATTTCAAAATATAGTTCATTCAATGTATAAATGCTCTTGATTGCGGATGGCTTAATTATATGTCCAATTGGTCTAGTGCAACGTAAACAAATATTTCCTAAGACGAATGTTTAACGAAGAAAATTGTTTCAAAATAAATTATAAATTGACTGTACATATTTCTTGATTTTGAACTAAATGTTTACCTTAATTTTAGTGGCTTAATTATATGTCTACAAGTGTAAGTGCCGACTTATAAAGAATTTTTCAAAAAGTCATTCTTATGAGACCTTCTTCGAAAATTTACTGCCGCTAGTTTTGCTTTAAATATAATTTCATGTAATGTAATTGAATAAATTATTCGGAAAACTGTTAAACAATTTTTATTGGAAGTTAAAATTTTGGGTGAGTTCCGAAATGCAGTACTGCAGTGCATCATATTTTTAATAGTCATATTCTGAGATAAATTTACGTACAGAAATGCACTATAATTTAGTGTTGTGGTTTTTTAATGCATTGCAACAGTTAATGTTGAATTGTAATAAGAAAGTAAAACAAAATAAAAAATTTAAGAAATCATGATGCGCTGCAGTACTGCAATTTGGAAAACAGCCTTTGCTTACTTCAATCTCTTTCAATGATTTATGTTTTAGGAAACAAAGCCATCACTAAAAGAGTTATTCCGCGCTGTAGGTAAAACTAAAACGTTCGAAAAAAAAAATGCAAATGCTAAAATTTGTATGTGTAACATTTGTTTCAATTAAGTGCTACTGATACAAAGCATCCCCATGGCATTCTAAGTTTATTGTAATAAGTCCCCATCGATATGAGTGCCGCTAACAATTTTACGGGGGGTCAAAGCCCCCACCCAAATGGTGTTTAAGGAATATCTCCCGAACGATAACTCTTACAGAAAAAATGTAAAAGACTGGGTTGTAGTTTAGAAAATTTCCTACAAAAAATGTTGAGACTTTTTTTCATAAGAGTAGTTTTCGAGATAATTCTTTTTACTTATTTTTTTTGTATTTTTTAAGTACAAAAGTACTTGAATTTTTTAGTCACGCCAAAGTTTTTTTTTCAAAATAAGGTTTTTCAAAATGTTAAAATAAGCTAAACAAGTTTCTATTGGAATCTTTTCAAGCGTTATCAACACCAAATCAGTGAGAACTTCTCACTTGAACTCATAGGATAAAGATTTGCCTAAGAAATTAAAACAATTAAGTTGTGCTCCTCGGTGACGGACACGCTTGATTGATACTATTCTAAGTTTTCAATAGATTTTTTTTTAGCTAAAAACATTTTGAAAGACATTATTTTGAAAAAAAAACTTTGGCGAGACTGTAGTGAAGCCAAAGCGAGATGGCAGCAAAACATGCCCAATTTCAAAAACCTCGTGTCACGGCAAGGCCAAAGCGAGACCATAGCGAGAAAGTCACGGCACTGATCCCCGGGTAAACTGGCAAGACGAGACCACATTAAAACGAACACAACAACCACGACCAAGAAAACCACAAATAAAGCTTATTTTTTCCTCTGAAAATTTTTATTTTGAATGAAAAGAACGTTGGCGATACTATTGCGAGACCAAAATGAGATGACGGCAAAATATGCTTAATGCCAAAAAGCACGTGTAAATGTCATGGCGAGACTAAAGCGAGAAAACCACGAAACAGATCCCCGTGAAAACGATCACTGTGAGATTAGATGGAGACAATCACAATGAGCGATTTTGGTTTAAAACATTTATGGCCAGTTGCACCGACCTCTTTTAAATATTTATTGCTTCGTTTAATTTTAAAATGACATTTATCGGTTGCACCAACCTCTTCTAAATCTAACAGGCCAATAAACGAACCAATAAACTAAAATTCCATTTTCCTCCAGATAAATTTTAAAAGCAAGTTTACTTTAAACGAACATGTGTAACTACCTACAAACAAAATAATTCAATTTTATTTGGCGGAATATTGTTAATTCCAAATTAAAATAACGAAAACAACAGGTGAATGCATTTTGTTTCCTATTTATAATTCACTACTTAAATAAATAAATTATTCCAGAAAAATTATAGACTTGGGCCATCATGTGTTCATCTGATAACGAACTTAACCAAAAAATGGCGAGACGTCGCGTCGGAGTTGTTCAGGTTCACAGAGAAATCCATTTTCTGAATTCGATGACGTCGCTTTAAAATAGTTGTTCATAATTTCCAAGTGTGTCAAAAAAAAATATTAGTGTTCAGTTGGTATCTATTTCAATACTTTCATAATTTCTCTAAAAAAAAAGAAAATAATAAATAATAATAAAAAAACACCAAGATGGCGCATTTTCTGTATCTAATGAGAATACCTTGTTTCTGTTTATTGTGTATTCACATTTTCTTTATTTCTATCTCACTTGCACTGGTTAAATTTTTTCGTTCAGTTTAATAAACATATGATAAAATCCAGGGGTGGTTCATGAACTGCATTTTAGCTAAAAAATGCGCAAAATAGATTGGTGCAACCCAAATAAATTTATTAGTCCGATAAATTTTAACACCATTTTAGCAAAAACCGCTTTTAGTGAATTTTGGTGCAACTGGACATTAGTATTATTTCTAGTGTCGAAAACGAATCAAAAGTAATTAAAAGGAAAATTATACTTTTACTTCGAAAAAATTCCGACAAAGCTGAATTTTGGTGGAGGGCTTTGTATTAACGTCTTAAGCATTTCCTGAAAAATTCCGCAAATTTGGGCCGCGGTTAAATTACAATTAAAGAGGGTACAATTCTCTTTTTAATTAATTTCTCGAAAACTATTAGTTTTATTTTGGAAATATGTGAAGGTACAAATTGTAGCTTATGTAATTCTACACAAAAGACATAAACATACTTTTTTTCATACAATCAATAGATGCACAGAAAGTCATACAAGAACTTCATGGTGTACCAAATTTTATCACAAAAAAAATAATTTCCCAATGTTTTTCACCTTCAAAAATACAAGCTCTGAATATTTAATCTATATCGTCATCTTAATCGATAGGTTCTTATTTGATCAATCGAGAAATTAGAAAAGTGGGCGTGGCTGGAGGCAAATTGTACTTTAGCAATGCTCTAAATTATTAACTTCCACATATAAAGAAACACTGAAAACTTCATCCAAATCATTGGAGATATTTTAAGAATTAAATAAATAATAAAAGTGGGCGTGGTTTTGGACATAGTTTCCAAATATAAATTTTTAAATTAATTTCCTCTTCATGTAAATAAACTCTTAAGATTCCATCCAAAGAATACGAAAAACCAAGATATAATAGAAATGGGTGTGGTAGTGGGCGGATTTTATTGAATCTCGATTTTTTTCTCATAAGAACAAACTCTGAAAATGTCATCTTAATCAATATGTCCCTCTTTTGAAAATTAAAAAATTAGGAAATTGGGCGCGTCAGGAGGTGGATTTTACTTAAACTACTTTTAATTTTTTTTTCTTTCTCATACAAACAAATTTTGAAAATTCCATCGAAATCGCTAAATTGATTTCTCAGAAATCAATTAATAATTAAAAATGGGCGATGGGCGTGGCAGTGGGTGGATTTTATTGATAATACTTTTCGGTTTCTGTCTTTCTCATTAGAATAAACACTTAAAACATAATCCAAGTCATGAAAATCGTTTCTGAGAAATATAGTATTTTCGAGAAACCAAGAAATAAGAAAATTGGGCGTGGTAGTGGGCGGATTTAACAAAATCTAATTTTTATATTTTGTTCTCTTTTGTTCATAGAAACAAACTCTGTGAATTTCAACCCAAATATAAATATTTGATATACACTCCCTTTCATTTGAATGGGTTCAAAATTTTCAGACCTTTTAAAGCTATTTTTTGTATCATGGTTTCTTTGACATGACTCAAAAAAATTTTGAAAAAGTGGACAATGGGTGGAAGAAAAGCTCTTGGCGTGGTTGAGTACGAAGGAATTTATAGTTTTCATGATCAAGAACAAACAGGACATCAAATTCCGGAAACAGAATCTCTTCTTTGACCTTTAATTATCTGAAAAATAAACTAAAAGGTGGTATCGATATGAAAGTATGCACAGTACATTTTTCCTTATGAGCTGAGCAATGACCAGTTTTTGCGAGTTTAATATTTACAATTCTATTTGTAAACCAAGTTAAGGTATAACAGCGCTCAACAAAACATATCAGTGTTGCTTATGCAGATTTTTCACTACACAAAGCCAAAATGAAAAGCATTTTCAATTTTCCATTAATATTTCGAATAAAATAACAATGCATCCCATGGTGGAACGTATTCTCAAAGAAATTTTTTCGCAAACAAACAATATATTGCATACAAAAAAAACTATTTTTATCTCTTGTTGTGTGAAGTTGAATTATACTGAACTACCTTCCCTCGAGGACGACATCATCTTCTTTGTATAATCATCTACTTGATGAATTGAACTTTCCACAACAATAATCCAATCTCCTTGACATTCCTCATTATCCTATTTTTTTTTTCATTTTCTTAATCCTTTGGGTTAGCAATAAAAAAAATTAAAGAAAGAAAAGAAATAAGAAGATTTTTCCGCAAAGAACTCCTTTTTATGGTGCTCTGTTTTTCTCACCATCATCCACAGAGTCTTCTCAATGTCCTCGTTTCACTTGAGAAAAGGATTTACAAAAGTCTTTCTAACAACGAATAAACAACTGTCTTAGCGGATTATTTAAATTCATGCCAAACAAAAAAAAGCAAAATAAAGAAAACCATTCACCATTGGGATGAAACGAAATTGAATTGAAACAAGGACATTTGCCATACCTATTTTTTTTCAACCGCACACACAATGTTGGGAGGAAAAAAAACTTTATGGGTTTAAAAAAAGTGTTTTTTTTTTGGATTTCAATTAATCTTTATTCGCAGCTCAAAAATATATTTTCATCATCATACATTTTTCTATGATGATGATGAGGCAAAAGAAAAACTTTTTTCCAAACTGTTCAACAGTTAATTAATGCCAGTGTGTAGGTATATACCTGCCTATCTATACAAGAATAGACATGGGATTATCCTTTGTTTAAAAAAAAAGACTGCTGTCAGCAATTGCTAATTGAATTAATTAAGACAACAATAGATATAGACT
This sequence comes from Dasysyrphus tricinctus, assembly GCA_963921185.1. Lineage (NCBI taxonomy): Eukaryota > Metazoa > Arthropoda > Insecta > Diptera > Syrphidae > Dasysyrphus > Dasysyrphus tricinctus. The sequence goes on along the minus strand of OY992532.1, from coordinate 189,600,491 downwards.
AGAGGTACCTACACGAAACCGCTTTTACAATTTAACGAGATTGATAGAATAAATTACGGGGATTAACATAAGAAAGGGCGATCCTGTTGGCAAACTTCAACTAACTAAGGACAAGGAATTCCATTAAAATACCTTAAAAACAAAAACTATGCTTCGTTTAAGTGGTTTTGCTCTTTATAAAAAGATAAAGAACCCTGTGCCCAGCAATATTTAACGAAGTCACTTAGCCAAACAATGTTATGCCTATCAATGGGTCCAAACTCCACAACTATACAAAAAAAAAAGGAAAACTCCTTTGTGTGTCCTTTCTTTAGAAATATGAATACAACACTTTATTTGCGGGTGAAATCTAAGGAATTTATTGCATAAAATACAGTTGGATTTGAAAGGATTTTCATTTGTGTAATTCCACTTGGCCATTCGGTGCTACGATGTCTCCCTGGCTGTTAGCTGGCTGGACTGGTGTTCAAATCTAACTCGTCTTGTTGTCCACAATAATTGTCGCCATAAATTTACAAGACAGATCATGGGGGGATATAAACAAACAGAACGTGTTTACTTGCTATTGTTAGTACATACATTTGTATGCATGTATTTCGTAAGTCACTAACATTTTCAGCACACAAGAATAAAGGAATTACAATATTCTCTTGAAAAGCTATGTACTTGTATAGGTGCGCCTACCTAGGAGCAATGATTTAAGTCTGTTATATCCTTAAGGGTTCGTTTTTTTTTCTATTTGTTTAATAAATAACCAGTTTATTTTATGCTGAGACACTTTTCTCTGTAGAAGAAATTTGTAAATGAGCAGGACTTAATGGCTAAAATATTTATACTCTGTTGCTATAAATTTGCCTTAAACTAGGTCATGGGAAAAGACAATTTTTGACAAAATAATTTCTTTTTAAAGGAAATGCACAGGCACTGGAAAATATATATTTTAATAATATATACAATTAAGCTTAAAATGCAAATCTAAATGTTTTATGTAGTTAAAAAACAAAATGGAGTTTAAGTATTCTGCAAATTAAATGGAATTAAAAGAATTATTTCAAAGGATGTGCTTATAAGATTTAAATATACATATGTGCCATCTGGCTACATTTTACAATGTGATCACTTTCAGCTTATTTGCCCTTAAAAAGGGTGATAATTTGCCTTACTGCTATACGCACGCATGCTTGTGCAGAAAATTCTGTTGTCCTTTCTTGAAAAGCAGAAGAATTGAAAATTTACATTTTATCATACTGGACTACCGTTTTTTGTCCTTCCCCATTACTCGAGCTTATTTCATGTACAGCTAGTCAAAACATACAAAAACTGGGAAGGTCGCACGTACTTACTTACTTACTTATCCGGCTACCGATCCATATAGGGATTTGACCTGAGATATTGCCGTCTTCCATCGGTTGTGGTCCCTCGCACGCTCCCTCCAGTCGTCGAGGCCAAGGGCTATTGCGTCCGTAACCTGTTAGAAATGAAACAGCTTGTGCGAGCTGATTGTGAGAAACTGAAAGACTTTATTAGATAGCAGTTTGATAATAATTCGTCTTGACAAAAAAGTACTGTACAATGAAGAAGAGAACAAAAACTGCTAGTAATACAGTGGGGGTCATAATTAATAGAATTCTAAATTATATAATTCTTCCACTTTATTTATAATTCTATTTTCTAATTTTAAATTTCTTTACAAATGCCCAACTTTTCTCTCAAAAATTCAATGCTACTTTTTAACAAAGGTTTAGTTAAGATATCCGCAAGCTGCTCCTCACTTCTCACGTATTGTAGAGTAAAAAAGCCTTCTTCAAATGTATGCCTTTTAAAATGGTACTTCACATCTATATGTTTAGTCCGCTTGTGGAACTCCGGATTTTTTATAATTTTGACTGCGCTCTGGTTATCTATATTGAGAGACGGTTTATCTGTTTCTGCAAAGACAAGTTTCTTGAACAACATTTGAACCCAAATCAACTCCTTAACTCCTTCTGCAGCAGCAACATATTCCGACTCAGTGGTCGAAAGAGCGATACATTTTTGCCGTTGTGAACACCAAGAGATTGCAGCGTTGCACATCATCATGACATAACCACTTGTTGATGTCCTTGATTCTATATCACCAGCAAAATCGGCGTCTGTAAAAGACGATATAAATGGATTAGTCTTTTTATAAATCAAACCATAATCAACTGTTCCTCGAATATATTTGAAGATCCTCTTAACAGAAACAACATGAATACTTTTAGGATTTTCCAAAAATCTGCTTACAAAACTAACTGCGTATGCAATATCAGGCCTAGTTCCAACAGACAAGTACATCAAGCAGCCAACTGCCTCTCTATATGGGAACTTTGATGTCGTGTCAACTAAATCCAAATTAGCCTTCATTACTTCAGCTGGTGTTGTCACTGATTTTGACTGACCAAATCCAAACTTCTGTGGAACTTTATTTGCGTAAGACGTTTGCTTGAGCTGCATGCTTCCATCTGCGAGTGCTTTGATTTCTAGTCCTAAATAATAGTCAGCCGTGTGAAACTTAACCTCAAACTCACGTTGAAGATGTTGAATAAGTACATCAAGGTCCTTTTCATCTTCTGCAGCTACAACTCCATCATCAATGTACAAAGCCAGAATAATCTTTCGGTTGTTTTTGTTTCCAACGAAGACACAAGAATCTGCTTCACTGATCTGAACAGAAAACGTTTTTAAAAGTACTGAAAAACCTTTATTCCAGCACCTGAATGCTTTCTTTAAGCCATAGAGGCTCCTATTCAATTTGCAGACATTGTCAGTGCCATCCTCATACCCTTTAGGCTGGCACATATAAATGTCCTCAGATAGCTCTCCATGAAGGAAAGCGGTTTTGACGTCAAACTGCCGCAACTTCAAACCTTCCGCAGCACAGAGAGCAATTATCATCCGAATCGACGTAAACTTAACGACAGGACTAAAAGTTTCCTCGTAATCGATCCCGTATTGCTGAGTAAAACTCCTTGCCACCAAACGTGCCTTGAATTTATCTACGTTACCTTCAGCCGTACGCTTAACCTTGTAGACCCACTTGTTTGTTACTGCCCTTTTTTGTGGTGGCAATTTCATCATATCACACGTACAATTTTGAGTCAGCGAAGCCATTTCGTCGTCCATTGCAGACTTCCACTGCTTTCTATAACTGGAGTTTTCAGCCTCTTCAAAAGAAGATGGTTCATCGAGACATGCCAAATATGCATAACCTTCACGTAAAGCGGACATCACTATAGTCTTCGATCGAAGATGACGGAATTCGACTTCAGGCTCATTCTGGATCAGTTCCTCATCCTTCAGCCCTTTGCTGGAATTTTTCGAGTTTATACCTGACTCTTCGTCTTCTTCAGGTTCTTTCTTCTCAACCTCATGTGAACTGAGCGCTTTATCTTCCTGCAGTCTTAGCACCATTTCTCCAGATCTAGGCTCCTTAAATATAACGTCTCTTGACACTTCAACCTTCTTGCTCGAAGGCAACCATACTCGAAAGCCCTTGGTATTCTCTTCGTAGCCGACAAAAACGCCTTTTACTGCCTTAGCCTGAAGCTTTCGCCTCTTTTCCTTAGGTATGTGAACATACGCATCGACACCGAAATTTTTTAAATGTGTTATATCAGGGATCTTTTCAAACCATAGCTCATAAGGGGTCTTACCTTTTTGAGGGATTCCTCCACGTACGATTCATCGTATAGACTGCATTGGTAACTGCTTCACCCCAAAACTTGTAACTCAAATTTCTGACATGAAGCATCGATCTAGCTGCCTCAATTATTGTGCGCATGTCACGCTCAGCCCTTCCATTGCGTTCCGGTGTATATGGAACGCTTCTTTGATGTTGAATGCCTCGCGATTGTAAAATAGTCTGTACTTCTTTGTTCACATATTCCAGACCATTATCGGAACGCAAAGTTTTTACATGTAACCCAGTATCAATGAGCACTTGGTCAAGAAAATGAACAATGAAATTAGGAACATCTGATTTTGATTTCAAACAATAAACTCTTCTATAGTTGGAGAAGTCATCGCGAAAAAGCAGCATGTATCTAGCGCCACCATAAGACATTTCCTGCATCGGACCGCATAAGTCGGTAAGTAACAACTCCCCTTGAGCTATGGCTCTACTTGACCTGGCACTAAATGGCATTCTGTGATGTTTGCCGAGAACACAGGCTTCACAAAAAAAATCTTCACTATCCAAGTATTTTATGCCATGGTGGTTCAACACGTGTTTGACATGACCAGAATTCTGATGACACATACGTTGATGCCACGTTTCCAATGAAAGGACCATGTTTGCCACACCACTTGCCAATGGAAAAATTACACGAAAAATCAGTTTGAAAAGCTTGTTTGGTTCACGACGTGCAATCGCAACAATCTTATCTTTCAATCGCAATTCACATTTATTCGTATCAGCTCTCATATGAAAACCTTTTTCTAGAGTGGAGTTAGTTGAAAAAAGGTTTAGTTTTATGTCTGGAACGTAAAGAACATTTGAAATTTGTTTCCTTAACCACAATTTACCATCAAACGCCTCAACCTTAACGTTGCCTTTCCCCAAAGCCTTGATAATATCCCCATTACCAACTTTGATCAACGTAGGCTTCTGAAAGCTTTGATAATCGTGAAACCGGTCTAGCCTAAAACACATATGGTCACTTGCGACAGAGTCCAAAAACCAGCTGTCCTTATCTGTTGCATTGAAAACTACAGTTTGACCCACAAAATCGTCCCCAGTCCTGTTATTCTGTTGCCTTTTGGCATATAAAACATTTTCCACGCTTCCCACTGCTAGCAACATTCCGACTAACTCCCTTTCGAGCAACGAAAGCACCTGACACACCACCTCCACCATGCACTCCTAATCTAGACTCTTCCAGGCACAATCTCGCTGTTAGATTTTTCAAATGACGTTCATCTTTGAACGTAGACTCCCATGACGTAAAGAAATGGCCAAAGCTTTCTGGTAATGTCATAAGGATTTTTGTTATTTGCATATTTTCAGTTATTTCCTCACCCAAATCCTTTAATTGCTGTGATAGCTTCTGAAGCTTAGAAATATGGACAGCAATGGAATCTTCAGCATCCTTACTGTAGTTAAAAAACTGCTGCTGTGATAAATGTACACTCGTTTCCGACTTTTGCTCGTATACACTTTCCAATTTTGCCCACATTTCAGCTGATGTTTCATAATTCATAATATGAAGCATATATAATTCAGCTCCCTCCAGTCGTCGAGGCCAAGGGCTATTGCGTCCGTAACCGCATGGTCCCCGGTAGCGGATGTTCAGTCTGGTCGTCTCGAACCTGGGGGCTGGGATTCGAAGATTTTCTTGGCTCGAGCATTGTTGTCTATTCCCTCCAAGTGGCCGAGCGAGTGTAGTCGACGTGTTTTGGCTCTTTGAACTACATCCACATCTTCGTACAGCTCGTACAATCCACGATTGAATCTTCTTCTCCATTCCAAATATCCGCCGAAGAATTTTTCTGTCGAAAGTGCTTAGTATCGATTCCCCTTTTTTACGTATCGTCCTGCATTCGGTGCCGTAGAGTCAAAATGGTAAAATTAGCGTTTTGTATTGAGTGCACTTTGTATTTAAAGAAAGGAGTTTTAAACCCATTTGTTTGGCCAAGCCGAAGTAGCAGCGGTTCGCTAAGGTAATTCTTCGTCGGACTTCCACTAAGGTGTCGTTCGTGGAATTGATGTTTGTTCCGAGTAAGGTGAACTCCTTGACTACCTCGAAATTACTGCTACAAACAGTGACGTTTTGTCCCAGGCGATGGACAAATGAGGCTAATCCTTTGTTTTGTCTTCATTCACTTCAAGACCAACGCGTTTCGCCTGTTCATCAATAGCTGTGAATGCTTCAAGTACAGCTCTCTTGGAGCGGCCGATGATGTCGATGTCGTCCGCATAGCCAAGCAGTTGAGAAAGACCTGTTGAGTAGTGCCTTCCATGTTAACACCTCTCTTGCGCACTATCTGTTTCAGGACTAGGTTGAAGAATTCACATGATAACGCATCTCCTTGTCAGGACCCTGTAAACGTCTGGAATAACTCGGATGAGCTGTTACCCATTTGCACGTTGAACCGCGTATTTTGTAATGTCATGCGGCATAGCTGGATCAGTTTTTTCGGGATCCCGAGTTCCGACATCGCCAATAGAAGCTCATGGCGACGCTCATGGCGACTTATGCTTTGAAGTCGATGAATAGGTGGTGGGTCTCGACTTGAAATTAGTTGGTCTTTTCCAGGATTTGCCTCAATGTGAAGATTTGGTCTATCGTTGATCTGCCTGGCCTAAGGCCACGCTGGTACGTGCCGATCATAGTGTTGCAGAAAGGTTTTAGACGCTCACATAGTTCGTTGGATAGGATCTTGTAGATAACATTAAGCAGGGATATGCCTCTGTAGTTTTTGCATGACATAGGATCGCCTTTTTTGTAGATTGGGCATATGGAGCTATTTGAGCAGTTGTCGGGCATACTTTCCTCCCCTCCTCCTACTTTTGGTTGATGAGCTGGTGTATGCAGCCTACCAGGACATCTCCTCAATACTTGAAGAGTTCCGCAGGTAGGCCCTCTGAGCCGTGTGGCGGATTTGTTGTTCTTAAGCTTGTGGATGGCTTTCTTAACCTCTTCAGTACTGGGCGCTGGGACTGGATCTTCATTGACTGGTCTTATGCTTCTTTGTTCCTCTGTCGCCTCGTCTCCATAATGCCCATTAAGCAGTTACTGGAAATGCTGATTAAACACGTCTACAATTCCCTGTGCTTCGGTGACTAGGTTCCCTTCGTTGTTTCGAAGAGCTTGCGTGCCAGTCCTATAGCCAGATGCCAGTTGCTTGGCTGTTTTATAGAACCGGCGGCGGGTATTGGTGATGGTGCTAGACTCTTCGCGATACTTGAGCTGAGAGGCTCTTTTCTTTCTGCACAGGGTTTTTGTCTCCTTCCTTATCTTTTCACGGTACTCCTCTCTTGCAGCTTTTGTTTTCCGTTGCAACATTTGCATTCGTGCATTTTCCATCTCCTGCTTCAATACCGCGCATTCATCATCATACCACGGGTTCTTTTTTCTGGGTGGTTGATAGTCTATGGTGGTCTCGGCTGTCTCCTTAATAATGTCGCGATACTGGTTCCACTGGTTGTTGACGCTTGTGGCTGGGTGTACGGCAGAGAGCTTCCCAGTCAATTACTCACTGTAGTCTCTGACTTTCTCAGATGTGCTAAGGCATACAATGTTGAATTTCTTCCTTTGGGCGGTCTTCGTTTTCTTTTCGTTGGACAGTCGGGCTCTGAACTTTGTCACAACAAGAAAGTGGTCAGAGTCCACGTTTGCGCCTCGGCAAGTTCGCACGTCCAAGATGTTCGATGCATACCTTGCGCCAATTAGCAAGTGGTCGATTTGGTTGGCGGTTCGACCATCTGGAGATCGCCAGGTTGCTGTGTGTATCCTTCGCCTGGGGAAGCTAGTGCTACTTATCACCGTGTAACGAGCTGCAGCAAAGTCGCTAAGTCGGAAGCCGTTATCTGTTGTCGTTTCGTGGAGGCTGTGCTTTCCAACTAATCTGCCAAAGATGTTTTCCTTTGCGACTTTAGCATTGAAGTCTCCGAGCACGACTTTGACATCGTACTCGGGGCCGGCTCCGTAGCCTCCATCCAGGAGGTCGTAAAACTCCTCCTTGTTAGACTCCTCAGCTTTATCCATAGGGGCGTGTGCACATATTAGGCTGATGTTTTGGAAGGTAGCTATGATGCGGATCACTGCCAGGCGATCGCTAATCGGCTTAAATCGATAACTTTCGATCTGAGTCGATTTCCCACGACGAATCCGCATCCTAGCATGTGCAGTCTTTGATGACAGCTGTAATAAATTTTGCAATCTTTCTTTTTCGTTATACCTGATCCTATCCATCGTATCTCCTGGATCGCGATAATATCTGCCTTGTACCGCGAAAGGACAGCTTCAAGTTTTTGAGTAGCACCTGGCGTATGGAAAGTCCTTACATTCCAGGTGCATACTCGTAGGTCATAGTCCATTTTCATTCCGGGTCTGGTTGCCATTTGAAGGGGGTCGTTATCCGAGGCTTCCTCGCGTCTCTCTCATAATAATTGGTTTTTTTAGTTAGTTGAACTGTACAAAATTGTACAGTTCAACTACAAATTACTGTTGGACCATGTAAAGGGTGTTTTTTTAGGCAATATTTTTTTCGGAGTTGGTCTTTTTGGCAGCTGTCACTTGATTTATGCTCAGTTTGGTTAGCCATTTCTTAATGAATAGACCTGCTCCTGAACAACGTTTGCAAATCGAGCAAGTTTATTACCAAAATAACGGTTCGGTGATGATGAAAAATGAAGCCAGCCATAATGCTACAGTCAATGGGGAAAGCTATAGAGCCATGATTAATGACTTGTTCGTGCCTGAATATGAGGATGTTGATGTTCTTTGGTTCCAACAAGACGGCGCTTCAGCCAACGAAACAATCAACAACGCGTTATTGATGACATCCGGCCCAATTGCTGCAAAAAGTGTCCGAAAATTGGCCTCTCGGCTGTAATTTATTCGAGCAATCCGCTGTGGCCACTTGCCCGAAATCATTTTTAAAACATAATGGCAAACCCTTATCTTTAAAATAAAGCTAAATTTTTGGCCATAATATTAAATTGTATGCGTTTTATTTCTTCTCGAAAACCACACGTCTTAAAAAACACCCTTTGCAATAGTAAGTAAAAGTATTTTGACAAAAATAAAAATTCATATTTTTCATTATTTTACTGATCTCATTTCTTTTTACTGATCGAAAAAATCTGAAAAAAATATATTATTATGGTATTAAAATAAGCTTAAAAAAAAAACATACTATAAGACATCGATTTTATTTTATTTCGAAATTACCTAACTATCAATTTATTCATTCAATTTACAAGTTATTTTTTCATTCTAACATTATATTATCACAAATAATTTTCTTTCATTTCATTTCCTTATGCAAATAATTGCATTGTTTAAATACCATTTTTAACTTTCATAGCTCTTTGTGTAAACTAGTATAAAAATAATTATTTGGCACCACTAACTGCATGAAGTCCGAATACCGAATAGCTTTTAACTAACATGCACATACGCATTCGGAATCAAAACAGCTGTTAAAGCTTTTATGTTGAAAAAGCTCTTTTCGATTTGTATAAAAGACAGAACACGATGCCAGCAAATCACTTTCATTTGGTATTTCGTCAAGCGAAGGTTTCCTAGCGTTACCGTCCTTGAAAAAATATTAAATTAAAGGTTTGAGATTAATAAATTATTTTGCCAACTCTCAGCGTTTAGCTTATTTTCTTTTACTGCGGTTCACGAACCGCATAATTTAAAATTTGTTCAACGCAGTTCATGGTTGCCACCAGTAGTATATTTTTACTCTTTAAAGAACATTTAATTGAATTATTCTTGTATTCATTTTTTTAATTGCAACTCAAAATAAAATTTGTTTGTTATTATTTATTTAAAATTTAACCGAACTCTTTTTATTTTCCACTCTTGCTGCTATTTTATTTTGGTTGTTTTGTTCTCCTTCTTTGGTTCTCTGCTTGCACCACGTTTACTGCGGTCTTTGGACAGCATAAGCGCAACAAAGAGAAAACCAAAGCTTAGCTCATTGAATTTTGCTCACGAGTGTTGTTATTTATTTATACCTTTGTTCGCCTGCTTGTTCAACGTTTACTGCGGTCTCAGGACAGCATAAGCGCGGCAAAGAGGTAAACAAAGCTGCATTGTCGTTGATTGAGAAGAGAGAGTGAGATTACTGCCGTTGCTGAAGAGAAGTGCTGCTACAATCAGTGTAGCCATACCCACTAATACAAAAAGAACCTGGAATAAGACCTACTCCTACAATACAAAAATAAGATCCATGATTATAGTTTTGAAAATAAAAATTGTATTTCAAAAACGTACCGGAAAAAAAATATTTTGACGCTCGCAAATATCGGCTTACATTTAAGTACAGGGTCCAAGGATTGTTTTTTAGTATGTTTTTGTGGCTATCAGCATCAGCTGGGGTTTTCAAGAAATTCCCGTTGTAAAATGACCAAAAATAGTTTGTTTGCTATTTTTGAGACTTTGTAACATCTAAAAATAATTATTTTTCAACTAAATTTGCGAAGTTTTCTGAAAGCACTAGAAAAAGCACTAATCGTCTCCTTCAAATATCAGTTTAAATCTTTTCAATATCTCACTTACTTTCCGAGAAATTCTTAGCTAGATATTAGCCTTCACTCGATATTTCCTTATATAAAATAAACCGTGTAGGTAAAATATGCCAAATGCATATATTTCAACAAAGGATTGATTAGACAGGAAAAAAGATATTGGAAAGATATTTGATACTGATATTTGAAGGAGAAATGTAGTGCTTACAGATAGTTTTGCAAAGTTTGTTGAAAAATTATTATTTCTAGATGTTACAAGGTCTCAAAAATAGCAAAAAAACGAATTTTGGTAATTTTCTACAGGGGAATTTCTGGAAAACCCGAGCTGATAGCCACAAACGGATGACGGATTTGAATTCGGCATCCAAATGCAATTAAAGAAAAAAAAAGCAATCCTCACTGCCTGTACTAAAAAGTTAGCCTGTATTTGCGAGCCTTTTTAATTATAATTTAATTTTTAATACTTATACTTATGAATCTTACTTTTGTATTTTTTTTGGAAGCTTATCTTGATACAATTATAATATATTTTTTTCAGATTTGTTCTATCAATAAAAAGAAAGATATAATGAAAAATACGAATATTTTTTTATCAAAATACTTTTTCCGACTATTGTATGTTTGCATATTGTACGCGTCAAGTTGTATTCACAATTTTGTTGATCGTTGTTGAGAAAATGTCATTATGAATACCCAGAACAAAAAATATTGTTTGCAGTTCTCAAATGGGTTTAATTTGGGAAATTTTCTGACAATTTTACCCACGGTAAAAAATCAAGTTAATGGAAGATTATTGCAGAGATATTGTCAGCCCAATACTTGAAGCGTCCTGCAATGACATTGAATTAATTATTGTTTTCAAAATAACCCCAAATTAAATCAGACTTTCTTTAGTCTAAGGTTGACAATGGAAAAACAACAGGTTCCGGAGAAATGATCTTGATCATATTATTATTACAAGCAAGAAAATCGAAATTTTCATACAATTTTCCACCTATTTTGTGCATAATATTGATATGTATAACATTCATTGCGAAAAATTTTTTCTTTAGCCTAAGCCATTTAGTCAGTAATTTACTCTTAATTAAAAACTAGAAACCTGAAAAACAGTTATTTTTTGATGCAAAATTGTTTTTGTCATAAGGTAACACATCTTTTTTTTTTGTTTATTAATCAGTATCCTCATCTTATTAACTAACATTTGATATATTTTAAGATTGCTCTTACAAAATTTACAATAGTGATTATATGAGAGAATATAGTTAGTGGAATGGGCATTTCATTAAAATAGAGATAATGCCACTTCATAGACAGTACAAAAATTCATCATCAATGGTACTGCCCTCCATTTCCAAGCCAGTATAAGGTTGTTAGAAGCTGCTGCCTTGGAATAAATGCACAATTTCGTTCAGTGTTGTGTCGTATTTGAGGTCCAATTATGCTTATTATTTCTTAAGTCCTTCCTTAGTCTTAGACCCGATAGCAAAATTTGGCAGCGAATGTATAGCCAAAATCGGAGTATGTGGGATTATAGGTAAGTACATACACATACATATGTACATACATATATCGTGACATCGAATACCAAAGTCCTCTTTAATTCATTTAAAAAAAATGAGATACGGTGCTATGTCATTTTTTCTAAGCATAAACACCACAATCTTAATTTCCGATTAATCTAACTGAAGAAATAGTGAACCTCATGTCGTTTTCGATTGGATTTTCTGCCTGTTCTACTCCTTTTTGATTCCAATCGAATATGGAAATATCGTATTGATAAATTTACACATACACACTACTGAATGACGCCATTTTATAAAATGGCTTCTTCAAGTATTAATCGCTTTTGACAAGTAGTCTGACGAAAAACTGTATATGTATGCGTGTGTTCCAAATCTACTCCTTCTTGAAATTGGGAACAGAAAAGGACTCCGAAAACTTTACTCGGAACAGCCAATCGATGGAGTAGTAGGAGTTAAAATGGAGTGGAAAAAGAGTACTCCAAACATCCAATCGAAAACGACATTATCATCCCTTTTTTGGAGATTTCAACAAAACAAAAAATCAACAAAATAAAGTCTCCACTGAAACGCCCCCGATAAGGTTTTCTTAAAAAGCTTAAATCATAGTTCCTATTTATCGGATCACCAAGAAAAAGTCTTGAGACTCAGGGAAATTGACAGAGCATCATTTCTTATTTAAAAAAAATGAATTGAAGTGTTAATGACCTAATATATAAATAAGAAACCAAAGGCTGAGAAAGAAACCTGAAAGACTTATATTTGGTACCACAATGCATATGTACCTAAAAATCCTCATACTCATATCCAGTCCCAAAATCTGCTTTCGACTCTTGGTCTATAAGTCGAAACCATTCATTGAAAATTATTGCTCAAATTATAATTAATAGCTATACGCGGTCGATAAACTTTTTTCCTGAACCACGAAAACCGCTTGGGAATCACCGCTGTCGCTGCTTTGCCTTCTACGCAAAGACATTTTATATTTTTAAGAAAATAAAATTAATTTGTAGAAGAATTCAAAAATGTAGAATTGTTGTCACAAACTGAAACAAATTTGCTATCGCTTTTTTTATGGTGCAACAGAAATCTACAAAAAAGGAGTATTTTCACAAATGTTTGTAATTACAATTAGTACAACTTTTGTTTTCAGTATTCACTGCTCTTATCAATTTGTAATTTAATACTTACATGATAGCGTAAAATTTAGCAAAAAATTAAATTGAATTTATTTTTTGTATTTTAAGTTTAAAAATTGCAAATACCTAGTATTTACTTAAACCTTATGTATTCACTTTCCGCGACTTTCGAATGTCTGGGGAGATTATATTCTTACCTTAAGAATATTTATTAATCTTTTAATCTTTCTTTAAATCCCTGTGCTAGCTACCATGTCTATTTTCATTTTTCTCTATGTTTTAAAACTTTTAATTAAGTTTAATATATAAATCTAGTCTTTTTTTAAATAAATAATATTTTTACATCTTGCGTACGTTACGTACATACCTACATAATCTAGTAGTATCTTACTATAGGTACCTATATACCAAAATGTTTTCGTAAAACTATAGTAAAAGCAAAATGCCCTCTTCACTATATAATATCCTTTTTAATTCCTCTATGATCTCTATCCTAAGAACTCTGCAAGCACATAATCCCCGTTATTTACAAACTTCAACACAGCCGAGGTAAACATAATCAACTCTTGCAACAGAAAAAAAAAGAAGAAATCCTTCCATCCTCATCCGTTTCATCCTTTTTACGAGATTATCCAACATTTATTACCTAACGTTGCAGCAATCAAATTACGTCACGTTTCTTTTATGAAAAAGCCAACACCCACAACCAACCATTGATAGCAACAAATGCAAAAAAGAAACATGCCCGCTTCCTAAAAACAAAAAAAAACTTTGCCGCTATGAATGAAAATTTTATTTGGTTGCAATTTGCAAGTGCACACGTGTGTGCCATTCTGATATGTTTTCCGCTCTCGATAGTGGTGGCTCTGATGGTGGTTCAACTGGTACACAATTTTTCACTTCCGTTTCCTCTCCAAGGATTAAAAAAGCTTTTAAATTCATTAAGCAATAAATCGATCGAGAAACCCACACACACACCCATTCGCCAATATCCATATTTACTTGTGGATCTCTCAGAATTTCCACAAAAGGGAATTAAAATATATACGAGTATACTCGACTCACATAAATCTGCTATCCATGAAAATGAACACAGAAAGGTTTAAAAAAAAGGATATTTTATATTCTTCAGTGGTGAAACATTTTGATGGTAATTTTTTATTTATTTCTTTGGTTGTTGGCCTCTGGTCTACTTGTGGTATCTCTCTTCTAGGATAACATACAGCGATGATAGCCTGAGTAAAATACATAAACTATAGGGTGGTCACTGTATAGATTGTTTTTTTTTTTTTTCATCATCCTTACTTAAAGGATTAGTTGTTTATATAGCAATGAGAGGTGGAAGAATGGAATAAGTTCTCCTGAATGTGGGCGGTTGAGTGATGCCTTCTATTTTGACCTTAATTTACACGCAGTGAAAGATACAGCTTTCTGTCGTCGGTTCTGGAGGTGAAGATAAGCAGGTCGGTTATTGTTATTACGGGTTGACTAGACGATGATAAGCGGATTCGTTCAAAACAACGACGACAAACTTTAATCTTACACCAGGTATAGAGGAAAACTATTCGCATCTATTTTTAACCTTTGTTTGTCCCATCCTTGTTGAAGGAAAAACTTTGTCTGCATCATCTGAAAAAAAAAAGTTATTGTTGTTAAAAATATGTTCGATTTATTTTGTTTGTGCAATTGACTAGGGTTAATCCTTAGCAGCTTTTAGATGAAACTATTTAATGTACATTTAGCTTGTTTAAATTAAAGTGATTTAAAACTTTATAATTATGTTTTTTTTAATGGTTTTATAAGAGATTTACTGGAACTACAGTATACTGAGTAAAGCTGATTTTTAAGAAGTAGCTTAACCTTGAATACATTCTTGGGTTATGGACTTAAAATCTATGTGCAAAACAGGTCTTTCAGTTCATTACAGGCCTGATCAAGTCATGAAAATACCGTAAATGAAATGTTACAAAATATTGGCTAAACCTTTTATTTTTAGTGCGAAAACAGTGTTCTTTGAATATCTTGAAAGCAGTAATTCATATCATCGATATTAAACCATTACCGAACTTCCCCTTCTCAAAAGATCAATCGTTTTACCAGCTGTATGGCATATGGCACCACTGAATATCACTGATGAAAAGTCCTTCCAATTCCTAACTAAAATAGAAATAGTCTTCCAACATGGCATGATAGTGAGCTCCATCGATGGTAACATAGCGATCATTTTCATCAACTAAAAAATACAGTCCAATCGCACCTCCGTACAGTGGGCCGTTTATTGAATTTTGGCGACAAAAATCATTTCCTATGCCAATTCTTAATACAAATTAATCAAATTTGGAACAATTAATTAGTTCGGGATGCTGAATTCAGTGATACTGCCTTATTTGTTCTACTTCGAACAAGGGCTTCAAAATTTAAGTTCACATTCAGACTTCTGGTTCTGGTCCTAAATTTCAAAATTTAAATAAAAAGTACTGTCGAATACAGGAACTGAGTCAAGTTTATCTTTAAAATGTCCTTAAATTTGTGCGTGAATGTATACTTTCAAATAAAAATGACTTCAATACTTAAGTTGGGTTTGTGTGTAAATGGAAATCCACACAAGTGCAGTTTATGCTGCAAGTTATACATCAATTGATATATTGAATAATTTACTGATTTGTACAAAATGTATAGAAGATAGTCCAAAATGTTGAGAAAAACTAATTTTAGTGCTAGGTTTTAGAAATGGAAAATATTTTTAGACCTAATCTGATCAAATCTGTAAGACATTTGACCTACTCAACGCCCAGTTTGTGTCTGTATCCGATCCTTCAACAAATAATTCATCAAGTACTCATGACTCAGAGCATTTCAATTCGATTGAAAATGCTAATGATTCTGAACAGTGTTTTTACTTTATTCATTTCACCGAAGAAGATATAGTAGAAGCTATTTTATCTATTAAGTCGAACGCGGTGGGAATAGGTGAAGTAAATCCTAAATTTTTGAAAATTGTTCTGCCTTAAATCCTAAAATTTATAACTCATTTATTCAACTCTATATTAACTACTTGTGAGTATCCAAGATTATGGAAGAATGCCAAGATACTTCCAATTCCGAAGACAAAAAACTCTGCTAACCCTGAATACTGGCCTATTGCTATATTGCCATACCTGTCAAAAGTTTTCGAAAAGTCGATTTTAAAACAAATCCAAGCATACCTAAATACAAACCGCCTTTTAAGCTCAAACCAATCAGGTTTTCGAGAAAGCAGAAGTTGCAAAACTGCTCTTCTACTTGTTGTAGATGATATTCGAAGATCGATGGACACTAATTGTGCTACTTTTTTAACGTTGTTGGACTTTTCCAAAGCGTTTGACACGGTTGATCACTTTACACTTTGTAAAAAGCTTAGAGATGATTTCGGTTTTTCTTCTTATGCAGTAAAACTTTTGCACTCATAACCGATCGTCAGCAATGTGTGGCTGTGGGAAGCCAGTTGTCGTCATATCTTGCAGTCCCTGCAGGAGTGCCACAGGGTTCCATTCTTGGGCCGCTATTATTTTCGCTATATGTCAATGAAATTCCTCATCTAGTTAAGTCCTGCAACGTTCATATGTTCGCAGACGACGTCCAATTATACATATGCAGTCCGTTAGATGGCATAAGTAATGCTATCAGCCATATAAATGAAGACCTTGAAATTATTTTGCAGTGGGCTCTAAAGCATAACCTTTCTCTCAACCCGGGGAAGTCAAAGACACTATGCATTTACAAACGCATTTTAGATACTTCAAGTTTTCCACCAGTTCGACTCGGTAGATCGACCATTGACTATGTGCATTCTGCCAGGAACCTGGGGATAATTTTCAACGAAACTTTAACTTGGACTGATCATGCAGCTACTACAATTGGTAAATTATATAGTGCTTTGCGCCTATTATGGTCAACCCAAAAGTATGTTCCTGTCAAAACTAAGATGTTGCTTGTCAAAGCACTCCTGCTTCCCATTTTGTTGTACGGATGTAAAGTTTTCTGTTGTGTTGACTCCTCAACAAGGCAAAAACTTAATGTCATATACAACAATCTTGCAAGATACATCTTCAATATAAGATATTTCGAGCATATTTCTAGTTACTCAAAACAAATAATGGGTCTGACTTTCGATAATCTCTTAAAGCTTAGGTCACTTATCCATTTACATGTAATTATGCAGTCTCGTCAACCTGAGTACCTGTACAACCGATTAGTTTTTGGAAGTTCACTTAGAACCACGGTCCTAATTCAACCCAGATTTTATTGCCTGCAATCAGAGCGTACGTTTTTTGGCCATGCCACTCAATTATGGAACTCCTTACCAACAACGATCAGAAGCATCATTAACGCGAACACATTCAAAACCCGTCTTTTTAAACACTTGGCCAGTAATACTTAAGCAAAAAGAATACAAAATGAATAAAGAATTAAAAAAAAAAAAAAAAATTGCTAGATTTAATTTCTATTAACATAAACTTAAAATTAAATAATTATTATGTATATCTTGCTTTGTTAAACATTTTCGAACATTCTTAAATTTTGTAAAGCCTTCACTTATAATAAGATTGTAATCTTAATGTGAAATTGTCATTAATAAATACGAAATACGAAATACTAGTAGTTTCAGACGAAAACTAACAACTAATTTATGATTTTCTCTAAGATGAATGATGGTATATGGAAGATTCAATATGAATTTCGAAGTAAAATGTTCATACTTTAGAATGACCAAAACTATTAATTCTAAAAAAGCAACCTCTAAAAATAATATAACCCCAAAAACGCATTTTTTTTTAAATATTAAGTTTCGAATATCTCAAAAACGTGATGTTCTAAAGCAATTTCTAGGCCAGATTCGAAATCTGCACATCAAAGACTACCAGAAAAGTATATCTTGCTTCATGTTAAAGACAAAAATTCAAATTGTATCACTCGAAGTATTAAATTAGTGTTTTCGAGTGAATTTTCGGAAACAGTGAAAACACGTCAATTTTCAACTAGCGCTTGAGTCGAAATGGGTTGTGGCAGAAGGAAACCTAAAACAGAGATTTGTTGGAAATTGTTTATACTTTCAATTGTACTCTGATGTTATTCACGAGTAATTGATAGTTTTCGAGTCATTAGTAAAAATCGCCCAAAAAAATGCAATTTTGCAGTATATTTTGCATTTTTGTCCAAACCTCAGATTCAGCACCCCCGAAAACATAAAGCAGGGAACAAATCAAACCTATACCCCTCAATTTGCTCGCAAGGAGCTCTTTTGAGTTCAAATTGACTGGACTCTTTGTTCTAATCCCTTTTGAACAATTCTCAACGTTTTGGACTATCTGCTTTAAATTTGTTACAAATCAGTACTGAAGTCTTTTGAGTATGTGGGTCATTTCAATCGTAAATTTTACTCCGTTTCTGACTTCGACAGAACTGGCTTTTAATTTGAAATTTGCGACCATGTTCTGACCAAAATTTTGAGGCCCTTGAAGTTTCGACAACTCGTCCAGAGCTTCGGAAGTAATTTCCAATAGTTTCCAATCAAATCACAAAAGAATAATTAAGGCCGCGTTTGTATTAAAATGCAAAATAGTGATTTTTCGTTTAACTTGTTGAAAACTATATTAACAACTATACCTTCGCTTTTAACGGTCATATCTTCAAGGTTAAGGTCTTAAATGAAAGGTAAAATGTTAAGCTATATCAACCGCCTCTACATATTTATTGGTAGTTGTCTGCTGATTAATTCAACAGTAGGTAGTAAAGGCGATGAAATGAACTGAACTATTTGTTTTGAATTTGAAAGCATTTGTGTTTTGCTATTTTTCAAAGTGGAAAAGATTTTTTCGAATTTCCCCGAAAACAAATTAAATTATTTTGACTAACTAACGAATGTGTCATAGTGGTGGATAGGTTCGGTGTGGTGCCATCTCGATTACGATAGTGAAATTTATTAAAAGTGCAGTTTCTACTGTGGCGCCATCTCTATTTCGATAGTGGAAAGCTTAGAAGGGTGATATCCATAGCGTCGCACATCGGTTTCAATAGTTTTTTGACATCTGAAAGATAAAGTTAATCCTCAACTGAAAAACTGTCAGGATAAGCTTACTCTTATTTATTTCAGTGTTAACACTTTACTGAGAAATTGGCTCTTAGACGAAGATATGACCAATTGCACATTTATAGCGGACTAAGTTGTTGTTTTACTTACCTACAATATTTATTACTTGCGATATAGGTACTATAGGGCAAGTTTTGGATTCGTGCAAAAAAAAAAATTTCGAAATAACAATCAAACATGACATTACGATGATAGAGAACACGAAAAAAGTGGGTGGCAAAATTCTGTCTGTCTGTCTGTCTGTCTGTATGTCTGTCTGTCTGTCTGTCTGTATGTACCTCAACCTACAGCCTAAACCACTGAAGCGATTTTCTTCAAATTTTTGACTTAAGGTTTTTTTGTAACTCTCCAGAGGGGAAATTGAAATTTTTTTTTTGCTCAAAAAATAACGGTACTTGCCATACAACCGTTACGAAAAAGCTTATTTATCTCAAGAACGGCTCCAACGATTTTGATAAAAAAAATCAGTGTATTATTGTAGGTATGATTTTCTTTTTAGTAAGAAAAAAATCACCAAAAACATTTATTAACGGTACCTGCCATATAACGGTTTTTTTGATTTTTGATTTTCTCATTAACCGCTCATCCGATTTCAATGAAATTTTTTGCACAAAAGCTTTGTTAGAATATAAATAATACTGCATACCAAAATTTTTGAAAAAATGAATTTTGGATTTTTAAAAAAAGATTCAAATTTTTTTTTTGAAAATTCAATATTTCAAAAATGGGTTGATGAATTGTTTTGAAATTTCAGTTTTTAATGTATATTAATATATACTCAAAATTGGCATACCAAATTTTTTTTTTGAAAAATGTTACAAAAATTTTATATACAAAAAATTAATTTTTAAGAAAACGGCTTCAACGATTTTAAATTTTTTTTTGCATATATTCATATTTTTTCATGTAATAAAATGGCATACTTTTTTTTGAGCTCTATGTTATTTATCAGGCTGTTTATACAATTAAAAGAACGTTTTTAATGCTTTTTATACTTTTTCTATAATTACTTGAATATTTTTTAAAGTTCTTAAGCCCCACACAACTTGAACATATGAGCAAGTACGTGCGATCCAGTCGTGCATTTTATTTTTTTAAGTCTATCGCAGGCAGCTGCTGTATTTTTCTCCGGAAAAGGGTGGGGGGTTGCAATTCATGGACTGCGACAAAAATAAAATGCACGACTGGGTCGCAAGTACTTGCTCATATGTTCAAAACATTGCGGGTTTAAGAAAATTGTATATAAAAACATGGAAATTATGAGAGAAAAATGTAGAGAAGCATGAAATACGACATTTAAATTGGCTAAAACAACTTTTTTGACAGTTTGAGGTGAAAAAAAAGTATGCCATCTTAATTCTTGATTAAATATGATTGTATGGAAAAAAAATTGTCAACCCGTTTTTGAGATATCGAATTTTCCAAAAAAAAATTTAAACTTTTTTTTTTAATCCAAAAACTTTTTTTTTTAAATTTTGATATGCAATATTATTAAATCTTATCTAAAGGAGAATAGGACAAAACGGTCTACAAGACCAATAACGACGAGACATATGTGGCGGGAAAGGTATTTTTATGTACAACAATAGTTACTATAGGGGCTTACTTCAAATCACTGTGTGAAAAAAGTTATTCGCTAAATAGGATTGTGTTCTGGTGCATTCTAGTATGAATAAAACATATTTAGTATGGGGAAAATTTATGAAAACTGGTCTAACCAATAATGACAATATATATGTCATTGGAAAGGTATTTCCATTACCTACAGTATCTTTTATATCAGTTCAAATCACTGTGTGAAAAAAGTTATTCGTAAACTAATGAAATATTGTGGTTAATTTTAGTGTGAAAAAAATGTTTTTTTTTTAGTATGGGCAAAAAGTGTGATAGTAAGTTCAACCAATAACAACGGGACGTATGTCTTTGGAAAGGAAATTTTATGTACTACAATAGTCAATACAGCAGCTAAGCTCAAATCACTGTGTGAAAAAAGTTATTCTCTAATTGTTACCCATGCATTACGGTGACCATCCGTCCCGGATCTCCCGGGATTGTCCCGTATTTCTACAGCCTGCCCCGATTTATTTTTTAAGAAACCCGGGACGTACAAATGTCCCGTATTCAGATATTTGTTACGTATTTGTCCCGTATTTGCACATTCCATGAAGTCTTTCTATTTCACATAAATAAATAAATACAAAAATATAAATTATTAAAAGAGTAAAGGCCAATATTTCAGTGCGAGCTCACATCGGTTTTAAACTTGAGTTTTTTCAATAAATATTCTAACAGTCGTATTCATAAGAATTCACTAAAGCACCTCTCAACGAGTCAACAGTTACGCAGTGTATTAGCCCTTATTAAGGTTCTATTCAACGCTGCGTAAATCCTTATCCAGAAAATATTTTGCGACCCATTTTATTTACAATGCTCTTGTGTTAAAAAGAGTATGAAAAAGATAAATCTATTACGTTTAGATGTCATACAAAAGTATCCTTATGTAGTCACTATCCTACTTCTAATGCGTCAAGCTTGAAATGACTACTCAACGTCACATAAATTGTATGAATAACATTTTGCCGTTTAGAGGCGTTGTTACCTTACACAGTCTCAAACATGCGTTTAAACATAGCGCTGTAAGGTAACTCCAAGCTTACTCGCTTAATTTGATAAGTTGGCTCAGGGACCAAACTATCCCGTTGTGGAGCTAACTCGATTTTGATAGTGAAAGTTATTGAAATATTTGTAATGTGCAGTTTTCGTAGTTGCGCTATCTTGATTTCAAAAGCCGTAAAAAGATTTTTGATAACTGAAATATTTAGTGAAAAACTGTTTCCGAAATAACTCAGGATTGATTAATTTTCAGGACTAGTTAACTCTTATTTTACTCAGAGTTAACTCTGCACTGAAAGACTGGCCCTTATATTTGAATAATGAGATTAAAAATTTTAAGTTTATTTTTTTTTTTTAAGTTTTAAGCTTGTTGTGTTGTGAAGATATTATAATTTATTTTATTGTTTCATTCCTTTTCATTTGTTTTTGAGTTATTATATTTTTTTTTTTATTTTTTTTTAGATATTACATACAAATTATTGAAAAGTCCAATAATTTGTTCACGTTTTTAAATTGTTTACTTTTTGTCCCGGGTTTTGCTCCCAGAAATATGGTCACCGTACCCATGCTCCATACATTTTATCTGTGCCAAAATTCCCTAAAACAGCGAATAAATATTTCCACACAGTGATTTTTAATGAGTTGTTATGGTAACTATTATTGTTCATAAAAATACCTTTTCAACGACATACATCTTATTAGTACTGGTAAGACCAGTTTGTATAAATTTTGTCCACCCTAAAATGTACCAAAACAAAACCTGGGCTAACGAATAACTTTTTTCACACAGTGATTTAAAATAAGCCGCCATAGTGACTATTGTAGCGCATAAAAATACCTTTCCAACGACATACGTCTCGTCGTTATTGGTTCCTAGACCACCTTCCATACATTTTTGCCGATTGTCCTTTGTATATAAAAAAAATTCAACTAAATCCGTTTAGCCGATAACGAGAAAATTCAAAATAAAAAATACGTTCTATGACAGGTACTATCTATTAGTAGTTGCTAAGTGTAAAATTTTATAATTTTTGGTAGTAGATCGTACTAATTTTAGTATATGAAAAAAGTTTAATCAAAATCGTAGGAGTCGTTTTTAAGCAAAACAATAGTTTCCTTTGCGGTTTTTTGACTTTTGTATAGAAGGTACCGTTATTTTTTCATAAATATAAATTTTTTTTCTAAAAATATTGTAGAGAGTACTAAAAAACTCTTAAATATCGAGTTTCAAAAAAATCGATCATGTCGTTTTCGAAATATTTGATTTTCCAAAAAAAATTTTGAAACATTTTTTAAAAATCCAAAATATATTTTTTCAAAAATTTTGGTACACAAAACTATTTATATTTTTTGAAAGCTTCTGTATAAAAAAAATAATTGAAATCTGGTTCTGTGGGAGATAACATTAATAACCATTTTTGAAAAATGGTTTTCCACCCAAAGGAAGACTTCACTAAAATAAATTTATTGAATTTTTTTTTAAGAAAAGTTGTCGTTTTTGAGAAAAATACGATAATGTTAATTTGCTAAAAAAAATTGTATGGCAGGTACCGTTATTTTTGGTTCTAAAACTAAAAAAAAAATGAAAAAACGTGTGGGCAGAATCACCAAAAACTAGTATGTACCAAGTTTGAAGAAAATCGATCTAGCCGTTTAGGCTGTAAACGAACAGACACAATTGTGCCATCCACTTTTTGGGTGTTCTCTATCATCGTAATATCATGTTTGATTGTTATCTCAAAATTTTTTTTTTGCACGAATCCAAAACTTGCCTTATAGTTTATAGTACCTACATATATCGCAAGTAAAAAATAGGAGTAAGGGAGCTGATCGATAAGTTAGTGACTTTAAAATGAAAGAACTTTTTATTTTAAAACTTAGGTAGGTATGTATTTTATTTTTCAACATAGTATTCTTCTAGATACCATGTTCCCAATAATATACCAATTTTTGTTAACCCTTCCAATAATAAAATTCCTCGAATTATGCTACTCCAAAAAATAGGGTGAATGAGGGAGCAGTTCATCGCACAATTAAAACTCATATTTTTTATATAAAATGGACACAAGTAAAAAAATAATAGTATTTTACGTTTTTCTCTTAAATAAAATGGTAACGTTTTCGAAAACTAATGTATACTCATTTTTTAGACAATAATCTTCTCTATAAGAACTATTATGGAGACTTTTTCTATACGAGCCCCCATAAAAAAGATATTGAGACTTCAAAAAAGAATCAATTTTCAAAAGTGCTTGTTTTGCGGGCCAAAATGACTCTCACCACGACATAAAATAATAACAGGGCTTTTTAGAGAAACGTAGGACAAACATTGAGGAAGAGGTCTATCTTCCCCCATTCAAGCGGGAGGGCAATTTTCTGAACATATATTTTTTAAAACAAATGGCAACCCCTACAATAAAGAACAATATTTTTTTAGATCTTGAAGTTGGTTCTTATTTATTTTCAAAATAAGTTCCTGTCAATAGTTTTCGAAAAAAAACATTCAAATTCAAAATTTTAGAAAAAAACTGAAAAAATATAAACAGTTTTTTCATAATTTTGAAATCATCATTTTTAAACGAACATTGAAAACCAGAAAGATAAATAAATAAATTGGGTGGCGCAACAACTCGTGGAGAACCAGGGCCTAGTGACTTACAACTCTCAACCATTTCTTTGTGCGTGTTGTTGGCAGGAATGGAGGGGACCTACAGTTTTTTCCGAGTCCGAACGGCTAAAATGAAAAGCACTTTTTCATGACAAGTATACCTACCTACTCTTGGAGGATTTTTCAGTTTCTCGCAAGAGGCAGTACCTCGAATAAAACATTTCTGTTTTTAGGTGGCACGGCTGGGAATCGAACCCACACCTTCGGCATGACAGTCCTACGCACAAACCATCATGCCACGATGTACCAGATGGTTTCATCTAGCTTTCGAGAAAATTGAAAACGAAGATGTTTTTTTGGGAGTAAATTCCAAGTTGAAATTTTGAAACGCAATTATCTTCATCTTCCATAAAATATATTAAATAATTAGGATAATTGCGTTTTAAAATTTTAATTAAGATTTTTGCTCAAGTGGAAATGATATTTTTTCTCGATACTATTATCCCCAAAAAAAATTAAAATGTTTAACTTTGAATAACTTTTAACGCAAGCCATATTCGTCTGTAGACTTTTGCCAGAGTATTCCTTACGGAAAAATAGAGATAATTGAATTTAAAAATCTTCGCTTGAAATTTTTCCGCAGTAAAAGTAGATACATTTTTCCTGGGCTAAAAACTCAATATTTGTCAGATCGATTTGATTTTTTTTCTGGGCTTCCACGTCAATCTTCACCAGAAAAGTCGAAGGAAAAATGAGATTTTACCTTATCTGCTTTTCAATGTAATAGAAACAAAAATTCCAAAAAAAAAATCTCGCATTTGATTCGAGCGCCAACGTCTGTGTTTGAAGTCATTGATTTAGCCAATAGCGCTCCTATTCATAGTAGACAAAAAATAAAATTATATTTGGTAGTTTAGTATTTTTCAAAGCCAGAATAGGGAAAACTCCTCCGCATTTATTACAAACTACAAATATTTTTTTAAAAGAACAACACCGGTATTCATTAACACAAATGAAACACAAATTATCTTTGAACAGTGAGTTAAGTACCAAATCTTATCAATAAATCAAAATTCATGGTACTAAACTAACTCACCAAAATAGGCACATTAAACGAGTAATTAAGTTAAAAAATACTTCTAACATTGTTGCCAAAAACAAGAGATAAAAGGAAACAGAAGCTTGTGACACACATGCTGTTTACAACCTAAATGAGAGAGTTTATGTGGAAAACTTCACATTTAGTGAGAAAGTATATGTGCAGTTCCATAAATAGCCTTTGGTAAGAGCAGAGTTCTTGCTGATTGTAGTAGATTTTCGATAAGTTTTTCAACTTAACGTGGATTAGCAGTCTATATTTTTATTGATAAGAAATTTTTATTCGTGAACTAACTTCTGATTGACGTTTTAGTTAATTTTTGAATTAGAAGATATCTTAGAACTTTTTTTTGATAGGGCTTCAAGTGCTTAAAAATAATCTGCTTCTTATTTTTGCTTACAGAAAATAATGAAAAATGCATTTAGGCCACTATGGCTCTCACTGCCTCATTTTTAAAAGAATAAATTCATGATATGCATTGTTCGGTCGCATACTTTTCTCATTACAGATAGTCTAAATATCAATTAATTGTTCGGATCATAAAAAACCCTTCTATCTATTTGAAAACACAGTTTTTTATTTTTACACTTTATCATACATAGGCAGGTAGTA
Organism: Dasysyrphus tricinctus; assembly: GCA_963921185.1. Classification (NCBI taxonomy): domain Eukaryota; kingdom Metazoa; phylum Arthropoda; class Insecta; order Diptera; family Syrphidae; genus Dasysyrphus; species Dasysyrphus tricinctus. The sequence goes on along the minus strand of OY992532.1, from coordinate 189,574,548 downwards.
ATATATCTCCTCTTAAAAGATTGACCCTATAAATTCAATCAGTATAAGCTCTATGTACCTAATTACACAAGATTACAAAATAAAAAAAACACATTATAAATCTGACAAGGAAGACGCATTCTCTACTTCTGCAAACTATCGATATCATTTGTATCAAAAAAAAATCACACATACACTTCCATTAATCTTTAATCGTAAACTAAAGCTCTCTTCAATTTTTCACCTAAAGAATCGGAGAAAGAAAAATCAATAAAACTTTATCCATCGAAAAAAAACAGTATAAGGATCCACCCTGGCCATCATACACACACGTGAAATTAAAGTTATTTTTTTCAACTTTCTAGCTGTACCTATCTCTCTATCCAGCTTGATATGTAGCATCCTCAGTATCACTAGTGCACATAGTACCTACATACATATATCCAAGCAAGGTTGGTCTATATCTCCGACCATTATCCACTATTCATTTATGGTGACCATTTCTTTTAATTCCTTATCAAAAAGTTATAACATTGGAAATCATTCTCGTCTTTTCAGGACTTAAAAACTTGTTCAAGAACTATTTGAGCAAACTTCAATCCAGAACTGTTATTTTTTTTAAATTTATTTTCAGAGTCTTGTTAACGTTTACCGAATTTTGAAAAGAACTATTGAAAAAATAGTCAAGACAAATCCCTTGACTATTTTCAGATTTTTGAAAACTAAATTTCAAAATTAACTCAATGCATTGCATTCGTCTGCAAGTCCTTTCTTTCAACTCAATCTTAAACTCTCGACTTTCAAACTTGTGATTGGCTTTAAATAAAAACCTGCTGCTGTTGCCCCTTAGACTATTAACACAATCTGGTCACCATAGAACCTAACCACTTCATTTATAATTCTCAGATCATAAAAAAATAAAATTGGAAAGAAAAATCAACAAAAAAATAACTATTTCTTATCCTTTTGGCATCGACCAACAAAAAAAAAAAATACATAAGTATAGCCAAATACTATGCCAGCCAGCCAGCCAGCATACCAACTTCTGCTGGTTTCCTTTTTTTTAGTTTAGTTTGAGTTTGTTTCATCCTTTTTCTCTCTATATCGTCCATCTGGGGGCTTTATATTTGCTTCCGCAGTCAAGTACCAAAGTGCTATATAGTTTGAGTCCTCGTAATCCTATTAGATTGCAAAACCTGCAGTGTCTATCATCGCGCATCCTTTCAAACCGCGCTTTCCTATTTTCTTTTTTTTTTATTTATTTTCTTTCTGTATATTTTTTTTTTATGATGTTTACCTCTCTCCCACACAATTTCAGAACTTAACCCCTAACGACCAATAGCAGCAGAAGTAGTTTAAATAAAAAAATAAAATTGAATGACCGCTTGCATATAGTTGGTGTATATCCTTGTTTCTGTTTCCTTAGTAACTATCTGCAGGATATCCTTTATACTTGCTAAAGCGCGCCGATAGAGGCAAGTTATAGCTGCATACAAAAATCCACCACGATATTTTTATAATAAAATGTTGCAATAAGATAGTATATAGTGTTTCCCCGGCAATTTTATAGCTTAATCAGACGTTTTAATTTACCTCAAGTTGAAAGGAAAAAATGAAATTCATATTTTGAGTCTAAAATGTCACTCCTTCGCATAGTTGACATCTGATATTGCATTTGGGAGAGGTACCTAACCAGTAACTACCTACTCCTTTATTTTTTGGCACTTAGGTATAGGCTTTTCAAACTCTATATATATTTTGGCTTGAAGATCGTAAAAGCTGATACCTGCGACTCAGCCAGTTACTTAATGTTTATTTTTTTTTTGAATCCAAGAACATTAAGAGAAAAAACAAAACACAGAAGAAAAGAGTTGCATAATGTATATTTGTTGCTGTTTTTGAATATAAATAATCAAACAAGACATGCCTACACCACATACATACATTTATTTTTAATTTTCACATCCTTTTTTTTATCTCCCACAGATGTCCTTCTTGGTAGCACCGAATATTCAACATCGTTAGATATGTGGGGTGTGGGGTGTATATTCGTTGAAATGGTCACAGGGATGCCAACATTCCCCGGTATTCGAGATACGTACGATCAGCTGGATAAGATATTCAAATTACTTGGCACGCCGACAGAAGAGACGTGGCAGGGTGTAACACATTTTCCCGGATACAAACCGCATAAATTAGGTAACAACAATAAATTTGAAACATAAAATTTCGTATATTCCTTTTGATAAAGGACATGATGCTTTCTATAGTAATTTTTTATGAATTGTGTATCATTGTACTAAATATCTTATTGGTTTGTATTTTAACTTTTTTTTTTTTGATTACAGGTTTTTATAGGTCGCGTAAATTAGGTCATAGTTTTCCTAGGTTGTACGATATTATTGAAGGAGAAACGATAGGGAATGCGTTTCTACAATTGAATCCTGAAGAAAGGATAGGAGCAGAGGACGCACTGCATCACCCGTATTTTGCACAGTTGCCAAAAAAATTATACGAACTACCCGATGGTAAGAGTTTGAAATTCCTTTTGTTTTTAATTTTATTGTAGAAAATTATTTTTGTTTTTAAAGTACTTAAAAAAGGTTTGAATTTTTTTTTTTAATATATGTCTAGAAAAAAAAAGTTTAGCTATTTCTATAGGCTTAAGTTTAAAATTATTTAATACATAATTTTATATGTAAAAATATGTTTTCGTTATAAAATATTGTATTGAAAGTGATAATCGGAGAACTACCAACCACTTTTTTTTTGCTTGTGTATGTTTGATTTGGGATAAGGACGAAAACCACGTTCTGGCAGGATTGTTGTGGTCGAAAGGTTGCCATTTGATTTTTTTTTCTAAATGCAAACAAATTGTCAAAACTGGTTTGGCGGTCGAAAGTGCTTGCCAGACTTGTCCAAAGCTTTTAAAAATTAATAAAAGGTATTGGCTATTTTAAGAAATTTGTTAGGAAAAAAGCAAGGTATTTTAACTGTGACCAAGTCTTTCTCTGGGATTCTGATTCTGCAGAATGATTTCCATGTTGTCCTTGGTTTCGAAACCCGCCGTTTACCCTGAGGATTATATTCTAAGGACTGCTCTGCATCATCGTTTGCTCTTGACTTTTCCTGTGCCACAATTCCTTGTTTGATAAAATTTGTGGCCAGCGAATCTTTAGGATGTGGTGTAGATGACGATTCACAAAAGCCTTCAATTTCTTCGAAATGGTAGACGTGACCTTCTAGGTTTCGAAAGCATATAACAGTACGGATTTGACATTGGATTCGAAGAATCTCAACTTAGTGCGTAAGGAGATTTGACTAGATTTTCAAATTTGGGACAGAGAACCGAAGGCTGCACTGCTCTACTTTTAACGTCCAGATCAGTACCACCATTTGCTGAAACAATACTTCCAAGGTAGTTAAATTGTTCAACCTCTTCAACTAGCGTCTCCCTTAAAGCTGATGTGGGAGCGGCCTGTGAGCATTATTTTTGTCTTTTTGCTGTATACTCTTAGACTACTCAACTGCCTTTTTTTTTTTTTTTTTTTAATTCATTTTTATTTTTCCATTATCTTAAAACTATCTTAAAGCTAGACAAAAATTCATAAAAACTAGCCTACTTATCAATATCTTACAACTAACTTACTGGCCCCATTCGGGCGCTCTAAGTTAAACTAATAACTTAATGCTTATGCCTTTCGGCCTAAGAACTATCTTAAAAATAGAATCCATATCGGTTTTATTTTTCACCGAGAAGAATTTATAAAAAACTCGGTATCTTTGTCTTTATTTTTTTGTTTTATATAAAACTTACAAACTAAATAAAACTAAATTAAAACTTATTAAAACTAATCTATATATAATTAGCCTTAAAAAAAATTTGTGGTACCATTTTCTCAAAAAGTATTCAACTGATTTCGATAAATTTTATATGGTTGGAAAGCTATTAGGCGTGAAGGTGTGCGAATCGCAAAATTAAACTGTTTGGGTCCATTTTAGCCAGTTACTATTTTAGACTGCCGAGCACTTTGAATCTTCATAAAAAATAGTTTTTGCTTAAAATTTCAAATATTTAATTTAATTTAATTTTCATACATAGTACATATTGTAATAAAAGGATGAACTAAAGACAGGTAAGTGTGATATTATGATACTTTAATAGGACAACAGTTTTGTTGATTTAGTTAACCGTTCGAGTTGCAAAAATTGTTCAATAAACATGCATAGCTCGGTTGTACAGATGCTGTCATACGTTAACCTGAAATTATTGAAGAGACAGTGGGTATCGATTTGAAGTTTTTGTTTTTTTTTTCAAAATTCATTCCAACATCTTCAGGTGGGAGAAAGAAGTTGGAGCAAATTAGAGATTCTCTAATATCATTACGATTCCATCAAAGTGGAAGAAAAGAGAAAAGGTTAGCCTTAAAATTACCCTAACAATTCAATTGATGTTTGAATGAAACTAAAAATTTAACGATCTTTCCGCTCTTCCCTATCACCAATATTTTAATGATATTCGTTTTATTGAAACGCGAAGTGTTACTTCTAGAGAGATAAAGAGCATCACAAGCAAAAGTTTTTATTTATGCCAAGTAACATCTTTTAAATTGAGCTGCAGTAAGTTTTTTTGTTTTCAAATAAAACTTTTTTTTGGGTTTGCAAAAGTCAATGACTTTTCAATTAAATATAATAATGAGTGAAAAGAATGCTTGATGGAGATGGAGCCAAAAACTTTCTCTCACTCTGGAATGAGTTCAAAAATAAAATCGGTGAAGATTTTGCAAGAGATTATGATCAAAATGTTATACGCCACATTTTTATCATAATCGCACTCTTTTGGAAATTGAAAATATTTTCATTTGTCATAATCTATACAAAAAATTAATGCATTGAATCTTCGTTGCACTGTTACTGCTTTTAGTGGTATTGCATCAAATTTTTTGATTGGTGGTAGAACTTTGCATAATACTTTCAAATTACCAATACCAATTTTAGAAAATTCAGTTGCTAATGTCACACCTTATAGTATCTTATGGTCGTATTTTAAATAGTGCATTGTTAATAATTATCGATGAAATTTCGATGTGTGCGATAAATGCATTTCAAGTTGTAGATCGATTAACAAACATTTGCCATTTGATGGTAAAACTGTTCTTTTGAGTGGCAATTTCAGACAAATTCTACCTGTTGTTCCGCATGGAACACGTACCTCCCTTATTGAGAATTGTAAAATTCGTTGGGGTCTGTTCAATTCATTTCACCACAGTATTTTAATACAAAATATGAGAGCCCAATTAAATGAAGTTGAATTTTTTGACTTTTTAAGAAAAGTTGGTAATGGAGAGTTAATTCAGTATCCACAGTCTGGTGAAGATATTTTCGAATTCCCATGAGAATCGATTGGTAGTTTAGATAATATAATTGATAATGTCTATGGTAACATTTTCGAGGCTATATTTTCGGATCAAATCATTCAATGTGCGGTTTTAGCACCAACAAATGATGACTGCTCTTTGATCAATGATGATATTCTATATTGCATTTCAGGCGATGAAGGATTTTATAGTTTTGATGAAATACGATCTGATGTTCGATTAATGTTAATGGTTATCCCGTTGAATTTTTAAATTCATTGAATGTAAGTGGAATGCCAGAGAAAAAACTGAAATTGAAAATGTCATTTTTATGCTCATTCGTAATTTGAATACTTCAAAGGCTTGAGTAAAGGTATAAGAATGAGAGTGAAGTTTTTGCATCGTAAAAGTATTGACAGTGAAGTATTAACAGGAACCACAAAAAATAAAAGAATTTTGATTCCAAGGATAAATATGACATTTTCTGGGACATTCTTCCATTCAAATTTCAGAGAACTCATATTCTACAATTCCGGCATTTGTAATGACTTCATGTAAATAAATCACAAAGGGAAAACTTTGGATAAAATTGGTGTGTTTTTGAAAAGTCCAGTACTTTCACATGGACAACTTTATGTTGCTGAAAGAAGAGTTCGGTCCTTTGATAGTTGCAAGTTTAATGTATCATGAAAAAGGGCAAGGAAATTTACTCAATAATAACAGGGTGTTTAAAAAGAATATAGTTTATAGAGAAATTGATTTAAATAAGTTAAATGTAAGAGTTAATTATTAATTGAAAAATATTTTTAAAAAATGTATGTCATGCATTGGAAAAAAAAATTTAAATATATGTACTAATACGCTCCGAAAAATCTTTCGGTACATTTTTCTTCGTAAAACAAAAAGAAGAAGGATTTGGAAAAGTTTTGTCTCAAAGATGTGCATAACCTAAAAATCATATGTGTTTGTACCCGTTGAGGTAGGTGAGGATTATTTATTTTTTTGTTGAAATTATTGATTTTTAACTTCTTACCAGTTTAGTGTAGAAGATTGAAATTTTGAGGAATGATAACTATCATTGACAAAGAATTTAAGCACCTAATTTGCCGTTAAGTTTGTTAAAAAATATTTTTGTCTATACTAAGCATTCACGAATATTTACATATGAACCTAGAAAAAAGAGAGAAACCAACCAACGTCAACATTTCCGTCAAGTTATTTCTTTATTGCATTTTCTTTTCTTGAGTGTGTGTGTCAGTTTTTCCTGGCCGAAGTTCGGCCACTGGGCGATACTAGTTAAAACTAATTAAAACTAATTAAAACTACTATAAAACTACTTAAAGCTACTTACAAACTACTTACAGACTACTTACAAACTAGAACAGCCACAGCAAGCATTTTCGGGTTTTTTTTTTTTTGTGTTTTAATTGGTTTTATATTTTTTTGTGTTTTTTTTTTTTTTTTTTTTTTTTTTTTGGTGCCACCCTGACTGTCCCTGCTTAAAACTAACTACCTAAACCTATGTAAGTCGGCCATGGCATAGAAAAATGCAGTCAACTTTCAAATATCCGAAGAATCTTCGTGTTCAGGTTTCAACCACCAGAACTGGTTCTCCTGCTTTACCCTATCTCTTCGGTCCCGATCGGACACAGTCCTACTGAACTGAAGGTGCTCCGCTCCGTGTTGTGCGAGGACGTCTCGACCGTAAAGGAGCCGCCGATCTACAGTTCTACGGCCGACGTGGTAGATTAGCGGAACCGCCGCTCAATCCTGGATCAGCCCTCGACTGTCTAAGTAGAGGAATGCATCGGGCGGAATAAAGCCGCTTAGACGCACACTCTCGTAGTAATCGTGTTTAGGGTAATAAGCCCCAAAAATTAAGCTGTTGGCCGAGGACATTGCTCTTGCAATGTGACCTCTAATAAGCTTCAGCAAGAAGTTATCTATCCTGTTTATGTTGGCGCCGTTGTATAGAACCAGGTTGGAATAATAATGTTTGTACTCCGACCCTGGTGTTCTGTGTAATCCAAGGCAGCGTCTAAGACACTGCCTCTCAAACACCCGAATCTTTTCCATTTGAGATGGGGCAACGTTGAACCAAACCGGGCACCCATAGGCAATCATCGCGGCCGTATGAGGGCCATGTAGCAAATCACCTTCACCCTGCTGTCAAGCCGGCTGCTATAAAACAACCGTTTTGTCAGGGCAAAAGCTCCCCTAGCCCTGGACAGAGCAGCATTTATATGTCTGTCGAAATACAAATACTGATCCATCCTTTACTTGCAGTGATTGGCACATCCCGTTTAGCCCTCTGATGTTACTTGATTAGTCTAATTGATTAAGCCCTTCAAACGGTCTCCATTGAATTCCCTGTGCACCAACACTGGCCGTCAATATGTCGTCCATCGACGGCCGGGAGAAAGAAAATTGGTGATAGAACATCCCCTTGTCTCACACCCTGTTTCACTTTGAAGGAGTTGGAAAGCTGCCCATTGTGTAAAACAAAACACCTTGTGGTGTTGTAGAACTCTCTTATATTGGCAAATAAATTTGAAGGAATTTCCTACTAAGAAGTGATCTCCATATGCATTCACAGTTGACTCGATGAAAAGCCTTCTCAAAATCCAGGAACATGGAATGAATCGGTGATTGAAACTCCAGACTGCTCAAGAGCGATACGCAGAGTGTTGATATGGTCAACACACGATCGACCACTGCGGAAGCCAGCTTGATGCCTATTGTGTGTAGACTCGATTCTATCTTTTAATGAATGAATGATGATTGCCAATAGTTTTGGGAAAACGAAAAAAATACCACGCCAATTTTTGCAATTCTTAAGGTCACCTTTCTTTGGCAGCTTTATCCATGGGATAGCTTTCATTTTCCAATACAATTTGTATCAACGGAAAATACCGGCCGTTGTTGTTACAGGATCGGCTTTCAAGAATTCAACTAGAATTTCATCAAGTCCAGCTATTTTGTTGGAATTATTGAAGTTAAGATTTCTAATACTGAAGGGGGTTCGCTGTAAATACCCCTATAGGACCATGCGCATCTCGTTAGGTTGGGACACTTCTGGCACTCTGCTCAGTAGAATCATTTAGAAGGGCACAGCAATGATCCTTCCATCTGCGTAGCTGCTCTTCAACTGTTATCAAAAGTGTGCCATCCACATCCATTACAGGATGATATCTTTGGATATTGAGTACAATTCTCGGATAAATCCTCTTCCTGTAGCGTTTCCTGCATTATCTACGAGTCCATCTAATCTCACCCTCCTGTCACGTCTCACACCAGCCAGCAATAGACCATTTTATGTGCTGGACGATTCTAGCTTCGCAATTCAACCTTCAGCATCTTCAACGATTTGCGAAGCTTGATTTTATCTAAAGTGGCTTGGGATATCCAAAAGTCTCTAACTCTCGTCCGTTTGGGTACAGTTCGCCTTAGTTCACACGGCAATGCGTTGCACGTTTTTTTCAGTATCAATACGTTCGAATGAGCAATGGCGTATATATTCTACATAGAACCTTTCACACGACATTTGTACGTATGCTGTTTGAATCTATACTTCTAAAAAACGAGCGGTGCATTGCCGTGTGAAATAAGGCCTTCGGATGCAGCCATTTAAATCATTCATAATGAATTTTTGAACTCCTTGCTGCATCCTGGGCTTGTCTTTGTACGGCTGAAGTGTGTAGAAACAAATGGTGGTCGCTACCCATAGGTATTGGCATTTCTTATACAGATGTCAGATACAAACAAACAAACTCTTGCCAAAAGTTGCCATTCATCAAGGAATAGTAATTGGGCAAGTATTCTCAATTTTAAAGAATAAAGCCTAGTACGCTGCTGAAGCGAAACGGAAATTTTCTTTGATCTCCAACTCTGGAACGAAAAAATAAACGAAAAACTTTCGAGAAAAATAATGGACAAACAAAAATAATTATAAACTAGGGCCGAATTACCGCGTGCGTCAGTGACCGAGTTAAAAATTAATTTTGTAGCGCAACAGCTTGTAGAGAACCAGGGCCTAGTGACTTACAAATCTCAACCATTCCTGTGTGCGTGTTGTTGGCAGGAATGAAGGGGACCTACAATTTTTTGCCGAGTCCGAACGGATAGATGAGAAGCATTTATTCATGATAAGTATACTCTTGGAGAATTTGTCAGTTACTCGCAAGAGGCAGTACCTCGGCAAAAACATTTCTCGTTTTAGGTGGCAGCGGTTGGGAATCGAACCCATACCTTCAGCGTGAAAGTCCTACACACTTACCATTTTGCCACTAGGTTCTACGAACAACCACTTCAAATTATGGTATATTAGACTGCTCGAAACGAATGAGCGGAATAAAGCCAAATTCACATAATCCAGTCACGTATTTCTCGATAACTGATGCGGTAATTCGTACTTTGAATCAAATAAAGGGTCCGCCAAATAACTTTTTTTTTTTTTGAAAATGCTACTACTACATGGAGTGTAGCTTCGGCTGTGTGGCACTTAGCGCCGTCCTGTTGAAACCAAATGTTGCCAATATCCTCCTCTTCAATTTTTGTGAACAAAAATTCGTTCAACATGGCCCGATAACGATCGCCTTTGACTGTAACGGCCACTCGAAGTAAAATGGCCCAATTATGCCTCCGGACCAAAATCCACACCAAACAGTGACTCGTTTTGGGTGTATCGGCTTTTCAATAGCGTGCGGGTTTTCTGTGCCTTAAATGCGACAATTTTGCTTGATTACATACCCGCCAAGATCAAAATGAGCTTCATCTGAAAAGATGATTTTTTTTGGCAAAATCGGCATCTTCTCTGAGTCGATCGCAGACCCACTTAGCGAAGCAGCCATTTGAATGAAATTATTTTCCATTATTAACCGGAAGGATTGTACTTTCAAATAAAAAAAGAAATTTGAGAAAATATTCAGTAGTTTTTTTTATAGCATTTAGCAAAAAAAAAAGTTATTTGGCGGACCCTTTAGTTTTTTTCCATTTCAATTTGCAAAATAAGAAAACTGTAAAATGTTCGTCAAAAATAATGTTACGGCCAATTTATTATGTACCTTCGAGAAATAAGTGAAGACTTGAATATAGGAATCTACTACGATTTTCTGTATTATTGACATTTCACTATGAAACTGCGTCCTGCAAAATAAAAATCACAACGAAATTTTTCTTTAATGATTTCTTTTTTTGAATTCTGTATGGAATATTTCGTTTCCCTTCAGCGGCGCACGTACTATTGCTTATCAATGAAAATTACTCAAATGTTCTTGGTTTTAAATGCTAATACAGGCCTTTAAACTGCTTAGCAAATAAATGCTGTAATCAATGGTGACGTCAATTCTGCCGCGTTAAGAAGATAAAACGTATTTGTATTTTTGACATTTCGAGATAAACGCCTTTTTCTGTTTTTATCTCTTTTTTTTATTTTGTTGATGAATGTTTTTCTGTCGCATCTGCAAGTAAATAATTTGTTTTCTTAGTTTTATTTTTCAAATATATGAAAGTTTGTGAGGTAGTTCCTTTATTTCTTCTTAGAAAAAGTGCTAATACGTCAGTTTTTCTTAAAAATAGCATGGTTCTTTGACCGAATGTCAGCTTTCTTATGCAATTTTACCCACGTGTGTAAAGTTGGCATAACATTTTTGAGCAAGACCAATAGGACCATGGCAGGAATTTGCAGTTTTTTTGCATTTTGTATGCATTTCCATTCCGGATTTTGCAGTTCACTAAATAGTGGGTTTTACCGACTGTACTGCTAACTTCACTGTGAAGTTAGCAGTGCCTATCCTTTTCTCAGCAACCGGGCTAGCTAGGAATCTGAAATAAGGCTCTGAATTTGCAGTTTAATTTGCAGTTCAAGAAAAGGAAAAAACCAAATTTTTAAATCCTTACATAACAAAAATTTTATGCTAACTTCACAGTGATTCCAAATTTGAAAAAAAGTCGAATAAATTCATTTTTCACTGTTAACGTTACTGTGAAGTTAGCAGTACATATGGGTGATTCCGTGCCAACTGTGATTCTTTGCGTCCAGTGCTTTTTTTTATATTTAATGTAAAATGTGTGTATATGTTTGAATTAGGTAAACGGCTATTTACTACAATCTAAATTCAATATCATGACTAAATTTGCTAATTATCCCACATGGCTTGCAAAAGTGTAGTCAAAATGTCAGTACCATGGCATGTCCGTACCTTGTATTTCCAATTAAATCTACTATTTTCTAATTAAATACTTTATTGGAAAAAAATGTTATCCTTTGAAAAGTTTGAGTGCAATACTTACTTGACAAAATTTTGCAATAATTAAGACAACATATGTACTTATTGCTGAATAAAATAATCATGAATAATTGTTATCCGAGGTTTTAGTTTCATTTTTGAATTCAAAAGATTTACCGCTCAACCGCCATTTTGTTTTGGTTTCAACACGTTTGTAATGTGATTTTCTAAAAGACACACTATTTATATATAGTTAACAACAGTCGTTTTATTCATTTTTGTACGTTGTTGTACTTTAAGAGTGATATGTTTTCATGCGATGAAAGTATGTCACAAATTTATTTGTCAGTACCGTGGTAGTATTTTTAAAACATGTATAATATGTTTTTGGTTGGTTATCAGAATTTTGTATTCGTTTTAACGGAATAAGTTAAAATTGTCCTGGAAACTATTTTTCTCATTAGCATAGAGAAGTGAGGTTACATAAACTGTCTGAATGTCAGTACTGTGGATGTCAGTACCGTGGAATTTAAATACTTATCGAACTTTAGTTAAATATAATTAAAAAATTTCTTGCAATGATATCTTTTTCTACCAATTTTCTTTATAAGAACGTTAGAAATACCTTAGCCGAGCCAAATAAAAATCATTCCGTGCAATAAAAACTAAGTAATAACCCAGCACTATGAAAAGGGTTGCCTTTCAGAAGAACAGACTTCAAAAATGAAAAAGAGATAATTTTTTAAAGAAACAAAGGGAAGTATAAATGTCAAGAGGTCAAAACGTATTAGAAAATCAAGAATCTTAAGAAAAACATGGGCAAAAAGAGTGAGAACAAATTAAAAATCTTAAAAAAGCAAAATGGTGTCATTATCGTCTATTCCAGTTTTAATACCTTTCACAATATTTTTAGTTCCTTAATAGTTGTAGCAAAATGCTTTTACTGATTTGATACTCTGACTAAATAAAGCCAAAAAAACAAAAAAACAAATGTTTCCAAGAAGTTTTAATTTTTGAAAATTTTCTAAAAAAAGAATCACAGTTGGCAGAGAATCACCCATATCCTTTTCTCAGCAATTGAGCCACCTAGAAAATTACAATTAGAGTCCAAATTTGCAGTTTTGTATGCACTTCACGAAAAAACTAAGTTCAAATTTTGAAGTCCAAATTCAACAAAAAAAAATCGAAAAATTCACTTTGCACTGTTAACGTCACTGTGAAATTAGCAGTACATATCCTTTTCTCAGCAACTGAGCCACCTAGAAAATTGCTGTTAAGGTCAAAATTTGCAGTTTTTTATGAACTTCAAGAAAAAACTAAGTTCAAATTTTGAAGTCCAAATTTGACAAAACAAAAAGCAGATGGTAGGTATACGAGAAACAGAACAACTTCGAAGAAAAAAAGATGATGAACTCATACCATCCATACTAACCTAAATAACTTTCGAAGCCCATGTTTCGTAGCTTAACAGCCATAAAAGGAAATGATGTACTTACTGTAACCTTTTCATCGATGTATGACACATTCGTGTTTAGAAATGGACCAGCTCCCACACATTTTTGCTCATTCTCCTTTGAACTTAAAAATTTGAACTGCATTTTGTCGTGAAGTGCTTGAAAAACTGCAAATTTGGGACCTAACTGCAATTTTCTACCTAGCACAGTTGCTGACAAAAGGGTATGTACTGCTAACTTCACAGTGACGTTAACAGTGCAAAGTGAATTTTTCGATTTTTCTGCCAAATTTGGACTTCAAAATTTGAACTGTATTTTTTCGTGAAGTAAATGAAAAACTGCAAATTTGGACCCTAACTACAATTTTCTACCTAGCACAGTTGCTGACAAAAAGGTATGTACTGATAACTTCACACTGTTGTTAACAGTGCAAAGTAAATTTTGGATTTTTTTATCAAATTTGAACGTACAAATTTGAACTTAGTTTTTTTCTTGAAGTGCATAAAAAGCTGCAAATTTGAACCCTTACTGCAATTTTCTAGGTGGATCAGTTGCTGAGAAAAGGGTATGTACTGCTAACTTCACAGTGACGTTAACAGTGAAAAATGAATTTATTCGATTTTATTTTTCAAATTTGGACTTAAAAATTTTGACATTAATTTTTCTTGAACTGCAAATTTGGAGCCTAACTGCAAATTTCTAAGTATCATCGTTGCTGAGAAAAGGACTTTTATGCTAACTTCACAGTGAAGTTAGCAGTACAGTATGAAATTTTTTGTGTGTAAGGATTTAAAAATTTTGTTTTTCCCTTTTCTTGAACTGCAAATTAAACTGCAAATTCAGAGCCTTATTTCAGATTCCTAGATAGCCCGGATGCTGAGAAAAGGATAGGCACTGCTAACTTCACAGTGAAGTTAGCAGTACAGTCGGTTACACCCACTATTTGGTGAACTGCAAAATCCGGAATGGAAATGCATACAAAATGCAAAAAAAAACTGCAAATTCCTGCCATGGTCCCATTGGTCTAGCTCAAAAATGTTATGCTAACTTCACACACGTATTTTAGCCATTACAAAAGCAAGTTAGGACTTTTGTCCTTAAAGAATAAAATAGTAAACATATCAAAGATGCTTAAACCGGCACTTACTCAACAGAACGTCAGAATTATACAAACTTCCCTAAAACGTTGAAGTGAATGTATGTATGGAGAGAGTCTCAAATGGGTTTCACTCGTTTCTGCTCAAGTAAAGAGGTACTTTTACTCTTTAAAGCTATTCTGAATTTACCCCTTCGGTTTTACCGTGCGTTTACGTTGTTCGATTTTGGCCGTACACACGCGGAACAACACCGAATACGAATAACAAAGAATTTCAAAGCCCTTCTGAATTTTCGTTGAACTATGTTTCTTGTTAGAGTTATACAATGTTCACCGAATAAAGAACGAAGGTCTTAATGAAGCTTAAGAAACATTCTTAGAAAGCTGTTACCTGAGAACTTTAAATTGCTGTTGGTGCTTAATGCTTCAATAAATTGAACAGTAAGTTATGTAAATATTCTCTCTATTTAATAAATTCTATTTTTTGGCTTTTTAAGGATTATATTTTGCCTTTTTTAATTTTTTTTAGTTCAACCCAAATTAATTTTGTTTTGCCTAAAATTCTACAAATTAACCACAACGTATGCTCCTTCTAAGTTTCCTGAATTTATAATTTATGTACATTAATTAGACTTTAAACTAAGACAGTCATGCAAAGAAAACACCAATTTTCAAGCCTAAGGAACAATGTAACCGAAACTGATTTAAATTTAGCCATTTATTAAATTATTCATATATTCATTTTATTTTCAAAAGCATGTCTTTAAAATGTTTTTCTGCATAATAATCCTACTTTATGACCCATGTCCGTCCTTGCGGTCATTTAATTTACGTTCGATGCCACAGCACTCCTTCCTTCATCCTTAAACACTTAAACAGGAAGCAAAATGTGCGGTTTCAGTCAATTTAGTATGTGCGGTAGCTTTAATTAAAATATATTAGAAAAACCACAGGTGAGTGTTCTCTCATAGGTACTCATGTCAAAAACAATACCTACAAACAACCCTTATGAAATACATATGAATGAGACAGAGGGGCTATCTTACCTGCCAACGACAACGACAATGACGAGTTCAACAAGATTCGAAAACAATCATATCCTATATCGATTTAATTTTGTTCTTCAGATATGATGGGGGGAAGGGGTGAAGTGTGCCACATAAAAGTGAGTACTCACAGGTGTGGTATTGGTATGTACTGTATATAGAAACGGATATGAGCAGGTAAATATTTTGACGGATATTATTGTAGAACGAGCTGGTACGATGTGTCAATGTGACATGAGGCGCCTCTACTTGCTCATTTAACTTGTTGGTGGGTGGCCGACACGGTGGCGGCGGAGGGATGCATGACTAATTAGGAAAGGAGATTGAATCACACACGGATATGTAAGCGCAATGCCAATAAGATGTATATGTACATACAGGTTGGGCCATGAGCCATGCAAATAGGATGTGATGCAGCGACACGACGACAATAAGGAGTTTATTTTAATTGAGATGAAATGATAATGGAAAGGATGTCACCTGTATGTGCATAATAGTGGTGGTCGGTTGAATGATACTCTTGTGATGCATATGTAGTTCCAGGCCAGGGTAAAGCATCGATGGCAAATAGAGAATTCTGCTGTGTATGATATTTATTTTAATTAATTATTTATCGATCAAGCGGTTTATGATTTATGTCACAAGGACGATATGTCAATGTGCGGTTTTAAATGCAAAATACAATATTATGATGGAGGAAATCACCTGGCTGTATTTAATTAATACACATATTGGAAAAATTTAAAGCCTTATGGCAGTATAAGTACACACTCTGATCCTTTTTTTTTTGTTGATCAGAGTAGACAAAAAAAATGTCTATTAATATAACAAGGAAATTGAAGCTGGGTGAATTTATGCACTATTAAGCTTATACAACTATAAATCAGTTATTAATGATGTCGGACAAAATAAACGTTTCATCCATAGTGGATCTAAAAGTATCTAAATAATTCACTCAATTCTTCTTAATTAAGCATTTCAAATAAATATACATTATAACGAATTATTAATGATTCAAGCCAATTTACTGAAACGAAACTTAAACATTTAAATTTAACATGAGCACTTATTTGACAGTTTAAAAAGTGAAATAAATAGCACATAAGCGTTGAAGTAGATCTTAATTATTATTTAATTTTTCGTTTCAGCAAACGCGTCTAGATGTCTATTTGATGTGCATATAATATACATTGAGTAACAACTAATTCGTTCACCAAATCACTTTCGTGAGTAGTTAGGACAGGCGCGGATCCAGGATTTCGTTCAGGGGGGGGAGGGGGGCAATTTTCGTGAGTTTCAAAAATGTTGAGATCTACAGAAAATTTGAGTACACTTCATACCGCTCTTGACGCTTGGTCACACAAAGCAATGTGAGTTGATGAGTTTGAAATGTGAAGAAAGCAATTAACTCTTTCATAACTGCCACAGTGTCTCGACGACCTAACCTAACCTTGCCAGTAAAAGGTCGTTTTCGATAACGTCATCAGCTTCAAAAATGCATTTTGCAGAATGTTCTCAAAAGCAAACTGCAAACCATTGTGTTCCATAATGCAGTTTGCTAAAATCACATGTTCGAAAACACAATGTGTGGTACGATTCTGCAGTAAAAAAATCGAGTTGGCAACAAAAATATTGAGAAGCCGGAGAACTTCTTCATAAACATCAAATGCGTTTGCAAGAAAATTGAAAGACGTTGATGAAAAACATTTTTTTGCAAACAAAACCATTGTATTAATTTGGCAATAGCTAAATAGCAGCTAAACTAAAATTATAAATCAAAACCAAGATGAACCGTATCGCTTGGACAGACGCCTTCGCCCATCGATACAGAACCAAACTTTCCGACATTGAAATAAAACACAATGATTATTGTGGAAAATAAAAAAAAAACACTTTTTACTAAACCTTTTCATCCGATCTTCTTGGTTCAGCCATCGATTGTGATTGTGATGTGACTAACTTTCGTTATACATTTCATTAACAATATACTTAGCCTCCGTTAAGTTTTAATAAAAATGTTTCATACAAACAAGCTCAAAATATCGTTTGCAGAGATGCCAGACTCATGCAGTTCGATACAATCGAATTGACGTTGACTTAACGTTTTCAAAAACGGCCGAAAATAACTATCCCTAGGTGTAAAAGTTTCATCCAACTTCTCTTCGGCCGTGACTGCTGTAGTCGTTTCCTGGTTTCTCTCCGATCTTCTTCGTTGGATTCGTACTCTTCGCCAGTATCAAAAACGTATCTTATGCCTTATAGATGTGCAGCACGTATGCAAACATCGCTGCGTACAGCACCGAACTCTAAACACATGTGCATACTCTTAAGGTGCGTATCCAGAGTAAAAGACGGCGAGCAGCTCTGAAGAAGTTCTCGAGAGTAAAACTCGAAAAGGACACAGACACAGTCATGAAATAAGCTCACCAGAGGGGAAGACAGATATCCGAGAGTCGCTCTATCTCGAGAGTTTTCTAGTGAAAGTACTCCCTTAAGGAAACAGATTATAAATATTTATCATAAAAAGAACTCTAATATGGAGGGCTCACAGCTGTACCGAACCAAGTCACAAAAAGTGAATTCGAAGATAATAAGAGGTTTAGTAAATAAACTGCCATTAATTACTTAAATGAATATTTCACTCGTAAGAAGCAGAATTCTAAAGTTAATTCTCTAAATTATCTTCGTATTTAAAAATGGAAAAGCTAGAGTTCAAAAATGTTCACAAAAATTTGCAAAGAAAAACAAATTTGTGACTTGGTTCATTTTTGCCTCGAAAAATTTTGAAAAATTGTCATTCAAGATAATAAAAACAGGAATCGTTTTTGAAAAAAGTAACAAAGCAATAAATTCATTTATTTCAAAAGAAGTATTATTAAATAATGTGAAATTTTTTTGGGAAAAAAACATTTATTAGACATACAAAATTTCATTTTCATCGTCTTCGCTACTTTTTGTTGGTTTTTGACATTAGTTTTAGTGGCTTTCTGGCAATTGTTGTCAGTGGCGTAACTACGGGGTGGGAAAAGGGGGCAATTACCCCCCAGACTATACAAAATAAAATAAAATGTTTGATATAAAGCTTGTCTTTACAAAATGTTCCGAATACAAATTTTAGAAGAATAAAGCTGCAAATATGGCACCACCTAATCATAAACTTTAAAAAAACTCCTCCATAGCTGGCCTCTAGCCCGTACTCAATTACCGCTCTGTTTCTCTTTGCTCCTTAATTTTTTTTTTGGTACATTATACACAGGTTGATTAAGTCAGTGTGAGTAAAAATCGTATAACAGCTATTCTTGTTGAAAAAAGAATTGTCAAATTATAATTATAGAGTTTTCCCCCCTACTTACTTACCTATCCGGTTCCCGATTCATGATCTCCCTACAGTCGTCGAGACCAGGTGCTCTTGCGTCTATGACCACCTGGTCGGTGTAGCGTAAGTTCGGTCTTCCTGGTCGTCTCGAATCTGGGGGCTGGGATTCGAAGATTTTCTTGGCTGGAGCGTTTTTGTCCATTTGCTTGATGTGGCCAAGCCAGTGTAGTCGACGTGTTTTGGCTCTTTCGACTACATCCACATCTTGGTACAGCTCGTACAGTCAGTTTGCGACAGAATCAGTATCAGTTACTAATTGTCCAGCACTTGGCGCCGTAGAGTAGAACTGGTAAAATTAGCGTTTTGTATAGCGTGTACTTTGTCTTTCGAGAAAGGAGTTTTGAACCCCTTTGTTTTTTCGGGATCCCAAGTTCCGACATTGCCAATAGAGAAAGAAGCTCTTGGCGACTTATGCTTTCATATGCGGCTTTGAAGGCGATGAATAGATGGTGGGTCTCGACTTAAATTCGTTGGTCTTTTCCATGATTTGCCTCAATGTGAAGATTTGGTCTATCGTTGATCTGCCTGGCCTGAAGCCACACTGGTAAGTGCCGATCATAGTGTTGAAGAAAGGTTTTCCCCCATACCTACGATTTATTTCTTAAAATATAACCAAGAATCATGCCCTAAATAAATTATCGACGAATTACCGGACACCGTACATAATGTTTTGTTTTATATATTTGTTTCCACCTAAAAAACATAGTTTGCCTCCCTCCCCTTCAGAACAAAATCCTAGTTACACCACTGACTTTAGTTCTACCTTTAAACTTACAAACATTGCATAAATCACTGACACGTTCCCGAAAAAATTGGCACATATTAGCTGAAACACTAAAAAAAATACAAATACTGCATATCATTGACTTGGTTCGTTTTTGCTTCGAAAGAAATCGAAAATGCAAGTCACTGACTTGGTTTTTTTACCGTTAACTTTGGAACAAATTACTTTCTGACTTATTTTATTACAGACGTGAAAAGAGGTACAGTTTGTGAAGAGCATAGCAGTTATTTTGGAAAAAAAAAAAATTTATGACTTGGTTCGGTACAGCTGTGAGCCCTCCATATCATCTTTTTAGTATGAATTTTTTCGGTATTTCTTATTAAATTTAATACACAAATGAAGTTTATTATTTTAACTTTAATTCTCTTTATCCTGTAGATCTAAGCATTTCAAGCAAAGTTAGAAATTTTTGAAGCTTATACAATCGACCTATTTTAAAGATTTTATTTTTTTAACTTTAAGGTTGAAAATTTAGATAAGTGCCCCTGCCACCTCCCCGTTACATTTCACTATTAAAACCCACTAAAAAAGTTGTAGAGTATGGTTGGAGGTGAAGCAATAACTTTTTAAAACCTGAGTTAGGATGAACGTTGGTTCACTGCTGACTTTAATCAAGGTTGACTAAAGTACTTAAAATCAATTATTCTAAGTAAAGGGTCTGAATCTTTTATCAATTATTACTGTATTCGTAGTGAATTTTTACCTTTTTTAAAACTTTTGTGAGTGTATATCGATATAAACGATAAAGACGAAACGCGTTGGCAATATTCAGCAATAAAATAATTTAATTTGTGGAAAAATAAAACAAGTGTTTCTTTAAATCTATTTTAAAATGTCTAAGATTAATTTCCACCAAGTTTTAAACCCTCAATCTATTGATTATAATCCTTTAGTTTTTTTAAAAGTCAGTGCAATGATAATTGAATATTGACAGATCAAAAATGGTGTCCAAATTTAAATGACACCACTTCTTGGATGACCCTAATAAATAAATTTTTGAAAATATCTCGTTATAAAAAATTTTAAAAATGTCTACTTTTAAACTAATTTGCTTTGGAAAGTATTATAAACAAAAAATCATATAAAACTTATATAAAACAAATTAGTTTCTATTGCTATTTTTGATGAGATCGTTAACTAACTAAGCTGTTGTAATATCATTTTGACATCTGTTACACTAATTATTTTATGGACTGTACTACTTCTTATATGGGAGCACACGTATATATTGTGATTTTAAATGAGATTTTTATTGAAAATCCTTATTGTCAATAGTTAATTTATTATTCAAACAAATTGTTGCTAATAAATGATTTCTCACTTGATTTAATCTTAAAGTGCACAATTAACTTCCCCAAATTAGACTGACTAAAGCATAAATGGAAGTCTGTGTTTAATTATGTACATATTGGCTAGAGCCTAGAAATAGTTAAATAACTTGCACTGTATATATTAATGGGAATCTGACTTCGAGAAATTATACGAGTTTATGATGTCAAATGATAATCCAAACGTGCTCTTAGTAGGCGACTTTAACGGTAGATGTGGGGATGAAGCTGGATTATAATTGGGTCAATATTTCAAAAAATTAATATTTTTCAATCTAAATTGGACCCTCGCTCAAAA
Source organism: Dasysyrphus tricinctus (assembly GCA_963921185.1). Taxonomy (NCBI): domain Eukaryota; kingdom Metazoa; phylum Arthropoda; class Insecta; order Diptera; family Syrphidae; genus Dasysyrphus; species Dasysyrphus tricinctus. The sequence continues at coordinate 189,553,603 of OY992532.1, read as the reverse complement.
CAACCTATTTTGCTATAATAACAATTATATCTCTTAGTAACTCTTTAATAACCACTTTAAAACAAGGGGTCATATAATTTGATTAATTCTAACGTTTTTTTAAGTCAGGGAAATGACATTTGTATCAGGGGAATGACAAATATTTGTAACTCCGGTGATTAGATAGATATTTAATTTTTCGGATGGTTTCAGGAGGATAAAGAAAAAAGAGAACTAATACTATCATTAAAAATAGCATCCACGACTATGTCGCACGAGCTTGCTCTTGTGGTTCAAGGTTTTTGCGAGACTAGACAATTTTTAGTAATAATTACATTATTTTATGATATTTTGAACGAGAAAATATTGAAAACAACTAAAAATACTGAAAATATGTTTAAATGCAATGTTATTGATCCTTCTAGAAGTTCCAAAACTCAATCAATCATTATAATGAAAACTTGAAAGTCAGTGGAATGACATAAAAAATGATGTTAGGGGATCAAGTTTTCATACATTTTAAATTTGTGATTAAGTAAGTATTTAAGAGAAAACTTGCCAAGTAAATCCACCAAACTTTAATCAGTAATCATTAATTACCAAATTTCTGTCATGATTTTGAATTGTTTCGATATTACTCTACTTAAGATATTTGATATTAAACTTCATGAACTTAAAACTTGGCATATATTTTAGATCTCATTCCTTTTTTTGGCAGACTTTTTACGCACAGGTTTCTTGTACACATAAGAACTTGGCTCCTTTTTTAACATTTATGTTTTTGTTGTGATTTCACTCCTTTTTGCAAAGATTTATTTTGCCAGGTGAAAGTCAAGCCCTACCGCTCTACAAAGTTTCATAATTCTACGACAACCGAAAGTGCTCCATACAAATAATAGCAATTCTGATAAAGTGGGTGGATGGCAACCCCCCTGAATGGACAATTCCGAATTTTCGATTTTTTTCCTTTCTAAGTACTTCAAGTCCTACCGACCTTCCAATTCTCATCGTTCTACAACAATCGGAAGTGCTCCATATAATTATAAGAATTTATAAGAATGTGGGTGGTTGCCACGCCCCCTGAATGCAAAATTCCAATTTTTCATTTTTTTCTTTCTAAGTACCTTAAGCCCTACCGACCTACCAATTTTCATCGTTCTACAACAATTGGAAGTGCTCCATATAATTTATAAGAATTTTTAAGAATGTGGGTGGATGCCACGCCCCCTGTATGGAAAATTCCAATTTTTCAATTTTTTTCTTTCTAAGTACCTCAAACCTTACCAACTTACCAATTTTCATTGTTCTACAACAATCGGAAAGGCTCCATATAATTTATAGAATATTTAAGAAAGTGGGTGGATGCCACGCCCCCTGAATAGAAAATTGCAGATTTTCGATTTTTCCTTTGTATGTACCATAAGGTCTACCGTTGTGCGAAATTTCAAGTTTCTACGATGTCGGGAAGTGCTCCATAATTTTGATGATCTGTCAGTGAGTGAGTCAGTCAGTGAGTCAGTCAGTTACGGTTCTTGCGATTTTTGAAGTCCTATATCTTAAGAACTACTAATGCTAAGGAGTTGAAATTTGGTGAGCCACCTGTGTTTGATCAGTTCAGCAAATACTCCGTATTTGAAGTTTATGACTTTATTGGTACTGAAGTTAGAGGGGGGTTGAAAATCGCCTTAGTTTGTTCCTGTAAAAAGGGTGTAGTGCCGCGAACTTGGCTGGGCACTACCGTGCCCTTTGATATTTTGAAATATTCACCCAAATAAAGAACCTGGACTAATGCGACAATCTAAAGATGCAACGTGTAATGCAAGAGGAAAAAATATTATTGGAGCTTTGTGACGCCTTTGGACTGCGAATCGTGAACGGGACCTCGTCTTGAGATATGTTTGGTGAACTCACGTTTGTTGAAAGGCAAGGAATATCGGTCATAGATTATTGTATGGCAGGTGGGACATGGATCAACTATGTACAAGATTTCAAAGTTGATGTGGTAACATTTTTCGATCATCTGCCCACAAATACGGAGTTCCAAATTGAAAACAATGACGAAAATGGCACTATAGACATTTACAAATGCTACCAAAACTTAAGTGGAATTTCTACAACATCAGACCAATCTCAACTTTTCGCTAAATAGAAGTACCGAATCCGAAATAGGATCGATCAAAAATGATATAAGATCTGCTTACCCGGCCATTGGAAGCAACAAGAAGGGATTGATACCAATCGAACCTTGGTTTTGAGGACTGTTTGAGTGCGAAACAGAGGTCATTTGCGTGGTTGAAGTCCCTCCGTGTATACGATAATGAATTCTGCAAAAAACAATACCTTTAAGCAAATAATATGATCAAGGACATATGTAGACGCAAACGAAACAATTATTTTGTGGAGGAGTCTAGGAAACTTGCGCCTTGCAAGAATGCAAGTGATTTTTGGAGTTTGGTAAAGCAATTAAACGGGGATAAGTTTGTAATACATCGAGACCTAACACCTGGGGTACTCTATCAACATTTCAAGAAACTTTTGAATTCCCTCTCCAGCAATGTAAGCATTGCCTATGCCGAACCAAGGAACGAAAATCAGTTGTTGGACGGGCGAATAACACATAAAGAGATAAATAACACCCTAAAAAGCTTAAAAGATGGCAAGGCGGCAGGCTCGGACGGAATACCTGTTGTGAGTTCTATAGGTACGGAACCATTGAACTTATAAATAAGCTCGATTTATCGTTTTTTACCCTGGAACCATCCCGCAAGAGTTTAAGGAGTTCCTTATCTTTCAAATTTAGAAGAAAAGAAGTACACAAAATCGGGAAACTTACCGTGAGATAAGCTTTCTTAATGCTTCATACAAAATATTTAACGCAATTCTGCAACAGCGACTCAATACGTGAATTAACCAAAACCACTTATTAAAAGAATTTCAAGCTGGTTTTAGGACTGTTTCCTCCACGGTTGATCACATCTTTGTGCTAAAGAGCATTGGAGAATCCTTCCTTCTAAATAGAAAAAAACTTTACAGTTTCTTTATTGAGTTCAAATCAGCGTTCGACGCGGTGGATAGGCGTGCGCTTTTCTACAAGCTCTATAGACTTGGGATGTCTTGAAAGTATGAAAAAGTTCTACAAAATCTGTACAAGGAAACTAAAGCAGCAGTTTGGAATGGAGACGAAATATCAGAATGGTTTCAAGCGGAGTCTGGCGTTCGGTAGGGATGTGCGTTGAGCCCTCTTTTATTCGCTCTTTTTGTAGAGGATCTAACGGATTGCATTTCTGGTGGTGTTGAGTTTGCGGAGACTACTATAATGGCCCTCTTTTACGCTGACGACATAGTGCTGCTATCTACCTCACCCCAATCGCTCCAGTTGATGATCAACCAATTACATAGGTACTACTACTTGGAATCTTCAAGTTAACCTCAACAAATCCAAAATAATGATCTTCAAAAACGGTGGTGGAAGAAATAGCATAAACGAAAGATAGTTCTATAGTTCAATACCTATTGAAGTCGTGAACGAATTTTAATACCTAGGAGTGTGTTTTACAAAAAAAAACCTTAAAATGGAAAAACATCTAAGTAAAAGACTTGTTAAGGCCAAGAATGCTATTGAAGCTACTTGGAAAAAAAGATGTTTTTCATTTTCTAGGAAATTGGCCGGTTCTTATAGAACTTCGGCTGCAATTATTTAACTGACTATGATAAAACGATGTTGTCGTTCTCAAGTAAACTTCAGAAAACCCGAAACAGTTGTACCTATCATGGCAGATAGGGCAATATCATAAGATGAATTTTATTTTTCTATAGGCAAGTGTTGTTTGTGACTACAATTAAATTCTTCCTACAGGATATGGGAAGCTTAAGGGCTTTTTCTTTCTGATTGTGAGTACTTTTGAGCCTAAGGATAGTGCAAACATTTTCTGCGATCGACAAACTTTTAACTTAAAGCTATACGAAGTTCAAATCGGGAAAGATGGAACTTACTTACTGGCTTACTTAGATCCTCGGACATGCTACGTCCGTGAGGTTTGCCTTGAGGGGCATAGGGCCTCCACTAATCCTACGCGCCATTGTGTACGGTTTCTGGATATATACCCCACCTCTCTTCTACTCTTCCTTTGTTTTAATGATTTCTCTTCGTCCGTTCTTCCGCAAGTACTTCTAGGTCGGTCTACTCGTCTGCCTCGCTGCGTGAGAGAGTTCCATTGATTCGCTTGAATCGCAATGCACTTGTAACCTTTTCGAAGCGTATGTCCAAATTCCACTTACTCACTTACTTAAGGTGGCGCTACAGTCCAGGGTGGACCAGGGCCTCAACCAACAAGCTTCTTCCAGCCGGCTCGGTTTCTAGCTAGCTGTCTCCAGTTTCGCACGCCAAGTTGGTTGAGGTCCTCTTCCACTTGCGTGCGCCACCTTTTACGCTGTCCACCTCTACTGCGCTGTCCCACGGGGTTGGATTCAAAGACTTTCCGGGCCGGAGCATTGGTGTCCATTCGCTCTAGGTGACCCAGCCATCTCAGTCGTTGGCTTTTCACTTTTGTGGCTAGGTCGGTGTCGCTGTACAGCCCATACAGTTTGCTGTTGTATCTTCTTCTCCATTCCCCATCTATGCAGACGGGACCAAAAATCACCCTTAGAATTTTCCTCTCCAAAGTCCAATCCACTGCCACTTTCGTTTTCGTATTATAGAATCGATTATAGTTTACTGACATGTCCTCGCATAAAGTTCATCAGGAGATACGGTTAAGTCAGAAATTGCTCAAGATGTATCGCAGACTTCTATTCACGAACGTTTGCACCTTTCTAGTCACAGCAGGTGTTACTTTCAAGTACTGCGCCCATAAAGAAGCAAGAATTCAACATTGGAGAGGAATAGTCGTAGCTTGGTCTTTAGTACTTATAAGGGCATATTCATTCATGTTGTTAGGAAGATCTGGTGTTTGTCATATTGAAACTTCTTCAGATAAACTCCAGTTTTATCTAGCAGCAGCTAAAACAACATCTATGGATATGGCCCATAGAGTTGTTTCTCCGTATTTTGGACAGCATTCGGAACGAAGCCTTTGCTTTTCCGTTTCGGCTGATTATATCTAGTTCGGTCCCGTCGTCAGTAGAGACTATATTCCCAAGATAGATGAAAAAGTTCGAAGGCTGATCCTTTTGGTTTTTGTCGTATTAATCTTAAGCCCAACGGTTTCAGCTTCTCTCTCTACCCTTTCATTTGATGGAGATCCATGATCCTATAAGAGAGTAAGCATATGTCGTCCGTGTAGTCCAGATGTTTGAGGTATGGTTGCTGATTCCACTGAATTCCTCCATTTGCAAAACTTTATTCTATTCTATTCTCTATAGACACCGTCAAACGCTTTTTCGATGAACAGCAGGTGAAGTGGTGATCATTACTCAACTCACTGTTCCATTATGATCCGCAAGCTGTTGCTGTGGTCCACACATAATCTAGTGCGGAATTCTACTTGTTCGGCGTCAAGCGTGTCTTCTAGGTGGTCTTTTATTCGCTCTGAGACATTTTTTGCTATTACTTTGGCAACAGCAGGCAGCAAGCAAATTCCTCTCCAGTTTTCGCACTGCGTAAGGTCTCCTTTGTTGTTTAAACCTGGTCCACATTCCCCTGTTATGGAGAGAAGTTAAGGTTGTGTTTATACCCAAAGCTGGCAAATGCTCCCACGTAAACCCAAAAGATCTCAGACCTATTAGTCTATCATCATTCCTTCTTAAAATCTTTGAAAGATTGATCGATATCCACCTGCGAACAAGCATAGACACGCGACTTTTGTCTACTGCTCAACACGCTTATTGCAAAGGGAAATCGGTTGAAACTGCGTTACATACTCTAGTTCGAACTATAGAATATTCCCTCCATCATAAAGAGTACACCATGGTAGCTTTCTTGGATATAGAGGGCCCTTTTAACAATGTCGACACATATGCGATCGCATCTGCTCTGACATCCCTGAAGGTAGATGGTACGCTTGGTGAATTGATTAATCAAATGCTGACTAGCAGGGTTATCAATTCAAAACTGGGCAGCTTTTCCGCTAGAAGGTCTGTCAGTAGAGGTACGCCGCAAGGTGGTGTCCTATCTCCCCTTCTCTGGAACTTGGTAGTAAATGAGCTGCTGACATGCCTGGAAGCGGAGAGTTACAGAGTGATTGCATATGCGGACGATGTTGCTATTGCCGTATCAGGAAAGCATCCTACTGTCTTAAAAGAAAAAGAACTCTTACAAAATGCTTTAAATAAGCTTACCAACTGGGCTGACCGGTGTGGTCTGGGTGTCAACCCTCATAAAACAGAACTTGTTCTATTCTCAAGGAAATATAAAATCCCTCATATTGATCCTCCTTCTATCAAAGGTACTCCACTAACATTCACTGATCAAGCAAAATATTTGGGTCTTATTTTGGACAAAAAGTTAAGCTGAAAACCTAATATACAAGAAAGAGTCAAAAAAGCCACAGTGGCACTTTTCTCTTGCAAAAAAGCCGTTGGGAACAAATGGGGCCTTCAACCTCGAATCACTCACTGGCTATATACTTCGGTGATTAGACCGATCCTCACTTACGGAGTGACAGTATGGTGGACTGCTCTGGATAAAGCGGTAAATTGCGACAAATTGAGCAAAGTCCAACGCTCTGCTTGTTTGTGCATAAGTGGAGCACTTTGTACGACACCTTCCGCTGCTCTAGACGTTCTGCTCCATCTGACACCCCTCAATATTTTCAGCAAACAAGTGGCTGCAAATACAGCCATTCGCCTTAAAGCTTCCTCACAATGGACCAACAACAACTTTGGCCATTCCATCATTCTGAATTCATTCGGATCAATCCCAAGTCGCACTGATTACACCATCCCAAAACTTCAGTTTGGCAAAAACTTTCAAGTCAGCATTCCTTCTAGAGTTCTCTGGGAGGATACGGCTCTCTTGGAAGATGAATCAATCCATATATACACCGATGGATCGAAAACTGATGATGGGGTGGGTGGTGGTGTGTACTCAGAAAGACTAAAATTAAGTCTCTCCTTCCGTCTTCCTAATCAATGTAGCGTGTTCCAGGCGGAACTTATGGCGATCAAAGAAGCCTTATCTTGGCTGAAAGAAAACGTGTTATCAACTACAGATATCCGCATCTTCTCGGATAGTCAAGCAGCTATCAAATCTCTGGAATCGGTCTCTACTAACTCTTTAACAGCCCTAAATTGTCGATCATCTCTGCTGGAGATTGCGCAGCAGTTTAACATTCACCTGTGTTGGGTGCCGGGGCATAGAGACATTCCAGGTAATTGTAAGGCCGACGAACTCGCTAAATATGGAACAACACTACCTCTTCTACCTAGTAAGACAGATATTGGTATTCCCATCGCTACATGTAAACTTATGCTGAAGCAAGATGCTTTAGAGAGAACAAACCTTAGGTGGAACAATATCAACAAATCTGGCCAGTAATGGATTTTAAGCAATCTAAATGTTTGATATCTCTAAGCAGATTGCACATTAGCTCCATGATCGGTGTCATAACCGGACACTGTCTTATAGGCAAGCACGCAACGCGTCTTGGCGTATTCTCTAACGATTTTTGCAGAAGCTGTATGGACGAGGAAGAGGTAGAATCGATTCCTCATCTTCTATGCACTTGTCCTGCTCTATCTCATAGGCGAAGACTCCATCTTGGAGATTTCTACTTCAATGATCCTAGTGATTTAGTAAATGTTGACATGGGTAGTCTGTTACGCTTCATAAGAAGCTCCAAATGGTTCATCGAGTAGGGAAAAAGGCTTCCCAGATTCTTGTGGTATGGTCTAAGTGTGTCAGTTTTCATGACTGACAGCCACTTCAACCTAACCTAACCAAAGGTCTCCTTTCTTTGGAAGCTTGACTATCATTCCTTTTTTCCACTCCTCAGGAAAACCCTCTGTTTCCCAAGGTCTCTCAAAGAGTAGGTGAAGGAGCTCATTTGATTTTGCTGGCGCTGCTGTTCGAGCTCTGCGGGAAAAGCGTTAAGTCCAACCGCTTTGTTGCTCTTCAGTGCTCTGATTGCGGTTAAAATTTCTTCTCTACCGGGGGATACAGTTCGTTTTCGAGAGTTTGTTACTTCTGATGGGTCATTGGGTATTTGATTGACTTCACTGGTGAAAATGCGGTCCCCAGAAAAGTGCTCCTTCATCCTTTTGAATTGGTCCAAATACCAAACTAGCAGTGATTCGTCTATGTCTCTTAACAGGTGTTCTTTAGAGCCTTGGGCACCTATAAGCTCTTTGTTAATTCTGAAGAAGGTCCTACTGTCACACCTACTTGCGGCCTCCTCCGCTTCTGTTGTCAATGAATTGATATACATTATTACGTCACACGCTACGGTGAACTTCTCTCATCTTCATGCAATACGCAGACTCCATCAGCTCGTTTCTCCCTGCTGATCCTCGCCCAAGTTTCTTCGGAAAGCCAGGCACTGTTTCTTCCTTGTGACCGAATGACCAACCGACTATACTTTCAGCACCGAATATAAAAACATTTTTCACAGCACACCAATAGTTTTCAATGGAGTCGGGGGATTATTTTGCAAACAGTAAACAAAAAATAAAAATATTCTTTAAAAATTCGATTTGTGATAGATTTTTAAAAATTTATTTATTTCTTGACGTCTTAAAATATACTGCCTCTCTTTGATTATGTTCTCTAATCTTTGAAAAATAGAAATCACGAAAACGAAAATCACGATAATTAATATAGATGAAATCAAACAAATACAAAAATTGGAAAAAGCTTAAAGAAATAATTGCTTATGTGTTGGATTGTAACGTCGCCGTCGGTGATTTAGGCTTTAGGGTCCAATCACAGCATATTAATCTAAACATTTTTTTTTCATTGGTGATACCTCTAGCAAGGACGTGACAAATCCTTCAAGAGTATCTCTTGTCGTGATAAATAGCTTCTCATCTTAGTCGTTCCAAATCAGCAGGAAAATATATATTGTAGGTCCCTTACATTCCTACTGACTAACGACACGCACACAAGAATGACTAAGAGTATAAATCTCTAAGCCCTTATTTTCAGGAGCTGTCGGTCGTGCCAATAAATTTATTTATTAAAATGTCTAAAGCATAAAATACTCAATTGGCGTATCCTCTCCCCTAGGATTTCCTTCTATTTCGCTCCTTTTTTTTTCTTATCAAAAAAATTGATTTATTTAAATTATTAAAAATAATGTCTTGGCATGGAAATATAGAGATATTTTAAATTTAGAAAAATAAGGTATGGTCATTGTATCAATACGGCTTTTGGCTCAGGTATGTCCCAAGACTTAAATCAAAAATGTATCTTAATTTTAATACACTTAAAGTCAGTGAGATGAATAATTAAATAAACTTCTATAACTTACCTTAGATTCATTAATCCTTCTTATATGTATCTCTTGTCGAAAGACTAACAGATACTTTTGTTAACTGATGGAATGTTTTGAAAATAAATTGAATTTCTTAAACTACCTTTGCTTCCGTTTTCACATCGCTTTATAGTTTGCAGAAACAAAAAAAAAAAAAAACTCCCAATACAATTAAAAGCCTAGCTGAGCAATCGCAAATGCAATTAATTTCAAAAATAAACACAAAATTAATTTGAAAACAAGCACAAACACAATTTACAATTTAAATCCATTTGCAAACTTCAATTTCGAAAGAGGCAGATAACTTTTAAGTTTAAAGCCAGATTCCCATAGAACTGAGTTGTTGCTAACTTCCTGTACTACTATCATCTGCTACCTATTCATATACCCACCGTTTAAAGTCTCAAAAACTAGAGTATATCTCCTTTGTTGTATCTCTATACTGATTGTGGCGCTTAATAAGAGTCCAATGTTTGCAAAGTACTTTCGCAAAAACACCATCAGGACTATATAGATTCTTCTTCTTCTGCACCGCTGAAGATACACACTTTGCGCTGATCCAAATAAGCAAAGCAATTATTATTTTGCCAGTTTATTTTGTAATTTATTGCTTAAACAAATTTTGGTGACAGTAAAAAAATAACGACACAACAAATTCTAAAGACAACATGGCTTGAATAGTATTCTACGATTTTGTTATTTCAGAACGAGTTGCTAGTTTTTTTTTTTTTTTGAGATGTTGGTAACAAATATAATGGGGAAGGTTTTGGATTCGCAAGAATATTTTTGGAATTGAATTTTAATCAATCCTTAATGTTCCGAAATAGATTAGATGAAAAAGAAGTTCGTAGGATAATTAAAACAAAGCCCAAATTAATATTGCAAAGGGTTACCTTTCAGTTTTGCTTTTAAATAAAAACTAAAAATCAACTTCTAAAAATTTTAAATTTTCGTTTTGCGAAATTCAATTTTCTTTTGAAATTTTAAAAACCAAAATAGTAGTTCTAAGAGCAAGTACGAACGACCCATTTGTGCTTTTTTATTTTATATTTTTTTGTCAAATTTGTTTATATAGAACACCAGGGGATGCGTTCTATTTTATTGTGTATGAGAGTTGGGATTTGTTTGCCTTGGCCCATTCATAGATGTTGCACAATGCACACGAATTTCGCCGCCATGCTGCATTGACATGCTGGCATAGGGATTGCAACCACCACGCCACGGTTGAAAAACAACTCTCATCAACCACAAAGCAAATTTAAGCGAATTGTTTGGAATTTTTGTGTGTGATCAAATACAAGGGCGAAAACATGCTGCGATTAAAGTACCAACACATACCTTCATGTTTGTTTATTAGACCAACAAGGATATTCGAAATTCTGCATATTTATTGTATGAAGCTGTAGCATGTAGCTATAGTTGGATTATCTTATTCGCATTATTCACATGCAGTTTTGCGAAAGTCAGATAGTCAAATAGAAACCAAATATGTGCTTGGGAATTCCAGCTGTTTACTTTGTAGCATGTTATTTGCGTTTAAAATTTCCAATAGTTGGTATGAATACCTGGTATTAGATATCCAATTAATGCTTGCGGCAGAAACTATGAAGGGCTTAAAACAAGAAGGACTTTAGCGTTATTTTCAAAAATTGATTTTTGTTTTAACTAAAATATATTTCTAGCTAATTTTGTTGCCAAAATGATTGCTTATATAACACCATTATCGTTTTATCTTTTCTTAAATAAGGATCTAGAGACGATGGAGAAATATATTTAATTACAAAAATCAAGAAGCCTCTACTCCAAAAATTTACCCGATTTGCCATTCTAGCATAGTTGAGGTACATTAGAAATAAAGAAAGCATTTATGTATTTGATCATTTAAACGCATAACCAACCATGTTGTCCAACTTTGTTAACTTTGTTGTATGACTTTCAAAATATTTTGAAAACTGTTCCGATTCCATCAAGCAATGTTGTCCAACATTGTTGTTCCATGTGAAACCCCCTTTTCAACACATTCAACAAACAATGCGCCAACAGACTAAAGGCAGACAGTAATAAATAACCACAAAAGCAACCCAATATTATCTATCCCCTCACTTTTCCCTGTGTAGTACTTTTTGCGTTTTTTTCCTAAATCGTTATGCCTATATTCCATATTCGGTATTCATTCTTATATTTTCTTTTCTCCACATGCAAATCTGGGTAGTCTACGAACACTTCTCCTTTTTTTGGTGTCTGTTTTATCATCTTCTTCGTATTTTGTTTCGGCAGAGCAGCATGAACAAAGTGAAGCTTGAACACAATAATTTTGTCTATACCCCTGACGTTTCGCCCTCTTTGTCTACTCGGGGTTTCACATTTTTGGAATTCTGTTGATTTTTTCACATTGTTAGTAGGTATGCCTCCGTTTAAACATTTCTAATGTTAAAACTAAATTTGTTCAGTTCTCGGCTCTTATTTGATGCATGTATCATTTGTAAGGTATACTCTGTCAAGTTGAAACTGTGAATATATTGAATGAAAAAATATCACCAAATCGCGTTATGACATTTCACAGACCACTTAAACCCGAAATTTGGGTTCTTCTTAAATCAATCACATGGTGATTTGGTAAATTTATACAATTCCCAAATCCGCTGAGAACTGCCTTAACCTTTTCTAACAATTCAAAAAATTCTATTTTGAAAATTTTGATATGCAATATTATTTGAACTTATTTGAAATTTGTATAAAAACAATCACCTTAATCTGATAAGCCGATAGTGAAAAAATTCAAACTAAAAAACAGAGGTAATACTAGTTGCCAAGTGTAATTTTTTATAATTTTTGGTATAGTAGATCGCACTAACTTTAGCATACGGAAAAAGTTTAATCATTCCATTTATACCCATTTTTTTTTTTTTTTTACCCGTTTTTGAGAAAAATACTACGTTTTATGTAAAATTGCTTAACAAAAAAAATTTACTGCAGGTACCATTATTTTTGGTTCTAAAAACAAAATGAAAAAAACGTATGGGGGGAAGGATAAAAAAATGCTTTATACCAAATTTAAAGAAAATCGATCTAGCCATTTAGGCTGTAGCTTAACGGACAGACAGACACAATTGTGGGACCAATTTGTTTCGTCTTCTCTATGATCGTAATAAAGAGTTGGATCAAAATCTCGAATTCGAATTATTTTACGAATGCATAGGTATATCGCTAGTAAAAATGCGTATACGCCCGAGTGTATCTAAAGAAATAAAAAAATAAATAAAATAAAATAAAATAAAATAAAATAAAATAAAATAAAATAATATAAAATGGGATGAAGAATGTAGGGAGAGAAAACAAGCAGTAAGAAAGGAGTTACGGAGGTGGAGGAAAAGTAGCGGGACAAAGGAAAAATACAGGGAGCGAATGAAAAGAAGGAACAATGTGAGATGAGAAGAGAAAATGCAAAGGCCAGCACCGAAAACAAAGTATGGGAAATAATTAATAGAGACAGAAAGAAGAGAAAGGGATTGAAGAAGATGAATGGAAAAGATATTCTACGAGTTTAATTGGAGGGGTGGAAGAAAGAGTGAGAATGAGAGTGAGAAAATTGTCATTTTCTTTAAATGACAATTTTAAATGTATTAAATTTAAAGCTTTGTTTTATAGCTCAATGTCTCATTGATCTCAATTGTTTGTTTTTTGTTAAGTATTTATTTTAGTTTAAATTATATTATTATGTAACGTTAGCATTTAACGGATTGTTTAAATAAATAAACAGGTAACAAGACCGAAATTAGTAAAGAGGAGATCAGAAAAGTGGTTAGAAAACTCAAAGAAGAAAAAGCAATAGGGTAGACTGTATACATAATGAGGCGTGGAGGGAGATATGGAGGAGAACAAGCGATAAAGGTAGCATGGGGGATATGCAGAAAGGTGTGGAGACAAGACGGATGGCCGCAGAGGTGGAAAGAGGGGGTGATTGTTCCGATAATAAAGAATGGCGCAGTTACAAAGGTAGAAGAATACAGAGGAGTAACGCTCATGCTATCGCTTATAAAATATATACGGTGGTTTTAACAAAAATGTTACAAGTAGAAGCGGAGGAGAAAGAAATGATAACACCAAATCAAACGGGTTTCCATTCTTGTGTGCGTGTTGTTGGCAGGAATAGAGGGGACCTACAGTTTTTTGACGAGTCCGAACGGCTGAATGAGAAGCACTTTTTCATGGAAAGTATACTCTTGGAGGATTTGTCAGTTCCTCGCAAAAGGAAGGAAAGAGAAGGAGTAAAATTGGGAGGAAAAAGAATTTGCTCGCTGGCATACGCAGATGATGACGAAATTGTAGAGGTTCTGGGAAGGAGGAGGGAGGAACACAGCAGTAGACTGGAGATGGAGGGGAAAGAAGATAGAAGTAAAAGTATTTAAATATCTAGGGTATATATTAAAAAAGAATGGAGGACAGGAAGCACATTTAAAGGACAGAATAAAAAAAGCAGCAGTGGCCATGAAGGAAGAAATCCGAGAAGGATTGGGAGAGAAGGATGTGGCTTTTCGACACTCTGGTGTGGACGATGATGGGATATGGGGCGGAAGTATGGGGATAGGAGGAGAGACAAGAAATGGAAAGGATGTAAGAGAGGTACCTCACATGGACGCTGGGGGTAGAATGGCAAACTCCAAGATACATGCAAAGAGAGGAAACAAAAAGAGATTAGATAATGATAAGAGCAGGGAAAAAAGCATGGAATTATGAACAGAAATTAACAGATGGAAAAGGAAGCGAAATAGCAGGGGAATGTTTAGAGGAGATGAAAGAGAGACAGAGAGATGGACGGTGGATAGGGTCAAGATGGGAACAAAGAAGAGAAGAAATAAAGGGAAGAGTGGGAATAGAAGACATGAAACAAAGAAGAGAAGAAATGAAGGGAAGAGTGGGAATAGAAGACAGGAAACAAATAAAAGAATCCAGTTACAACAAATGGTATATTTGAAAGCGGGTTGGAAAACAGAAAGAACAAGGAGAATTGCAAGAGTCAGGCTAAAGAATGAGGTGAGAGAAAGATGGAACTGGAAACTGGAAGAGGTAAGAATGTGCAGAATATGTGAGGATGAACAAGAGACGTGGGAATATGTGTTCGAAAGATGCAGGTCTGTCAGAGATGAAGGCAAATCATTAAGGGAAAGGATGAGAGAAATAATGGACGAAACGGGGAAGAGTGGATAAAGGAACTAGAGGCAGTGAGAAAAGATAAGGCGATAGAGAGGGGATGAGACGATGCAGAGTAAGGAAACGGGAGCCTTGTAAACCTCAGGAGAGGCAATACAAATCAATTCAAGTCAATTCAATTAATAACAAGTCTTTCTTCAAAATATTCAAACAAGCAGTTAGAATTGTTCATACAAAATATGTACGCTTATTAACGATTTTTGGAAGTTAAAATTAACACAGTGATGAATTTAAGTAACTGTAAAAACATATAGGTCTAAAATCTAAGAAAAACTTAATTTTAATTTAACTATTAGTCCGGAAGGTGCCCATAAGATAACCTATTTTTTCTAGCTTTAGTCAAAACATTTAGAAACACTAGTCGGACAAACTTTTCATGGTTGCTTTGATTATAAAATGCACCTTTAAGGACTCATTTTTGGCTTTATAAATCTATACCATTAGGAACTTCTTTAAATAGGGTATCAAATGAAAGCTTGGCTAGCTACTTGCTTGCGAATAATAAACAAATCCTCTAATGATTTCTCTTTCCTGAAATAGTTTTCTCATAAGCTGTTCAGATTTGGAAGAAAGTTGTACCCTCCTTTCCTGCCAACTTACAAAATGTTTACAGAAATGATTAAGAGTTGCAAGTCACTTATTATTCCTTATTTTGTAGGTATTGAATATTGTTTATAAAAAATGAAATGAAAGTTTTATAATATTGCCCTTTATTTTCGAATTATTGATTTTTGAAATAATTTGCAAAGAATAACGACAATTAAAAAATGGGTACAACGTTTTAGAATATTATTGTATTTTTCCAAATTCAATATTTAATTGATTTTAAATTATATCCTCAAGCTCACATAGGAATTTATTTTTATAATTTATTTTTGTTTTTTTTTTTTGTTCATATTTAATTATATAAATTAATTAAAAAACTTTTCCTTAAATTCAATTTTAATATTTGTATAATAATAAATCAATTTCTGTTCTCTTCTTTCCAGAAACATCGATTTTCACCGTCGAAGGTGTGCATTTGTATCCAGAGCCTAACCGACAAAATAAATGAAAATTAAAGCAAGTTCTATCCCTGGATGGTGTTCGTCACTACTGTTAACAGCAGCCATATACATAAATATATTAAAGTAAAACAAACAAAAAAAATCTAAATAAAGAAATATTTTTTAATTTAATTTAAAAACACAAAAACAAAATATAGAAAAAGGAAATTAAATAATTTAATTCGAATTATTAAAATAAAAAAAAAACTAGAAAATGAATGGAATCAGAAAAGGAAATTAAATAACGAAAAACGAAGTCCTTTTATCTGCGCTGGATCTTAAAAAAACTTCAAAAGTATGCTGAGATTCAACGCTGGATAGCTTCACATTTGTAAAAAAAACAATTTAAATAAGAAAAAAGTATCTGGATCGACAAGGATTCTTAATGATGACGCTTGGAACTACCACAAAAATTAATAATTCAAAAAATAATTAAAACAAAAAAATTAAAACTAAATGTGAATTACGACCAACAGGACCATTCATTTAGATAAAATGAAAAAAAAAAACGATTAAATAAAAAAAACAATTATAAATAATACAAAATTAATAAAATAAAAAATTGAGTTTAACTAAACAAAAAAAAATTAAAATAATTAGAAGCGTAGAGTAGAATATTTAAGTCGTCTTGTACTATCCATCCAGTCATTTATGATGCGTTCGCTCATCTTTCAAAGAAGGAATATGTATTTAAGTTCTGCAATTTAAAAGCTAAACACGAAAATACCGTTTTTATTTTTAATTTCTCTCCTTGGTTCCTTTCAATGTATTTAAAAATGTCTTTTTTACAAATATAAAATACAAAATTGTACACATTTCTTTTATATTTTAATATTTTTTTCCTTTTCTTTAATATTTAATGAGAAAAAAAAATAAATAAATTGTTATTTTGAATTTATTAAATTTAATTGATAGTAATTATAGGCAAAAAGAATAATTAATTTACACAAAAAAATAAAAATAACACAATAAATAATTATACAGGTTTATTTTTTTGTTTCACAATGTGTTTTGTTTTATTTTTCGTCTTTGTTTATAATATATATTACTTAAAATTTTATACCATGCAATTTATGTTAATGATGATGATAAACTAATTTGTAAATTTTTACAAATATTTTTTAAGTTAAACGAAAAGTTACACATTTTTTTATGTTTTAATTTTCTCTTTTTTTCGTAATTATTTTCAATGTATGTATTATTATTAACCATATATTATTTTCAAAATTTGTATTATTTTTGTCTTATTTGTTTTGAAAACATTTATTTTATTAAAAAAAAAATCTTAAACTTTAATAATTGAAAAAGAATTAAGTTTATATATAAAATAAACATATAACATTTATTTTAATTTGTTTTTGTTTCTTGTTTTTATTTTTATTTAGTAAAAAATAATTCGATTGTAGTGAAAATCCTAGGAAAAACACAAGAAACGTTTAGAAATGAAAATGGTTATGGGATGAGCAACAACGTCGTTTTATAAAAGCATTTGGGGGAGATTCTAATAGGCAAGCCGAATGATAGCCTGAAGCAAGTTCTTGATTAGTTGTGAATGGTGGAAAGAAATTGGTTATTATCTTCTTTTGCAGAAAACAAAATAAGCCTTCACTTTAAAATATGGGTTAAGATTTATTAGAATTTTTACTGAAAATATTTCTTTACACAGATATTATTTATGTATAAATATTGTATAAGCAAATATACAAGTTCCTTATACTAGATTTTACCACTTATACGTAAATGAGCTGGAGGAAAATTTAAATAGTTAGGGTACACTCACAATTTCTTTAGGATTACTTACAACTTGTTCAACCAGCATTCATGAGTTTTCCTCTAATGGCAGGAAAAAATTACAGGAAGTTATTCTGCATTCACCTTGATTCCCAAATTCGTCGGCTTGAGTTGGACTCATTTTTGTCATATTACCACGACTATTGTCTTTGCATCCAAGTAGCATCTGCTCTTCAAACAAATATCTTCATATACGACGCACTAAAAATGTTGAGGGGAATCAAGAACAAAACATTAATTTGGTATGCAAGTATCTCAAAAAAAAGTGAAATGACTTTCCAGAACTTAAGTGTTGCCGATTTGATATAGCCCATTTTATTGGCAGAATCGTTGATTTCTGTCTGATCCGAATGCGATTCTTGATTCTAAAATTACTTAGCTTTTCAAAAATAAGACTTAACGCCTTTTCATCTCAAATTAGATAGTATCCGATATCGAAATTGATACCAGATCAAAATGATAAAAAAACAGTAGATTACTTTCGTCAAAACTGTGTGTGAAACGTGCCCTGGTCAGCACTAAGGCATTATCTTTGACATTTCAGAAGTTATTGTGAAGCTGAGTTCAGTTTCTCTTTCTTTTTTTTTAAATCAATTCCCGTTTTAAGTCAATTTCTTAGAAAATTGTCCCTTCTGGCTAAAGGAGGCTGAATAAAACTCCCCTTCCCATACGATTTTTTTCTTTATCAACCCACCCTACACGCTTTAGCTTTTCGTCACATTTTATACGAATCCCCTGCATAAAGGAAATACCATGTTTCGTAACCTTCGACCCCGTATAATTAATGTGGTTGAGCCCGAATCAATCGGGAACGTTCCCCAAAACCTTTAAATAAATCCCTTTATATAATTTTCAGCACTTTTTTTTAAATTTTCCTGGGGGATACCACGAAAGAAAAACTCACCTGGTACTCAACCTCAAAGGTGGTGTAAAAGAGTACATTTTATGCAAAAACATAAAATCCGTAACCCTACCGATTGAATTATCTCAAAAACAGTTACTCTTATGAAAAAAATGCACCGAACACTTCTTGTCGGAAATTTTCTAACTACAACCTTGTCTTTGACATTTTTGCTGTAAGAGTTACCGTTCGGGAGATATTACTTAAAAACCGTTTTGGGGCCCTTTGACCCCCCGTAAAATTGTTAGCAGTGGGACTTTTTACAGTTTCCTTAGAATGACATGAGACTATCACCCCTATTACGATTGTCAATTATCAATTGGATTGTTGATAGATTTAAAATTCAATGTTTAAAAATCCATCTTATAAAAGTTTTGATCATTGAGAATGATGCAGACAGTTACTAAAAATAAGAAAATTAAAAAATATAAAAGAATTGTTGACCAGTTTATCAATAAATTGAGTTAAAAAAAAAAAACAATTTTCAAGGTTTATCAACTATCAAATTGATAATTGACAACCGTAATAGGGGTGTATATACCAAAATTAAGCTTTCCGTTTTTTTTTCCGAAGCAAAAAGCTTAGGTATATGACTGAACTAAACGGCCTAACTTTTTCCCGCTTAATTGATCTTAAACATCTACAGCTGACAAACTAAAAAACGTGTAAATGTTTCGGTTTATTAAATTCTCCGAGTAATTGATCGAAAAATCAGACAATGGCCGGTTTTATTTCATGCAATACAGCTATTTTTATATTTAGAGCGCACTAAAGGGGTTTTGACTACTCTCAAAATGATTAAATACAGTGCGAGCATTAGGAAAATAGGGAAGGATTCATGAGGAGATACCGATGCACCCACATCGGTTTTGTATTTTTGTAATGTCGAAATAAGGGGGCGAATACAAAGTCAGATGAGTTTCATAATAAATGTTGCATACTTAGAGGAGTTTATTCTATGCCAAAGTCAAAGAGTGAACATTAACTGTTATAACAAAAATTCAAATTAAAAGATTCAATAACCAACAATTTGAAGCAACTTTAATGATTTTTTTTAATAACTGAACATGAAAGCTCTCTCAATAATAACATAATCGATAAAACGCAAATAAATATAAGTTAACAAAGCCATAATGGTTATTGGTATTTGTTTTTTTTTTTATATACAAGGGTTCCGAAAAAAAAATTTCTTTTAGTTTTAGATTTTGAAGCCCTTCCAGGAATAATTTCAAAATGGATGCTTTGAATGAAACCAAGGAAATAATAATGTAAGCGCTCTTCAGTGCCTTGTCCTTTAGAAACAGACCAACATAAGATTTAGAGACTTTTTGGGTAATTCCATGGCAATTCACGTTACATTCACAAAAATTTCAAGCAATGAATTGTAAATTTCTTGGCAATGTCCTTATAAATTGATACAAAAGATATTATCCATGAATATAATGCACTGATTCGGTTCCAAATTTAGTAGATCAATTGTTAAGAAATATAGCATTTGCTTAATAACAAATTAATTGCAGTTGGTAACTCACGTTACACGCTTTGAACGCTAGGCTTAAGTGTATGAAACATTTGAAATTTTAAGCGAAATTTTTAAGTTTAATATATTTTTAATGCTAAAAAATAACAGTTTTTTTTTAATTCATAAAAGAAATCAATATTTTTTAAAATATATAAAGACGAAATTGCAAGTACTAAGGTAACTCACGTTACATAAGTTCAGTAACTCATGTTACCTGCGATTTAAAAAAACAAAAAACAAACAAGTAATGAGCGTATTTTAGTAGCTTTGCTTTTCTTTTACGTTCATCTTAAGGTATTTGGATGTTTCGGCCTTATGCAGCACGTCATTGAGCCAAAACATAATATGACATTTAGATAAGCCTCTTATTGGTGGTAGTATCTCGTGGCATGATGGTTAGTGCGTAGGACTGTCATGCCGAAGGTGTGGGTTCGATTCCCAGCCGTGCCACCTAAAAAAAAGAAATGTTTTATTCGAGGTACTGCCTCTTGCGAGGAACTGACAAATCCTCCAAGAGTATACTTGTCATGAAAAAGTGCTTCTCATTTATCCGTTCGGACTCGGCAAAAAACTGTAGGTCCCCTCCATTCCTGCCAACAAACACGCACACAGGAATGGTTGTGAGTTGTAAGTCACTAGGCCCTGGTTCTCCACGAGCTGTTGCGCCAAACAATTTATTTTTAGTTATTGGTGATGCATTGCATTGACCAGTTTCATTTCTTTTGCTGTTTGTTTAATTTCATCTGGTGATGAATGAACTACTTTTACGGGCGAGTCTTTGGCTGCTTGAGCAAATTCTTCAGTGCTGAAGACTACTGCTTTTCTATCAAAGACTCTACTCCTCACAACTCTATACCATCCACAGGACCTTTTCCATGCGAAGTTGCGAAATAGTTCCAAACTAACCTTTTCTTATTTCTTTGCTCCAGCAGCTTTAAACTTTCTGCAATGTATCTATTTTTGAACTGGGAGTTGGGACCATCAGACCATGTGCACTTCTCTTACAGTCTATGGTAGCTCTTTCAGAACCCTGTCGATGTATATAACATATGTTTTTTATCGTGGTGATGATCATCAGATATAATAACCAGATGTAACATGTTAACCGTTAAACCACATAGACACAGTAAAAAGATTTAACTGAGGGTGGACCCAATGAAAGCTTTGAACTTCATGTTGAGCTATGCATGTAAAGTACTCGGAAAAGTCAACCTTTACTAAAACAATGGCTGCATCATGTTATCTGTTTGATGATATGGCTAATTTATCATTGTCTGCTTGACACCGTTTGATATAAGAATGCTCGAAAAACTTGGGAACAATTCCAAGATATGTTCGATTCATTCTTAAGTTGTACCTGTTTTGTGAACCTTGCTTAGTTTTCCATCGCAGTCTCTCACACTCACAGTTCACACTCTTTAAGATTATTTTCTAATGTGGTTTTAGAGATACCACAAGAATTCAACCAGCACTCTTTCCTAGGATTATCACAAATAACCGCTTCTATGAATTCGTGACTGAACCTTGGGCTTTTAAATTGGATTGTGCAGAGAGTTCAATACTAATATGGAGTCTGGTCAAAACAGCATAAGTCCATTTTTGTCAAAATTGAGTTATGCATGCAGAACTATACACAAAAATATCGTTTGGTCTTAACAGCTTAAGTCTAAGTAAATCGATTCACAAGATATTCTGTGGCCTTAGCAACACTTCGGTTTTGATTTTTATATTATGTTTGGCCAAAACGACACAACTCCACTTGTGTTGTTTTAACCGAACAAAAATTTTCAATTTTTCAAATAAAAATCTGGTCAAAATAACATAACTCCATCGCTTTTAAATTCACCTTTGACTAAATGGGTATAATAAACGAAGTAGACAAAGGTAAACCAATTAACGTGAACTAAAATATTATTTGGGAATTCAAGTCGCAGTCTCAAAGTGAATTCAATTATTAATGATTGCATTCCCATTCATTATTCATTCTCTTACGACTCTGCTAAGTAGGTGCATCTCAAACCATCTTTTCATATACTTGCTAAGGAAACTTTTTGCTCTAAAAGAAACAGTCTTGAAGACTTCAAATACATATTAAAAGTTACAAATTTTAAAAAAAGTTTTCAATGGTTTTTTATTTGAACAAAAATCGGCATTTTGCTTTCTCACTAGGAACCATTGGTAGTTGGCTATTGAGGACCTCGTCAATACGAGATCCTGGTACAATGCACTTTATCTTATACGATGGAGATAAAAGCATCTTTTAGAAAATACCTAATCCGTTCCTAAGTATACCTAGTACATTCTTATGTAAACTTTGATTTTTACAGAAAACTTATAGTCAGCTAGTTTTCGAAAAAGTTATCTGCGTCAAAAACGCATTGAAAAAAGGTTTTTTAAATTGTTCCATAATAATCAAATCATCTGATGCTTTTGCATTGTTTCTCTAAACGTTCTAAAGATTTTTGCACAAAGGTGTTTATATGTTAATATAACAACAGTGCCTTTTATCGTTCAGCATAAAAAAAAACTCAAGATCTTGTGATCCTTTCAGTTCTCAGACTGTCTGTAGAAAACTAAATAAAGTTTACTTATTTAATTTCTTTCAATAATTTATTAATAATTTTTTTTATTCATTTAAATAAAATTAATTTATCCGTCTGTTCCTGTGTTCCTTGTTTCCTGTTCCTGATAATTTTTGCATCAAGCACACCTTAATTTCGCACTGTTAACTGAAAAATCAGTTTAAAAATAAAAAAAATAATATTGGCACATAAAAAATAATAGATTTAGAAACTAAATTAAAATTTAAACATCGAAACTGCTGTACAATTTAGGTATTATTTTTGTATAAAAGTAAAAATAATTCTAGAAATTTCTTATTACTTTTGTTCTCTGTCCATATTCTTAACAAAATATCCTAATGTTAAAGTTTTCCGTAGTAACTTTTTCTACAACATAATTCCTTTTTTAATTTTATTAGAAAAGAAATTAAAAAACAAATAACATTAGAAAGAACTTAGCAAATTAAACCCTTCATAGAAAGTTTTCACATTAAAAAAAAAACAAAGATTTAAATAAAATAAAAAAAAAAACTATCAAAAAGTAAACGTTGATATAACTACACCACATCTTGTCTTATGAAACAATAAATAAAAACAAAAACAAAATATGTAAAAACGTTAAAATAATCTACAAAATTCTACTCGAAAAGCAAAAATACAAAAACTAGGCAAAAAAAAAACAATTTCTATTAATCTGTTAAAATTTATTTCGTTTTTTAAATTAAAATTAGCAAAAAATTTAAATAGAATCAAAACGAGCATAAATATAAGAAATACATAAATAGAATAGGAAAACACAAAGATAATATAGAATTTCAGCCAAAATCGTAATGACAGATGAATAAATTGTTAAAATAAAATTTTATAGTGGATTAAAAAGTAGTTAAACTTAATATAGAAAACTTAAATTTCAAAAAAAAAAATAATACCTACTTCCAGTTTTGTAGAAAGTTTTTTGTTTTTATTGTTTAATTGAAGTTTTTGTAAATGCGGTAGAAAAATTAGAAATATTTATTTATAAAAAACAAAGTTTTTTGTTATGGTGTATGTGATGAAGGGTAATAGTTGAACATAATGGCTGAGTTCAGCGAATTATGCATTTTTTGTATACCTACGGCAGTGGCGTAGCGTAGGGGGGGCGGAGGGGGCGGTCCGCCCCGGGCGGCACTTTATGGGGGGCGGCAAATTTTGCGGCACTATATACGGGGCGGAGAAATTTAATAACTAATAGGTAAATTTTGCCGATTTTGCAAATGTATTCATGTGAATTACTGAATTTGCAATCCAGGCGGGAGTTTACGTGATCAGAAAAAGGCTATGCCTTGAACCAAAACTTTTGTCGTAAACAGAAAATTATTCCCAAAATTCTTTTGAACAAAAGATAGGTACAAAGGTAGAAAGTAAGAAAAAAATGATTGAATATTCAAGATATTATGATGTTCTTAAGAACTTTGCAGCTACTACGGCGGGTATATACAAAACAACCATTCAATAAAAAGAAAATACTTATTCCCATTAAAATGTTTTCAAAGAAAATGTAGGTACTTTTTGAACTTTTTCTTTTAAATTTTTAATTAAAATCAGTCACAAAGTTTTCAAGAAAACCAAAAATCATTGTTGTTGAGCTGTTTTTGAGAAAAATAAGATTTGGTAAAATGGCTACAAAAATTGGGTTGGGGCAAAATTCTGTCTGAGGAAAAATTCTGTTTTCAAAATTCTATTTTTCATAATTCTACTTTTCAAAATTCTGTTTTTGATAATTTCTTTAACAAAATTTTGCAAATAATTTTTTTTTCATTATTTGCAGAATTTCATAAAACAGAATTAGGAACTGCGAGTTGTAATATAACATTAATGTACCTAGAGGCTTGCATATTTCGTCAGCTTAGACGTTTAGAGTGAAAAGCCACTAAATTCACATTTGTTTTGATAGTTATAGATGGTTATTAAACTCAAAAATCTTTAAAATATTTTCAATTTGATTGAATTTTAGAAACAACGAAAATACATTCAAAATTCTGAACACTTTTATGTGAGAATTTTTTTTAATGAAAAAAAGAGTTAACAGTTTTTCTCTATAAGGCGACAATTTGTTTTATGTCAACTGCACACGCTGATAGTTAGCGTCAATATTTATTTAAGCAAAATATTATGACCTTTCCCTAAAAAATTATTAAAAAACCCACAATCATTAGCTTTGTATGGCCTTATCTGGAACCTTATCTATAAAAATTTCGTAACACAAAACTCTTCTGTGTTTCGATCTAGGTTAAGCCCTTGAATAGATTCTTTTCAAATTTGGGATTCAGCTTTTTAAGGTTTGGCTAGAAGGAACATTGTGTTTTTAGCTCCAAAAATAACGGTATTTGGCCAAAAAACTACTAGGTTAATTTTGTTCATGAATGCTGTGTCCAAATTAAAAAAAAAAACAGAATTTACAGAATTTTCTTTTTCTTAAAATTTTGTTAGGCAGAATAAAAAAGCTGGATCTTGAAAAGCAGTTTCTTTCTTTAAACAACAGAGTTTTGAAAAGCAGAATTTTGAAACCAAAATTTTGACCTATTTTCAAGGAAATTGTGTGGCAAGTGACAGGTACCGTTACTTTTGGTTAAAGAAAAGTGAACAAATATATGACCAAAAACCAATATATACCAAGTGTAAGGAAAATCCTTCCAGCCGTTTAGGTTATAGCGGAAGGGACAAACAGACAGACAGAATTATGAGACCCACTTTTTCGTCATCAAAATCTCGAGTTCGATTATGAGAAATCACTTGAGATATTTTTTTCATAAGCAAAATTTTCTTTGGACCAAAACTTTAGACAAAGCATTAATTAATATTACTATACAAAACTCATTCGGAAAATGAGACAGTTTTAGAAAAAAGTGACGTCTTAGATACTCTTTTATGCCCGCTATTACACGTTGAGGCAAGCGTGGTACCTAACTGAGTTTGAAAGAAGTGGAACTGAATAAATAATAAATTTTGCTTTACGGAAAATTTTTATTAATTTTGTTTTGTTTATATTAGTCGATTTTTTTTTTATTTGAATATTTACTAATTTGGGAGGGGGCGGCAAAATTTTACACCGCCCCGGGCGGCAGAAATTCACGCTACGCCACTGACCTACGGGTACAGGTGTCTATCTCCCCCTTTGGAGTTTTAGGGACATATTTTTTTTATAAAAATGACTTAAAAGAAATAAAATGAAAATGAGCATAATTGTATGCCCCTATGTCTGTAACACTTTACGAAATATATCATTGGAAAGGTCTCAATGAGTTCTATTTTTTGCTGTATGAGCATAAGTCTGTATCTCGTACAGGGAGAGTGTTATAGCCCAATAACTGTTAAAGGTGTTATAGCGCGTGCCTTCTGTTCGAAAACGCAAATATAAATTTTCGAAATGCAGTTAATGTTTGAAAACATCATCTGCGGTGTTCATAGCTGTGCGGTACAAATGTCGGGTTGCCGAATATCATATATGTAACTAATCCAGAAAGTGCGGTGGTAAACGTCAAATGCGTCAAAAATGACAATCACTTAACGATCAAATTAACTTTGATTAGACGTTTTCGAAAATTTTCAAAGTACACTATTTTGATTCTTGCATTTCAGCTGCTTGCAATATGAGAGAAGAATGCCTTTCTGCCCGTACTGTACTTATGTACTGTACGTAAAGAGGTCGTTGTGTCGTTGACTGTCTCCATTTATGACTTACAATGCCTCATCATCCAAGTGCTGTAACCCCGGTTGGGGCATAGGGCGCCAACAAATCGTTTCCATCCTTCACGGTCTGCAGATAGAAATTTTAACTGTGGCCACGTCTTTCTCTGGGAGTCTGCTAGAACTGTTGATGTCCATGTTGTTCTTGGTCTTCCAACCCACCGTGCACCCTGAGGATTCCATTCAAATGACTGCTTTGCAATTTCATCGTTTGGTTTCCTCAGCGTGTGACCAATCCATTGCCATTTACGCTTTCTTATGTCAACGTCCAGCCGCTCTTGACTTGTCCTGCGCCACAATTCCTCGTTTGATATAATTTGTGGCCAGCGAATTTTTAGAATATGGCGTAGACAACGGTTCACAAAAGCCTGCAATTTCTTTGAGATGGTAGTCGTGACTTTCCAGGTTTCGCAAGCACATAACAGCACGGATTTGACATTGGATTCGAAGAATCTCAACTTTGTGCGCAAGGAGATTTGACAGGATTTCCAAATTTGGGAGAGAGATCCGAAGGCTGCGCGAGCTTTACTTATTCTACTTTGAACGTCCAGATCAGTACCACCATTTGCTGAAACAATACTTCCAAGGTTGTTCAACCTCTTCAACTGGCGTCTCCTGTATTAAAATACGCTGATGTGTGGAGCGGCCTGTGAGCATTATTTTTGTCTTTTTGCTATTTATTTTAAGACCACTCGCCTCTCCTTTTACCTTCAGAGCTTGACACATCCCGCTCAGCCCGCTGATGTTATTTGCCAAGAGACATATATCATCGGCATAGTCTAAGTGGCTAAGCCTTTCAAACGGTCTCCATTGAATGCCCTGCATCTCTACTGTTCCAACGCTGGCCGTCAAAACATCGTCAATCGCCAAGATAAAGAGAATTGGCGATAGAACATCTCCCTGTTTCACAACCTGCCGCACTTCGAAAGAGTCGGATAGCTGCCCATTGTGTAAAACAAAGCATCTTGCGTTGTTATACGACTCTCTTATAATGGCAAAAATTTTTGGGGGAACTCCTCTACCAAGAAGTGTTCTCCATATACATTCGCGGTTGACTCGGTCAAAGGCCTTCTCAAAATCCACGAACATGAGGTAAAGTGGTGATTGAAACTCCGCAGACTGCTCAAGAACGATACGCAGAGTGTTGATATGGTCGACACAAGACCGCCCACTGCGGAAACCAACTTGATGCCTCTTGAGCGTATACTCGATTCTAACCTTTATCCGCTCCAGAATGATGGTTGCCATTAATTTTGGAAAAATGGACAAAACTGTAATACCTCGCCAATTGCTGCAATTCTTAAGATCACCTTTCTTTGGCAACTTAACAATTACACCATCCTTCCAGTCGCTGGGATAGATTTCGTTTTCCCACACAGCTTGTATCAACGGGTGTAGAATACTAGCCGCTCTGACAGGGTCAGCTTTCAGGAACTCGGCTGGTATACCGTCAAGTCCAGCTGCTTTGTTGTTTTTGAGAAGATTTATCGAAGATTGAATTTCCATGATATGAATATATGATCTACGCATCTCGTTAAGCTGGGGCACTTCAACACTCTGCTCGACAGAATCCTCATTAAGCAAGGCACAAAAGTGATCCTTCCACCTGCGCAGCTGATCCTCGATTGATACCAAAAGTGTACCATCCACATCCATTACAGGATGATTGGTGTTGCTTTTCTTTCCGACAACTTCCTTGGATATTTGGTACAATTCCCTCGTATCTCCGTCTAACCTCACCCTCTTGTCACGTCTCACACAGCGATAGACCATCTTATGTGCTAAGCGATACTCTCTTCGCAATTCAGCCTTTCGTTGAGCATCCGCTTCGGCATTTATTTGCATCCTTAACGATTTGCGAAGCTCGATTTTATCCCAGGTTTCTTGGGATATCCAAGAGTCTCTAACTCTCGACTGCTTGGGTACAGTTTCGGATCCAGCATCCATAAAAACACTTTTTATATCACCCCACATCTCATCAATTGTTGAATTCTGGATTCCGTTTAATGACGAAGCTCTGTCGTTAAGGTTGGTGACATAGTTACGATATATGTTGGGATCACTTAAAGCATTTGTATTGAACTTCTAATTCCTTGCTGCACGCTGTGATTGACGTTGTACAGCTGCAGTTCGTAGCTTGAGACTCATGAGAACCAAATGGTGGTCGCTTCCCATGTCGGCATTTCTAATGCTTCGAACATCGCACATTGACTTCCTCCATCGCTGCTGAATCATGATGTGGTCAACTTGGTTTTCAGTTTGACCGTCCGGATGTACCCAGGTGATTTTGTTGCAAGTCTTATGTTGAAACACAGTCCCACCCAGTACAAGACGATAAGCGTTACAAAAATCGACTAGCAAATCGCCATTTTCATTTCGTGACCCGAAGCCATTTTTCCCCATGACGCGTTCCAGACCGTAGTTGTCTGATCCGACTTGGGCATTGAGATCTCCCATGACAATTATGATGTCGGCTCTTGGAACACCACTGTAAACTGAGTTAAGATGAGTGTAGAAAGCGGTTTTGTCTTCCTCGGTCGCTTCATTTGTGGGGGCGTAGCACTGAATTATTGTGACGTTGCGAATTTTTGAACGGAACCTTGCTGTCATTATTCTTGCAGAAATGGGCGCCCAGGATATAAGACTACGCCTCGCTTCTTCGTTCAACATAATTCCGACACCATGCAGCCTTTGGCCACCCTCTCTTTCATCCTCCTCGGAATACAGCATTCTCGTTTGCCCAGAGTCAGCTCTGTATTCGGCTCTTCCTCTCCACCTAGATTCGCTGATGCTTAGGATACTGATCTTAAGGTGAAGCATTTCACGCTCAACCTGCTCGTATCTTCCTTCGCCGTACAAGGATAGAACGTTCCATGCTCCGATTTTCGTACGTATGCGGTAGCCAAAAGTATCATTTGCTCTTCTTAAAAGACTTCTTCTATTTGTTAACGATTCATTTATTTTTATGGCGTCTTGATTGACGCTGGTACACGAAAGATGCCGCACCTCCAAATCCGATGTGCGGTTTACAGCAGCCGAAGCTGCAGAAGGATTCTCCATAAAATGGTTACCTCTTGGGGACTCATTTCCATTTGTTGTCATATTTCATGTATTAGCATATATCCTTCCACCATGGTGTTTTCCGATATACTATTAATAACATACATAAGCTCAGATTTGACAGGCACACCCGCCTTTTGTATGGTCAAACACATAACTGCTCGAGGCCGCCCACTATGGAAAAACAGACGCCTTTTGTAGCCGCCCAATATGGGTTACAGACGCTACCTGCTGCTGCCGTTGGCCTTTAAAAAAAAAAAAAAAGCTCCTCCGCCACCAGACTATCATGCCGTTGACCGCCACCAGTTCATCCCACTTAAGGGGGCTTTTAACCATCCCAAGGACAAGTTTGTGCCCTGACCAGCATCGCTGGGTTGTCTGCTTATCCCGGCGTTTGCGTTTTGGCATATTTGGTTCCAGGTTTACCCAGTGGTCAGCATCATTTTCTTAACTATGGGATCCGAAGTGATGGTGCTGATAATTCACTCCCGTTCTTGTCTTTTGGGTTCGAATCTGCTGCTGGCGACGCACGAAGGTATGCTGGATATGGTCTGCTGGAGAGCCCCACGCTTGGAGGCTGGACTATTTGCTCTGCCGGTCTTGTGGAAGAAGATGTTGAAATATCTGTGGCAGATCAGTAACTTTAGATTGCATAATATGTAGTTTACCTCACCGGGTTTGCGGTCGTTCTACTCAGACACATTTCTAATCAGCCTCACTCACCATCGTCCCCTGCTTTCCTAACTCCTACGCTCTTGACGCTTTCTGCTTCGCTTCAGCAATTGCTGCTTCCATTACAATTTCTGTCTTTTTGTTGTTGACGATCTTATTCTTTCTGCTAAAAGATCAATTGGGGTCACTTCTGTAGTTATAAGGATGGCTGGTTTCGAAACCGTTCTGTAAAATCCTACAACGCGTAAGAATGAATGAATGAATTAATTAATAGAAGATAGGTGTACATCGACTTAGGAGCTATTGTGCCCCATTTAAGAGCAGAATGAAGCAACTTATTCTATAACTCCTTCTACAAAATGGTTCCTTTTAGGAACTCAAATATGTCGGGTATTTCTGTCTCATCTGGAAATGTCCCATCCCAGATATAAGTGTCGTTGATGCAAAAGTGCATCACATTTTCCTAATAGATTTTCCAGAATCTTCAAAGTGAACTGATTGCTAAACCGAGAAGACTGAGTTGTCTTCTTAGCTTGCAGTGCCCTGTGAGGATGCCCGTTGTTACGTTTTGACCAATATTGCAATGGGGTTCAGGCCACATAAAGGGGTTTGTTGCTCCGTTTTTGGTTAAGGTGTTTGCCTCTTCGTTACTATTAATACCAACGTGTCGTGGTACTTAATAGAGTGTGACAGTGTTATTTTGACCAAACTTCATTAAGCCTCCCCACGCTTGAACTGATGGCGTAAAAGCCCAATGTTTTAAGTAGAGCTTGGCTGTCTGTCATGATGGCGTTGTTTTGATAACGGTATTTCCTTCCGAGGTTTTTTCCTCGCTGGCATTAACTTCCGCCTCGAAAATGCTTTTGGACTGTCCCATCGGTACAGAAAGTAAGGTTCTTCGCTCAACGATTTCTATAGGTACCAGTTCCTTGAAGCTTTCTCGAACATTCGGTGCACCATTCCATCGCATTTTCTTTGAGGAAGTAGTTTGTTACTTCTCCTATCCACTCTTTCTTGTTTCCTAGCTCCGTTTTGAAATTTTTCACGAAGTTGTACTTTTTGGCCATGCCATTTCTTGGAATGTGAATCACGTTTGTTACTGTGGACCGAGTTATACATTTCAGAACCACCTATACATTTTCTTGTCCCAGTCCTCTATATGTTGAATCTCATGATAGCCTCCTTTGCAACACTTTCAATGACAACGTGCAGTGGAGAGGGGTGGTGTTTGGTGTATAATCTCCATTACTACTGTTGGTCAGGTTCTCATTGGTCCTGTAATTCATATAGATGCAAGCCTTTTGTGCATTCCTAATAGTTTGATAGTAGCATCTTTTGTGCCCTACCACCGCACAATAGGTAATGATGGGTCTTACCATCATATAGTTTGTGCATCGATCAGTTGTATCGGTTTTTCTGGCTTCTGATGATTCGAAGATTTAAGTCTTGGTATTTGATCTCGGTAATTTGGCTTCTGATGGTATTACGCCATTAGGGTCACTTTAAAAACAGGAGGAAGGAGGGGCAACGCCCCATGGTTGCACTCAAAATAATAGGCTAAAACGTTCTGCTGATATAGCAGGTACTACGCCCCTTTTGGCTCTCAAAACAGCAAGCTAAGATGCTCTGGTAGATCAACAGGTACTACAGCCCCTGATGACAGTTAATTATATAGACAGAAAAAAGCTTTACGATATCAGCAGGTACTACTCCCCTGGTGTCACTAAAAACAGCAGTCTACACCTCTCTGGTACATCAGTAGGTACAACGCCCTTGGTGGTACTCAAAGCTGTAGCCTTGAACGTTGTGGTTATATACTCTTCTGATGGCACTCAAAACAGCAGGCTTAACTACTCTGCTACATCAGCAGATCAGGTACTATACGAACCTGGTGGCACTCAAAACGGCGGGCTAAGACGCTCTGGTAGATCAGTAGGTACTAAAACTCCTGATGGCAATTAGGATGTTTGACTTCAAACTAAGGCCCCGTACTACTGGTTGGCGAAGCTTTTGTAAGATCTAGCTGGACAATCTCTCCTACCTTACATTGTCTTTCACTGAAACTCCTTACCACTGGTGGGGGAAGCTTTGAGAAAGCAAGAAAAGCTTAATGACTAGATTGGATATAAACTGATCAATAAAATCAAATTTACCTCTTGTCTAAATTTGCATATGACCCAAATGGTAATATTCTTTCATCCAAGCAGGTCCCAATGTGTCCATAGGTAGGTGTGAACTATATGTTGTGAAGTCAAATTCTCACTAATAATGAAAAATATACCAACCACAATGGTTGCAGCAGCAGTTATTTTTGAATAATCAATAAACGGCCATTAAAAGCATTTCTGACATCCAGAGCTGCCAACACTTTGATCTGCCCTGGGTTATTAGAAGTGCTTTCCCAGTTGGGTAATCCTATCTGATCCTATATCGTATAACAGCCTTTTCTGAACCCATACTGCCTTTGGGACAAGTCCTATACTGTCTTCTCTGAATGGGTGGGTCAAGATCTCAGCATCTTCTCCAGGAGCTCCCTTGTTGTATCAAGTATACACAGAGGTCTGTACCCTGCACAGAGGTCAGATCATTTTAAATAACTAAAAAGCATCTTTTGAAAACCGAAAAATGGAATAAAACTTTCTGACCTTTTCTTTTAAAATCTTGTCTTTCCAACGCGGATAAACTGAGCCATATTCGCATTATTTTGAAATGGATTCTATATAAATGCTACGTCGAAAGGCTTCCAGGCCAGCAGCATCTTCTTTTTGTTTTTGCTTTTAACATAAAGTTCTGCCTTGAGCTATATGTTTGAAACTTAAGCTGAAAAAAAAAACAACATAGCGTAAGCTTATCATCAGTTTTGTGACTATTGTTTGATTTTAAGGATATATAAAAAATTCTTAGGAGTTATAAAAAAGAAGAAAAAATGCTTCTGGATTCCATTTTAGAATCGAAATCAGAAGCGTTCACAGTTATCGAATCAGTGTTCCCAATAACCAACCCAAAAACCCATAAAACAGACTTTATTCTAGATTATAACCCTCATCGCCATTTATTACTTAACGAATAAACTTTGTTTCAATAAATCTACCTCTATTGATGTTTTTTAGACTTAAATTCATATACATGTTCATTTTATTTTATTATAAAAAAAACTTAAATAAATAAAAAAAACATAAATATACTTAGACTCGAGTAGAAATATAAATCGAAAAAGAAAAACAAAAATTAAATCAAAAATCAAAATAATACCAATTTACCACGAATAAAACTAAAAAAAAAAAAAAACATTATAAAAAATCGTTCATTAAAATTGTTTGCTTTATACATATTCCTCAAACCCTTCGCACAAGTTTCCATCCCAAATTATAAAAAAAATAATAATTTAAGTTATATTAATATATTTTGCAATTTATTTTAAGCAAATACCAATTTTAATTTATATTTTTGTTATGTTGCTTACACAAGAAAAACGATAAATATATATGTTAAACATATATGTTATAAACAAAACAGGTCGCACATCCCATCCCGGAAATTCGTCCATAGTTTTAAGAAACACGCAGTTTTTTGTTTGAAAAAAAATAACGAATTGATAAAAAGAAAAACAAGATAAATATATTAATTAAAAAAAAAACAATAATATATTTACAACAAAATGGGAATTTTTTCGGCTTTTTCTATTGCATATTTATGTGTTTTTTCTACATGAGCAAAATAAAAAAATCGACTTCGACACATTAATTGTAAATATAATAATAATTATACGATATTGAATATAAACAGTTGTACGAGGTACATACATTTATATACTTTTATGTATATTAATGTTATTTGTGGTAAGTTTTACATGAAGCGTCAATAAAATAACAAAAAAAAAATTAATATAAGAAACCCCATCAATTTGAAAGCAACAAGTTTTCTATGGATACAAATTTGTTTTTTAGTTCTTGAATCTATTTTTCAAATGAGTTATATAATAAAACTAAGTTTTGACATAAAGATAAATTAATTGTTACAAAGATACAAATTTTAAATAAATTCAAAATAAAAATTGAAAAAAAAACGTATGTATATTAGGTTCGTTCTTTTGTATAGAGATTTAAAAAGAAAATACAACAAATACTATTAAAAAGTCTAGTAATCATAATATGATTCTAATTATTATTGTAAATAATAATTTAAGTAATGTTTATATAACACACGATTAAAATATTTTAAAAAAATTACTAAAATCTTTTTTTCTTTGATTGATTCAAAAAGAAAAAGAATCAATTTGAAAAAAAAAAAATAAAATGTTTTAATTTTAGCATCAATATCTAACTTAAGTTAGTTGTATGATAAGTTTAGTTATATAAATAATTATTTTAAGAAAATTAAATAATAATTTTATGATTATATTTGAAAGAAAAAAGAAATACAGTTGATTTTTGAGTAGTAAATTAATTACTATAAAATATAAGAACAAGAAAAAAAAACAATTTATTGAACATTTTAAAATAAAAACAAATTAAAAGTACGAAAAAATTGTATTTCATTTTTACACTTTAAAGTTTCGAAAGCGTTTAATTAATTGTTATTGCATACAGGTATACTAACATGCAACACCGCCATTTAAAAAACAAAACGTTAAAAATGAAACAGAAACAGAGAACGAAATAAACACACACTTTTTTCATGCCCCAGATGGAAATAAAAAATTTATTTTGGAGGCCTTTGGGTCAAAACATAAACTGTTTTCTTAGTTTAAGAAGAACCCATAAAGGAGTTATAAATAATAGAACCTTAAGCTCCAAAGCAAAACCAAGAAAATGGGCTGCTACCCCGAAATTAAGCTAAGAACACTGTGTAATAAAAATGTGTTTATGTTGATTTTTTGTTTCTACTTTCGTATGATTAGTTGAACACATCCTTAGTACTTATTTGTTCTAACTGTTAGCTTACAGATCGCGAAATGTGTTGGATGCAGAATATTGCTTCAATTATATCTTTTTAGTCTCGTTAAATTTTTGTAGGGATAGTATAGGAAGTTGCAGGCTAAAAACACTCTAAATCAATCAAAAAATGTTATTATGAGTTGTTAGAAAACAAACAATATTCATTTCGTTTTTTAGCCAAGGCACTCCCAACAGGCGCAACAAAACAAATGTTTTCACACGTTTTCTTGCTTTACGAATCGAAAACGTTTTGAATGATCCAGTATGTTTTCATCCCTATGCTTAATTTACACGGCATGACTGTCAAATTTGTCAAATTTCTGCCACAAACCTGGCCATAGGTTCTTCCGAAATTATATGCTTTGAATATGCTGGCAGTTTGCAATTGAAATGAATGAGGAAGTTGATTATTTATCTCGTGTTTTTTTCTTAATTTGCAAAATGATGTCGGGATTATATTTTCACAGTGCAAGTAACTATAATGGAGAAAAATTATATATCAGTTGCATTTTTGTCAACTTTATCACGAAAATTCTGCCAGACTAAAGAAGACTTTTTACTTAATTAAGTCATAAGTAGTCCAAAATTGAAACAATTATGACAGAATGTCACTCACATGTAACCGTGCAAATAGGATGTCAATCTAGTGACCAACCAGGTGTGGGGCACAATAAAAGAGAGTTCCGAAGTTCACAATAGAAAAACAATAAAATAATCCCACTTCTGAGCACGTGTAGAGGTGCCATTACTCTTGTCTTATCAGATTATGTGATTGGTTATCAAAATTTGAAGTAATATTTTAATTTAGTTCTTTCTTCATTTTTATTTTTAACTAGCTGGCCCGCCCCGGCTTCGCACGGGTATACAAATAATAGTTACGTAGGAAAATTAAACTAACTATCAATAATACTACCTACAATAATTATTTGATTGATTGGTTACATTAATATGGTATTCAATTGGATTTTGGAATTGTTTTTTAAACTTTTGGACAAAATTCAAATTTTTTTTTTCATCTTTTGCATTGACATGTAAATCCGATGACTTCAACGTCTTGAGCATTTCTGGATACATAAAACTCTCCACGTGCCAAGCATGGATTTAACAGTGTCAGCCCACACACCTGTCGATTATAATCATTGCAAAGGCAAGTCAGATCAGGAATTGTAAACTCTTCAATATAAGAGGCTTGTTATCATTGGCCTGTGTGGTAGTAACATATTATTTTCTCCTTTAATTCGCTTCTGACAAAGTGCGAATTAAAAACAAAAAAAAATAACTTTTAGTCTACAAAAGTTATCAATATAAGAAAAGTAACAAAATCGAATTATTTATTTTGGTCATATCATATAAAGTTATGTCAGATGTAATGTTTGTGTCTAATGAATGCGCCAATAGCTTTCGACACTCATCATTGTATATTTTTGTGTTTAGAAAATAAAATCAGTAGGTCTTTTAGTACCAAAACAAACTTTTTGTCTCAAATATTATTTTTGGCAAAAAAAAAATCATTTTTCCCCAGACTTTCACATAAAATAAGTTTTATTATATCAAGGATTAAACTACATTACCAACGATCATTGAAATATTCAAAGTCTTTTTATGTGGAAGAAATTGGGCCTATTTGAAATTTGTTGGGCTAGTAATATTAACTAAGCCTTGAGCTTTATTTCTCCATCAAAATAATAAACGATTTTGCGTTCTAAATGCCTTAAAATTGAAGAAGAAAATTTTCAAGTTGAGTTCCAATGAAAACTATATGACTGGCACCTAACACAGAAATTTAAAAAAAATAGTGAATGTTTAAAATGGTATTTATTTCATGTTTTGAGATGAGAAAAGACAATCGAGACAAAAATGTAGTTTGTCCCGGTTTTTCATTTGTATAATCTGACCTACAATTAACTCCTATGTATGATCCGTCCTCAAGTGTTGTATCCCAATGTGCAATAGTAGGCTATCTTCTCGATATGTTCCCATTTTCCCAAAACATCAACTGTTCTTGATTGTTAGCCTATGAAGGCCAATATACCAATCGCAAATAAATAAATTCTTCATTATTTAGTAGAACGGTATTTAAACAAGTAAAGCATGCAATGAAAATAAATTTACGCTTTTTACATCATTGAAATGTTTTCTCTTTTTGCCTTTTCATTTTTTGGTATAAGACACACGCTGACCGTCAAAAACTGTTCCAGGATTGGAGATGGATTACAAAATACCCCAACCTTCTTGTATAATAATTTGTCCTAGCCAGCCATATCACTTCTTTATTTATGTTTGCAAATGCATCTGTTCAATTAAACCGACAACGACAATACACAATTGAAACTAAAAAAAAAACTGTTTCAGTCTCAGCAATAATAATTATTATATTTACTGACAGAAAATACAGAGCTTGTTTTTGAAATAAACTTAATTTTTTCACATAAAAACATCAATTTTTCTTTTTTATGATAAAAGTGCAGCGCCACTTATTGAAAATTTCTCAAATAACTTTTTAAACCTTGCCAGTCATTTTTTGAATATAACCCATAAATTTGA
The DNA here is from genome assembly GCA_963921185.1 of Dasysyrphus tricinctus. Taxonomy (NCBI): domain Eukaryota; kingdom Metazoa; phylum Arthropoda; class Insecta; order Diptera; family Syrphidae; genus Dasysyrphus; species Dasysyrphus tricinctus. The sequence continues at coordinate 189,516,246 of OY992532.1, read as the reverse complement.
GCTCAATCTGACGTGTAGTTCTTGAGTCTATAGGTCATACACAGACAAACATTCATTTTTATATATATTTTTATTTTTAATAAACGAAAGTGCATAAAAGCTCAAAAAACACTAATTTCTAGATGAATTTATGAAGCTAAAGTTACCTTTTAAGAAGAACTTTTGGTGTTTTGAGCTGACATGTTTCAACCATAAACACTTTCACTTGAACCTGAAGTTTGGTTATTCCTTAATTTATTAATTTAAGGTTAAAACAAATACATATGTAATAACTTACTAAGAACTATGTTCCACAAAAGAACATGTTCATAACTTCTTCTAAGAGTCTTTTTAAAGTAGAACTGTTTGACCAAAAGATGAAGTCTTTTGTTTCTAGACAAGTACCGATGGAGAAGTCCAAGCTGAAATTAGCCTTCAAGTCTATAATTTTCTACTACACTGTAATCTGTATTTCTTTTGCTATTGATTGTTTGTGTTTAACTATCCAAGTAATGATTGATGATTCTTAATATACTTTCTTAATAACTAACTTTTATGTATATTATAATTCATTGGCCAAAATATAAAAGCTAATTTGTTATTTTGTATGGATATCTATCAGGGGCAGATCCAAACTTTAAAAAATGACAGTAATTATTCTCGTACATAAATTATTAATTAATCTTTAAACTTGATTAAAACTATGTGAAAACATGCAGATGTTTCTATAACACATTATTTTAAAACACTTATGCAACAATTAAAGTTAATTTCGGACTTGCCCGATGCAAGGTCCTCAATTTTTTCTGTTCAACCGCTTTTACGAGTGATTACGTTTGTCCCAAACACCGCAGACTGTAACGGTAAAATTTACCGCAACAAAAGATTAGTCTTTTTCGATTATCGCTCCTCGATTCTTTTCTTCCCAATTTTCTTTTGCAGGTGTTTCTTTGAACCTTCTGTGAGAGAGAAGGGCAGCCACGGTCTATCAGCCATCGGTAAGGCCGTAGCCAGACAATTTTTTCGGGGGGGGGGGGGGGGGGGGTTTTGGTTTTTCGAAGGCAAAGGAGAATGGGCATTTTTGGGCGAAGCAGCCATTAATGAAACTTGTGTAAAATTCAGGAGCAGCTTTCACTATAGGCGTCTCATTACATTTCGTTAAGAAAAGAAGATATTTCAATGTTAATATAATGCAATTGCATAGAGCAATATAGCATAGTAATTTACAGTATGCAGAAAAATTGTTATATGCACAAGTAAATACAAATTCCAAGTGCAATTTTGTTCGGCAAAACAACGTCACCGAGAAAAAAGTTCGTCGTCAAGGCCTTGCCTTGCAAAAAAATATGCGACAGTTTTTGCATATCTTAAATCATTGAAGTGCAAAAAAACCATTGCTGTCATGGAATTACAAAACAATTGACCAGCAATTTGTTTGCGTGTGAGAAAATAGTGTTGTGAATAAAAAATATTTTTTCGTATGGTCGGTTTACACTTTTAAAAGAAAATACATTCTCCTCACAGCATTATTTGCATGCAAATGGTTTTTGCATCCAAAAATAATTGCTTTCCATTTGTAGACCTATTATTTATTAATTAAGGGTCAATTTATAATGGGTGGCTTAGGCCAAGGCAAACATTTTTTGTCTTGAATATTATACATAATTATGCACACAATAGGAAGAAAACTGTTTTGAAAACTCACTCCGATAAGAAATATTTCTTATAAAATAGCTTTCTCAGTGTAAGTCAAAATTTTTACATAAATTGACATTTATTTATTTATGTATATTCATCAATGTACTAAAGTCTGTTGATCACATTTAATATGATAAAAAAGCTTACAAGATAAAAATAGACAATAAATATTAAAACATAGCTTTGATACAAAACAATTAATTGATTAACAAACAGTATGATTATACAGATTTACACATGATTAGTTAAAAAGTCTAATACTAATAATGTCGTTTAAATTGATCCCTACTCACTACAATGTCAACTTCGTTGCAGACGGAATTAAACAATGTCAAGATCGTGAAATAAGCTCATTTAAACCATAATTGGTTCTATGATTAGACACATAAAAAAGTACACGAAGTAATCTTTACGGGACATAGAACTTTATTAGAGACAATAATTCAATTGAATCGATACGATTGCATAAAATATCTTTAATAATATTATGCTTTGAGTATTTCTTCTAACTTCCAGCGTTTTCAAATCAATAAGTGTACTTCACCGGTCCAATTTAGATTTCGAAGTGCGAATCTAGTACCTAAATCTTTTCTGAAATCGTTCTATTCTTTGTACACCATTCGCATAAAATAGACTCCAAATTATAGAACAATATTCACGATAAGGGAGAACAAATGAATTAAATAAGGTTTTAAGTGTATATACGTCACTAAATTCTTTTGAGTTTCGTCTTATAAAACCAAGCATTGAATTACCTTTGGATACTACAAAATCTTTGTGCGCTCTGAAATCCAATTTTGAATCTACAAACACAACTAGATCCTTCACCAATTCGACCCTTGAAAGTGGTTCATGGTTGAAATTATATGAATAATTTATAGCGTTAAATGACCTGGTTGCACTAAAAATCTTGCATTTCAAAGAATTTAACTCTAGGTGATTGTATTCACACCACTCTAAGAAAAGATCAATTTCCATTCCAAATTAGAACAATGATTTAAAGAGTGAATGGGATACAAAATTTTTACATCGTCAGCATACATTAAACATTTAGATTTATGAAAGGTTAAAGGTAAGTCATTAATAAAAATGAGGAAGAGCAATGGACCAAGGTGACTTCCCTGAAGAAGACCTGAATCAACACTGATAGGATTAGAGTAATATACCCCAGAAATATTAACAATTTGACTTCTATCAGATAGGTATGATTCTAACCATAAAAGAAAATTGCTATCACATCCTAATAACTTAAGTTTATGGAGTAGTAAACTGTGGTGGACTCGGTCAAAAGCCTTAATAAAGTCCGTATAGAGTACATCTACTTGGAATCCCTTTTCAATTTCATTTAAACAAAAATTAGTGAAAAGAACGAGATTTGTGGCCGATGAGCGACTTTTAATTAAACCATGTTGACTAGGCGATAAGAACTGTTTCACGGATGAATAGAATTTATAAGTAATAATCTTTTCAAGAAGTTTTGCAATAGCTGAAATTTTCGAAATTGGCCTATAATTTTTAATCAATTGTTTTGGACCACTTTTATAGATAGGGTTGATAAATTATATTTTCCACTCGTCCACAAACTCTCCTGACAAGAGTGATTTGTTATACAGGAGTGTCAGAGGAAAACAGATAGATGAACATTTTGATAAAAAAGGGGCGGAATTTTATCATAGCCTGCTTTTTTAGAAATATCCAATTCACATACTTCATTCACAGACAGATGGGGAAGACAAAAATTAATATCGGCATTGAAATTTGAATAGTTAAACCTGAGATCCTCCATTATGTCTTTATTGTAAGACGATTTAAGAAATTTTGCAAAAAGGTCGATAGAAGATTGTAAATCATTAGATTTTTCATTATCATATTCCATACACTGTGGAAACTGAGACACATTATTACGCTTCGAATTAATAAAAATCCAGAATGATTAACTATTTTTTCTTATATGTATTTGATTCAGTGGAATTAATGTATTGTTTATATAAAAAACAATTTAAAAAATCAAATTCTCTTCTAAATTGAAGGAAACGAAATCTATCAACATTTTGCCCCGTCAATTTGAAACGCTTGAAAGCTTTATTGTTTACATTTTCCAGATTTTTTTGTCTTTTGTTATGCCATGGCAGCCTTAATGATGTTTTTTTCTTTAAAATTGGGACAAAAAGTTCTATACCTTCAAAAAGAATACTTTTGAAAATTGTGAACATGTCCTTAAGGGAACCATTTTGAAAAATATTTTTCCAATCAAATGTACTATAAAAATTATTCAATGCAATGAAATCGGCATTCACAAAGTTGAATTTTCTGTCTTCAGTAGGTGAAAGAATTGCAAATTCATAAAATTCAATATATACCTCGAAATCAATATGGTGCGAACCGAGTTATTTAATAATGGAAATGGAACAGATTCTTCACAATATTTTAAATCATTATTAATAAAAACGACATCAAGAATTCTGCCTATGTAAGTAGATTAGGGTGGTCCTTAAATTGGACATTGTCTTGGATAGCCATCATTCGATTCAAAACATTGAAAAACAATTTCCCTAATTTTTTCAGATTTTTATTTCACCCCCCTGGTCTCCCTTTTTTCACTTCAAGGTACAAATAATGGGGCTAGGTTGATTCTTATAACACGCGACAAAAAATCAAAACTTATAGATTAGATTCAGACGAAAAAAAATCGTATAGGAGGGGGCCCAACTAACATTTTTCCCTCGGTTAGGTCCAATTTTTGAATTTTATGAAGTTATTACCTCTACAGGGCCTGTATATTGAGGTTGTACATCGAAGTTTGGATTCTTCGAGGCTGTATTTTTGTCAACAGCTTCATTGAAACCTATTACAGGTGTACTTCGAAGTTATTTATAAGCTTATATGGGTGCAGCTTTATTAATATTGGAATAAGGCTTTCTCAAACTCACTTGTAGAAGCACGCGAAATAAAAGCCTGGGAAAGGCTTTCTTTAAGAAATTCCATCAAAGAGTTTGTTGAGGCCTGTTCACAAAAGTCTGAAACAAGCTGTTATTTTGTTTTGAGAAGCATTTATTTCGATGAGATTGTCTGAGCAAAGTGATGTCAACTAATTTTGGTTGTAGAAGTCGCCTCTGCCTGCAAAAAAAAATTAAATATCATCTAAAAAAATGTCCTTTATGTTACATTTCCAATTAGGATGAATCAATGATTATAAAATATTGTTCATCTGTAAATCTGTAATTGTATTAAATTTTTTGAAATCATAGATTAATTTTTCTCTACAGGGCCTGTACTGAGGTTATTTATCGAAGTTTCGAATCTCCGAGAATGTATTTTTGTCAACAGCTTCATTGAAACCTATTAGAGGTGTACTTCCAAACTATTCGCAAGCTTATATGGGTGCAGCTTCATTAATATTTCAATAAGGCTTCATTTGTAGAAGCACGTGAAATATAAGCCTGAAAAAAGCTTTCTTTAAGAAGCTCCATCAAAGAGTTTGTTGAGGCCTGTTCACAAAAGCCTGAAACAAGCTGTTATTTTGTTTCGAAAAGCATCTATTTCGATGAGATTGTCTCAGCGAAGTGATGTCAACTAGTTTTGGTTGCAATTTTCAAATTTTCCTTTCAATACAAGCCCGATACAAACATTTTTTGATTATTTTTCAAATGAATGTGCTGGAAGCATTCTTTTCGATAAGTTGGCCTGAGAGAAGTGATGTCACTTGATTTTGTTTCTATAAATCCTGTGAACAAAAGCCTGATACAAGCATAATTGGTTTGTACTATGAAGCGCATGTGCAGGAAGCAATGATTTCGATTATTTTGTCTTAGCGGAGTTATTTCAATATGAATAGTGGAAGTGAAGATGAACATCTGAGGTGACCATTATATCTTTTCTAGTTCATCACGAATACGAATATTTTTATATCTTTTCCTAATTTTTTTTTAAGATAAATTTGTAGCTATGTCCAATGGAAGATAATATTTTTAATATTCTACGATATGAATAGACAAAATAAAAAAGCTCAAATGATTAATTATAATTTATATTGTTTACTCGTACATATGTTTTGTGTACCCACGCTTTTAATTTTCACACAGACAAAACACTCAATACAAATTATTATTATTTTTGTTTTGATATCTTTTTATTAAATAATATAAAAGCTATAAAAGCACTATACGAAATAACCTTGCAATTGTCAAAATAATATTAATATGTTGTGAATGTTAACAGTTGAAAAACTGACTATGGTCATTTTTAGTGGCCCTCAAAGATGCAAAATTTAACAACTTACACTATGCCCTTGAAGGTACATAATAGATAGGACTCATTGTATGGAATTTGAATTGTATTAAATTTTGTTATAAGACATTTTGATTACTTGTTTCTAAAATCGAAATATTTGTTATGAATGTCATTTCATAACGCGAAAATTATACTTTGGTCTTTCACTTTCATGTCTAGGAAAATTAAATTTTCTATCAATTTTCTCATGTTCTCATTATTGAGAAATCATGGAAAAGTTACATATTTTAAAACAGTTTCTAAACATACAAAAAGTAAAAACTCACTTCGAACAAAAAAACGAATGGTCACCTTATGTTGAATCATGTGCAGTCATCATCAGGAAGTCACATCGAAGTTCTTAGGAAGCTTACTTCGGTTTCAACTGGTTCCAATTTGATGCCTACTAGATATATAGCACTGTAGCACGATGCGTAAGCTACCTGACTCTCAATCAGTACATTCATGGTTCAAATCCCAGAAAATCCATCAAGTAAGTAAAATGTTTTTTCACCACATTATAATTATAAACCAAGTTTCAGAGTAGAATTGCTTGCTTGGAAGAAAAAATAGGAGAAAATAGAGATATACAAATATAAAAAATATTTTTTATTTAATTTGCATAAAGGCTTCCCCAAAGCTTTTATAAGGTCCCGTGAGTGTTCCAAGATGTTTCAATTGGGTGTTGTATCTGCCTTATAGTACTTCTTGATGCAAATAATAGCCTGTACTAGAAACTTGTAGATTACTTTTCTCGGAAAGTAAAAGCCTGCCGCATTTGTAATGTTTGAATATTGTTGTTTCTATTAGGTTTTATAGAAATATATGTAGGATCTCCAACCAACCTGTATATGACTGTTTAAAAGCCTTTTAAGCTTCTCAAATGGGCCAAATCCACTTTTCTAAGGACTTATAAAAGCAAATTTGCCAAATAGGAAAAACTTCGATAGACCCTAACAGAAGTTAAATTGTTAGTTGGGGGTCTATTTCCCCCCGTTCAGGCGGGAGGGGTAATTTTCTAAAAATTTGACCCAAAATAGAAAAAAAATTATTACAAGACAACGGGACTACTTACAATGGCATGCTATAGCTTTTTTCAAAGCCATGAATCCAGCCTCTAATATGTTTTTTAAATCAAGTTTTTATTGTAAATAGTTTTAAAAAAAAAATAATTTTCAAAATCTAAAAACAAAAACAAAAATAATAATTTTTTACGTTTGAAAATATTTTTTTCAGAAACTATTAACAATAAAAACTTGATTCAAAAAACATATTATAGGCTGGATTCATGGCTTTGAAAAAAGCTATAGCATGCTATTGTAAGTGGTCCCGTTGTTTTTTAATATTTTTTTTTTCTATTTTGGGTCAAATTTTTAGAAAATAACCCCCCTCCTATACGATTTTTTTTCGTCTGAATCTAATCTATAAGTTCTGATTTTTTTTCACGTTTTATAAGCATCACCCTAACTCCATTATTTGTACCCTGAAGTGAAGAAGAGAGACCAGGGGGGTAAAATAAAAATCTGAAAAAATTAGGAAATTTTGTTTTCTCTATTTAAAGTCATTTGATGCCTATCCAAGTTGGAATTTCAAAAAAAACCAATATAAGGACCACCCTAATGTAGATAGTTTCTTATATGATTAATTTGAAATTAATTAAGTGAAGATAATGAATCGACAACTAAAATTTCAATTTCTCTGAAAGTGTTGAACGGAACTAATGTGTGTTCATTTTCTATGAAGCACCAGTCGATTTCACCAAGATTGAAATCGCCTAGTACACAAGGGTTCTGATCAGTTGTCAATTCACTAATTAAACAATTTATATTAATAATATGAACAGAAGATAAATCTATTGTACTACGTGGTCTTATATAGCTTGCAATAAAATAAAAATCCTTAGAACTAAGACCTTTAGGGCTGACACACACAAAGATTGCTCGATGTCATCAGAATCGTTGAAAAATTTACATTGCTTACTGCTGAACTTCGAATTTACCAGCTATCAACACACCCCCACCTGTTGAGGTAGGTCGGTCTTTCCGGTATACTTGTTAATTATTATTATCAAAGAGTTCATTTGAGAAAAAATAAGGATTCAATCACAATAACAAAAACGTCAAACTCATGAAGTGATGATGAAGTTAATAATTGATGACATTATGTTCTTATACCTCCAGCATTTTGAAAATAAAATCTCAGTTAAGACGCAGATTAATTAGTATGTCGATATTTGCTGGGTTTGCAGCGCTGCAACTTATTTCACCTTGGAATTGTCCTCCTTTTTGGGAAAATTTACAAATTTTTTTAATTGTACATGCACGGGTCAAATTTTTAGGTCTAAGGCCGAATCGAAGATATTAGCAGGAATACCTAACTTAAAGTTGACATAACAAAATGAACTTGAATCAGCATCTTTTTTAATTAGCTTCGTGCAACGCAAAGAGCTCTTTGGAATATTTAACTTAATTGCAGCATAATCTATAACAATTTCCTCAGTAACATTGCTCTCTAACCAAGAAAGATGTAGAAAACGTAGCCGGGGAACAGATTGTAGTGTAAATTCACCATCACTAACAGCAGCAGTACCAAACAATGTTTTTTTTTTAGAACGATGACCATTTACATTTTCTGTTTGCTTTAAATTTTTGGAGAAAGTACCTTTTCCAACCGCTTTAAAGGCAACATTAACACCAACCCTTAAGTCTATTTTCAACGGTAAAATTTCTTTGGTTTCACTATCGAAAAAGTTCTTTCCGGCGTACATTTTGTCTATCATAGCATGAGTTCAGCGTGCTCTAAATTGTCCTGAAAAAAAAATCGAATAAATTAATTTTTCAATGTTAACTTTACTGTGAAGTTAGCAGTACATGTCCTTTTCTCAGCAACTGACGAAACTAAGATAGGTACTGAGGCTTCGCCCCAAACTTGCAGTTTTTCATGTTCGTTACATGCTCCACTAGACATGAGCGATGCTTTGGCTTTGAACATGTCCAGAAAAAAACCAATGAGGCAGAAAAATCCATGTCTTGTCGACGACATACCGTCCCTCTTCTCACGAACTGATGAATCTGCTTTTTCAATATTTTACAGGAGAGAAGTTTTTAATTTTGTGTCCTCCTTCTATAGGCGATACTTCTGTGTCTTATAACGGGTTTTTTTTTTTTTTTTTTTGTATAATTACAAGAATTTATTAAAGTTTCAAATGATATGAGATTCAATGTAAATACTATACTAAAAACAGTTAAAAATAATCGACCAGATGCGTCAGTTCGTGAGAAATTTTAGTAAGAAGTTTTATTGTCGTGACAGTATATGTACACAGGCACCACTGTTTAGAAAAAAGCTTATTAGTGAGATATTTTAGTGTAGTGACAGTATACACAGGCATCACTGTTTTGAAAAAAAACGATACGACGATACATGTCGAAGAAAACCAACTTTGTGAACACAACATGAGCCCATGAGCGCTGTTCAAAGCTTGGCCATGAGATTTGATTTTTCATGTGCGTTTGAGTTTTTTTTCTGGTTTTCGTTGTTTCTCGAGGTATTTGGATATTAAAAAAGTCTGTTTACTGTTATTTGGAGTCTAAAATGCGTGTATCATTGCAAAAGATAGAAGTAGGTGGTGACAGAGAAATGAAACGACAGGACATAATTTGCCCAGCGAGAAAAATCTGCTGATTGTTGATTGGATTGTGGTTGCGATTTTGGACACCTGTATGCACTGTGGAGTCGGAGTTTTGACAGAAAAAAATGAGTTTTTCGATTTTTTTTTTGTCAAATTTGGACTTTAAAATTTTAACCGAGTTTTTTCTTGAAGTGTATAAAAAACTGCAAATTTGAAGTTTTATTGCAAATTTCTAGCTAGCCCCGTTACTGAGAAAAGGATATGTACTTCACTGCAAAGTTAAGATTTTGCACATACGCCACTTCGTGTTTGGAGCAACGATATGTTAATGAAACTTAGACTAAATATTTTATCGGTCAAAAGAACGAGAATCGAAAGAGTCTCCAAAAATTTCATTGAAAAAGGGTGATTTTTATCATCATGAATCATGTGAATGATTAGTCCAATTATACAGCCATTCATGTATATACAATACATATACATATGTAGGTACATTTGGGATTAAAAATTAATCTTCATTCTCATATTTGTTGACATAATCTCTGTTTTAAGTGAGTTTTACCTTCTGACCGGCGATAAATTATGCAGTTGATTCAATAATAGGAGTAGGTACCTTTGTATTTACAATTTTTATCTATTTCTATGCGACTTTATGAATAAACTTACTCTGCTTAATGCTAAATGCGTTTACTTTTAAAAAGAATAATTTTTATTTATTTTAAGTAAAATAACTTATCGGCTCAGTATGGAAACCTAATGACACAAAGACCTAATAGGAAGTGAAATATGTATGGATATTTAACAAAGAAAACTCAACATCACGACATTAAAGAGTACCTACTAAATTTTTTTTTTTTTTGTTTTTGTTAAATAAATTTATTTGCATGTACCTACATCATAATGATAACATCAATCCTCTCATCTTAGTTTTCTAAGACGAAACAAATTATTGGGCGTTTCTGTCAATATTATCTTACAGTGAGGCAAATTTACAATAGCCGCCTCTTCTTCACTTTGCCTCATTATGTGAACAATTGTTTGGCCGGACGTTTACCAGGTTTTACTTCGTCACGTTCGTCTTAGATCGATGAATGGTGATTATGTAATGTAACTCCTTTTTTTTTCTAATTTGTTAGAGACTGGGTTAGAGTTGATTATGATACTCGTGACATTGTCTTCAAGCTATGTAATCCAAAATTGGTAATAGATCAAATATAAGCTTTTCTTAGATATTTTAATTTTCAAGGATTCCTTCGATAGGATTTTGCAAAGTTCAACAAAAGTTTCTACATAAATAGACTTTTATCTAAGATTTAATAATAAAAATGTGTTTAGACCTCGACTTTTTTATAAAGTAAGTATTCAAAAACGGTGTAGCAATTATATGTTTAGGTATGTTATGGCAAATGCAAACTATAGGTCTCGTGAGGCTCACCTGCTGGTTGCATTTTAACCATTTTTTTTTCCATTTGGGCCAGCAGCTATTATATCTATCCGTCACAAAAAGAATTATCAGATAATTTTAAATGCACAAATCATGGCTTGAAACCAAGAAGAAAAAAAGGAAGAAAACCTTTTGTCTTAATTTTAATGATTCAGGCCTTTTTTCAAAAAAGATCTGTTTTCTATTGATATAATGTCCACGAGTTTCTTACAACGCAATTTCTTAGTGATTTAATAAATTCCGAATATTTGTCCATTTGTGTCCATACAATTTGATAGAAAAAAAAAAAATGCTAAAAAGCGACCACTGTAGACCGAAACATGTTCGGCTCATTGTTTTAAAGCCTTTTTTGAGAGCCCCAAGTACTAGATACCATGGAAAATTAACAACACGATTACTTTATTTGACCCACCCTAATACCTAGATTATGAACTGTAAACAAAAGTTACAACCTGAAGAAAGAGAAAATCGAACACACATGGTTTATTATTTAGTCTGATATTTTTAGACATCAGAGAAGCATTATTTCTTTGAGCTACTTTTTAACACTTACGCTATTTTTTATTGCAGCTATATTGGACTTAAAGTTTGCTTTTAATTTTAATTGTGCAAATGCGGGTGTGTGTTTACTTTATTTATCTTTGAATAGATAAGCAGATGTTACTGTATGTTCAGGCGTTGATTGTTTAAAATTAAGCTACCTACTTTAATACTGTGGGTATTGAGTAAGTATCTACTTGATGTTTGATTTTGTTTGGCCGCCAGGGCACCTGCTATATATATATGCATTTTCGCGGCAATACCATTTGTACAATTTGACGATGCTGCAGACAGCAACTATTTTTGAGCTGTTTCATTTTAATGGTTTGAAGTTTTCCAAATATTTTTCATCTTTGTCCACAAAATTCGTGAACAAACAATAATAAGATGCTCGTTAACACTCTTATTTAATATTTTTAACATTAGCAATGTTTAAACGGAGGCATACCTACTAACAAGGTGAAAAAATCAACAGAATTCCAAAAATGTGAAACCCCTAATGGACAAAGGGGGCAAAACGTCAGGGCAGTGGCGTAGCATAGGGGGGGTGGGGGGTGCGGCCCACCCCGGGCGGCACTTACTGGGGGCGGCAAAATTTGTGTAATTTTATATATTTTAATAATTTAATTTAATTAATTAAAATTTACTGTGAAATTTTGCTCCCCTTAGAAAATTATTCATGCCTATTATCGAATTCGCAATCCGGGCGGGAAGCTACTCGATCAGTAAGGGTTCATATAAGTTTTCAATAAGTGAATCTTCCGACCGTTACCGTTCATTGTAGTACCGATGCGACGCGCTAAACCTCCTTGCTTCCGCTCCCAAAATATGTCCGGGCGGTATTGAAATCAAAAATTATGTCACCAACCAAAAATTATTCTCAAATTCATTTGAGCAATAAAAAAAAAAAACTATTGACTATTTTAATGCAACACAACTTGAGTGGTAGCAAACTCAAGTTCAACATTCATATCCTGATGTAAACAATTTTGTAGTCTTCTGACAGGTATGTATGATGTGATCGGAACCACAGCTCGTCATATCCGTACCAGAATAAATTATAGCCTACTAAATTGTTAAATAACTTTTGTGGGAGAGTAGTTTTAAATCTATTTGTTATGATTCAAAGTTAAAAGTTCAAGTGAACTCCATGATCGCGTTTCGCCCAGGTATGATAGTTGGGCTCATCATGGAGTTGAGCTCACTTGAACTTATAACTTTGAATTATATATTCGGTCACTCCACTTAAACAGAAGAATTTCTTTTCAAATTTTCTTCATATTCAATTATTCTATTTGCTATGGTTCGTAGGGGATTTGTATTTAAAGTTCCGTTAAAAATAAATTTTACGATTAAGTTTCACGCTTGGCTATGACGAGTTTTTCTGGTGTGGATATGGAAAGTTTTTGTTCTCATCGTTTCGTATCTTATCATACAAAAAACCCTCTCAATAGAAAGAAATATTGGTATTAATATGGTTTTTTATGAAAGATAATGAAGTCTCTCAAATTCCATCAAAGGATGGTACGATGTATGTCGTCGGATTTAAAAACCCTAAAGATTAAGTCCTACTATCGGTTCATGAAATGTTTTGAATGAAAAGCACAATTAAGAAGTCCAGAAATAGAACTAAATATTTTAACTTTAAATTGAGGACTCCCAATTGTAGCACATCGAACACATTTCTGAACACAGCCTTTTTTTCAATTTCAATTTCACATTTTGACCATAGCGCTTTTAAGAAGTTGAGATGAAGTGAGAAATGTAGGTATACATACGTGATAGGAGGAGAAATAACACAAACAAAAACAAAAACACATACAAAAATATGTACATTTTACGTGACATTAATAAATTTAACTTTGCCTGAAAAGTTTTGTAGCATTTTTATGCTTACAAATCAAAAAAATTAAAGGAACAACTTTTTTCTAATTTTTGTTAGGTAGTGTTTTTTGAAGAGCTGTATCTTTGTGATGAGTGGTCGTATTGAGTTGAAACAAAAAGTATGTTTTTTGTTTCGAAATTTGTATGCGAAAATTTTTTCTTGGAGTACCGTTAATGCGTTATTGCAAGAAATGACACGAGACAACAAATTATATTTTTTTAAGGCCCTCATTTGTGCCTATATTTTTTTTTTTGAGTTAATCAAATGTAATGGTTACCTTGGATACCTTGTTTATTCAGTAAAAATACAAAATACCTACATTAAAAAAAAATTTATTTCAATAAAATTTTCAAATAAAAAACTTAAGTTTTTTGGAAAATGTACTTTTTATTTCATTTTAGTCAAGAAAGTATCAAACTAAGGCAAACCTGTGCAAAAAGTCTACGGGAATTGTGGTTTTCTTGTCATTTCGTTGACGACTACCTATTATTTAAGAACAACACAATTTATTCCTTAAACTGATTTGGAAGACTTTGAAAATTTGGTGAGGAAAAACGGTTCGATAAATTAATTTAAAAACTTACAAAAATATTTATGCTTTAAAAGTCTACAAATCTGCAAGCCAACGCAAGCCATGCAATTAATATTTGCAAACAAAAAAGAATTTACGGAAAGACGAAAAAAGTTGGTTTTTTAGTACTTTTTTGAAGGATCAAAAAAATAATTTCTACAAAACCTTAATTATATCTTGCAAATCGCTTTCCAAATTTCCAAAACTGTGTTTGAATTTTCTTTAAATCAAAGCAAAAAGTATCCTTTTCGTTCAAAGTCAGATAAACCATGCACTACAAAATTGAACGACAGCAAAAAAAATTCATTGACGCTGAATCAACATGGTGCCTGACCACTGTATTTGATTGACTCAAAAAAAAAATTATCCATACAAATGAGGGCATTTAAAAAAAACAATTTTTTCCATAACGGAATAACGGTACTTCAATAAAAATGTTTGCAAAGAAATCTCGAAACAAAAAACATAAAGCTGTAGAATGCTTTTTGTTTCAACTCAAAATGACCACTCATCACAAAGTAACAGCTCTTCAAAAAACACTAACAAAAATTGGAAAAAATTTTGTACTTTTAATTTTTTTGATAAATGTAGTTAATATTTATTTGTTTTGAATATTAACATTTTTAGGTGAAGGCGGCAAAATTTGATAACGCCCCGGGCGGCAAAAACCCACGCTACGCCTCTGCGTCAGGGGTATAGACAACATTTTTGAGTGCAAGCTTCACTTTGTTCATACTGGTCTGCCGAAACAAAATACGAAGAAGATGATCAGACACCAAAAAAAGGAGAAGTGTTCGTAGACTACCCAGGTTTGCATATGGAGAAAAGAAAATATAAAAATGAATATCAAATATGGAATACATATCGGTATAACGATTTAGGAAAAAAAAAAAACGCAAAAAGTATCATATAGGGGGAAAAGTGAGGGAATAGATAACATTGCATCGCATTTGCTTTTGTGGTTATTTATTACTGTCTGCCTTTAGTCTGTTGGCGCATGGTTTGTTGAATGTGTTGAATCAGTAATCATAAGATACCAAATTTCTGTCAGAATTTGGAATTGTTGATATGATATTACTATACTTAAGATATTTGATATTTAACTTCGTGAACTAAAAACTTGGCATATATTTCAGATCTCATTACTTTTTGGCTGACTCTTTATGCACAGGTTTCTTGTGCATATAATAACTTGGCTCTTTTTGTAACATTGTGATTTCACTCCTTTTTGCAAGGATTTATTTTGCCAGATGAAAATCAAGCCCCACCGCTCTACAAAGTTTTATAATTCAACGACTACCGAAAGTGCTCCATATAAATAATAGCAAATCTGAGAAAGTGGGTGGATGCCACGCCCCCTGAATGGAAAATTCCAATTTTTTAATTTTTTTCTTCCTAAGTACTTAAAGCCCTACCGCTTTACCAATTTTAATCATTACAGCAATCAGAAGTGCTCCATATAGCTTATATGAATTTTTGAAAAAGTGGGTGGATGCCGGCCGCACCCCCTGAAAGAAAATTTCAAATCTTCGATTTTTTTCTTTTTAAGTACTTCAAGCCCTACCGATCTACCAATTTACATCGTTCTACAACAATCGGAAGTACTCCATATAATTTATAAGAATTTTTAATTGAGTGGGTGGATGCCACGCCCTCTGAGTAGAAAATTGCAGATTTTCCATTTTTTTCCTTTGTATGCACCACAAAGCCTACCGTAGCCTAAGTGTTCCATAATTTTGATGATCTGTCAGTAAGTCAGTCAGTTACGGTATTTGCGATTTTTGAAGTCCTATATCTCGGGAAATACTAATGCTAAAGAGTTGAAATTTGGTGAGCCACCTGTGTTTGATAGTGAAGTAAGAGGGGGGTTGAAAATCACCTGAGTTTGTTTGATCTTTTTTGTAGAGCGTTCAATTTTCTACAAGAAAAACGTATGCCGTTAGTTTCAATACTTATCATTGTTAAGTTATAAAATTGCAAATACAAAAAGGTGTTTTCTCCCATACAAATCGTATGGAAAACCGAAATCTGCGATGAGGCATGTCTAAACATGAATCTTAAGAGCTCAAATTTTCACCGACGTCTTTTTTTGCTTAATTGAAACTTTTGAGCCTGTTTGCAAGACAACTTTTTTTTTAAACAGTCCAGAGTAGGTACCTTTAGTGTTTTATTGGTGCTTGCATTGCTGCGTTTACCATAACTACCAATAAACGCACCTTTATTGGAGGCTGTGGCTTTTTTTTAATCATATTTTTTACCTTTAATCAATCTTAAATACTATTTTGTTTGAAATTTAAAGAGTATAATGGCTAATTTCATAAACAAACACTAAAATTGCTTTTATCTATAAACTCCTTCTAAATTTTATCAGACATTTAAAATTTTTCAATTTAACCAATGAAGAAAAGGGATATTTTAGGGATATTTTAATTTAACTGAGTTTTCGTTTGCCTTACATCCTCGCACATGCGAAGTGTATGAGAAAAAGTGAAAGAGCATTATGGATGAGGGACAATTATTCTGACAGCTAAATATCAGCTGTTGCTGACTGGAATGGCTTAACAAAAAAGACTTTTAAAATTTAATGAGACAAAAATGAGCTTGTAGTTTATAAGGGCATTTAAAATCTTCTTAAATATAAAATTTGGTGAAACCAAAAAAACATCATTTAAGAGCTAAATGACTTTTTAAATAATTAAAAGCCTTTCGTGAAATTTGCCATACGTCATATATAAAACGTAGATATTTTAGAATTTAAAATTTTAGCTTTAATGATTTTTGAGGCATAAATGTTAAAATTTGAGAAAAAAATATCAAAAATACCAAAAAATGGGTTTCATCACTTTTGCACTCACGGCCTCTTTTAATTCAGAAATTCCATTTTTTTTTATTTACGCCTTTATACCAACGGAGTGGAGATACGATCTATGATTTCATACATTTCATGTCTTTAAAGCTTCTGAGAGAAAATTATGGACGTATGCCACAATTGTGAAATTTTGTTATCTTTAAAGTAGATCTTAATAAATATAATTAAACAATAGATAAATGTCAAAATAACCATATCACTTAAAGATTTTATATTGCTCTATTATTGTGATTGACTGGAATTTGTATTAAAATGATTAATTATTTATGCCCTTGCCTGTGTGGTAGAATAATACTTATAGATATCACTCTACCACCATAAAAACAATGTCAGGCAGTGGCAATTAATAATTTGTCATCACTGACTCACAAGAAGAACAATCTCTAAAATATTATTAATTTGTAGTGTTTTAATTGGAACAATTGATTCTTAAAATCTGTTGTCACAACTCAACCTAAATAGCTATGTATTTACTCATGATTCTAAAAGATCTGCAGATTTTTTAAATTAATGGATTTATAGAACGAATTTATGAACCTTTGTTTGTTGAACATACAGCTTTTATGTAATTAATATTTTAATGTTTGAGTTTAAGGTCCAAAAGATTGTTAAAAAAATTTCTTACAACCCCGTTAGGAAATGGCGCTCAGGAAGACAGTCCAGTCAATTTGTGCTCAAGAGGGCCCTTAGCGAACAAATACAGGGGTAGTTTTAGTTTGTTCCCTGCTTTATGTTTTCGAGGGTATTGAATCCGAATCCGAGGTTTGCGACTAAAATTTCGTGACGCATAACGGACAAAAATGCAAAAATATACTTTTTTTTTCACTTATTATCCTTAAATTTAACCAAAATTTAATAAATGTATACATAATTTCCAACAAATCTCTGTTTGAGTTCTTACTTGCGATATATGTATGTTTCGAGACAACAATCAAATATGAAGACCAAACAATTGGGTGGCACAATTCTGTCTGTCAATTCGTCTACAGCCTAAACGGCTCGATCGGTTTTTTAAACTTGGTATACAGCGGTTTTTGGTGATTCTGCCCACAGTTTTTTAAATTTTGTTTTAACCAAAAATAACGGTACCTGCCATACAATTTTTTAAGCAATTTTACATTTTCGTTTTTTTCCCAAAACCGGCTTCGCAAATTTTCTTAAGAAAAAACAATAAATTACTTTTATTAAAAGCTACCTTTGTGTGGGAAACCATTATTCAAATACTGGTTATTAATGGTAGGTACCTCCCAAAGAATAATTTTTTTTTAAATTTTTGATTTTCCTCAAAATTATAAAACTGATTTCAATATTTTTTATACAAAAGCTTTCAAAAATTATAAAACGTATTGTGTACCAAAATGTTTGAAAAAATATTTTTTAATTTTTAATTGATTCAATTTTTTTTTGAAAATCAAATATTTTGAAAACGATATGGTTGATTGTTTTGAAACTGGATACTTAAGAGTTTTTTAGTACCTACCCTCTAAAGCTCTAAAATATTTTAAGACAAAATTTCACATTTATGAAAAAATAACGGTATACCTTTCATACAAGAAATAAAAACCGTTTAGCACAATATTTTTTTCTCCAAAACGGCTCCTCCTTTTTTGGAATGCTAAAAATAGTGTGATCAATTACAGAAAATTATAAAATCTTACTTATGCACATAACTAATTACTCAAGATTTGCATCATTTTTTCAAATGACCTCAAAAATATTGAGAAAAATACCAAGAACCAGTTTTTTTGTTTTTTTTATTTTTATTTCCGACAAAAATAACTCTATTTTTCTGTAATTTGGTGAAAGCGTAGATAATTATACATCTCAAGCAAGCTGTAATTTTTCAACGCAAAATATACCTACATTTTTGGATTTTTTGTGAATTTAATTCGAAAAAATAGACCAATTTTCAATCAAAAAGTTGACGAAAAAATGTTTGATGTTCGAAAATTTTAGGACAGCATTCTTTTCGTTGAAACCTTTACTTTATGACGGTTTTAAAAAAAAACACAATTTTATTGTGAAAAATATAGTCAAAAATGGCAACGACTAAAAAAATGTTTTTTCAAGTTCGATTTTTCCGTAAATGCCTGAAATTGTTAACTGTTTATTTAAATGAAGTGTTGAAAGTGATGCAAAACGGTGATTTCAATATGATATGTAATAAAAGAACCTTAACTAACCGTTTAAGGTTCTATTTCCTGAAATCCCAAGTGTTTAAACAATAGTTTTACCTAAGAAATTGCTAACAATGACAATTTTAGGCCAGAAAAACATCTTTTTTATTTATTTCGGTCAGTTTCCCAACGTAAGTCTTACGTTTATTTTAATCTATGTATTTTTATTTCTATTTTTATAAGTTTTTTTCGGATTTTTTTGTATTTTCTTATATAATATAAATATGCTTTTAAGTTCATGCTTGAAAATAGTTCTAAGACGAAAGGCTATTGGTGTCTCATTTTTTTGGGAATCTGCTATACATCTTCAGACTCAAGCTCTTCGATAAGATCTTCGACTGCTTATATTTAGGTCCCCAAATTAATCGAGATCTTTATTCTCAATATTGCTCGCATTTTTTTTTTCTGTTTGTATTGCTTCGTTATACATCTCCTCCGAATCACTGATATGTTCTAATACATATTTGTATTTCAGAGTTAGAGCAGTTTTCGGCCCGATGACAATTCGAGCATAGAATGGAGCATTTAAGTCCATACTTTCGGCAGCCTTTTACTATCACCAGCCAGTTCCACAGCTACAGCAGATATCAATAATTTTTTAGGAAATAATTCCTTTCCTGTTAACTTAGGCATTATTGCGCTCAGATATTGTTTCCATCCACAATCCGTAGCTAAAGTTTTTTACTAAGCCAAGTTTGAATTTGGAAATAGGTCCAGTAACAGTGCTTTTCAGCTGCTCCCTCAATTGGTGGTAGTTTTTTTAGGTTGAAGGAAGTCCTTACTGTAGCCGTTGGATATATTTCAAACCTCAATTCGTTCAGTGACATAGGTAGATATATGAATACAAAAAACAAAACAATTACGAAAAAAAATTATACAAATAAAAATTAAAAAATTATTAAAATAAAAATGAGAAAAAATATACTTATGACTAACGTTTGGGGAACTGAACGAAATAAATAAAAAAGATGTTTTACTTGTCTAAAATTGTCATTGTAAGCAACTTCTTAGGAAAAATTATTGTTTAAAAACTTGGGATTTCAGGAAATAGAGCCTTAAACGGTTAGTAAAGGTTCTTTTATTACATATCACATTGAAATCACCGTTTTGCATCACTTTCAACACTTCATTTAAATGAACAGTTAACAATTTCAGGCATTTAAGGAAAAATCGAATTTGAAAAAAATATTTTTTTAGTTTTTGCCATTTTTGACTATATTTTTCACAATAAAATTATGTTTTTTTTAAACCGTCATAAAGTAAAGGTTTCAACGAAAAGAATGCTGTCCTAAAATTTTCGAACATCAAACATTTTTTCGTCAAATATTTGATTGAAAATTGGTCTATTTTTTCGAATTAAATTCACAAAATATACAAAAATGTAGGTATATTTTGCCTTGAAAAATTACAGCTTGCTTGAGATGTATAATTATCTACGTTTTCACCAAATTACAGAAAAATAGAGTTATTTTTGTCGGAAATAAAAATAAAAACAAAAAAACTGGTTTTTGGTATTTTTCTAAATATTTTTGAGGTTATTTGAAAAAATTATCTAAATAAAAGTTATAGGTCTCTCACTTATCTACATCTATTACTTATTACGATAAGAGGACTACTTTTGCCAGAAATCGTAAAACCCCCGTTTTGACACCCCCACCCCACTTTTCGCAACCCCACCACACTTCCGGTCATTTGCTGCGGGGCACTTTATTTTCCCCTTTTATATACAATTTATCCTAATTTTCCCCATCACCAATATACTGCTAATAATTTTTTTGTTTACATAAACTTCTGGCACTGGTCTATATTCGCTATGATAAAAAATTTACAAAAACCCATATTAAACTTTTTTCAGTATATTTTACTTCTCATGTACATACAATTTTTCATTGGTGAAAACGAACGTGCAAAATATAAATAAATCAAAAAACAAAAAAGTTCAGCCTTCTGTTTAGTGACAAAAGTAAATCAGCTGATATTCTGACACAAATGCACTTGATTTGAGCTGTGTTCACTTGGCCTGCAGAAGGTCAAATCATTTTTTGTAAAAGATGACCATTTAAATAATCACTTTTGACCATCATTTTACTTTTTTGATCACCAACAGCTCTTGAGAAAATCGATTTTGAAAAATGGTGGGCCAAAAAACCGCTGTGCCTCAAAAATCAATTTCTTTAAATTTGATCAAAGTTTTCGATAGGTATTTTTATGGACACTAATGACCACCTTCAACTTTGTTTTTGACCACACCTAGAAATATTTTTTTTATTTTTGGAAATTTCTTATTTCGATTTTTTTTTGGTATATTCCATTTTCATTTTATTCAATTTTCCAATTTTGAAAGAAGGCCATTGTGAAAAACTCAGTTATCTAAAATGCTGTTTTCAAAATTCTGCTTTTCAAAATCCTGCTTTCAAAATTCTGTTTTTCGTAAATCTGTCTTACAAAATTCTGTGCTTGTCAATTAAGATAGAGTTTTTTACAATGGTCATCTTTCAAAAGTTGAAAATTAAATAAAATGAAAATGGAAAATAAAACTTTCAAAAATGAAAAAAAAAATATTTCAAAAAAGTTAAAGGTGGTCTTTAGGGTTCAAATACCTATCGAAAACTTTAATCAAACTTGAAAAAATGTAAATTTGAGGCACAGCGTTCTTTTGGCCCACCATTTTTCAAAATCGATTTACTCGAAGACTGTGGGTATTCAAAAAAAGATGTCCGTCAAGTTAGCATTACCACTTCAAAATTTTTAAAATCTAATAATTGGATTATTTGTCGTAAATTTGTCGTGAAAGAAAAAAATTTGTCGCGCTTGTTTTTTAAAAATTAACCCCTGGCAATGATAACTTGACAGTCAAATTAGCACTACCACC
Organism: Dasysyrphus tricinctus; assembly: GCA_963921185.1. Lineage (NCBI taxonomy): Eukaryota > Metazoa > Arthropoda > Insecta > Diptera > Syrphidae > Dasysyrphus > Dasysyrphus tricinctus. Next base: position 189,494,311 of record OY992532.1, on the reverse strand, counting down.
CCTCGAAATAGGGTAAAATGAACTCAAAAAAGAAAAAGGAATATGTGAGAATTTGTCGTAAATTTGTCGTAAATATATCGTAAAAGAAAGAAATTGTCGCCCTTATTTTTTGAAAAATAACCCCTGGTAATGCTTACTTGACAGTCAAGTTAGCACTACCACCCCTCAAAATAGGGTAAAATGAAATCAAACAAGAAAAAGAAATATGTGAGAATTTGTCGTAAATTTGTCGTAAATAAATCGTAAAAGAAAAAAAATTGTCGCACTAATTTTTTAAAAAATTACTCAAAATCGATTTTTTTCCTTTTTATTTCAATAATTTCAGCACTACCTTATGAAAACTTTTTATTCCTTGTGTTTTTTGGTATGGAATTTGTTTAAACAATTGTCGTAATATGTCTTTAAATAAGTTGTGTCAAAAAATAATTTGTCGCGCCATTTGTTTTGTAAAAAATTCCTTCAATATGACAAAAACTCCTAAAATAGCATTTTTTTCAATAAATCCAGCACTACCATATGATTTTTTTTACACAACTTATTTTAGGACATATTACGACAATTGTTAAAACAAATTCCATACCAAAAACCACAAAGAATAAAAAGTTTTCATATGGTAGTGCTGGATTTATTGAAAAAATGCTATTTTAGGGGTTGTTGTCATATTCAAGGAATTTTTTATAAAAAAAAATGGCGCGACAAATTATTTTTTGACACAACTTATTTAAAGACATATTACGGCAATTGTTTAAACAAATTCCATACCAAAAAACATAAGGAATAAAAAGTTTTCATATGGTAATGCTGGAATTATTGAAATAAAAAGGAAAAAAAATCGATTTTGGGTTATTTTTAAAAAAATAAGTGCGACAATTTTTTTTTCTTTTACTATATGTTTACGACAAATTTACGACAAATTCTCACATATTCCTTTTTCTTTTCTGAGTTCATTTTACCCTATTTCGAGGAGTGGTAGTGCTAACTTGACTGTCAAGTTAGCATTACCAGGGGTTAATTTTTAAAAAACAAGCGCGACAATTTTTTTTCTTTCACGTCAAATTTACGACAAATAATCCAATTATTAGATTTTAAAAATTTTGAAGTGGTAATGCTTACTTGACGGACATCAAAAAAAGTTAAAGGTGATCAAAAGTGGGCATTTAAATGGTCATCTATTACAAAAAAAAATTGGACACTTTAAGGGATATTTTTCATTGATCATTATTTTTCAGTCAATGTTTCAATAAATTTGCCTTAATTGGAAAGGAATATTTTATATATCAAACACTATTGAAAAGTAAAATGCCCGCGCTAGTGGTTCCCATGCGAAAAACCGTGCTGACCAATGTTATAAGATGTAGGGGAGACCGGGGACAAAAGCAACACATCATTTCATGACAGTAACAAGGCCATTCACAGCCTGAATTTATGTGTTGAGACATTTTCTTGTATTCAGTTTTGAAAAGAATTTAACTCTTCTCCTTCCTAGCCAATCGTTGTCGATCGGAATTGTGGACGAACGCAACACGTTACTTTCGACCCCAAGAAATTTTGACCTTCCCCTCTCCCCTTGCTTCTAAACGAAAAGCCAATGCGGGAATTTTGGAAAAATGAAAATCGATATTGAGTTTCGAAATCGAAACAGAGCTTAGAAAACAGATCTTCAGGGGCGTAGCGAGGGGGGTTGTGGGTGGGTGTATCACCCCCCCACGCTTTTCAAGAGTCGGCAAATTCAGGGAGCTAGATTTAATAATTCAAGCAATTAAAAAAAAATAATAAAATCAGAAATTTTACAATATTTTTCGGAAAAAGTTAAAAAAAAGTAAGTTTGTATTTTCATTATATTAAGGTTTTTAAACTTTTAAATGTACCTATGCAAATCGACATTTTTGCCGATTGGAAATTTTGGAAATATGCCGAATAATTAAGGAGTCGGCAAATCAACGAAGCTTCATTTGCAAACAATTATGAATAAAACGAGCCTAAGCATTTTTGCCGATTGCAGATGTCGGAAATTTGCCGACTAATTCAAAAGTCGGCATATCAACGAAGTTTCTTTAAAAAAAATTTAATAAAACGAGCATTTTTACTGATTGCGGATTTCGCAAATATGCCGACAAATTCAAGAGTCGGCAAATCAATGAAGCTTAATTTGAAAAAAAAATTAATAAAACGAGCATTTTTGCCGATTGTGAATTTCGCAAATATGCCGACTTGTTCAAGAGCCGGCAAATCAACGAAGCTTAGTTTGAAAAAAATTTAATAAAACAAGTATTTTTGCCGATTGCGAATTTCGCAAATATTTTGTACTCTGTTTGACGAAATAAGTAAATTAGTTGTGACAAATAAAAAAAAAAAAAATATTCCGAGTATTCATTTTTGGAATACAGTCCTTCTAAAGATGCAGCATTTTGCTTTGTTATTGCATTTTATTTTCAGAAGAAATTGATAGACATTTCGCTAATCCGGAATGGGTATTAGTGGGTGTTCGTCAGTGGCATAAAATGAAGAGACGAGGTAAAAAAAAAGAAGGAAAACTGATCCTACATTTCACTTCTGAATCTCATCGAGCAGCTCTGCGTGATTACTGTAATTTCATTAATGGAGGAAATCATATCAACGTTTTGTTCGACAAGTCTGAAAGGGAACAAATCATCCAAGAAGAACAAGAAAAAGTTTACCATTTGAGAGTCTTGCAATTTATAATTGATGTCGCGAGAACTTTGGGGAGGCAGGGATTAGCTTTTCGTGGTCATGACGAATCACTAGAGCACAGCGATGTCAATTTTCAACAAATTGTTCATTTTATTTCACGACATTGCCCGTTAATGGTTGGATGAATCATCAAAAAGACCCCGTCATGTGACGTACCTTAGTCCGAATGCCCAAAATGAATTCATTGATCTCTTGGGAACTAGAACTCGAAAAGCCTTTGTAAATGAAATCAATAAAGCTGGTATTTTTTCTGTAATGGTTGACACAACTCCAGACTCATCACATCAAGATTGACTTGCTATTAATGAAAACGAGAGACTTATTCCTATTGAACGTCTTCTGAAAATGGACGTCGTTCTTAGGAAAAAAACGGGAGAAGAATTGGCCCAAAAAATAATAGTGACCCTTCAGTCAATAGGAATTTCCATTAAAAACATTGCTTTTCAATCTTATGACTTCGCCAAAAACATGTCCGGAAAGTACAACGGTACGCAGAAAAAACTATCGGAAAAATGCGGTAAGATAATCCCTTACATTCCATGCCAAGCGCATCGTATCAATATATTCGTTGAAACAGCATGTAATTCGAGTGTGTTGATTAAAGAGTTTTTCAATGTTTTGGAAGCATTATATGTTCTCTTGTACGGCAGCACAAAACATTTTCAATGTATGTGTGAGGAATTCAAAAGCATTGAAAATTCATTGCAACTGAAAAATTTGCCAAAAACTCGATGGACAGCTAGGTCTGCTGACAAAAAATCTTGGATTTTGATTTTATAAGCTCGTTATATTTTTGTAAGAACGTCATTGTTTAAAGTAAAAAAATTGACAGAAAATTGAGAAGCTGAAGAGTTGAATGTCATTGATTCTGTATTGTTGATTCGAAGCACATCAATATCATTTCAACAAATGAATGACGATGACGACCAAATCGATGCATTAATAAAAAGTTCATCTTCATTCGCTGAGAAATAAAAAATAAATCCAGAGAATGATTTTCTGAAACATCATAGAACACGCCGTGTACCAAGAAGAATCGATGAAAATCCAGAAACAGCTTTCGACTTCGATTTCCAAGCATTTTATCGAAAAGAATTTAGAACGGTTTTCAAGTTTGTACGACGTGTATAAACGATAATTTAAAAGATAATTTTTCATCTTTCGAACCTTTTCAAAAGATTTTTGAAATTCCAGTCGACAGAGGCAATGTCACAATAGAATCATTGGAATCCATAATGAAATTGGAGCCCCTATTTTTTAAAGAAGATCAAGAGTGTTTGCTTTCTGAGTTGCAAATTCTTCTTGATTCATCCACAAGTTGTATAAATTTCGAAGACATTACCAAAGTTGTGTTCAAGTTGAAAATGGCCATTTGCTTCATTTTAACTGCTTCTGTGACATCAGCTTCTTGTGAACGATCATTTAGTAAATTAAAATTAGTCTTAAACTATTTGCGCACGGCAATGGGTGATGATCGTTTGAATAACTTGATGCTGCTTTATTCTTCGAAAGATAAAATGGACGAAATTATTCTTAATGAGCTCGTTGAAGAATGGTCCTTATTAAAACAAATCTAGATAGTACAATGTTAAATTTAAATATTAAATTTTCATTGCAACTTATTAAGTTGATGCAATAAAATAATAATAAATATAAATTAATAAATTTTATTACTAAAATTAATTTATTATAAATAATTAGCTATATTTTTAAAAATTGTTTATTTTAAATAAATAAACTGCTGCAATATTAATAAATTAATGTATTTTGATACCTATACCTAAACAAAAAAAATTGCTGCAATAATAATATAAATGTTCGTGAATTTAATTCATTATTAAAAATTATTTCTTATTAAGATTAATCGTTGCAATAATAATATTAATTTATTTATTCCATTGTTATTAATTATTTATAATAAATAAATACATAATTCCAAAAATAATTGATATCTTATTTTTCTAAGAAATAATAGTTCCCAAGATTTTAAAATTGTTTCATGGAAAATCATTGCTCCTAAGTTTTTTAAATCTCTTACATCAGCTGAAGGCGGTTTCATTGAAAAATCTCGCATTTCGAAATCTCAAAAGTGTATGTGGCGAAGTGAAGATTTGAGCTAAAATCAATCAGCCCTATCAGGAGTTTCGCCCGAACGTCATTCCACTTGGAAAAAATCCCTTTTTTCTTTTCCCTTATTTTGAGTTCCACCCGAAAAATGCTAGATCTATACAGTCGGCAAATTTTTAAAATAAGTCGGCAAATTCCTAAAATAAGTCGGCATTTGAATGAAAGTCACCTTCAAATAAGGATTAAAAAAAATTTTCATGCTTGGTAGAGTGGTGTAGCAGAAGTTGTGGAGGTGAAAAATCGGTTTCATGTCAACAATGAAAGGCTTGGGCCCATAAAAGTAACAAGAGTCTAGGGAAAATTATTACTGCTATGAGAATTCGTCATTTTAAAGGAACTTTGCTTCATCAGTTCCTAAATAAATAACCCATCCATAAGATGACATTTTTCGATTCCTGTCATTCCAACAAACCCAAGAGCAGGAACCTTAAAAGTAAAAATTTTACTTTGGTCCCCGGTCTCCCCTAATGTTATTTTTATAAGAAATTAAACTTAATCTAAATCAGTCTCGTAAAATTCATTTAAAATGTTCTGGTTGTGTTTTATTATTGCAAATATACGAGTATAAGTCGTCAAGGAGGTTTTAACAGGCTATTATAATAATACTATTGGAAGTATTTCAATCAAGCTTAAAATACAAGTTCTAAAAGAACATAGACGACAATGAAACTTGAATATAATCTGTGGACAATACCACAACAAACAACAAGGTTTTCCAATTAAAAAAATAATATCGATCAGTTGATTTTGATTCTTAATACTATCACACATAATCTCATAAACATTTAGTCAACACATTTAAAAGATGTAAAAAGATCTAGCAGATTAATGACTCAAAAAGACTCAATGACAGCTAAAATTGGCTAAGAGTTACAAAATACTTTTAACAATTGATTGTAAATCTACAACCAGTTAAATTAAATGAACAAAACAACATACATACGAATTGACTACTGATTTTTTTGTTTTGTACTTTTTAAGTATCTTGTCAAATTAATAGCTCTTTGATTCGTCAACTGCGACTTTATCTAATGAATGCATTACCAAAAGTAATGCATTCTCTTTGAGAGTTAACAAAAAGCAATTCATTTTTTTTTTTTTTTTTTGAAACAAAGACGTAAATTAAAGAAGAAAAGGTAACAAACACTTTTATAGAAGACCGGCTTCAAATGTCAATCACCTAATGAACTTAAGACTTATCATTTTTATCAGCCACGAAGACTCTTTTTTTCTCCATCTCCGGTCAGTATGATGCTCATCTTCGAACAAGTTCCATCCCAACAAGTTGAAATCGGAAATCCCCTTCGACCAACTAATCCATCCATTTAGCCAAGTCAAGCAAAACAGACATCAACTACCAAGATCCAACAGTTGCCTCAAGCTAAAATTTAGTTCGCTTCTGTGAACCGCAACGATCACATCGCGCGGATCGAAATTCAATGAATTTTATTTAAAAAAAAAAAAAAGTTTTGCCGGCTTTTGTGTATCTAATCTTAGTAATTTTAAATTCCTTTTTGTTTAAGTTTAATTATAAAAAAAAAAATCGAAAAAAATATGAGTGTTCGTTTCAAATTCCTGTTGTTTATGGCAATCGTGTGCATTTGTAATGCCGCTGAATATCCCACATTGAGGCGTCGGGAATTACAATCTCGAAACAATCGGGTGGGTTTATCGTTGATTTCCATAATCTTCTTGCAATTTCAACAGTCTGAGATAAAAAAATTATAACTTTTCATTTTAATTTATGTGAAATCTAAATATAGAGCAAGTGAATAATGTGTCAGGTATTTTTTTTTTCTGTTTGTCGTTTTATTTATGTAGACGTCACAGCATGCGCAGGTTCCTCTTAGCGAGATCTTGTCTCAAATACAAGAACGAGTATCTGCCATTTCCACAATGGACCAGAGCCATCTTCAAAAACTGGATTCCATCGAGAACAAGTGAGTTTCTTTAAGCATAAGGGTGACCATAGGTTAAGATATGGGGAAAAAGGGGGATTTACAAAGAAACTAGTAAACTCAAGCGTTCCGAGGCTAAGGTCAATGATGAACGCGTGCCGCGCTGCGATCTGAATGGCTTGCGTCTAATACAAATTGATGTTTTTAATGTTTGTTTACATAAAAATTGTGCTTGTGCTTGTTGAATATAAAATTCTTCAGTTTAAGAATGATATAAAGCATTTTTAATGAATTCAATGTGTTTTACATCAATCATTACGATGGATTTCTTAATAAACAAACATTTGTTTAGCAAATGTTTGTTATTTATGAAAACTGATTTATCTTTTGAGTATGCTGACCCAATTTTCAAGGGTACCTATAGGCTAAATTCTTCATCATAAGTAGCAGACTTTTATCTTCAGGAATGATAAATAATATTAATTATCTTCTTTTGAGAACCAAAACGTTTCTATTGTTTATTGTTATATTTTTATTAATTGTTAACTTTGGCCATCTGCCTTGGAGTTTACAAACAACTGACACCTCTTCGACCTTTTAATGATACTTAATTATTAATAATAACGGGGTTCACAAATTTTATTAAAATTAACACAAATAATATGATCTAGTCAATTAATCAGGCTGAAGGTAATGTGCTAAACGAAAGTGGGGGTGGGTTGGAACATGCATTTTTTTAGATATACCTAAAAAAAATGTTATTGGAACATGGCTGAGACTTGTGCTCTACTGTCGAAACGGTCTTATGAGAAATTCAATAAAAACTTCAAATGAGCTCTACTCCAAAATGTGTTTTGCCCAGGTACGAAAGTACCAGTTAGTCCCATTAGTTAGATGCTGTGTTCCAAGACACAAATATTGCTCAATGTTTGAACCAACTCATATGGGTTGATGATGCGGCAAGCCGTATCATCTCACTTGGGTCTCAACAGATCTATTGTGCTCCACAGTATGAGGGCAATGTAGGTATCCCCCTGAACCATCCTGAGTTCTGAATTAATTTCAGACTGTTTATGGTGGCAAAAGTGAGACGGGGACGTGGCAAAGATCATCGAAAAAATGTCAGTCAAGTTAGCCCCGCCTTTTTTTTTCAAAAAATAAAACTTGTGCTGCGTTGTGCTAGACTTGTGCTGTCGTGTGCCGTAAATAAAAAAAAATCCATTTCAAAAATTTTGGTTTTTACGGCCGAGTTCAAAATTTGAAAAAAAGTTAGCCCCGCCTTTTTTTTAATAAAACTTGTGCTGCGTTGTGCTAGACTTGTGCTATCGTGTGCCGTAAAGAAAAAAATTTCATTTTCAAAATTACGGTTTTTACGGCCGAAATTCATTTTTCATACAAAATTTAATTTTTTTTTCAATTTTTAAAAAAATAAAACTTGTGCTGCGTTGTGCTATCGTGTGCCGTAAACAAAAAAATTCCATTTTCAAAATTACGGTTTTTACGGCAGAATTTCGAAAAGAAGCTAGCCCCGCCATTTTTTTTTTTTTTTTCAAAAAATAAAAGTTGTGCTGCTTTGTGCTAGACTTGTGCTATCGTGTGCCGTAAAGAAAAAATTCGGCCGTAAAAACCGTAATTTTGAAAATGGAATTTTTTTCTTTACGGCACACGATAGCACAAGTCTAGCACAACGCAGCTAACTTTTTTCCAAATTTGAAATTCGGCCGTGAAAACCAGAATTTTTGAAATGGAATTTTTTTATTTAGCACAAGTTTTATTTTTTGAAAAAAAAGGCGGGGCTAACTTGACTGACATATCGAAAAAGTATTCCCCGATGGCTGCCTTTCTGGTTCTGGCTAAGCTGTTACATGTAGCATTCAGAAAGAAAGTGGAATGAGCCCTCCTGTACCTCTTCGTCCCGACATCCACTGCATAAGTCAGACGGTCATTATGCGCATGTGGGTTTCCATTGAGTTAGGATTTTAACCAAGAGGGACCGTTGAGGTCTGCTAAGCTTAGGTAAATACTCTGTTTTTACTTGCGATATAGGTACTATAAGGCAAGTTTTGGATTCGTGCAAACAAAAAATTGAAAAAAACAATCAAACATGATAATTACGATGATTGAGAATACCAAAAAAGTGGATGGCACGATTCTGTCTGTCTGTTCGTCTACAGCCCAAACGGCTCGATCGATTTTCTTTAACCTTGGTACATAGTGGTTTTTGGTGATTATGCCCACACTTTTTTTTTTTTTAATTTTTTGTTAGAACCAAAAATAACGGTACGTGCCATACAATTTCAATTTTTTTTTAGCAATTTTACATAATTGCCTTTTTATCAAAAACGGCTCGACAACTTTTCTTATAAAGAATTCAATAAATTTATTTTAGTAAAGGCTTCTCTTGGGTGGAGAACCATTTTTCAAAAATGGTTATTAATGGTACCTCCCAAAGAATCATTTTTTTAATTTTTGATTTTCTTCAAAACGATACGACCGATTTCAATTATTTTTTTTATACAGAAGCTTCCAAAAAATTAAAAATAGTTTTGTGTACCAACATTTTTCAAAAAAATTTTTTTTGAAAAACATTTAAAAATTTTTTTTGGAAAATCAAATATTTCGAAAACAACATAATTGATTTTTTTGAAACTCGATAGCAATGAGTTTTTTAGTAGGTACTCTCTAAAATATTTTTAGAAAACATTTTTACATTTTTGAAAAAATAACGGTATCTTCCATACAAAAGTTAAAAAACCGCAAAGGAAAATATTTTTTTTGCTTAAAAACGACTCCTACGATTTTGATTACCTAAACTTTTTTCATAAACTAAAATAAGTAGCGCATGATAGCTGCGTGATAGCTTTTACTACACCAAAGCTCATCTTTTCTGAAATCAGTTTTTTTTTCGCATTTTTTGCAATGTTTACATGAGGAGCGGTGGTACATCCCCACTCAAAGTTCAACTGCTTGTGTTTTTTCGTTTACCTACGACCTCACTAACGTGTGCACAAAAGCTCACCTTTTCTGAAATCAATTTTTTTTTTTTTTTTTTTTTACATGTTTGGGCACCTGCCGTGGCCACACCCACCACTAGTCAGGGCTCTGATTTTCAGTTTATTTAACTGTGATATCAAATGAAGCATATGGGAAAATTCCAGCCTTTCTGGAATCAGTCACTCAAAACGGTCACTGGCTCCCGGACTATTAAGATGGCACTCTTTTTTTCCACCTCAAAATGTCAAAAGAGTTGTTTTAGCCAATTTAAATGTCGTATTTCATGCTTCTCTACATTTTGTTCTCATAATTTCCATGTTTTTATATACAATTTTCTTAAGCCCGCAGTGTCTTGAACATAAGAGGAAGAACGTGCGACCCAGTCGTGCATTTTATTTTTTTTTTATTTCTTTCCATAATTGATTTTTTGAAACCTGGCAAGTGTCAATTGAAGAACCACGTGGCATAATGGTTGGTAAGTTGTACTGTCCAGCCGAAGGTCTGAGTTCGATTCTCAGCCACTGCCACCTACAAACAGAAATGTTTCTCCCGAGGTACTGCCTCTTGCGAGGAACTGACAAATCCTCCAAGAGTATACTTGTTATGAATAAATGCTTCTCATCTAGCAATTCGGACTCGGCGAAAAATTGAAGGTGCCCACAACACGCACATAGGAATGGTTAATAGTTGTATGTCTAGGCCCTGGTTCTCCACGAGCTGTTGGGCTACCAAATTTAATTTAAACAAGTTAGTGTCAATTGTTAACCATCTGTTACTTGGAGGAGATTCTGGTGAATCCTACGCTTTTCTTGCTCTGTAGTGGCATAAGGATACTGTTTGTTTGGCTCGGTTCAAGTTATGAACCGGTTTTGGCCAGTTCTTTTTAATTTACGTAAATGTTACGATGTATTGAGACATATTTTTTTAAAAATGGAAAATTGAATCAATGGTAGAAATTAATTTAGTATAATTATTTCCCTTTCTATGAGTTAAAGTATGCCGATGAACATTTATGAAAGAAACATCTCCACTCACTATTAAAATACAAAAAAATGTATTTTCACAATTTTTGGTCATTTGTTTGAGATTTTTGAGCTCCCACCGTTAGATATAGCGAAAAAGTCTAGGGCCTCCGCTAAATGTTCGGCTGCACGTGGTCTATAGAGAGACAGAACATTCCACGTGCAGATCCGAAGTTCGTTGTCCTTATTTCGTTTGCTTGGTTCGTCAACAGTAAATCCGTCCGTATCCGAGGCTTGTTGGTGCTTCGCAACTAAGATAGCTTTACGTGGCCGGGAAGTCACCCCGACGGCACGACCCCCAACCTGGAGGACCAGACCCTTACAATATAACTCCAAGGGCGGGGAGCCGGATTAACCGCTCCTTATAGGCCTGAGCTCCGAATATGTCGTAGTAGCCCGTATAAGGTGTTCACTAAGTAGTTCAGCCTAACTGGAACTGTAGACGCGACCGTTGATTCCATCTTGAGAATTCTTCCGCTGCCGTCTGGATGAAGGAGAAGTGCCTTAGTGGGAACACTCCTCCCCCCCTCTCTCGTTTGCTGCCCCCTAAAACCGTCCACAGGGATTGGAACCCCATCCTCAGTTAAAGGTACTAGGCACCCGATGTTCACCACTTGGAGGTGAGAGTAGGAGTTGATAGACAGAATTTCGCTTTGAAAAAAAGCTTGTGGACGCTTGTGTCCTCTTGAATGCACCGTGTCTACCCTTTGAACATCTGCAGCATTCTGCTCTGTTCTTTGAATTAGTTCCCTCAAGCCAAACTAATTCCCCTCAAATCTGTTGGTTTCATTTTTGACATAATTAAACTTTTCCCTGACAGTTGAAGGGCAAGTAGGTACCGTTATGTTTGGAGTTTCGCCTTTTTGTAAATAGCAAAGAGCAATAAAACTTGAAATCCAAAATTTTTCCAAAATTGCTTCAATGGCTTTTGCGGGCCTTTTACACCAGGCAATATTATTGCTCAATATCAAGTATTGCGCAATAATATTGACCGTGTAAGGGCTGTATTGCGAAATAGTTGTGGAACGATTTGTTTTCACGCAATATTTTTTTACTATTTATTGAGCAATAATATATTGCCAGGTGTAAGTTCCGCATTAAACTAATATCTAGAACCAAGGCCGTAGCCAGGCGGATCACAGGGGTTTGTCCCCCCCCCCTACCGAAATTTTTGAGAAAGGCATTTGTAAAACCTACTTTTCCATTTTAGTATGAAATTTGTACTCAAATTTCTGCGATAGTTATTAATTAATTTATAGAGCTCACGTTCTAATTTTTTTTTAATGAATATTTAGGTACTTATACCTACCTTCATGATTTCTGAAGTCAGCTCAAAATGAGATTCTTATATTCCGATTCCCTCAATTCTTTGCAAAAATAAACAAAAATTTGAAGAAGAAAACTTCAATTTTTTAAAAAAGTTCGCAAGGTGACAATTTAAAGTTTAAAGGCTGAATGCATGATATGGTAGACAAAATAGCATACACAGTCAATTTTTTTCAAAACAATTTTCTTCCTGTTCTGTGCTTAAATTTGTTTAGTATTTTAGGGGCAAAATGTTTGCCTTTGCTCAAGCCACCCATTGAGTCATTAATTACCCTCTTATTAATAATTATAGGCCTAAAAATGGAAAACAATAAATTGTGGATGCAAAAATAATTTGCATGCAAATAATAATGAAGTGAATATATTTTTTTTTTATTGATAGTGTAAATATTTTGTATTCACCACACTTTTTCTCATGCGAAATAATTGCCTAATTGTTTTGTAGTTCTATGACAGGAATGGTTTCTTTTTGCATGAAACTGTAAACTTATAATGGAAAAAAGTAATTTTGTATTTCACCTAAATAATGTTTGACATGCGAAAATATTTGCATTAATTTTCACACGGGAACTGTAAACTAGACCCTACAACGACGAATTTATTTACGTCAGTGACATTTTTTTACCAAGAAGAAAAATACGTTTGGAATTTGTATTTTGCTATAATACAAAAAATCGCTTGCAGCACGGACAGTATAATTTTTTTTCACCACAAAATTTTTGTTTACTCAAAAGAACTGTATACTTAGCTTATAAATGGTGAAATATTTTTTCGAACAATTATATCCTCCCCTCCCCAAAGTAATTGTCTAGCTGCGGCCTTGTCTAGAACAATTTATTCTAACAGTTTTTTTTTTTATCTCAAAAAACAGAACCGCGAAAATAAATAATCCAGCTTTTCATAATCTCAAAGTTACCTACAAAATCTCGCTTTCAACAATCTCGCATTAAAATACATTTTGGACCAAAAACTCTCGCAGATATCAATCGAAATCTCGCAATTTAAAGTCTCACATAATAAAATCTCGCAAATCAAAATTTCACGAATTCAAATTTAATAGTAGGTTCCCAACATAGCTCTCATTTTCGCACTGAAAAATAAAATTCTTGCGAACCAATAAGAGCTCAAAGTATACCTAAGCTTTTCAGGTGCAGTATATCAAGAAATATTTGGTGAATGAAAAAATCAAAAATATTATCAAAAAAAGTTTCGAAAATTAAGCCGAAAGGGTTCGCTTCAAAATCTCATATCTTGAGTTTTGTTTTTCGGATCGTTAAAATTAAAGTCTGTGGACTTTAAGAAAATGACAGAACATAATTTTTCATTTGTTATTTTAAATAAATGAATTGAAGTGCATGTGCCCCTAACTCTAACACAATAGCCTGAAAACCGCTATCAGGTTTTATACTCCATAGTGGTGCTGGTCCTCGGGTATCCGAGACACATGGGTACCCAGGTACTTGGATACTGGAGACACACGGGTACTTGGGTACCCAGGTAATACCGGGTATTTTTCTACTCTGCAGGTACCCGGGTAGTTATGAAACCAGGTATTACCCGGGTAAAATCAAGAGCCTTAGTACCTACATCCATCTAATATAATTATGCTCTGGTGATTCTGAAGCTATTAAATAGTCAAAAATCGTTCTTGGTAGATTGAAATATAAAACAAGTACAACCCAATTTTGCATTTAATTATTATTTTAAGTTTTATTTATTTAAAAAAAATATATATTTTTATCCGACAAGAAATCACGAACAGAAAATTTTTGTGAGGAACTTAGACATTGCATCATTTGTGATTGAACAACAATGAAAAAATAATTTTTTTCTTGCAAAACTTTAATCAAAATCTTTCCAACAATATCTTTCAAATGTTTTGCCATCACGATAAGTTTCCTTGTGGTTATTATTTTCAAAAAGCACTTTTTTCATGTTATATCTGTCTTCCATAATTTCTGTATAGGATTTTATTTTATTTGCTAAACAATAAATTAAAATATTTATGACTCATGCAAATAAATCGAGTAATTGAGCATTGTCTTGGTCAATTTTTTTTTTATAAGGTCATTTGATTGTTTGTGCAAGCGATGGATTTGTATAATAAAGTGAAGTCATAGGCTTGGGCTTGAAACCATAGCAAGACAAACCTAATTTAAGAGATGAATATTGTATGAATTTTGGGAACCCCGAAGGAGAACCCAAATGGGTTTCTCTGAAAGATACTACACAACAAGTTTGGCATGATGTGTCTTCTTTTGTTTGGACATCAGTTCAATGGTCTTTACTTTTATTACTGGTACCTACTATTACAACATGTGCATATACTAGTGAAGAAGATATGTAGGTATCTTCCGCAATAATACCTAGTGACAGGTTGTTAACCTGTGTGAATGCACGGTTGACATTAAAACGATGGTATGTGCATTGTGCCAATGAATTATGTATTTAAATAATTGATATCTTATTGAAGTAGAATCTTTAGCTTTTCGAAAAATTGGTGAAAGCAAAAACAACCAAAAATTGAATAAAAAAATATTGATTAAGATTTTTAAAATGCTTATACTTACAAACTAAGTGATTTAAAAAAAAAAACGCTCATAATCCATGCGAAAATATGATGTTAATGTGTACCAAAGCTGCTGTATCAAATAAGCTGTGAGCTGTTTTTTGCTACTTAATTGCTACTTCTCTCTTTCGGCAAGCAGACGAATATTATTTTGAACCCAATTTTGCACCGTTTGTCGCTAAAATGTGCATTTACAAATTGGCATTAACATTTAGGTGCAACAGTTCTTACCTTTGAAGTTACAGGGCTTCATATTTCTAAACAGACACTGTATCAAATAAGCTGTGAGCCACTGTATGAAATTAAATAATAAATGTTACATGTTTGTATGTAAATACTAGATTTGAAGATAGGTTTATAGGTACATATGTAGCTTTACATACACATTTATGTATATTGTATATTGATTTTCAAAACGGGAAGCATTTAACAAAACTGTTTTTAAAAAAAATACGTCCACTGTCCACTCCAACGCCTACTCTTCTAATGTTTTCATTGTTTCCCAATTAATTTATTTAAAAACCTGACAGTTTTTACAAAACAATGGCCCTTGGTAATAGATCCGAATCTAGCCTAAAGTCGACTTTAAAAAAGACATCCGTAGAAATAGAACACAAATTTCACCACTAAATGCTGAGAAGCACCCCAAGCTAAGATTAAAATGATCTAATCTAAGCATTTAGAAGTGAAATTTGTGTTTTATTTCTACGGATGTTTTTGTTAAAGTCGACTTAAGCTAGATTCGGATCTATTACTCAGGGCCAATGACTTTGTTTATCAGTCTTGTCAAAATACAATGCGGTTATTCTAATTTGAAAAGAGTCAGAAAAAAATAACATCGAATAATTTTGAATGAACAACAACAACTTGTGTGTGTTACCACCATTCCATCAAGTATATAGGATGGAGTTATAGTTATTTCACGAGAGCCACCTCGATCATCAGACTCCTTTAGTGGTGCTTAGTCTGATTATGTTCGTATTAATTGAAAAGCTCTTTGCTTAAGAAGTCTGATGATCGAAGTGGCTTTCGTGTGGAAGCACTGCACTTGTGTGGATTTCCGTTTACGCAACAAAACCCCACTTAAAGAATAACATCGTGTAAAAGGAATCTACACCCTATAGAAACTGAAATGCTTACTTTCCTCATTTTAAAGTTTTTTTTACCTCCTTAATATTTTTTATTTTGACTTTATTTACACCTGAGGTTTTAGCTACAAACTCAGCTAGAGCGTTGATATTTTCATCCGACCTTACCGCACGAACACGAGTCTTCACTCTTCAGAACACTTACCTGGCTAAAACGGTCAAATTTACTATAACTGGCCAAGACGGCGCATACTTGGTGGTGACCAAAAGCAGTACAAACTTTTCCGCAATATTTTCTCTAGTGAATGTTCACCAATCACCATTTCAAGACGTATGGCGAGTGTAATACTTATATCGATCCTTATAAAATTATCAAAACGACGATTCAAAAATGGGTCGAAATCTTAAGTGAAATTTTTTGTTGGAAAACCCTGTGAAATAGTTTTGGTTTCTTTCGTACATTACTGGATATTTAATTCTCTGAATTTGTGTTTTACTTTATTTTTAAAAAAGTATATAAAAACAAAATTGTTTGTGTTAAAGTCACTACTTTTCGCCAGCTTTGGTCCCCATACCAAAGCCCGTGGAGTTTTATTTAAAATGTTTAATTTTAATTGATGGTTTGCGTTGCTGTCTATACTGCAAAAGTTGTAATTCTATAAGACCCTTTTTCATTAAAACCTTTTTTTTTAGTAGCTTAAGTTCTTAAATATTTTTGAACATTCATGCATAACATACATACATACATACATTCATACATACATACAAACATACATTATATACAATGTACATGACGAAATATCACGGAAATAAGATAGTTATTTAATAATTGATCCTAAATAAATTGAGTTTTGATAGTAGTCCGCAACACCATACTTTTGCATTGTGAACTTTATAATTAAATTTTAATCAAGTTTGAGACAGAGACAAGTTTATCAAAGGTGTTCAATATGCGCAAAGATGCAAATTATGCTATCATTTGTTTTTAACTAAAAACCTGTATTATTAATAGACAATCTGCTTGTTTTTTATTTGTTGTTTACAAACAACAAATATCAGTGCTAGTGACGATACTGAAACATGTGTTATGTAGGGAAAGCTTTGCACTTTGGTCTCTAAAGCTGATAATGCAAAATGCAACAATCGTTAGTTAGAAATATTTAATGATTAATAAATTTCAGGCTTTCACTCGTGTGTGTTTATTTACATTTTTTGTGTAGGTTCTTGGAAGCAGCTGCTGATGATACTGAAAACATCTGAATGCCCAAGTATAGTGTTTTGTGCATAGTTGGAAATATCACTAAAATATAATTTCCTCCGTATTAAAGCTTGCTCTGTGCACTATCTCTATCTGCTACAGAAGGAGATAGAAGAAATCCCATGATAATTCTAGCGTTTCTCCTTTCCGAAACCCTTTGAAGATTTGGAATAGTTTTAAGGAAATATATTCCCTTGATAGATATTTTACAACTTTATTTCCAATGCCATGATGAAATACCGGCTGAACCATTTTCCGAGGTCACAAGTTTGGACATTTCCATTAAGAATTTGTGACGGATAATTCCCCCCAGACACCATAAATCATGAGCAATCGGAATACGGGCCTCTGCTGGGTTCAATGACAACGAAGATCATACGGTTGGATCGTTCGCACTTCTGTGCCATTCTGCTATATAAAGAGCTTGGCATATCTTATCTTGTCGTTTGTGCTGGCTCACAATATAAAGCCATACTCCATAATCCGTCCTAATTCAAAACAGGGAACATATCTCGTCTCATGGTGGATGCTGATCTTCATTTAAAACTTCCTGTCATGCGAAGTGAGCAGACGGATGTCCAGGAAGAAATATCGCATCAAATCCTGTACCTGGAAGACCCCCTGAGGAGTTATGTTTGCCGATTTGAACAAACCAACAAACCATCTTCCCGAGTCCCTCTGTTTTCAACTTCTAGATATTGAAGATGATCCTCCGAGGATGTTCACAAATCCTCACTTTAATCCACTTTCGCATCCACAGGTCAAACGATGGTCAAAAATTGACACCTGTAGGGTTTCAAGGAATCTTTGGCCGGATATTTCAAAGAACAAAACAGAATATTTACTAAAGCTAAAGCAGACCTCAAATGTCTCTCTTGGTTGGAGTTCTTACGGGTCACAACTCAATGGGAACCCACATGAGCAGAATGGACATCAGCACATCTGACTTACGCAGAGGGTGTCAGGGCGAAGAAGTGGAAGAGGGCTCATCTCACTTCCTCTGTGAATGCCCCAGCCTAGCCAAAACTTGGAAAAATGCACTCGGAGAATACTTCTTCGACGAATTGGGCGATGTCTCATATTTGCCACCTAAAAACATCCTTAACTTCATCCAGAAATCAGGATGGTTCAGGGTCAAAGATCCCGAATGATTGATAGCTATAAGGGGTGATTTCCGCTATTCTTTCGATGATGTCAAGATACTGAGTCCAAGTCTGCTGATTTTTGAAGTTTGTGGTAGGTGAAATTACAATGTAGAGCTCCTGGCTCAGAAAATTTATTTTCCTTCAAAAGTTGAGTACTGAATTTTTTCTACAAAATGGAAATGCTCAGAGCAGTCAACTTTTGCCCCTAAAAAATAACGCACATCTAAGACGTTGGATACGTTTATTGCATTTAATAGCACCTGGGTAATTTTTTAGGTGCGCAGTGAGCTGAAGAGCTGAAAAGTGGGAATTCTCGGATTACTTTGAACTAATGGATGGATATTCATGATTCATGAAGCAAATAGTAGTGATTTTAAAATAAAGCTGTTTTCTTAAAAATTATTTTTATAGCTACATAAAATTTTTGTTAGGTACATTAAAAAAATTTGATTTGAAATGTCAATTGTAAGTTTTTATTAATTTACACTTAAAATCATGGGAGCCATTTTTGAGATAAATAAACTTTTCCTATAGTTGTATGGCAAGTACCGTTGTTTTTGAAGCTTAAAACAGAATTTCAATTTCCCTTTAATTAAATCTGCAAAAGTCTAAAGGTTCAAACTTTTAAGAAAATCATTTTTAAACTAGTAGGTAAGTGGGGTTGGATCCAATTTTTGTTAAACCATGTTCTTCCGCTTAAGAGCATCGCACAAAGCTCAAATTATTCTTTTTTTTAACAGGGTTAAATATGGTTATTTTTTTATTGAAAAAAAATATATTTTTTAAATTGTTTCTAGTATAAATCAATTGGTTTTAGACCAACAAAATTTGAGTTAAAGAGTTACTTTTAAAATTGAATCCAAAATACCGAAAATAATTCTACATAACTTCAAATTTTATTCGGTTTGAAGAAAAATAGTGTGAAACTAAGCCATCACATATTTTGAGAACCGTTATGTCTACACCAACTTATTTTAATTCACTGGTCAGCGTCGGCAATTATTTAACAAAAAAAATCATAAGCCCAAAAAGACTGGGTATGAGAAAGCAAACATGCAAGAGGACGCTGTTCTTAAAAAAAAAAATAGCTTTTTAATTCAGACCCGCGACTTCTTCTTGGGTCTTAAGGTTTGGCTAGAAGGACCATTTTTTTTAACTCCAAAAATAACGGTTTCTTCCATAAACTGTTAAGAAAATCTTAAACAAATACATTTGGTGACGCAACAACTCGTAGAGAACTAGAGCCTAGTGGCTTAAAACTCTCAACAACTGTGCGCATGTTGTTGGCAAGAATGATGTTAAGAAAAGCTGATTTATCTCAAAAATAGTTCTTAAGGTTTTGATAAACTTTTTCCTGCGTATAATTAACTCAACTCACTTGTGTGTGAATTTCCATTTACACACAAGACCCAACTTAAATTGTAAATTAATTCTTGACCAGTGTCAACTCTTTCAACTCATCCCCCCCCTTGTATGACCAACGAATTGTTGGCATACGAATCGGTGCATGGGGAAAAAAGAAAGAAACCGACTGAACAATAACAAGCTTGTGTGTGTTAATAAAAATGCTAGTCGCTGTTGCAATTGATAAACAACGAAACCTGCATTGGGATAGAGCTAACCATGTGGCTTCAGTGGCGCGGTGTGTAATGCATCGGCCTCTGAATCGCAAGGTTCATGGTTCGCTCCCATATGACGGAGTTTTTCAATTAATACGAGCATAACCAGACTAAGCACCACTAAAGGAGTCTGATGATCGAGGTGGCTCTCGTGAAATAGCTATAACTCCAGCCTATACAAACTTGGTGGTAGCACACACAAGTTGTTGTTGTTCATTCAAAATTATTCAATCAAAATTATTCAACAGAGTATTTTGTTAATACATGGTTATGTTAAACAAAACAGAATTAATAAAATTTTCTTCTTCTTAAACAAAATTGATAGAATTTTGAAAAACAGAATTTTGGAAAGCAGAATTACGTCAAACAGAATAAAAACAAAAAACTGAATTTTGAAGAGCAGAATTTTTTTGAAGGAAACAGAATTTTGAAAAGTAGAATTTTGAAAAGCAGAATTTTTAAACCAGAATTTTGACCTGGGGGTCAATTTTCGATCTGTGAAACTGTGAAGTGATAAATATGATAATGCCTTCACGCCAAATGCGATTCTCGAAGTGTGAAAAAATGCCAAAATGTTTCATATGATAATTCGTTTATCACAAACATTTCATTCTGTGAAAACCCGTGAAAAGAAAAATGGTAAACAGAAACAATAAACAAATTGTGCTCGTTTCATACACCCAAGTTGCCATCTTAGTCTTTCTATGACGTCGCAATCATCTTTTCCTATGAGCAAGTGGTAGCATTTTTCATGTTAGTACTTTTTAGTACTCACTTTGACAACTGTTTTTCATAACAAGTTCGGGAATCACCTTGCGCGTGTTTGTGAAGTGATAAATTTATAAAACTCTGTGAAAACTGAAATGATAACTTTGTTTTCATTTCACAGTTTCACAGATCGAGAATTGACCCCCTGTTCCCCAAATAATGTTAATATCTCGAAGCAATCAAATCAACCCATGACTGGAAATTTGTACTGATCGTTCCACTGTGTGGCGATTCGACCACCTCCTTTAGAGTGCCAGATTGTCTTTTGGGTCTTTTAGCTTTGGAAATCTATAGTTTTCTTATCACCACATTAAATTTTGGCATTGAAGTCAACGAACACAATTACTGCATATAGTGATCCCGCTAGGGTCCATAGTTTTCGTCCAGAAGGCCATAAAGCTTGCACTTATCGGCACAATATCTAAAGCCCACATGTTAAATTCCTCATCGCAGCTGTAAAATATCTCATTTTTTCTTTTCATCATATCTGACACTTAGCACAATAGATTTTTAGGTCTCAGTCACAGTGCAATAAACCTCAATATTATACCTTTTCATTAATTTTTATTTACTAACTCATTGTATCTTCTGAATCATGGAGTTACCTGCCTTATACCACCTGACGAGCGACGGATTAAGCTTTTCAGAAGCAACATTACTTAAAAAAGCCTTTAGTCTATGAAAATTGCCTATTCTTAAGGCTCTCACTGAAAGCCTTTGTCATATACAAAATTTCATTAAGTTCAAATACAAAAAAATTGTAATTTTCACAAAATTATAGACAGACACTCCAATAATTTTATTTATTTATATTTTTATAGATTTACAGAGAAATCATATTTATGTCTATGGGCTTATTGCAAAATAATAAATTTTTGCAAAACTAAATTAGGTATAAACTGAAGTTTTATTGTTTTATTACTAATTTTTCCTTTAATTTTGAAGAAGGTGTTTTAGGCCCATTTGCTGATACGGAACATAAATACTTACGTTCCACATAAACCCTTAAGTAACACTTAACGCTTTGCACCAAACGTAAACTCAAACACAAAAACCCTTAAGTTGACCATAACTTAGGTGGAAGAAAAAGTTTCACATAGATGTTAAACATTAATTTTCGTTTACTGTTGATTTTGACTTGTTTTCCAGGAATTGTGAAGATATGGGTATGATAATGTTATTAAAAAATGAAGTTGGAAGTTCTTGAAATGTTAAAGGCAGAAGTTGCTAATAGTCCAATCAAATTAGTATTTTATATCTACAAAAAATACTGCGCCGAATTTTTTTTTTGTTTCTTAAAGAGTGCCTATTGGAGAGTGTAAATCCAAAAAGTTCGAACAAAAAGCGCCCATGCGTTGTCCGCCATTTTGAAAAAGGCTTTGGAAAGCGTGAACTCAATTTTCTTGGCTCCTATCATATATAGAGCTGTATTTTTCTTATATGTTAGTACGTTAAAATATCTTCTTTAACTTTTATTGACAAACAAATTTGAAACCTCTTTCAAAAAAAAAGTTATCGACGAAAAACTGTCAAGATGTTGAAGTAAAAAATGGTTTTTAACGTTTATCTCGCCTAATGCTCATCTAATCGAAAAAATACTTGAGTTGTTTTTTATAGATCACTTTATTTCCTGCATTTTGGTATATTTAAATTTTATGTGTGACAAAAACTGTAGGAAATATAACCTGTCGAAATGGCCAATATCCTGCGAAAATTAAAAAAAAGAAATTTACTCACGTTTGAAAATTTTATGTTTATTATGAAATTTAAAGAAACAGTTCAAACTCTTTTCCACACCACCACCGAGGTAGAGTTACGGGGCATTTTTTTTAATGTGGTGTCCCCTCCAGGAGGAGGTATAATCCACGATTCAATCGTTTTCGTTTCTATATCAGCCTATCGATAGCTCAATGTGGCATAGTTTTTTCATGTCGTTCTCTTTTTTTTTTGGGCTAGACGTGCGAACATCAATGATCATATTAACGTTGTTAGTACTGCTCGGATCGTCATTGGTAGTTTCTTCAATGTTTTCACATGCGTCTTTAACTTCCAGTAAATTTTGCAAGGAATGAACATTCTCGCATGTTTTTCCACTGCGGTAGAAACATATTAAGGAACAATTTAGACCATATTTCCGGTAGCCACAAGCTCGACCACACTGGCCCTTGCATTTGCAGCATTAAGTTTGCAATATGCTTTGTGGAGCTGGATCCTGAGTGGTTGTAACTGGCTCTAATCCTCTCGGAGCTCTTTCCCAACCCCATTTTAATGGGTCATGGTGAACATCGATCCAAGTCTGTACTTGATGGTAGGTACGGAATGTGTGTTGCCGAGCAGCTGCTGCACTAGGAGGCAATGAAGATAGATTAAACCTAGTTTTTTTTTACGTTTTAACAAAGTTGCTATATCGCAAGGAATCCAGTGACTAATTTTCCTTCCCATTGAATAACGCAATAAAAACTTTTTCTCCGGTTTTACGATTGTAATGTACTTACACCTTTTTTTTCACCACCGAAACTTTTTCGTTACCAAATAGCTTTTCACATATTTTTTCACAAGCATATGAGATATGATACAAAACTGACAGGCATTTAATAATGCGCTTAAAAAAAGATTTGAAATAAAATAAAATCAAATATATTTTTGCGGGACCAAAGTTATTTTTCTTTCCAATATAAGAAATTTTTCGCAGGCTATTGGCCATTTTGTCAGGTTATATTTCCTACAGTTTTTGTCGCACATAAAATTTAAATATACCAAAATGTAGGAAATAAAGTGATCTATAAAAAACAACTCAAGTATTTTTTCGATTAGATGAACATGAGGCGAGATAAACGTTAAAAACCATTTTTTACTTCAAAATCTCGACAGTTTTTCGTCGATAACTTTTTTTTGGAAAGAGGTTGCAAAATTTTTTCTCAACAAAAGTTAAAGAAGATATTTTAACGTACAAACCTAAAAAAAAAATACAGCTCTATATATGATAGGAGCCGAGAAAATTGAGTTCACGCTTTCCAAAGCCTTTTTCAAAATGGCGGACAACGCATGGGCGCTTTTTGTTCGAACTCTTTAAGAAACAAAAAAAAAAATTCGATGCAGTATTTTTTGTAGATATTTCGAATTAATTAATTTAATTTTACTGGACTATAACTTTTCAAATTTACGAAAGGAATATTGTTTTTATTCTTCTTAGAAAAGATTTTGCAAATAAGATATCAATTGTTATTTTGAACTTAATAGAATGCATTTAGAATATTCTAAGTACATAGGCATAGCCGATTGTGGTGGATATGCTTGTTAACAGTCTCAAGAAAAGTTCTGAGAGCTTCGAAAGTTTTTGAAGTGAAAGTCTTCTAATTTCCCTGTGCTATTTTGTGATGGTGATGGTATGAATAGTTTATAGTTAATTCTGGGGTTCCCCAAGGGAGTCACTTGGGTCCAATTCTTTTTACTTTATTCATAAATGATCTTCCGTCAGTCTTAAAATACTCAAACTGCCTTATCTATGCCGATGATGTTAACATATTTAAAACTATTTCTAATAATCTATCAATTTCTATACGTGGTGTATGCAAAATTATTTATTTTTGAATATCGAGAAGTGTAAGGTTATAAATTTCACACGTAAAATATGTGTCTTGTCTTTTGATTATAATTTTAATTGCGTTAATCTGTTAAATGTATATGAGGTATCTGTCCTTGGTGTTTTGTTCGATAAAAAACTTGAATTCACTCAACATATTAATGTTATATGTAACAAGGCCAATTCAATATAAGTTGGATTAAAAGAGAATCCCGTCAGTTCTCTGACCCATACGTTATAAGACAGCTGTTTATATCATTCGTCAGACCCATCATGGAGTATGCTTGTCAAGTGTGGTCTCCTTATTACAGTTGCCATAAAATAAGAATAGAAAGGATTCAGAAAAGGTTCTTGAAATTCGCTCTAAGAGGTCTAGGTTGGCAGAACCCATTAAATCTTCCTTCATATAATAGGCGACTCAGGCTTATTGATCTACCCAGTCTTGAGAGTAGATGTTCTTATTTGTGTCTCGTTTTTTATTGTTAAGCTTATTGATGGACAAATTGATGCTTTGAACCTTTTGTCTCGCGTTAATTTTAATGTCCCGCAATGCAATTTGAGAATTATACCTGACCCTTTATACATAACGCACTATCGTACCAACTACGAGCGAAGTTCACCTTTAAATAATATGTTGAATTTGTATAACGTAAATCATAATTTATTAATTAATTCTGCTGTATCAAATATTGACTTTAAAAGATCATTTTATAATTTATAATTTTTACTAACTCTAAGTTACAAACTTGTACGCTAGATTAATTAGGTTGATTCAAATAAATAAATGAAGAAAATGGAGAAAATTTTTAGTAATGACAACAAATTCTTTAACGTATCTATTCGTTTGCAACATATCCTGGGCAGATTGTTACAAAACAAAAACCAATAATTACTGCTAAGCAGTATATCCTTAAAACAGTAGTAGATGCAAATGCATTTAAGAAAATGTAAAAATTATATTGCATATGTTTTGCCTTGAAAAGCTAGTGTTTACTAATTTCACCTTAATTTAGCAATTTTACTTTGAATGGCGCATTTCCCATAACATTGTGGCCCATCAAACTATACATAATTGGTACGGTTTTAATATCATTCCTTTTATTTCATTCTTCAAATAGAGTGTAAGAAATTACAGCATCATCGAATCCGCAAAAATACATTGATATAACATTTGTACATAATATCGACACGCTTCAAAAGTAAAAAATCTCACTAAAAAGTAACACCTTTGGAAGAAATGAGGAAAAATATTGAAATTAAGTAAATAAATAAATAAATTGGGTGGCGCAACAGCTCGTGGAGAACCAGGGCCTAGTGACTTACAACTCTCAACCATTACTGTGTGCGTGTTGTTGGTAGGAATGGAGGGGACCTACAGTTTTTTGCCGAGTCCGAACGGCTAAATGAGATTGCACTTTTTCATGACAAGTATACTCTTGGAGGATTTGTCAGTTCCTCGCAAGAGGCAGTACCTCGAATAAAACATTTCTGTTTTTAGGTGACACGGCTGGGAATCGAACCCACACCTTCGGCATGACAGTCCTACGCACTAACCATCATGCCACGAGGTACTACTAAAAAAATATTAAAATTAAGATATTGGAAAATCATGAGATTAAAAGCGTTTCTGGATTCAAATAATATATATTACAATTTAATTTGCAACGCATTTTTTTTGTGAACACTTTTTTAAGCCGCAACGGTGACTGTATATACAAAAACACTTTAATTGGTGATTCCATACACTACACCGTGATAAAGTATTATTATTCGCGGACATTGTTAAACACAAAACACCATAAAATATTTTTAAACAAAAAATGAAACCGAAACTAATATTATTTAGACATTTGCGCAAACTGACTTGGAGTTAGTTAGAATTCAAAAGAGTTCCCTTACTATGTTGAGCATACATTTTTTTGAGCAACGTAGGTACATTCATTTAAGTATCGCATAGAATTTATGTGGAACCTAGCTATGCATAAGATTTATGTTCCGAATCAGCAAATGGGTCTTATAAACATACATATGATAAACCATTATAATATACAACCTCAACGAACTAATCAGTGACCATAAACAGAAGAAGACATACATAGGTGTCAAACTTAAATAACTTTAAACATGGGACAAGCATATGTGGTCATAGAAATGTCAACAATAAACAAAGAAGATAATCCTACATATGTTTAGGTCATGCTTTTTAATAAACATATTTATGTTCCTATTTGCATAATGAATCATTCAAACAAATTTGAAGAAGGTTATTCATCCGCACTTGGAATAATTGCCACCGCCATGCCGTCCGTAATACCGTCCCCGCCGGTATCTTTCAGCTATATAAACTGCACGCACCTGTATAGTTTAGGTAAACATAACCGGAATGTTATTTTTGAAGCTTCGAGCATTAATTATAACTTCTTCTTCGAGTATGTTAATATTAATAGCTTTTCTTTAATACTATATTAACAGAGTCATCGCTATGCATAGTTCAGGAAGGCTTGGTCTAAGGGCTGGCAATCCACAGGGCTCCGTATCTCTCACGATTCAACGATTACCTTATCAAGGAAACATCTCCTTAATATTTTAGTCACACTCTCTTCACAATCTTATCTCCCGTTGGATAGGACATGATCAAAAGACGATTGCAAGTGATCTTTTTCGAACTATTTATTTACATGCACTTTTGGAAAGATTCAGCTTTACATATATGCGAGTCAAATTGCCAGACACTTTAGTGTAGGTAAGGTACACTATGTATGTATATTGCCAAAATGTAAATCACTCGAAAGTCCAAACTAAAAACTCATTTTTTAATTCTTAAAATTTGATAAAGAAGAACAGAATAAAGAAAGGGCCTTCATCGAGCTTAAGACGGGCCTGCATGCAAATCTTGTTGTCTAGGCTTCTTCATACCAGATCTTGAATTTGGCATGAATTCTTGTTTTTTTGACCGTCAGCTGTGGCTTTCCACGTCCACCATGACCTTCGTTAAGTTTATATTTTTGCCATTTGTATGAACAATTTTCATCGAACATTATTATGACTTTTGGGAGTCATACAAGTAGGTATCATATATACAGCTCTGGGGCAGTGTGATAAAGCTTGTCCACTTCATGAACAAATTTTGCTTCTGGTTTTTTTTTTTTTCAAATAAAAACTTGTTCCGATCTGATGCATAGTAATGTAAACATAATTGAATAAGGCTAAGCAAGCAAGCAAGCATGTTCTTTTAACACAATATCAATTGAAATTCTTTGAACATTAAAAATTTTAAGTAGGTACTCAACTAATTTGCAGCGAGAAAATTATTGGAATTTCAATAAATTGATGAAGTGTTTATGGTAGCACAAATCGGTGGGTACAAAGTGATTGCGAAAAAATTAGGTTAAGTGAAAGACAAACACAGTTTTAAAAATATGTTTATAAACAATGTTTATTTAGACCATTGTATGAGTAAAAATATATGAAGGGGTTGGTATAGGTATATGCAGCAATAACCAGGATGTATCTATTGTAAATATAATATACAAATGAGATCACTTTTAGTAGAAGAATATATTATGTAGGGAAGAGCTATTGAATAGACCGGAAATTGTTGGGTATAGTATGAAGGAACAATTACGTGCAAGGGTTTTTATTATTGAATGTTTGTTGGGCCAATAAGCATGCTTGAAACCGAAAATGCAGCAATTCCACCCATAAAACTTTTTGTTGAAAATTAAAACTTCTATCGAAAAAAAATTTTAAATACATTTTATAAAACGCTTTAGCAGGAAAAGTTAATAAAAATCAACTAAAAACTATCAGTACTACCCCATCAAACAGTATGGGGTAGTACTGATATTAACGATAGAGGTGAGTCCCTTTTCGATTTTATCCTAAGTACTAACCTTATAGTAAGTAACGTAGGCAATGAACCAACTTTCGTTACTAGAAACAGACAAGAAGTTTTAGACTTAACTCTTGCCTCCGCCAACATCTATCAAATGATTTTAAATTGGAAAGTTTCTAGTGATCACTCGTTCTCTGATCATAGATACATTCAATTCAGCTTGAACGATGAACCTCCTAGCCAGTTAACTTTTCGTAATCATAGGAAAACAGACTGGCCCAAGTATAGAGAAACACTTGGAACAGTGTTCCATCCAACAAAAACGATCTTGACAGCAAAGTCAATGATCTAACTTTAGCCCCAAACAAATCATTAGAAACCTCCTGTCCTCTTATTCGAATAAAGGGTAAAAGGAAGCCACATTGGTGGACTTCGGGCTCGAACCGCTCAGAAAAAACTGTAGGATACTTTTCAATCGAGCTACAAGTACTAGAGTAATGTCCGATTGGGATTCCTATAAAGAATCACTAAAATTATATAAAAAAGAATTGATGAAAACCAAACGATCTTCTTGGAGGACATTCTGTGGCAATATAGAAGAAGCCTCCGAAGCATCAAGATTAAGAAAAATCCTCTCCACAAATCCAGTTATGCCTAGCTGCCTGCGAAATGCTGATGGCTCCTGGACCAACTCTTGCGAAGAATCGCTCAATTTGCTACTGGATACTCACTTTCCAGGCAGCTCACAGACTGTAGCACTGCCCTTTACAGGACAAGCGAAAAACTAACATTTCCACAAGGTCTGATTACAAGGGAAAAATTACAATGGGCACTCAATAGCTTCAAACCATACAAGTCGGCGGGGCCAGATGGCATCATTCCGGCTGAACTGCAGATGAATTCAGAAGTAATTCTGCCGATTCTGGAAGTCATCTTCAATGGTTGCTTAAATCTGGTCCATATTCCGCTTTATGGAGAGAAGTCAAAATTGTGTTTATACCCAAAGCCGGTAAATGTTCCCACGTAAACCCTAAAGATTTAAGACCTATTAGCCTATCATCTTTCCTTCTAAAAACTTTTGAACGACTGATTGATATCGAACTACGGTCAAGCATTGATACGAGACTACTGTCTACAGCTCAACATGCCTATTGCAAAGGGAAGTCTGTGGAGACAGCTCTCCACACACTAGTTCGTACCATTGAATATTCCCTCCATTATAAAGAATATACAATGGTTGCTTTCCTAGTTATAGAAGGTGCTTTTAATAACGTTGATACATCTGCAATCACATCTGCACTGGCTTCTCTGAATGTGGATGGGTCGCTTGGTGAACTGATTAATCAGATGCTTACAAGCAGGGTTATCAATTCAAAACTGGGCGGCTTTTCGGCAAGAAGATCTGTCAGTAGAGGTACACCGCAAGGCGGGGTGCTTTCTCCCCTTCTTTGGAATTTGGTAGTTAATGAACTGCTGAATAGCTTAGAGGCAGAGAGCTACAGAGTGATTGCCTATGCGGATGACGTGGCTATAGCAGTATCAGGAAAACATCCTAACATTTTAAGAGATCTTCTACAAAACGCTCTTAACAAGCTAACACGATGGGCAGATCGATGCGGACTTGGAGTTAACCCCCATAAAACAGATCTTGTCCTCTTCTCCAGGAAATACAAAATTCCGCAAATAGACCCCCCTATTATTAATGGTGTTCCACTAAAATTCTCAGACGAAGCTAAATACTTGGGTCTCATCTTAGATAAGAAGTTAAGCTGGAAACCTAACATACAAGAAAGAGTGAAAAAAGCCACAGTGGCACTTTTCTCTTGCAAAAAAGCCGTTGGTAGTAAATGGGGCCTCCAACCTCGTATTACTCACTGGCTATACATTTCGGTAATTAGACCGATTCTAACTTTCGGCGTGGCAGTATGGTGGACTGCCTTGGATAAAGCGACACATCGCGACAAACTAAGCAAAGTCCAAAAAACAGCATGTCTATGTACTACTGGAGCACTTCGGTCGACTCCTTCCGCTGCATTAGACACTCTTCTCCATCTGACACCTCTCGATATTTTCAGCAAAAAAAACGGCTGCGGGCACAGCCATTCGCCTCAAAGCCTCTTCACAGTGGATCAATAATGAGATTGGTCACTCCGCTATTCTGAATTCATTCGGAACACTTCCTAGTAACACTGACTACACAATCCCACTATTGAATTTCGATAAAAATTTTGAGGTGACCATACCTTCCAGATCCACCTGGGAGGATGTGGAATTCTTAGAAGATCAATCAATTCACTTCTACGCATCTTATCTGATAGTCAAGCCGCCATTAAATCCCTGGACTCTGTCTGTACAAACTCTAGAACAGCCCTCAACTGTCGATCATCTCTGTTGGAGATGGCGCAACAGTTTAATATTCACCTTTGTTGGGTGCCGGGTCATAGTGACATTCCAGGTATTTCTAAGGCTGATGAACTCGCTAGAAGTGGAACATTACTACCCATTTTACCTGAAAAGGTAAACATTGGTATACTCATCGCTACGTGTAAACTTTTACTGAAGCAAGATGCGTTGAAGAGAACAAACACAAGGTGGGAAAACATCACTACTTGTTTGGCGACAAAACAAGTATGGCCAAACCTTGACCTGAAACGCTCCAAATGTTTAACATCTCTAAATAGAATGCACATTAGCTCTGCTCTATTGTAGGTGTCATAACTGGACACTGTTTAATAGGCAGGCACGCAGCGCGGCTTGGCGTACCTTCAAACGATTTCTGCAGAAGCTGCATGGACGAGGAGGAAGAGGAAACGATTCCTCACCTTCTCTGCACATGCCCTGCTCTTTCCCACAGGCGTAGGCTCCATTTAGGAGTTTACTTCTTTAACGATCCTAGTGATCTGGCAAACACAGACATTTATAGTCTCGCACGCTTCGTGAGGAGCTGAAAGTGGTTTTGGCGAGTAAGGAAGGAGTTTTTAAGATTCATGTGGTATCACAACGGACCAATTTTGGTCTAAGTGTGTCAGTACTTAGTATTGACAGCCACTTCTACCTAACCTAACCTAACCTAACTAAAACAAATCGAAAAATTTAAAATTTCTAAATTGCTCCTAACTTTTTTTTGGAGCAGGGTTAAATCACAGATACTATAGTTACATAGATATCGCACGCAGAGCAAATAAAAATGACTACTTTTTTATCGTGGGACGTAGAACTACATCCCAGTTATATCAATATTGTTTGAGTTATGGACCACAAATGATGTTAAAAGAGATAGATTTACATACATAGACATAAATACAAAACTTCAACAACAAGTCATCAGTAGTTTGATCCGCCGATTCGATTTTTGAGGACGAAACGAAAGAGCTTGCAATCACAAAATATTGAAAGAATGGTCATTCTTATTTGCACTGAATGCGATATCTATGCAACTCTAGTATCTGTGGTTAAATGCTTTCAAATGACATATTCAAAGTTATTTCTAATAAAAACTGATAGAGATATTCCCATTCAAGCTTTACCATTTCACTAGCTTTATCGACCGCATTTGCAGTTTTTGTGTACCCTTCGTAACGGATTTATCTTGCACCGATATTGCAGTATCATCAGCAAAGGTGGCCATGATTGTGCTGATGTCCACTGGAATATCCCTTGCATATAAAACATACAGGGTTGGTCCTAGGACACTTCCTTGTGGTACACCGGCTTCAATGGCTTCCGAATAATTTTGGTCGTACCGTTCTCTAAAGAATCGGTTCGGAACGTAGGATTTCAGTATTTCGAAGTACTGCCTGGGAAGGTCCCTTAGCAGTTTATACTCAAATCCCAAACTTTGTCAAAGGCTTGAACAACATCTAAATGAATATAGCCGAGCATACTTGTTTTTCTTCAAGTGCCATTTCCACAACATCCGTAATCCGATGCACTTGGTCTATCGTGGATTGTTTATTTCTATCCAAACTGGTGGCTCGGAATTTGTCTTCATTCTTCTATTGTTTTGTTAAGCCTTTTTAAGAGCAGTTTTTCGAAAACTTTTGCCATGATTGGTATAAGAGATATTGGTATCTAAGATGTTACTTCTGTTAGTGGCTTACCTTTGTAGGTGAAACAATGGCTTCTGCAATTTTCCAATGATGTGGCACATTTCTTAGTTGAAGGCATACGTTTATTATAAATTGGAGCTTCTTGAAGGCTATTAAAAGCATTTCTTTCAAAACCTGAGCAGTCATTAGATCGTACCCTGGTGATTTTTTGTTAGACAACTTTTGTTAGCATGTGTCAACATGCTTTTTACTTCTTTGAGTGTGACAAAAGGAATTTCACATTTGACGTTTCTATCAACAAACTGTAAGGGATTTGCAGCTGTTTTTACTGGCAAAGGCTTAAAAATATTCACGAGATGTTAAGCGAAGAGATAAGCCTTTTGTTTCGAGTTTCCGATCCATTTACCATCTTGTGATTTTACTGGCAGGTTTTGTGTCTGTGGTCTTTTTAGGCGCTTTTCTGCTTTCCATGAGGAGAATTCGGTAGAAGCATCTGCCGTCAGGCTATTCAGGAAACTACTTACTGAATTAAATTAAACTCATAGATTATTTTCTGTAGTTTGTTTTTAATACTGCCTTATTACCTGGAGATCTCGTCACTTGCCATTTTCTTCGAGCTCTTCTTTTTCCCAATATCAGCACCTTTATTTCGACAGGATATTTTATTTCTCTTTCTCTTGAGTTCGAAATAGTTGGAGTACTTTCTTCTGCTGCCTGTAGCAAATCAGCAATAAATTGTTCTACTTCATGACCATAATTTGTTCAATTGTTTGCATAGAGGATCTTAGGTTTATAAAACTTTCAAATTCATTTCTGAATTCATCCCAGTTTTTTTTTCTTAAAATTAAAATTAAAATTAAAATTAAAATTAAAATTAAAATTAAAATTAAAATTAAAATTAAAATTAAAATTAAAATTAAAATTAAAATTAAAATTAAAATTAAAATTAAAATTAAAATTAAAATTAAAATTAAAATTAAAATTAAAATTAAAATTAAAATTAAAATTAAAATTAAAATTAAAATTAAAATTAAAATTAAAATTAAAATTAAAATTAAAATTAAAATTAAAATTAAAATTAAAATTAAAATTAAAATTAAAATTAAAATTAAAATTAAAATTAAAATTAAAATTAAAATTAAAATTAAAATTAAAATTAAAATTAAAATTAAAATTAAAATTAAAATTAAAATTAAAATTAAAATTAAAATTAAAATTAAAATTAAAATTAAAATTAAAATTAAAATTAAAATTAACATTAAAACTAAAATTAATTTTAAGTTATTTACAAAGTGTTTATGATTGTGGCTTAACATAGTTCTCTAGTCATGTTAAAGTCGATTCAGTGGACAAACATTATTAAAATGAAGATAAGCTTTGGTTAATGGATTGCTTTGAGGCTAATTTGTTGAATGGGCATGAATGAACAGATCGCACATATTATCTAA
Source organism: Dasysyrphus tricinctus (assembly GCA_963921185.1). Lineage (NCBI taxonomy): Eukaryota > Metazoa > Arthropoda > Insecta > Diptera > Syrphidae > Dasysyrphus > Dasysyrphus tricinctus. The sequence goes on along the minus strand of OY992532.1, from coordinate 189,460,870 downwards.
ATTAAATGATTACTAGTTACACCATCAAAACTCAATGTTGACACTTCGACGTTTTTCCAGCTCATTTACTTTTAGTTTTTATACAGAGTGTCCTGCACCTGAGTGGAAGTATCTTAGGGTGTGGTTCCTGGGTATATTCTAAGAAAAAAATTGTATCGGGGGAAAGTTGTATCTCCCCTCCCTGAGGCAGGGGGGGCAGTTTCTGAAAAATTGACTTAAAATGCCAAAAAAAAACATTACAAATCAACGAAGACACATCTAATAATGTGCTATATTTTTTTGAAAGTTAACACTCCATTCTTGCATTTAATTTTCAAATCAAGTTGTTTAAGCGAATAGTTTTTGAGAAATTAAATTTCAAAGTCAAATTTGTTTAAAAAAAAATTGTGATTTTTTTTTTCTTAAGTCGATATTTTTCAAAATTTTACGTAATTAAGTGCTATTTTTGTGTTCAATATTCATTGCCCTCATTATTTTGTAATCCATTACCGAGAACTAAATGTAAAAATCTTTCTTAGTTTTTGAGAAATTAAGAAAAAACAAAAGGTACTTTTCCCAATAAACCCCGAAAAAATTAATTTATTCATGAATTATCCATAATTTAACCCTTTTTTTGGGCTTTTTTGGTAAAAGTACCTTTCGTTTTTTTCTTAATTTCTCAAAAACTAAGATAGATTTTTACATTTGGTTTTCGGTAATGGAATAAAAATTAATGAGCGCAATGAATATTGAACACAAAAATAGCACTTAATTACGTAAAATATTGAAAAATATCGACTTAAGAAAAACAAATCACAATTTTTTTAAATAAATTTGACTTTGAAATTTAATTTCTCAAAAACTATTCGCTTAAACAACTTGATTTAAAAACCAAATGCAAAAGTATTAGCTTTCAAAAATATATAACACATTATTAGATGTGTTTTCGTTGATTTTAAATGTTTAATTTTTCAGATACAACTTTCCCCTATACAATTTTTTTCTTATAATATAGCCAGGAACCACACCCTAAGATACTTCCACTCAGGTGCGGGACACCCTGTATAACTCCAAAAAGCCGATGAGTGATTTAAAGTTTTTCTTTCTAGAGACAATTATTATTGTAGCTACAAAAATCTTTTTAAAAATTCATATTCTTTTCTTAAACAACAAAACTGAGTTCTAAGGCTGATATTGACACCACTTTTTCTTAAAGCACCATTCATAGCTTTCTTTAAATTAAATGATTTCAAAGCGCCAGTTATAGCTTTCATTGAAACTCATCATTGAACATTTTAATGATTCAGTTTGAGACGATTTGGAAGTAAAAGTGATTATGTATGTATTTTGATGTCAAAATAAAGCTCTTGTCCTTATTATCATTTCTGGTCAGAAACAAATCATTTTTGGCCCAGCCTTTCACATGAAATGAGTTTAATTATATCAAGGATTGAATTACCTTCCCAATGATCAATGAAATATTCATTCATTTTATGTACAATAGTCGGAAAAAGTATTTTGACAAACAAAATTTTTCGCAATTTTCTTTATATCATTTTTTTATTGATAGAAAAAATCTGAAAAAAATTTATTATAATGGTATCAAGATGAGCTTCCAAAAAAACATGCAAATACCGGCTAACTTCTTAGTACAGGCAGTAAGGATTGTTTTCTTGTATGCTTTTGGAATAAGAATAGAATCGAGTCTATACTCAAGAGGCATCAAGCTGGCTTTCGCAGTGGTCGATCGTGTGTCGACCATATCAACACCCTGCGTATCGTCCTCGAGCAGTCGATGGAATTTCAATCACCGCTTTACCTCATGTTCGTGAATTTTGAGAAGGCCTTCGATCGAGTTAACCGAGAATGTATATGGAGATCGTTGCTAGGTAGAGGAATTCCGCCAAAAATTGTTGCCATTATTAAAGAGTCCTACAACAACGCAAGGTGTTTTGTTTTACACAATGGGCAGCTATCCGACTCCTTCGAATTGCAACAGGGTGTGAGACAAGGGGATGTTCTATCGCCAATTCTCTCCCTGCTGGCGATGGACGACGTATTGAAGGCCAGTGTTGGTACAGCTGAGCGACAGGGCATTCAATAGAGACCGTTCGAAAAGCTCAATCATTTAGACTATGCCGATGACATATGTCTACTAGCAAATAACATCAGTGGGCTGAACAGGATGTGCCAAATACTGCAAATTAGGGGAGAGTCGAGTGGTCTTAGAATAAACAGCAAAACGACAAAAATAATGCTTACAGGCCGCTCCACATAGCAGCGTATAATAAAACAGGAGACACGTCAGTGGAAAAAATGGAACAGTTTAACTACCTTGGCAGTATTGTTTCTGCAAACGGTGCTACGGATCTGGACGTTAAAAGTAGAATAAATAAAGCTCGTGCTGTCTTCGGTTCTTTGTCCCCAATTTGGAAATCCAGTCAAATCTCCTTACGCATTAAGTTGAGATTCTTCGAATCCAATGTCAAATCCGTGCTGTTAAATGATTGTGAAACCTGGAAAGTCTTTTGTGAATCGCTGTCTTCGTCACATCCTTTAGATTCGCTGGCCACAAATAATATCAAACGAGGAATTGTGGCGCAGGACAAGTCAAGAGCGCCTGGACGTCGACATAAGAAAGCGTAAATGGCGTTGGATTGCCCTTCCACATAAAATGTCTTTGAATATTTCAATAATCATTCAATTCTTGAAATAATTGGACCAAAACAAATTTTTTTTTTGCTTAAAATAATAATGAAGACAACGGTTCTAATTTGGCATCAAAATAACCACTGATTTTACTTCCTTACGTCTTAAATCCAATAATTAAAATTGGTTAGTAACTGGCACCTAAGAAAGTGTAAAAAAGTCAAAAGTACATATGTGCTGTAAATATAGAACTTACTTTATTTATAAACATTTTTATAAATTTTTGAACTTCATATAGTCCGGGAGCCCTCCGTAAGATCACCTATCTCATCGCGGCCACGCAAAAACTGGATGCCAACCGATAGCTTTAGTCTAAACACTTACAAAGCTGCTGGTCGGACAAGCTTTATCAGGTCGCAAAGATTAGAAAATGCACTTTTCAGGTTGCATTTTCCGCTAAATGTACCTAGACTACAAACAACTTATACATAAATGGAGTATTAAATGAAAGCTAGGACTGTCCTCTTCTACACGATACCAATGGTTGGCCAGACCTGTTTTGGCTGTTGCGACCAGTCCGACCACTTTTCCAAGATTAGGGATTTTGTGCATCCTTGAATGGAAATGAAAAAAAAGTGGTTAAGGCTACTCTCCTAACCATTTGATGTGATTTTACTCAGTTTTTTCTGATGTAAAACGCAGTGTTAAAAAAGGACCATTTTTAAAAAAACTGGTCGGACTAGTCGCAACAGCAAAAAAAAGTCTGTCCGACCAATAATATCGTGTAGAGGACAGTTTTAGCTTTCATTTGATACCCCATTATATATATAAGTTGCTTGTATTTTAGGTACATTTAGCGGAAAATGCAACCTAAAAAGTGACATTTTTTAACCATTGCGACCAGATAAAGCTTTTCCGACCAGCAGTTTTGTAAATGTTTAGACTAAAGCTATCGGTTGGCATCCAATTTTTGCGTGGCCACGATGAGATAGGTAATCTTACGGTGGGCTCCCGGACTAAAATTATTTAAAATAATGATAATAGCTAGCTGCAAATTTTTGGGTTGAACGCTTAACCAAATAAAATGCACGACTGGGTCGCACGTACTTGCTCTTATGTTCAAGACACTGCGAGTTTAAGAAAATTGTGATACAAACATGGAAATTATGAGAGAAAAATGTAGAGAAGCATGAAATACGACATTTAAATTGGATAAAACAACTCTTTTGACAGTTTGAGGTGAAAAAAAAGTATGCCATCTTAATTCATGATGCAATATGATTGTATGGGAAAAAAAATTTTAAAATCGTTGGAGCGGTTTTTTCTAAATTAATTTTTTATATATATAAAATTCTTAAAACAGTTTTAAGGACAAATTCTGGTATGCAGATTTAAATTATATATTTATGTGTATATAAAAACAAAATTTGAAAAAAAATTGTCAACCCGTTTTTGAAATATCGAATTTTCAAAAAAAAGTTTGAAACTTTTTTTAAAAATCCAAAAACTTTTTTTTTGAAAATTTTGATATATTATATTATTTAATCTTATCTGAAATTTGTATATAAAAAAAATCATTTAAATCCGTTAAGCTGATAACGAGAAAACTCAAAATAAATAAATACGTTCTATGACAGGTACTACTAATAGTTGCTATGTGTAAAATTTTATAATTTTTGATGGTAGATCGTAATAATTTTAGTATATGACAAAAGTTTAGGTAATCAAAATCGTAGGAGTCGTTTTCAAGCAAAAAAATATTTTCCTTTGTGGTTTTTTCACTTTCGTATGGAAGGTACCGTTATTTTTTCATAAATGTAAATTTTTTTCTACAAATATTTTAGAGAGTACTAAAAAAGTCTTAAATATCGAGTTTCAAAAAAATCTATGATGCCGTTTTCGAAATTCGATTTTCCAAAAAAAAGTTTGAAATATTTTATAAAAATCCAAAAAATATTTTTTCAGAAATGTTGGTACACAAAACTATTAACATTTTTGGGAAGCTTCTGTATAAAAAAAAATAATTGAAATCGGTCATACCATTTTGAAGAAAATCAAAAATTAAAAAAGTGGTTCCTTGGGAGGTACCATTAATAACCATTTTTGAAAAATGGTTTTCCACCCAAAGAAAGCCTTTACTAAAATAAATTTATTGATTTTTTTTTAAGAAAAGTTGTCGAGCCGTTTTTGAGAAAAATACGATTATGTAAATTTGCCAAAAAAAAAATGTATGGCAGGTACCGTTATTTTTGGTTCTAAAAAAAAATGAAAAAAATGTGTTGGCAGAATCACCAAAAACCACTATGTCCCAAGTTTGAAGAAAATCGATCGAGCCGTTTAGGTTGTAGACGAACAGACAGACAGACAGAATTGTGCCACCCACTTTTATGGTGCTCTCTATCATCGTAATATCATGTTTGATTGTTATCTCAAAATTTTTTTTTGCACGAGTCCAAAACTTGCCTTATAGTACCTATAATCGCAAGTAAAAATGAGTATGAGTGTCTGTAGGTGTAGGACATCGAATGAAAGTCCGGCAAGACTTTTTTGGCGCCCGTGGTAGGGATGAGGGGTTGAGCGGTTTTCAGACTATTGTTTAGGGGCATATGCACTTAAATACATTTAGTAAAAATGGGATATGATGCTCTGTCATTTCCTTTAAATCCACGGATAATAAATTTATAACGATCCGAAAAATAAAACTTAAGATACATAGTGACGAATAATTTTGGGCTCTGACTTGTTTCGTTAAATTATACAATGATATAATCAAATACGAATTGAAGTTCATTGTAAATATTTGACCTAATGCTAATGACTCACACGCCTCTGCATCTTTTGTTAGTTCTGAAATTTTAATAGGAGTATCAATTTCCGAATTATCGCCGAATCTTGTGAATCACACTGTGAAACTGTTGAACTCAAATGTATACCTTTTCTGTAAAAGATTAAATTCTCAGCAATCACCATGAACAAGATACCACTATCTGTTAGAAAGGTCAAAGCTCCTAATAGTACGGTCTGGTTAGAATTTTGCTGGAAAATAATTCAGACATGAAGTTGGAATTTGATATTCGAAAGCGAGCCGAAAACCACATTTTTCACAATTGCACCTATAGTCATTTAGCTGCCATCTTGTTTTTAAAACCACTTATAGGAAGTCACTCGAAATATTTTGTATAGGAAAATAAATTTTCTACAAGTTTGTCCTAGAAATTTTTTTTCTAGCGTCAAAAATACGCGAGTTACGTCTGAAAATAAAAAAAAAAACACCTTGAAAACCAAGATGGCGGCCAAATTACTATAGATGCAGCTGTGAAAAATATGGCTTTTGGCTCGTGTACTAATACCCTTACGAAAATCAAAATCATGGTAGGTCAAAATCAAACTCTATGTCTAAATTATTTCCCAGATCAACATATAATGAAATCTCATTTCCTTGTATTACAGCTGAAGTCTATTATTTTAAATCTTCTTCTCAAGAAATTTGGCTCCCAAGCGAATTGTCACTGTCTCTTTAAAAAACAAAGGTCTTACTTTTGAGCATGTCGTAAAGTTAAAGTATAATTATTGTATATTTTGTTTCATTATTTTAAATTTAATAACTGGTCTGGTAAGCCTCAGATAAATGGAATTGATTAGTTTTGTTTTTGTGAAAGTATGACCAATTTAAAAACAAAAAAAATATTCCTTTAAATAACTTTGTTTATTTAATTACCTTAGCTTAATAGCATTACTTTGCTTTAAGGTTTGGTTTAAGATGACAAAGTTATTTTTCAGAACCTACATTTAATAAAAATTAAATTTGCATTAATCTAACTTGCATCACTTAGTATTACGAAGTATCGTGCTCTGATTTTGTATAACCCTGGAATTTCCTAATAGGAATTCTTAGAATAAATATTGTCCAACAGATTGACTCATTGTCAGTTCTTTAAAAAATGTACATAAATTAATAAGTTAACAATAATGATTAACACCATCAACCTCTATACTCAATTGCACCCAAGCAAATTAATTGAGTACAATATTTTGTATGCACTGCCATATGGATACTACTCATGTACTTGCTTTATCATTTGCAATATCTTAAAAGAATGCCATCAATTTACACTATTCTAAGCTTCAAACGAACCGACGACGACGTTTGCAGCCATGTTATCGGCACCTTGGATTAAATAAGAATTTTTATAAATATTCGATTGTGTGAAACCAACCCTTCAATAAGCAACACAATTATCTGTCCTTGCAGGCTAACCCAACTCGATTCGTCAGTGATCGCACGTTTGGATTCCATTCGTATTCAGCAAGAAGAGATGTCAAAGCAATTACAGAATCTCGATTATGTGCAACGCAATGTTCAAGCTGATGTGGGTTATATTCACAACGAGATTGATGTCATGCGTTACAGTATGGACCAAAAACAAGGTAAGTTCTTTGTTTAAGACAACCAAACAATACTAAGTTCATTACCTAAGCAAACAAAACAGAATTCCCTTAAAGCACAGTTCTTAATTTTAAGCATCAATATTTCATTGTCATTAATCCATGGTTAAGATGACGAAGTAGTAAACAAATATTTATAAATTTGAGACTTTGTAGGCCCGTATAGAATTTGACAAAAATAAACGACATCCGGGCTTGGTAATTTGTTACAGAAAAACTACTATTACCAAGATTGAATTTAATTATTTAGCAAGTTCGCAAAATCGATAACAAAGTGTCAATTCACTATTGTTGCTGAAGTGTTTCCTTAGTATACTGCAAAGGAAATACCTGTCCAGCTTCTCAAAATTTTCCAATCGAAAATTTGGTCATTGTGTACTATATGGAAAAGTAATATGTTAAAGACTGGTTTGATGAAATAATTATGTATAGGTTATAGGTATACATGTGTACAAGAGGGGCTTTGTCTGTCTTCTGTTTGAATCAATTCCTTTTCCGCATCAATCTTCCCTCATTACCTGTGAAACTGAAACGTGAAGTTGACTTTTCTTGGTATGAAAGCTTTTGAAAGTGGAACAAAGGAGTTGATTTAATTGTACTAACAGGTTTGATACTCTTTTGGGTGGTCAGTAGATAGTTGTTGTATTCCATGTGCTATCAGGAAGGTTAGTAAGTTGATCTTGGTGTCCCCGCAAGTTTTCACTGAAAGTACCCACCCGAATCTTCTAGTTAGTTTGAAACAGACAAGTTTGAATATTGTGGAGTTGATTTTGAATTGTTTCTTTTAATTTTTTGTTAATTTCTGCGAGCGGTGAGTGATTATTTAACTACGTAGCAAAACCCTGTTACCTGTTACCATAAGGTGGTCTCTTTGTTGAGTTTTTACAACAAAAATAACTTCCCTCATTAATTATTGACAAATTGGGGACAGTGAATTAATTTACTTTGTCTATTTTCTGTCTGTTCCAAATAAAGTCTTGAAAATATAGTGTTTTTATTACTAATGAATTTATTATTGAAATATTAAAAATTATTTAATGTGGAAGGTTGAGTCCAAACCAAAAAATCGAAAAACGAAATATCGCATTTTTAAAAGTCTCAAAAAACGAAATCCCGCAAATTAATAATTCTGCTTTTCATAATCTCGAAATTACAAAATTTAGCTTTTTAAAATTTTGCATTTACATCTCGCACTAAAAATTCTCGCAAATACCAACCAAAATCTCGCAATTTAATTTCTCGCAAATCAAAAATCACGCAAATCAAAATTTCGAAAACTCAAATCTGACAGGAACATGAGTTTCACACAGAAAAATGAAAATCCTGAGGAACAAACAAAAAAGAAACTCGAAAACGAAATATTTTTTTAACAGTTAAAAATTCACTCGAAATTACAACTGGATATACAATTTCTGTGTTCTCTTCCTTGATCTTTTTGGTTCAAAGCAACTATTAAAATATAGGTAAGCAATAACAATTATGGATAGTAATATAAGGTCTAAAAGTGGATAAGCACACGATTTTTTCCAGAAATTAGGCAAATTCGCAAATTTAATTGCATTGCCAAACAGATAAATTTTTTAAATAAAAAACTCGCAAATTCAAATCTCGCACGAGGTTTGAAGTTTCGAGATATTGAACAAAAAATTTAACGTTGGAATTATGATAATTTTTTTTCGCTATCAGCTTGGGATTTCGAGATATTCCCGTTAGAAAATTAAAAAATAATCTTTTTTCGGCATTTTTGATGTTATGTAAAAATGAGAGGTAATTTTTATCAATAAAGTTAGTAATAATTATTAAAACCACTAATATTTATCTTCAAATTTGGTTAATCGTTTTTCAATACCCCTGTTACTCTCCATTCAAGATATCCTTAGTTAGATGTTATTCGTCGACGTTTTTAACATTATTTTTGAGGTAATGTTACTACCTGTATAATTTCTTGCAATAAAGTTTGAAATAATTCCTAAAAATACTTGTTCTCTTCTTCCAAATTCAGTTTAAAACTTTCCAATATATTTTATATTTTCCAGAAATCGCTTTTTGAAATTTATGTATTTAGCATATTAAACCGCATTTAACAGCTTTATTAAATTTTGCAGGGGCAGATGAAGACTAACAACAAACTAAGGATTTCACGAAGACTTAAACATATATTGGAAAGATTTAAACATTTTTTTTTTAAATTTACAGCTCGTTGGATCAAATATTACGAAAAAACAGTTTTTTTTTAAATTTCATAACGGAATATCTCAAAACCAAGACTTGATGGCGGAAAACGGATGACGGATTTGGATATGTGCGTGAAGTTAGAACCGCCATTTTGGATTTTCAAAAAAAAGGTTGTGCTGTAATGTGCCCAACTTGTGCTGCTATGTGCCGTATTTAAAAAGAAAAATCGTACTAAGGGTTTGGTTCTTAGAGGGTTCCCACTTTTTTAGCGTAAAGTAAGCACCGCCGTTTTTGGGCTCCAAAAAAAAAGTTGTGCTTAATTGTGTTCAACTCTCTATAAACCAAACCCTTAGTACGATTTTTTTTTTTTTTTCAAAAATACAGCACATACCTAGCAAAAGAAAATCCAAAATGGCGATGCTAACTTCACGCACATGATTTGGATTCAGCTCCAAAAATAATTACCTTTAGAACGAGTCTTAAATGCCCGTGTCAAAAACCGTATTCCGATAGGTAGTTGACAGTTGGAAAAATCGTAGTTTTTACTCTGAACTTAAATTTACAGTTAAAAGTGTACAGGGGAAAATGGCTTCACTTTTTTCAAAATTAAAATAATGATAAGTTCTTTATGTTATTTCTGAGTACCTACTATATCTGATATAATGTGACTTTCCTTGACAATGGCTTAAAAAATTCGCGAAATTGCACACTTTTTTGCAAAACTTTTTGCCAAATGTGGAAGATCCTCTTAACTGATGTCAGTGTTGAGATTATAAAATACAGCAACCAGAAAAATTAACTTCAATTTTAAAACAAATGTATTAGAATATTTCAAGTTTTGGAGTCACTGAGCTAAAAGTTTGTTGGCAAACTTAAATTGCCATATTTCTATCAGATTTGATAATTTTCTTTTATACAGAAGCTCCAAGAAATTTCAAAATGGTGGAAAGCTGGCATTCTAAGGGAACTTTAAAAAGTCCCCATCGCTATGAGTGCCGCTATCAATTTTACGAGGGGTGAGGGGTTCAAAGACCTACCGAATAGTTTTTAAGAAATATCTCCTAAGCAATACCTTACTCTCATAGAAAAAATGTCAAGAACTAGGTTGTAGCTTAGAAAATATCCTGCAAGAAAAATATTGAGTAACTTTTTTTCATGAGAGTAACCGCTTTCGATATAATTAAATCGGTAGAGTTACAAATTTGATCTTTCTGTACAAAATTAATTTTCTTACACCACATTTGAGGTTGAGTAAACGTGAGTTTTTCTTTCGTAGTATCCCCCAGGAAAATTTGAAAACAGTACTACAACATATAAACACAGATTTATTGAAAGGTTTTGGGGAAGTTCCTAGTCGAATCAGGCTCCACTACATTAATCATACGAGGTCGAAGGTCTCGAAATATGGTATTTCGTTTATACAGGGTGATTCGCATAAAATGTGAAAGAAATCTAGAGCGTGGTAGGGTGGGTTGAGAAAATAAAATGCACGTGTGGAACTTTAAAAAATATTGAAGTAATTGTAGAAAAAGTATAAACAAGCATCTAAATCGTTATTTTAATTGTATAAACAGCCTGATAAATAACTTAGAGCTCAAAAACAAGTATGCCATTTAATTAGGTACCTACTTGAAAAATTATAAGCAAAACAAAAAATTTTAAATCGTTGGGAGCCGTTTCCTTAAAAATTTATTTTTTTATATATAAAATTTTTGTAATATTTAACCGTTCAATACTAGTTGTATTGGATGGTTACAAGTCTGATATTAATAAAATAAATGCTGGTGTGCCCCAGGGCTCCGTTTTGTCTCCGACTCTCTTTCTTATTTTCATAAATGATCTCTTGTCTGAAACTTCCAATCCATTAAATTGTTTTGCAGACGACAGTACCCTCAGCTTTTCATATTCGTTTCAAGATTCACTTCCTTGTTCTTCGGATGTGGAACTTGAACGGCAGCGTATCATAAGTTCATTAAATTCTGATCTCGACAGCATTGTCCAATGGGGAACAAAAAACCGTGTAGAATTTAATGCCTCGAAAACTCAATGCTGTCTTCTGTCGTTAAAGCGAAACCACCCCCTATGCCACTCCACTATCCATGAGTGGCACTTGCATCGAGGAAACCGAACAGCTTTCAGTCCTGGGTATGTGCATCACAGACCACCTTCTGTGGAATGATCACATATTCGACGTCGCCAAAAATGCTGCGAAATGTCTAGGTTTTCTTCGAAGATTCAAGAAATTTTTCTCCGCTTCTGATCTCGCTGTAATCTATAAAGCCTTCATTCGTCCAAAGCTTGAGTACAACTCGCATATTTGGGCGGGTGCTCCCAATACACATTTAAGTCTCTTGGATAGAGTTCAAAATAGAGCTTTAAAATTGAGGTGATAGAGCTTTAACAGAAACATTTGCATCTCTCGAACACCGTCGCAATGTTTCGGCCTTTCGTTATTTTATCGATATTTTTACAAACAATGTTCTAGTGAAATAGCCAGTTGCATTCCTTCCCTTAAACAATTCCGCCGTAATACTCGTACTTCTATGAATGCACATCAGTTTACCCTTGAGCCCAATTTCGGACGTACTGTAAAGTATAGAGATTCTTTTCTTAGTCGCACTACCCGAATGTGGAATGCTTTACCTGACTCTGTATTTCCCTCCCAATTCGATATTCGGAAGTACAAAACCAATGTGCATCAGCTGTGTCCACTTGGCCCGCAAAAGTCTCCAATTTTTTTTTTTTTTTCGTAAAAGATGACCATTTAAATGACCACTTTTGACCACCCTTTAACTTTTTTTGACCACCCACAGATTTCGAGAAAATCGATTTTGAAAAATAGTGGGCCAAAAGAACGCTGCGCCTCAAAAATCGATTTTTTCAAATTTGATTAATGTTTTCGATAGATAATTTTTTGAACATAAATGACCACCCCTTAACTTTTTTTGACCACACTTAGAAATATTTTTTTTTGATTTTTGAATTTTTTTTTTTTGATTTTTTTTCTGTATATTCCCTTTCCATTTTTTTAAATTTTCGAATTATGAAAGATGACCATTGTGAAAAACTCAATTATCTAAAATGACCACACTTCAAAATTACTCTAACTTATCAAAAAGTATTTTTTTCGAATTTTGAAGGATGACCATTGTGAAAAACTCAATTATCTAAAATGACCACCCTTCAAAATTACTCTAACTTATCAAAAAGTATTTTTTTTTTGAATTTTGAAAGATGACCATTGTGAAAAACTCAATTATCTAAAATGACCACCTTTTTTGTGGGTGAAAAATCTGGTTCTTCTTCGGCTATTTTGGTCACTTTGGTATATGCAATGAAACAAGTTATTCCATTTACTTTCCCGACGTTTCGACAGGGGTTGCTGTCGTCCTCAGGGGATCTTTATTGAAACAATAAATCACAAAACACAGTTGAACAAATTAGTATAAATAGTTTGAAGAAATTAAATGAATTGATCTGATTTCTTATACATAAAAAAGAAAAAAAACTTACATTAATAAAGTTAATGAAATGGATTTGTATAAATTAATAAATAAATTAATTACGAAAAAAAAAAGAGTTAAACCAAAAAATTAAGCACTTCTTCTCACGAAGTTCAGTCTTGTATTACTTTGATTTGCTGTATTTAGTAACAAAATTTAAAATTTCTTAGCCGTTACAAGAGAGCAATATATTGCCGAAATGTTTTGTATGTCTTGTTTCCTGTTCATGTTGTTATTGTTTTTGAGAATGTGGAGGGTTTCCAAGGTGTACCTTTTGTTAAAATGTCTCTCCGTTTGAAGGATTTCGACCTCATCAAAATCTGGCTGATGTTCGGTTTGAACACAATGGTTCGCCAGTGCTGTCTTGGCGGAACTTTTACTATGAATGTCCGATTTGTGGCCAGCCATTCTCTGTCGCAGGAACTGCTTTGTTGTACCTACATAGCAAAGGTTGCAGCTTTCGTCATCTTTGCCTTTGCAGTTGATTTTATAGACAACATCGGTTTTATTTTCCTTCTCGGTTTTCGGTTTCAATTTTGTAAAAACAGATGCAAGTGTGCAATGTGACTTGAATGCTAATTTCACATTTTTACAACGACTGGTGACAACTTGTTTGAAATTTGTAGCTAACGTTGGGACATAAACAATGCTTTTATAAACGCAGTCTGTAGCAATTTTTTCCGGAGTTTCGGAATTAACTTTATTTTTTAATCTTTGTATTAAACTCCTTATGAGTTCATAAGGGTAGCCATTGTTAGCTAAAATTTCAGTGACTATCTTTTCATTTTTTGGGTGGTATTTTTTGTCACTTAACATAAACACTTTTTGTACCAAGTTAGACGCGGTGTTTATCACAATGTGTTTCGCCTGGTTTGATCGAAAATTCACTAGTCTTCCTGATGCTGTTTCTTTTTGATACCAATCGAAAGATAGGTGGTCTTCTTCACGATGGATTTTAACATCCAAAAAAGCTAACTCGTTTTGTTTTTCTTTTTCCACGGTGAACTTTATTTTATGGTTGAAACCATTGAGAACGACCAACAAATCATCAATTTTACGGTGATCAATAACCGCGAATATATCATCAACATATTTGAAAATTGCTTTTGGTCTCTCATTTTTTTTAAAACATTCATTAAGAAGATGATCCAATACCAAATCAGCAATAGTGGGCGACAGTGGGTTACCCATTGGCATGCCGTGTATTTGCTTATAGATTTTGTCCTTATATTGAAGGTAATTGTTTTCTTTTAAGCAGAACTCTAAAATTTCTAAGATTTTCTTTGGCTTAGCATTGAAAAAATTGCTACAGACTGCGTTTATAAAAGCATTGTTTATGTCCCAACGTTAGCTACAAATTTCAAACAAGTTGTCACCAGTCGTTGTAAAAATGTGAAATTAGCATTCAAGTCACATTGCACACTTGCATCTGTTTTTACAAAATTGAAACCGAAAACCGAGAAGGAAAATAAAACCGATGTTGTCTATAAAATCAACTGCAAAGGCAAAGATGACGATGGCTGCAACATTTGCTATGTAGGTACAACAAAGCAGTTCCTGCGACAGAGAATGGCTGGCCACAAATCGGACATTCATAGTAAAAGTTCCGCCAAGACAGCACTGGCGAACCATTGTGTTCAAACCGAACATCAGCCAGATTTTGATGAGGTCGAAATCCTTCAAACGGAGAGACATTTTAACAAAAGGTACACCTTGGAAACCCTCCACATTCTCAAAAACAATAACAACATGAACAGGAAACAAGACATACAAAACATTTCGGCAATATATTGCTCTCTTGTAACGGCTAAGAAATTTTAAATTTTGTTACTAAATACAGCAAATCAAAGTAATACAAGACTGAACTTCGTGAGAAGAAGTGCTTAATTTTTTGGTTTAACTCTTTTTTTTTTTCGTAATTAATTTATTTATTAATTTATACAAATCCATTTCATTAACTTTATTAATGTAAGTTTTTTTTCTTTTTTATGTATAAGAAATCAGATCAATTCATTTAATTTCTTCAAACTATTTATACTAATTTGTTCAACTGTGTTTTGTGATTTATTGTTTCAATAAAGATCCCCTGAGGACGACAGCAACCCCTGTCGAAACGTCGGGAAAGTAAATGGAATAACTTGTTTCATTGCATATACCAAAGTGACCAAAATAGCCGAAGAAGAACCAGATTTTTCACCCACAAAAAAGGTGGTCATTTTAGATAATTGAGTTTTCACAATGGTCATCTTTCAAAATTCGAAAAAAAATACTTTTTGATAAGTTAGAGTAATTTTGAAGGGTGGTCATTTTAGATAATTGAGTTTTTCACAATGGTCATCTTTCAAAATTCGAAAAAAAATACTTTTTGATAAGTTAGAGTAATTTTGAAGGGTGGTCATTTTAGATAATTGAGTTTTTCACAATGGTCATCCTTCAAAATTCGAAAAAAATACTTTTTGATAAGTTAGAGTAATTTTGAAGTGTGGTCATTTTAGATAATTGAGTTTTTCACAATGGTCATCTTTCATAATTCGAAAATTTAAAAAAATGGAAAGGGAATATACAGAAAAAAAATCAAAAAAAAAAAATTCAAAAATCAAAAAAAAATATTTCTAAGTGTGGTCAAAAAAAGTTAAGGGGTGGTCATTTATGTTCAAAAAATTATCTATCGAAAACATTAATCAAATTTGAAAAAATCGATTTTTGAGGTGCAGCGTTCTTTTGGCCCACTATTTTTCAAAATCGATTTTCTCGAAAACTGTGGGTGGTCAAAAAAAGTTAAAGGGTGGTCAAAAGTGGTCATTTAAATGGTCATCTTTTACGAAAAAAAAAAAAAAAAATTGGAGACTTTTGCGGGCCAAGTGAACACAGCTATGTGCATCGGCATCTCATCTTGAATCCTTCCCTTTTTTCCTAACGCTCGCACTGTGTTTATTCATTTTAAGGGTAGTCACAACCCCTTTAGTGCGCGCTTATTATAAAAAAAAAATTTGGTATGCCAATTTCGAGTTTATGTTGATATACATTTAAAAATGAAATTTCAAAATAATTCCTTGATCAGTTTTTGATAAAATTGAATTTTCAAAAACAAATTTTAAATCTTTTTTAAAAAACCCAAAATAATTTGTTTTCAAAATTTTGGTAAGCAGTATTATTTATATTTTAAGAAAGCTTTTATGCAAAAACTTTTTTTGAAATCAGATGAGAGGTTAGTGACAAAACCGAAAATAAAAAAAAAAGTTATATGATGTTTTTGGTAATTTTTTTTTTTTTACCCGAAAGTACAACATATAGCATTCGCAAATTGAATTAAACAAATCGCAAATAAGTTTAACTTAAACGAAAATAAGTTTCACCCAAGCGCAAATAGATTTAACCAAAACGCAAATAGAATGAACCCAATCGCGATTCGATTTAAACAAAACGCAAATATAGTTAAACTATACGCAAATTTTTTAAACTATGTATTAACAAATCATTTTAACCAAAACACAAATTGAATTAATCCAAGCTTGATTTATTGTTCCAGCTGTACTTTTTGGGTCTAATGGATTTTGGTACTATCCATAATTGTTAAAAAGCCATTATTAAGGGATTTGCCGTGCTTGGTGCTTAGAAAAATGCACAGAACTAGTTGAATTTTCAATTGGGGTCTTGTCAAAATCTTATGGTGAACTACTGTTATAAGCCTACCATTTCTTCACCACACAGCAGGAACAACAAGTTGAACCCGGGTTAATTCAATTTGCGTTTGGGTTAAATTGATTTGTTAATAGTTTAAATTATTTGCGTATAGTTTAACTAGGTATATTTGCGTTTTGTTTAAATCGAATTGCGATTGGGTGAATTCTATTTGCGTTTGGGTTTAATCTATTTGCGCTTGGGTGAAACTTATTTGCGTTTAGGTTAAACCTATTTGCGATTTGGTTTATTCAATTTGCGAATGCTATATCTACAATAATATACTGATTTTTTATTAAAATCATTGGGGCAAGTACCGTTATTTTTAGAGCTTAAAAAAAAATTAAGTTTCCCTTCTGGAGAGTTACAAAAATTACAAAATTTGAAGAAAATCGCATCATTGGTGTAGGCTGTAGATCCAGATGCAAACAGACAGATAGACTGAATTGTCCCACCCACTTTTTTCGTGTTCTCTATCATCGTTATGTTATGTTATGTTTGATTATTATCTCAAAATTTTTTGTACACGAATCCAAAACATGCCCTAGAGCCCTAGTACCTATATCGCAAGTAAATTCGCATCGCAAGAGGGTTTAATTCCCTCCGTTCAGCCGGGGTAGACTTAAAACAGAAAAAAAAATATTAAATAACAACGGTAACACTTACAATGCCATGCTATCCTTTTTTGTAAAGTCAAAAATCTCTTCTTCTATTTTAGTTTTAACTAAAGTTGTTTGAGTGAACAATTTTTGAAACATTTATTTTCAAACTCAAAATTTTGAACAATTTTATTTGAAATTAAAATAAAAGAAGTTATTTTTGGCTTTACAAAAAAGGTATAGCATGGCATTGTTAGTGTTACTTTTGTTTTTTAATATTTTTTTTTTAAGTCGATTTTTTTAAGAAATTACCCCCCAACTGAGCAGAATTAAATTCCCCTACCCATACGATATCATTTTTCTCAACCCACCCTACACGCTCCCTGTTTAAACGAAATACCATGTTTCGTGACCCCATATGAATAATGAAGTGCATCGATGGGGAACTTTCCCAAAAAAGAATCAGCTTATGAGACGATTTTATTGTTGTTTTCTTGTATATGCGTACACTTTGGGGAATAATTCTATTTTTTGTTGGGTAAAGGTTAAATGTTTTAAAGTTTGGTAAAAGTGTAGAAGAATCATGAGTTTTGTATGATAAAGATAGTAAAAGTTTTAACCCCCAACTACCTCGAAGTTTTTTTTTCATTAAATCGTCAGCTTAGACCCTATAGTGAAAAGCGACGTACTCCGTATTTTAAGATCACTTGAACAATCGCTAAAAAAATACAAAAATCTATCAAATCACAAGTTGAATTTCATTGAATTTAGTAACAATAAGATAAGATTGTTTGAAAATGATTTTTGAATTTTCGGATTTATTTAAAAAAATAAAAAAATACTTCTTTTTTGTATAAAAAAAAAAAATTTAAATAGGAGTTAGCTGTTTTTCACTCTAGGCCGATGGAGTTCATTTTTATATTTTCTACTGTTTTGTGTACCTACATATGTATAAATAACAAATAAATATATTTGGTGGCGCCACAGCCCAAGGACCTATAGTCTGTCCAGCAAAAATTGTCAGTACAGGGCTTATGGGCGAGCTTTTTTCAAAACAGTGGTGTCTGTGGATACCATCACAACATTCAAATAACAAATCTGTCACTGAAATATATACTAAACCACTGATTAACATACACGAATATTTGTTGTAATTCTTTGAAACATTTCGTACGTTTCAACATGACCGTCGGCGTCGTCTTTCAATGCCAAAAGCATTCTGATCGTATACTCGCTTTCGCTTCTACCTTTTCTGTGTGAAATAAAACAAAAACTTCACATTCCAACAGAGTTGCCTTTGCCAAGTCGCAACAATACAACAGAGCTTTTTCAGTGGTTTTTATGAAAGAACTTTTAGTTTTGAAGCTTTTGAGAACGTAATTTGTAAAGATGAGAGCCAAAAGTGTTGTCGTTTTCATTGTCCCCTTATTTTTGTTTGTATATCTGAATAAACCTATAAAGTGCAGTTAAAATTTGTACGATTTTAGTCTTTAAGAAGAAAAAAGTTATTTGCACTTAGTTTTGAAACATTCACAAAGCGTTACGTGATCAAATTCATTTGAAAAGGTGTGGTGTGGTAAAAAAAGTTAATGGATCTTTTTTTTTAATATGTTTGAAATGGTATCCATGGTAACCATATGCACATTGTTCTTCGATTTGTGGCAATTTATAATTTGAAGTACGGAAACCCTGTGAGAGCTTTAACTTGAGACAGATGTATGCAAGCCAATGCAACCAGACTGAGAGGCAAACGTCCTATCTTCCCTGAACTGACAATTTTTGTTGGATAGAGTATAGTGACTTACAACTCTCAACCATTCCTGTGTGCGTGTTGTTGGCAGGATTGTAATTTTTTTGAACCAAAACATTCTTGAAAAATATGCCTTGATATCTTTGCTTGTAAGTGAATTCTTAATTTTACCCTTATCATTTCAGATCAAGCTGCATCCCATGTACGCACCCGCCAAGCTTCCGATTTTGCACCAGCAGCTGCCAATGAAACGGAAAACTTTTCAGAGAAGCTTGAATCCTTGGCCGTATTTTTAGCTTCAACTCGTGCCTCAGTTAGTCGCATTGAAAATACCTTAAGTGAATTCGGCAAAAGTCTAACTAAATTGACTCAACTCTCAAGGTATGTAGATACTCACAATAATTTCTTTGATAACTTCTATTGTCATCGTTTTTTTTTTATTTTATATTTTATTGTTGCATTGGATAAGTAGTGTTGTGAATACATAATTTATACGAATGCGTGCTTTAGCTTATTATCAAGTATAACGCCAATCAAGTGGGTTGACTGTCAAGTATTGTGTCATATAAAAAAAAATATTTGAAATAATAATAGTATTCAACTTGCAAGTCGATAATTTTTAACAAATATAAAATTCCTTACTTAATCCGGAAAACTTCAAAACCTGCAAGCTTATATGAATGTCAATTCTGCAATTGGCACCTTTGGCTTGAAACTTTGATAGATTCATTGAATTAAAAATAGTAAACGAACCATCAATAAAACTTGTAGCTTCTAATATATTTTCTCAATTGCAAGCCATTAATTATATCACAGACTCACAGGTATAGTGTTCTCCATTCTTGAAGGTTAATATATGTAGCTTGGGTTTATGGTAATTGGAAAAATTAATATTTTATTTTTTGCAACAATCTGTTATGTTTGAACATCTAAAAGACAAAATAATTATTTGCACAACTCCAGCACTCTGCATGTTGGCTTACCACTGACAAACTGATAAATCAAGAGTGATGAATGAGCTTCGCAAGAAATTATGTCATCTTTTTGTTTAAGACAACATTTGAGACAGCTACTGAAATCCTAAGAAGCAAAAGATGAGCATGCAAACATAATCTGGACTACACAAGGCGCAAAAGACTATATTTAAATAATTTATATGACTTGTGTCTTTTTTATGATTTTTTAACTGATTGTCAGTATTTTGATTACAAAACTTTTATTTTCCGTGTTCTGCTCATATTCATATTCTCAGGGTCATTTTAAATATTTTGAGCAACTTTAAAATTGCCTTCGAATTGATTAAAAAATCAGCAGCTTGCCATACAAAATAAATTAATTACAGTCAAGTCACAGTTTCATCATATTTTTTCACTTTCAAAATGTTTCTACATTATAAAATCTTACTTTTACCTCTTCAAGTTGCTCTCCTGACAGAGATACCTTTTGGGATATCCCTCTATGTCCAAAATCTCCCATAAAACTTGATTTACAACTCGAATATAAGAATATTTTTGCACTTAATCAAAGCCAATGCTTCAGCCTTAACTTTTATTTCAAATGCAATCAATGTTTGTTTTGTTTATGCTTTTCTCTTCTGTTTTCTTTATACTCTCTTTCTATTGCACATATTAAAAGAGGAACCCATAAACGAGTGTCAAATCTTTCAAGCAGAAATCAACCCAACTCCCCACATCTGATGCAACCCCAATATCCACATTTATACAATTCCTACGGGCCACCCTTACCACCACCTCCTGGATACGCTTCGAACGAACCAAGCAGTTGTGCTCAGGCATTATTGCCTCAGACAGGAATTCAAAAAATCCAACTCGATCCACAAAGTGAACCCTTCTACGCTTTCTGCGAATCTGCCGATAAGGGTGGCTGGACGGTCATTCAAAATCGTTTCGACGGGTCCATCAGCTTCAATCGCAACTGGGAGGAGTACAAAATTGGTTTTGGCAACTTGGCGGGAGAATTTTTCGTTGGAATGGAGAAGTTACATGCAATGACAGCATCAACACTGCATGAACTGATGATAGTCCTAGTTGATTTCGCCAACGAGACCCGAACTGCCAGGTATAATTCGTTTGCCATTGCTGGTGAAAAAGAGTTCTATGCACTGCAAATTCTCGGCGATTACTCGGGCAATGCAGGGGATTCATTTAGCTTTCAAGCTGGAAACAAGTTCTCAACATTTGACAATGACAATGACGGCTGGGTGGAGGGAAATTGTGCTCAGGCACATACTGGTGCATGGTGGCATGCAGCATGTGAGATGAGGTAAGTTTGAAAGTGCAGAGGGTAGATACCTAGATTTTAATTAGCGAGAAATTTGAGAAAATGAGTTTTTGTTTCCTTTCAGCAACTTAAACGGACAGTATTTGAATGGAGACGTTGATCCGTCACATCAGTTTCAGGGCATGTATTGGAATGAATTTCATGGGTCATTGTATTCGCTGAAATCCGTGCAGATGAAGATTCGTCCAATTGATCAAAAAGATGTTTTTTAGAAAAATTCTATTGACATCCATGACACACGAATAGTAAGGGGAACAATTGGATTTTTTTATCTAAGTGTTCTTTGGGAATTTTATTGCATTTAAAATTAAAAAATTAAACGATTTGGACTTAATATTGTCTATTTTATGAATATTTTTTATTAATAAGTTATGTTTTATTTAAATACAAATTTTGTAAAAAACAATATTTATTTTTTGAAAAACAAAAAAAACTAATTGCCATAATCTTAGGAGATTTGTAAAAAAACATTGTGAAATATTTGTTTTTAATGTAATAAATGTTGTGCGAGCAGCTAATCGAGATACAAATAGTTTTTTGACTTTTCTTATTTCAAAAGTTTTTTAAGATATCTATGTGCCACTTATATTTTTTAATTTTTATTTGACAAAAACCAATTCGAACCGTCCCACAGTGGTCGTAAATCAACATTTAGCGCGAACTAAATAAAAACTTGAAGATACCAATCACCATGACTAATGTTATCTATCGTATAGGGAGAATACATCCGCGTACCACTGATTACCTTGGTTTTGTATTAAAGGTCGAAGATGATACTAAAACACCCGTTAGTTGAACGAATAAACCCGTATTCGAAGCATGGTATGCCAAGAATGCTGAAAATTGAGGCCTTTTGTGACGATTGTAAAATGAATTGTAAAAGATGAATTAGCACGTAAATGCACTTTGTTTTTGTACTATCTTGTTAAGAAGTGATTCCCAAACGATATTAGAGCAGTCTTAACACTTGCAAACACTTGCGATTTTTCTATGCTCAACTTAAAAAAATAATGACAAAAAAATCCTTCTTAACTAGGTCCTCACTTTACAGGTCCTTAAATTTATTAAAAAAATATCTACCGTTATATACCTTATCCATGGTTATACATTATTAAAATAATTTAAACTTGAATTTTCACACCCATTTCAAATGATAAACAATTCAAAATTGGCTTACCATGCTGCGAATATTGGTTAAATCGTTCAACTAACGGGTCTTTTAGTAACATCTTTGACCTTTAATAAAAAACCAAGGTCATCAGTGCGTACGCGGATGTATTCTACGTACGATAGATAACATTTGTCATGGTGATTTGCTACTTCAGTTTTATATTTAGTTCGCGCTAAATGTTGATTTCCGACCACTGTGCGTCCCAACAGCTTCAGACTCGAAAGTTTTAAGTTTGTTGCTTTTTATTTATACATTTTTGTGATCGTTAAAAAAAGGTCGTCTTCTTGGATGGGTCTAAATCGGCTCTAATGAGGAAAAAATCCCTTATTTTTTTACTATTTTTGGGATGAAAAATCTCCTATTGTCGCTGAAGGAGTAAATCAAATTTCCTTTTTTTTTGCATACTAGGAAATTCGCGTGAAATCTGCCAACAAACTCAGAGCATGTTGGTGGGAAGTAGACAGGAAAACAAATCCTATAGGAGGGAGTAATATCTCCCTTTGCTTGGACGGAATGGGCAATTTAATAAAGTAACTGCATAAATTGAAAAAAAAAATTAGAAAACAACGGCAAAACTTACAGTAATGTTTTGTAGTTTTTTGGAAAGCCATTTTTATGGATCTGGACCTATGCCACCTGATCATATATGGGAATTTCGACAAAAAAAAAAGCCACTTAATTGGTGAGTAATTGGTCAGAAAAGGTCAACTAGTGCCAGAAATTTGTCAGCCTTAGCAACCAAAGCTTAAACTTTATCAAGGTCACGCGCGATTTTTAGCACCTCATTTATACGAAATTTGCTAAAAATTGGTACCATCCGAAGATCATTAGATCGTAAAAAAAGGTTAACTTTTTTCAGTAATTGGTCAGCCATAGGTTTTTTTAATGAATTTTTAATGTTCGTTTCAAGGTCACAAAAAACTCGCATTACGGTAATTTCAAAATAAAAGTATGGCATTTCAAAGGCCACCTCACGGTCATAAAAGGTCAGCTGATTTCAGTAATTGGTCAGCCATGGAATATTTTTACGAATTTTTAAATTTTCTCCAGTCGCATAAGAGAATGTAAGCACCTTATTTTGAACATGAAAGCTATGGCTAGTCATGCGGAAATTATCTATGCATCTGCAAAAGCAATGTTGTTGTTAAAATAACCCAAGAATGGGCACGAGTACGATAACTTAGGCGCAAAGAAATGATAACGGTTTTTTGTAGAACAGTTCAATACAAGCATTTTTTACTATAGGAGGGGGGTCTATCTCACCCCGTTTGGGCGGGAGGGGCAATTCATAAAAACAGAATCAAAAATGTAAAAAAAGTACCTATTCAAAAATAACGGTAATACTTACAACTAATTATTATACCGTTTTTTAAAGCTAATACTCTGTTCTATTAGCTTGAATCAAGTGAAATCTTTAAATGGTTTTTGAAAAAATTAGTTTTAAACTCAAAATTTGCGAGAAAAAAGCATAAAAAAATTTTTAAAGTGTTTCTCAAAACAGTAAAATTATATATAATTTTTTTTTTCTGAAAGTCGTTGCTCTAATTAATTTTTAATCAAAAACTGAAAACTAGATGATTCTATGTCATCTAGTTTTTGAAAAAATCGATAGGTAATTACTATTACTACTTTTGTATGGGAAGTTTGTTTTTTGCTTGCTTACGTATTACGGCCGGCGTATAAACAGTGAAGTATGTATGCGGGGGGCATGCTGCCCCCAGTGGCGTAGCGAGGGTTCGAGCTGTGGGGGGGGGGGGTGCCTTTCATTAAAATGCCGACTTATTTTTGGAATTTGCCGACTTATTTTAAAAATTTGCCGAGTATATAGATTTAGCATTTTTCGGGTGAAACTTAAAATAAGGGAAAAGAAAAAAGGGATTTTTTCCGAGTGGAATGACATTCGGGCGAAGCTCCTGACAGGGCTGATTAATTTTAGCTCAAATCTTCACTTCGCCACATACACTTTTGAGATTTCGAAATCCGAGATTTTTTGATGAAACCGCCTTCAGCTGATGTAAGAGATTTAAAAAACTTAGGAGCAATGATTTTCCACGAAACAATTTTAAAATCTTGGGAACTATTATTTGGTAGAAAAATAAGATAGGTATCAATTATTTTTGGAATTATGTATTTATTTATAATAAATAATTAATAACAATGGAATAAATAAATTAATATTATTATTGAAAACGCAATTTTTTTGTTTAGGTATAAGTATTAAACAACCTTTATAAAAAAATTAAATTAACGCATAATTCTATCAGCATCAGCAGTTTAGTCATTTATAATAATAAAATACATTAATTTATTAAT
The DNA here is from genome assembly GCA_963921185.1 of Dasysyrphus tricinctus. Lineage (NCBI taxonomy): Eukaryota > Metazoa > Arthropoda > Insecta > Diptera > Syrphidae > Dasysyrphus > Dasysyrphus tricinctus. Next base: position 189,436,303 of record OY992532.1, on the reverse strand, counting down.
ATTGCAGCAGTTTATTTATTTAAAATAAACAATTTTTAATAATATAGCTAATTATTTATAATAAATTAATTTTTATAATAAAATTTAATAAGTTATATATATTATTATTTTATTGCAGCAACTTAATAAGTTGTAATGAAAATTAAATATTCAAATTTAACATTGTACTATGTAGATTTTAATTCGGCGGTGTTTTAATTAGGACCATTCTTCAACGATCTAATTAAGAATAATTTCGTCCACTTTATCTTTCGAAGAATAAAGTAGCATCAAATTATTCAAACGATCATCACTCATTGTCGTACGCAAATAGTTTAAGACTAATTTTAATTTACTAAATGATCGTTCACAAGAAGCTGATGTCACAGGAGCAGTTAAAATGAAGCAAATGAGTTTGAGCGCTAAGGGAATTTCCATTTTCAACTTGAACACAACTTTGGTAATGTCTTCGAAATTTATACAATTTGTGGATGAATCAAGAAGAATTTGCAACTCAGAAAGCAAACACTCTGGATCTTTTTTAAAAAATAGGGGCTACAACTTCATTATTGATTCCACTGAATCTATTGTGACATTGCCTCTGTCGACTGGAATTTAAAAAATCTTTTGAAAGGGAAAAGGTCAAAATTCCGCCGATCAAAATCCCGCAAGTCGAAATCCCGCCAAATAAAATTACTAATTATGTACACGAATCCCGCCAGTCAAAATCCCGCCGATCGAAATCCCGCCGCAAGAATCCCGCCAGTAGCCTGCTACTATTTTTTCAATACTTTTTTAAAATAATCCCAACTTTTTAGATACTTTTTCATACTTTTGAAACAATATTTTATTTTAATTAGTGAATTTATTTTTATTGAAAAAAAAGTATATAAGCAGTTGTGTATTGGCAATTAGGCATTTATGATTTATGTATCTTCAGTTCTTCTTAGAACTCCGTATAGGTAAGACCTCGAGGTAATTAGAGATATAGAAATTGGATTTTATTTTGGTTTTGTGGGGACGGGTGACAACGGGATCTGGGCATATGTGGGTGTGGATCTGGATGGAGGTGTGTCTGGATCTGGACATAGAAGGGTCTGGATTCTGGACAGAGGTGGGAATTTTTTTTTCGGTTTGGGTGATGGGGAACGGTAGTCTAAAAGAAGACAGAGGTGGGTTTGGATCTGGACAGAGTGTGGGTCTGGATTCTGGAAGCAGGTGGGATTTTTTTTTTTTTTTTATTATATATAAATATAAACTTTTTGAAAAAATTTTTTTTTGAAAAATATAAAAAAACTAGATTTTTTGAAGAAAATTTCAATGAAAAATTAAACTTTTATCAATTTTTTTTCGGTTTTTAATTTTTCTTCGAAATATGAATGATAGGTACAGTTGCTCAAGAAAACTTGACATTGGCGCTGAATTGATGCATCAAATCATACGAAAAATCAACTTTCATCTTTAAACGCGATTTGCGGCAAAACTAAACGTCCTAGAGGCATCAAAGTTTGCATCTTTAAACTTGATTTGCAGCTAAATTATCCGTCCAAGCGACTTTAAATGCAAAAGAAACTTTACATACACCCAACCTCGCACCCACCCCAAATCCTATAATGAGCCCAAGCAGGGGGTTTGCAGGGGGGCAGCATGCCCCCCCATACATACCTCACTGTTTTTTCGCGTTTATTTTCCACCCAAGGTAGTGTTTCTCAAGAAAACTTGACACTGGTGCTGAATTGATGCATCAAATCATACGAAAAATCAACTTTCATCTTTAAACGCGATTTGCGGCAAAACTAAACGTCCTAGAGGCATCAAAGTTTGTATCTTTAAACTTGATTTGCGGCTAAACTATCCGTCCAAGTGACTTTAAATGCAAAAGAAACTTTACATACACCCAACCTCGCACCCACCCTGAATCCTATAATGAGCCCAAGCAGGGGGGTTGCAGGGGAGCAGCATGCCCCCCCATACATACCTCACTGTTTATCCGCGTTTATTTTCCACCCAAGGTAGTGTTTCTCGCAAGAAAACTTGACACTGGCGCTGAATTGATGCATTGAATCATACGAAAAATCAACTTTTATCTTTAAACTTGATTTGCGGCTAAACTATTTTAATGCATATTCGTGATCTTGGAATGTGCCCGTTCCCAAAAATCTTAATAAAATTGGTAAAAAAGTTTTTCCAAAACATATAAATATTCGAGAACTTTGTATATAAAACTTGCATTAGTTAGATACTTTTTTGAATTGAAATGAAATAAAAAGTATATAAACAAAAAAAAAAATTATTTCAAAAAATTTTCAAACAAAAAAACTTGATTTTTTTTAATTTTTTTTTTGGAAAAGTGTACTTTTTATTTCATTTCAATTCAAAAAAGTATCTAACTAATGCAAAACTGTGAAAAAAATCCACTGGAATTACAGTTTTCTTGTCATTTTGATGACGACTACGCATTGTTTAGGAACAACACAATTTGTTCCTTTACCTGGTTTGTAAGACTTTGAAGTTTTGGTGAGGAAAAACGGTTCGATGAATCAATTTGAAAATTTACAAGAATATTGATGATTTAAAAGTCTATAAATTTGCATACCAACGCAAGCCATGCAATCAATATTTGCAAAGAAAAAAAAAGATTTACGAAAAGACCACAAAACGTCGGTTTTTAGTACTTTTTTTAAACTAACGGTGAACGGTAAAAAAAAATAATTTCTACAAAACCTTAAAAACATCTTGTAAAACGCTTTCTCAGATTTCCAAAACTGTCTTTGAATTTTTTATAACATCATTATTTGCTGAGATATTGGTAATCAAGGCTAAAAGTATCTTATTTCATTCAAAGTCAAATAAACCATGTCAAAAAAAATCGTACGACAACAACAAAAAAACTGAATTGAAGCTGAATAAACAAGGTATCTGATTATGACATTTAATTGACTCAAAAAAATTTATCCATAGAAATGAGGACCTTCAAAAAAAATAAAAAAAAAAAAAATTTTGTTATCTCGTCTCATTTTTTGCAATAACGCAATAACGGTACTTCAAAAAAATTTGTTTGCAAACAAATCTCGAAACAAAAAACATAAAGCTGTAAAATGCTTTTTATTTCAACTCAATACGACTGCTCGTCACAAAGATACAGCTCTTCAAAAAAACGCTAACAAAAATTGAAAAAAAAATTGTTCCTTTAATTTTGTTGACTAGGTAGTGTATATTCTCATTCGGCTTTTTTGGTCGTGATGATAATAAATGAAACAATTGAATCGGTGAGAAGAAAAAGAAAAACATTCCACAAAATTGTGAAACTGAACTAAAAATGCAAAAATGTAGATATTTACATAGCGCACCTGATGAGCCTAAAAAGGAAATCATTCCAATAAAACCTATGCCTTTAAATGAGCAAATAAAATTTGTTTGAGTGGAAAAAGGAAAATATTCCTGGAACGTTTCGACGGTTGTTTGCCATCTTCCTCAGGGGATATTCGGTTAAAATTTGTTAACTTTAAATTACATTTGAATGGTATGTATGTTTGTATATTAACCAAAATGTATTAAATTAGATAACAAAAAATTTTTATACATACATACCATTCAAATGTAATTTAAAGTTAACAAATTTTAACCGAATATCCCCTGAGGAAGATGGCAAACAACCGTCGAAACGTCGGGAAATAAAATGTAATTGTTTCATTTATTATCATCACGACCAAAAAAGCCGAATGAGAATATAGTTTTATATACAAAATTCTCGAATATTTATATGAATTCAACAACTTGGTCACAACTCTTCACGAAACGTTTTTCCAAAACTTTCAAAAAAATATTTTCAGTTTTTTCGGCTAAACTTTAGCGATTTTTGTTGTCTTTTTTAATTTTTTTTCGAATTATGTGTGAATGATATTTTTTTCTTTAAATGCAAAAGGAACTTTGCCTACACCCAACCTCGCACCCACCCAAATCCTATAATGGCATGCCCCCCCCTATACACACCTCGGTGTTTATTCGTGTGCATTTGCCATCCTCAACTAATGCATCGCATTATACGAAAAAATCGACTTCAATCTTAAAACGCAATTTGCAAATTGCATAAGAAACAAAAATATTAATGAGCTGTCGCATAGTAGTAGAAACGGCGGGATTTTGATCGGCGGGATTTTGATTTTCGGGATTTTGATTTCCGGGATTTTGAAAAACGGGATTTTGATACGCGGGATTTCGACCCCAACCCCTTTTGAAAAGGTATCGAAAGATGAAAAATTATCTTTTAAATTATCGTTTATACACGTCGTAAAAACTTGCAAAACCGTTCTAAGTTCTTTTCCATAAAATGTTTGGAAATCGAAGTCGAAAGCTTTTTCTGGATTTTCATCGATTCTTCTTGGTACACGGCGTGTTCTATGATGTTTCAGAAAATCATTCTCTGGATTTATTTTTAATTTCTCAGCGAATAAAGATGAACTTTTTATTAATGCATCGATTAGGTCGTCATCGTCATTCATTTGTTGAAATGATATTGATGTGCTTCGAATCAACAATACAGCATCAATGACATTCAATTCTTCAGCTTCTAAATTTTCTGTCAATTTTTTTACTTTAAACATGACGTTTTTACAAAAATATAACGAGCTTATAAAATCAAAATCCAAGATTTTTTTCAGCAGACCAGGGGGGTCATTCCGTATTTCGATTATCGCCAGACGATATCGTTTAGACGATAGTCTTGCTCTACGTAACATTGAAAACGACTATCGTCTTGGCGATCTCGTTTTGGCGATGAATTATTTGCTCTACGTAAGTCAATAATCGTCAAAACACTATCGTCAAAACGATAGAGCTAAGACGATAGCTAAATAGGTATCGTCCTGTAATTATTTGAATGTTTTAAGAGCGATAAATGGTTTTTCGTTGATCTTTAGCCATTGTTTTTTTGAATAATACGAATAGAAAATAAAATAATTATTAAATAATTATGGCATTAAAATCAGTTCATATAGTTTCGACTATTCAGAAAAATCTTACCAACAAATCCTACCCAATAATCAAAAATTAGAAAGTATGTATCTGCCCAGTGGTCAAAATTCGACCATTTGTACCAAAACAATCGTTCATCAATACAGGCACCTATGTATGTCAACAGGGCTCTCATCGCGTAAGACGATGATCGTCTTCACGCATGGTTAACCACGATAGCCATTATGCTAAGGGGTTCCTACTCTATATGGTTTTGAGAAAAAAGCAATAAGTTAGGGAACGAAAAAGCATATCTTGGCAAAATCATACCTCAAGCTGTATATTCGATCGGATATTTTTGGTATCTTCATATTTTTAGAAGTACCTCGTGCCATAATAGTTAGTGCGTTGGACTGTCATGCCGAAGGTCTGGCTTCGATTCCCAGCCACTGCCACCTAAACAGAGGAACTGACAAATCATCCAAGAGTATACTTGTCATGAATAAGAGCTACTCATCTAGCCGTTCTGACTCGGCAAAAATTTGTAGGTTGCCTCCATTCCAGCCAACAACACGCACACAGGAATGGTTGATAGTTGTAAGTCACTAGGGCCTGGTTTCCACGAGCTGTTGGACCACCAGATTTATTTTCTATTATTTTTGTTCATATTTGTATTCAACACTGGGCCGCTTGTAGGCTAAAATCGTACTTTTAGTGGACACTCAGATTAACCAGCTACTTTAAGAACTTATTGATATATTGTTGCGGATATTGAAAAGAATCAATTTATCCACAAATACAACATTTAACGGATGATATTGCAATTAAATTTTTAAAATAATGTGACATTTCAAATAAAAAGACAAGGATTTTTAGTTTTGACAGCAAAATTTAATTTTCAAATTCATTTCGTTCATAAAAATAAAAAAAGATAGACGAGACGATAGTGATTGAGTTACGTGAAGCAAATTATAGACGATATCGTTAAAGGTAATCGTTTTGAGGATTATCGTTTTAAAAATTACGAAATGACCCCCCTGAAGTGGAGGTACGAGTATTATTATCAAAAGAACTTACATCGGTTTTTATTTTTTCGAAAACATGTACAATGCCTTCGAAAGATATCCAAACAGCCTTTACTGTCTCAGTTCTAGCTGTCCATCGAGTTTTTAACAAATTTTTCAGTTGCAATGAATTTTCAATGCTTTTGAATTCCTCACGCAACATATACATATAATGCTTCCAAAACATTGAAAAACTCTTTAATCAACACACTCGAATTACATGCTGTTTCAACGAATATATTGATACGATGCGCTTGGCATGGAATGTAAGGGATTATTTTACCGAATTTTTCCGATGCGTACTGTTGTACTTCCCGGACATGTTTTTGGCGAAGTCATAAGATTGAAAAGCAATGTTTTTAATGGAAATTCCTACTGGCTGAAGGGTCACTATTATTTTTTGGGCCAATTCTTTTCCCGTTTTTTTCGTTAGGACGACGTCCATTTTAAGTCTCTCGTAAGTCTCTCGTTTGCTTTCACTACGTATCGAACATAAATAGCAAGTCGATCTTGATGTGATGAGTCTGGAGTTGTATTAACCATTACAGAAAAAATACCAGCTTTATTGATTTCATTTACAATGGCTTTTCGATTTGAAAATGAATGAATTCATTTTGGACATCCGGACTAAGGTACGTCACATGACGTGGTCTAATTGATGACTCATCCAACCATTTTTTCATTAACAGGCAATGTCATGAAATCAAATGAACAATTTGTCGAAAATTGCCATCGCTGTGCTCTAGTGATTCGTCGTGACCACGAAAAGCTAATCCCTGCCTCCCCAAAGTTCTCGCGACATCAATTATAACTTGCAAGACTCTCAAATGGTAAGCTTTTTCTTGTTCTTCTTGAATGATTTGTTCCCTTTCAGACTTGTCCAGCAAAACGTTGATATGATTTCCTCCACTAACGAAATTACAGTAATCACGCAGAGCTGCTCGATGAGATTCAGAAGTGAAATGTAGGATCAGTTTTCCTTCTTTTTTTTACCTCGACTCTTCATTTTATGCCACTGACCTACTAATACCCATTCCGAATTAGCGAAATGTCTACCAATTCCTTCTGAAAATAAAAAGCAAACAAAGCAAAATGCTGCATCTTTAGAAGGACTGTATTCCAAAAATTAATACTCGGAATACCATCCTGGGTTGAATCGGGATTGCTTGTAAGACGGTATGTCTGCATTGGTTGGATAAATGTGAAGTTTCGGCTGGTATGGCCCAAGAGAACTTAAATATTTACGTTCGTTGGCAGTCGATATTTTTTTCCGTTTTCCAGGGTCATGGTCTATCAACTACCAACGTGCAGATAGTGAGTTTTATTACGTGAAAGTTTTTCTTCTTCTTTTTTTGCAGTTTCCAACAACTCATATTTGCGAAATCCGCAATCAGTAAAACTGCTCTTTTTATTAAATTTTTTTTTAAATGAAGCTTCGTTGATATGCCGACTCTTTAATTATTCGGCATATTTCCAAAATCTGCAATCGACAAAAATGTCGATTTGCATACATTTAAAAGTTTAAAAACCTAAATATAATGAAAATACAAACTTACTTCTATTAACTTTTTCCGAAAAATATTGTAAAATTTCTGGTTTTATTATTTTTTTTTAATTGCTTGAATTATTAAATCTAGCTTTGGATTTAAGGATACTTTAAGTTTATCCTATACATCTTTTGTAAACAGGAGTTTTCTAAATATACATATATACGTGGCCCAAAGTTGCACATTTGAAATTTTCAGACATGAAAACATTTTACATTTTTTGCAAATTTCCCATAAATGAGGTGCCAAAAATCACGCGTGACCTTGAGCGATCTTGAGAAAGTTTAAGCCTTTATTACAAGTTATCTAGGGCTGACCAATTTCCGGGACCAGTTAACCTTTTCTGACCAATTACCTACTGACCAATAAGATGAAATTTGTTTTATCAAATTTCCCTCATATGAGGTGCCAAAGGTCCATAGCCGCTAAAAGGTCTCGTTTTTGAGAAAACTGAAAATAACTAGATCTACCTCACGTTTTTCAGTCCATTTGCAGTTGGTTTGTTATTAATCGTACACTACCTACTTGTTGTTATAAATTAATTATTACTTTCTTTGGAACAGCTGTATTTTGGAAACTTTTAGGTCTACAGAAACGATTTGGGGCTCAAATTGAAGCCAATTTAGTTGTTTAATTAATCATAATACGCAATTTTACCCTCAAAAGAGTCATTGGGAGTAAAAATCAACAATAACTGAGAGAAGCGTAAGAAAATCGTAGTATTTTAGATTTTCGAAACTGTTGCGTTCGGCACTCGAGGTCAAAAACTTGGATTGTTCATAAGATATTTGCCATTAGTAACTGAGAAAAAAATCACAACTACCAGATTTGACGCAAGGTCTTTGTCCAAAAATGTTCTCGCACTGTAATCAGTGAAGTAGAATTGGTTATTATAATTTTTCTCAAAAACTAGAAGACCTTTGGTTTTCAGAATTTGACTTAAAAATATAACAGTATTGAGTACTAAAAACTAAAACAAAATAGTTTACAAAAGCTATTTTTTATTTTTTATTTTCAAAATTTTTCGTTGGAAAATTAATTTTTCAAAAACTATCGATAAAAATAATTTTATTTGCAATGAACACTGCAGAACGGATTTCTGGCCAAAGAGGAGCTAAAAGGTTTTCTCTCCAGATACTACCAATGTTTTTGAATATTTGGTTTCCTGTTTTAAGACAGTTTTTTAGATAATTACCCCTCACACCTGAAGTGGCAAATATGCACAATAGTAGTATAAATATCGGACTTGAGCAATAAAATTGTGCTCCTAGTGTAAAAAAATATGCTCATCCAGCCAAAATTGCTCCTCATAGAGCAAGTAGTACTGTGTACGAAGTAGTGTGTGTGTGTGTGTAGCGATGAATGGATTGCTTGTGCATGGAAAAAGGTGGATGAAATGTGTAGGATAAATGTGTACGATTTATTTTTAGAACTGAAGAAAATGTGGTAAGAAATTTGGATCTGATAAATCAATGAAAAATGTAAGGAAAATGCGTTATCAGGAAAACTATTGTCGCGACTGTAGGAATATACTTTACAGGGATGGGAAAAATTGAATGCTGTGTAATTACAACAACTATACAGTAGTATAAATATCGGACTTGAGGAACAGAGCATTTGGGTGAATGTATTTTGTTGGTGTAAATGTAAAACTTTGGGGTGAATTTAGTTTTCGTGACTGTGAATTGTGGCTAGTGATGTACAGAGATATTTGTATGGTTTTTTGCTTGAAGGTTGACGAGGTGGATGTGTAGTAGGTACATATATGCAAGTAAAAGGAATTCTTGTATGGTTTGTAGGTATGTAGATTTGGAGTGGGCATATGTTGATATGAGTTTTGAGTGGTGACGGGATCATATACTACGATGGGAGTTCATTGACTTTGAGATGCATTGGTAGGTTGAAGGGAGATAATGATTTAAGAAATTTAGGAACAGAAAGGAAACAAATAATTTTTGTCTTTTATAATAATTGTGATTTATTAATCCATGAATTGTTAGCCGATGGGAAGCCAAGCCATTTAACATATACATTGTCTCCATTACTTTTAAGTACTTTTTCAACGAGATAAATATTAGGATATTTAGTCTTTTGTAATTCTTTTTCGTAAAAACATCCGCTGATAGGTTGACCATTAAAATCTTCAAGGAGATATGTTGCTGGATTGGTTAGGTTTACTTTTCTTATCGTAAAAATTTCCGTTGTCCAATTTGGTGTGTAGCCTTTCTCAAAAACGTGTTTGAACTTGCTTATTCTAACATTGTCCCCAACTCGAAATTTACCCCGTGGAGCGATTTTAATTCTATTATAAGCCGTAGATAAGAGTGTTTTAGAGTTTTCCTGATTCACATCAATGGGACACATTTTTATAGTTCTATGCACGGAGTGATTGTATTCATTCACCAAATCATCAACAATGGATGTCCATTTGTAATTACCATTAAAACTAAACTCCTTCCACATTTTCTCCTTAATTGTGCGATTAAAACGTTCAACAATTGATGCCTTAAGTGGGCTGAATGTAGAGTAATGGTTTATATTGTGTAATATCATTAAATCATGAAATATCTTATTAAAAAACTCTTTCCCATCATCAGTTTGTAGATTTTTAGGCTTTCGTGATGATTTGATGAAAATTAACGTCATTGCTTCTGCAACAGATGAAGCTGTCTTATTTTTTAGAGCAATTGCCCACGCATATTTAGAGAATGTGTCAATGACTGTCAATAGATATTTGTAGCCATTATTTGCCTTATGATAGGGTATCATTTCAACTAAATCAGCTTGCCAAAGGTCATCAAAGCCCTTGATAACAACCCTACGCCGATTGAAATTCTTTCTTGCCGACCTGTGAAGCTCTTCAACAACTTGTCGTTTACTCATTTTTCAAAAGAATGAAATAAAAAATCAATTTTGTATGGTTTTATACATACAGGTGTAGTAAAATTATTTATTTTAATCTATGATACAATAACATTAGTTTTCTTAATCTTATCAAACGTTGTTCAATCAAACAACATCCACAAGTATCTGGTCCCACTTTACATGTATTTGAAGACCAAGAGCAGCTTACGAAATGACATCCAAACTTTGATTTAACACGATCAATATTTTTGTAATTACTAAAAAATGAAATATTTCTTAAAAACTCTTCATGATGTTCTTCAAGCAAATCATGTTTATGAACCCTTAAAAAAGTCAAAATTTCATTTAAAATTAATGATATATTGATATAAGACATGTTTGTGGGATCGTTTTGATTTACTTATAATAACTGAATCTAAGATTGGCTTGTTATGTTTTCTTATATGAAAAATACTTTGGTTCCCCTTCTTGATTCTCTTTAATTTTTTCTATCTCAAGAAGAAAATACTTTCGAAGATCATCCAACAAGCGGACAGTATTAAAATTTTGTAGATCAATGTATTCTCTTAGTATTTTTTCTTTATTTCTCAATTCATCATCCATGTATGCTTTGTTCACTGCTTGATTGAGCATTGTAGGAGTGCCAATATTGTTTAGACATTTTCCTTCAATATCATAGTCACCATTCTCAGTTTGTTTAAATCCATTACCAGGAGGTCCTGGAGGACCAGCGATTGGTCTTTGAAATTTATTAGCGCTTCTTCCGAACTTGTCAACACTCATTTTGTTAATAAATTAAATTTTGTTCACGCAATTCTTCCACAATCGAATTTATCTCATTTTTATGGTTGTTATGCCCTGATGTTTCAGATGCAATTAAAAGTCTCATCCTATTTACAAGCTCATTTGGATTGTCCCAATACACATAGTCAATAGGATTATCTGAGTAAATCATTGTAGGTGAATTCATGTATGCATTTCCAACTTTCTTCTCTTTACTTTGTGCCATACCCTGAACCAAAGGTTTAATGATTTTCTTATACTTTTGTCCTCTATTACCTTTAACCTGTGAATTCATATCATGATTTCTCAGGTGTGCGCATGTTTTCTGTAATATTTTCTTATACTGGTTTAAATCTTCATTAGTATAAATACTCTTTCGAGGATTTTTATGTAGAACAAGTTCAAGAAGACCCTCAGTTCCATTGAAAATTTCTTCATCAATTACAATATTGTTGTCATTGTTAATCTGAAAATTTGACCTCCCCAACTTATTTGAATTCGATTCAACGTCAAAGTACGGACCATAGATTTTATCATGATCAGAATTTGAAATTAAAGTTTGACTTATCGGAGTACTTTCATTAAAGCTATTTGAAGGTGTCTTAAAAGAAGAGTCATCATCGACTAAAACTGAATTCGATTTAAATAAATTGGAATCTCTCTCTGGAGAAATATTTTCATCTTCTTCTGCTTTTTTTATAGAACTTTCAAATTTAAGACGACGTTTTACAACGGTAGATTTTATTTCTTTAAGTTCACCATTCGTGGCTTCTTTACTTTCCATATTTTTTGCGATTTTTTGTAAGGGTTCAACAATTGGCTTAAACGTATTTTCAATTTCAGTATCTTTAATGAATTTTCCAGTCTTGAGGAACATATACTTTTTCTTCAAAGCCTTTTTCGTCTTTATAAGATTTTTAAGCGTATTCATATTGGTATCCATGTCCGTAGATATATGCATGTATCCCCCCAAACAGAGCAATTCAAAACAGGGCAGTTCAATACAGGGTTGTTCAATACAGGGCAGTTCAAAACAGGGCAGTTCAATACAGGGCTGTTTAAAACAGGGGGCAGTTCAATACAGGGCTATTTTATGCAGAGCAATTCAATACAAGTAGTTCAAAACGAAAACAGGATAGTTCAATATAAGACTTTTCAGTACAGGGCAATTCAATAGAAGTTTTAATATAGGTGTTTTAATATGGGTAGCAGTTTAGCGACTGTGTCACTTTTATAAAATAACTGTATCTTTAAATGATTTTTTGTATCGCCCATTTTTAACACAACTATCTTTATCAATAACTAAAAACCCATACAATTCCTTCCAGCATTCAGAACAGAGCTCTTTAAATTGTTTAAATGACATATCAGAATTTATATGATCATTATAAATATGTTTCAGATTAAGATCATCTTGCTTAAAGAGAATTATATAGTTAGCGTTATCTCGAATCAAATGTTTTGGAATGTGTGTATATGATTGACATAAGTAAAAGCTATCTACACCGCTATGGCGCCCCATACAGAAATAGTCTCTTATGGTATTTTGTTTTTCGCAAGCCACATCATCAAATATAAAAACTGAATTGGGTTTAGCCCTAGAAGGCAACATAATTTCACAATTATTTGAAAATTCATAATACTGCATTCCTTTTATAGATTTTATAAGTTTCTTAAGATATGTATACTTTGGTTGCTGTAATGATTTAGAGTATATGTAAATGTTCTCAAACTTCAAGCCATTGACATCTACAAGAATGCTTAACATAACGTTTGTTTTTCCACAATTAGATGGACCTACAATTATTCCTCGAATACTACTTGGAAATAATGCTCCATGCTTCTTTTTTTGTTTTACATTTCCATCAAAGTTTTGTACACGAATAGATTCTTGCTGTCTTACAAACTTCATTTTGAAGAATGAACCTTCCCCCTATAAATCACGGTGTTTTATCAACATTATTTCATAATCGATCCTTTCGTATAATACAACAGTTATATAATGATTAATTTCACGACACACTCAGTTAGTTCGATTAATTCAGTTCATGGAAACGGATTGCTTAATTCATTAATAAACAAGCTTCCATTTGAGTTGCATCTACCATCTTATAATTTTTGTGGTCCTGGAACTAAACTTAAGGAACGTCTTGCAAGAGGAGAACGGGGAATTAACCCATTAGATGAAGCTTGTCGTGAACACGATATAGCATACAGTAAAAGTAATAACTTAAATTACAGAAACGCTGCCGATAAAATTTTGTCAGAGAAATCCTGGCATAGGTTCAGAGCTAAAGATTCCACATTATCTGAAAAATTAAATAGTCTTTTAGTTACTAACATAATGAAGACTAAATCTACTCTTGGTATGGGTATATTATCAAAAACAAAGACAAAGAAGAGCCGTCAGTGTCCAAGGATTAAGAAAACTAATTTATTCAAAAATGCAATAAAAAAAGCTAAAGTGGCAATACAAAATCTGAACACTGAAGACACAAATAAATTAGCAACGACTGCCTTACATGCAGCTAGACAAATCATAAAGAAAAAACGTAGGGATATTACATTACCGAGGGTGATACCAATTCCAAAAGTTGGAGGACTTTTACCATTGCTTCCTATCTTAGCAGGGTTATCTGCTGTAGGTTCCCTAACTGGTGGTGTTGCAGGAATGGCGAAAGCTATTAACGATTCAAAGATTGGAAGACAACAATTGGAAGAAAATAAACGACATAATAAAACTATGGAAGCAATAAAACTTAAACAAGGGAAAGGTCTTTATCTGAAGCCATATAAAAATGGCTTGGGGTTATTTTTAAGTCCACAAGAATCAAAAAACTATTAAAAAAGCTACCCAAGCGCCCTCTCACTAATATAGATATATTAAATTTTGGTAAAAACTATATTCCAAATTTCAGAGGTGTTTTTATGAGGGATACATTGCCAGCTAAACCATTTAAAACGGAAAGTGGAGTAGTTAATTTAGACAATAATAGCGGAATCGGCACGCATTGGGTAGCATATATCAAAAATAAAAACAATGTGAAATATTTTGATAGTTTCGGAAATTTAAGACCTCCTCAAGAAATAGTAAGATACTTGTATGCAAATAATATTTATTACAATCATAAATGTTTACAACGTTTTAACACATTCAATTGCGGTCACTTATGTTTGGAGTTTCTTGTTGATCAAAATAAATAAGCTATGCAATATAAAATTTGTTTCATTTCTTTAACATCGACAATGTCGATAACACTAACGCTGAGCGGAAACAAATCTACTCTCACAACAGAGTACTTTCCGCCAGTAGTATTAGACTCAAGTTATGTTTGTGGACTAGTGGACTTCCAAACATACAACTCCATACCTAACGTAGATGTAATGAATAATTTATTTCATTTAGGTAATGATGTAATTAAACTTCCTATTGGCTCATACGAAATTGAAGACATAAGGAATTTTATTCAAGGAGAACTTTTAAAAAAAAATAATACGGCAAACGTAAAGATAAGAGCAAATAACAACACTTTAAAATGTGAAATATACAGCACAGAAGATATAGATTTCACACATCCTAATTCTATTGGTTCACTGCTAGGGTTCAGTAAGAGAAAACTGGTTGCAAAACAAATGCATGGATCAGACCTTTACGTTGATATCAATCGTGTTAATACGGTGAGAGTTGAGTGTAACTTAATTAATGGAACATTTATAAATAATCAACCTGCGCATATACTTCATCAATTTTCAATCAAAGTCAGCCCGGGGTATAAAATAATTGAGGTACCTAAAAATGTTATTTATTTACCAGTGAACGTGAGGAAGATAAGTTCAATAACAATAAATTTGTTAGACCAAGACGGAAACCTTATTAACTTTCGAGGTGAATTAATAACGATTCGATTACACCTTAATCGTCAAAAATGATAGTTTATAATACTTTCTCTGGTTCTAATAACTTCTATAAAAGACAGGATTTATTGAGTTCTATAATCAATACTTCATTATCTCCTAAAGAGAAAGTACAAGTGCTAACAAAAGAAAACCAATCGTTTTTATTATCATTAGGATTCAAATTGAAGAAAAGAATAACTATAACTTAAAACACTGAGATATGCTGAATATTTTTCAAGAACCAGCATTTGATGATAGTATTTTAAAATACGAATATCATTCCTATTCACCATTTTTAAATAATTTTAGTAAAAATGACATCATCCACATCTGCGTGCAACATCAAAATCTCAATATATTACCTTCGGAGAGTTACATTTATGTTGAGGGGACTGTTTCGAAAAATGATGGGTCGGAAGTCGAGAAAACAAAACTTGTAAACAATTGTATTGCATTCCTATTTGATGAAATCCGATATGAACTGAATGGTATTGAAATAGATAGTAATCGAAATGTTGGAATCACAACTTCTATTAAAAATTATATTTCTTTAAATCAAAATGAAAGCGTTATGTTGTATAATGGAGGCTGGTGTCCAAATTCTTCAGTTTGCTTAGATGGATCACATTTTAATTTTTGTTTGCCACTTAATAAACTTTTGGGTTTTGCAGAGGATTTCAAAAAAATAATTCCTAACGCTCGACATGACTTAATTCTAACACGTTCTCGTAGTGATGAAAATTCACTAATAGCTGATGCAGATGAGCAAGCGAAGATCACATTACACAAACTTCAATGGAAAGTGCCGCATGTTTGTCTTGCTGATTCTTTGAAATTGAAACTATTCAAATCTATAAATGATAATGGCATCATGAAAATCGCCTTTCGTAATTGGGATTTATATGAATACCCAGCCTTACCTACAAGTGACCATCATATTTGGAATGTAAAGACAACTTCACAAGTTGAGAAGCCTAGATACATTATCGTTGCCTTACAAACTAACAAGAGAAACCAACTGAAAGAGAATCCTACCTATTTTGATCATTGTAACGTTACCAACATCAAAGCATATTTAAATTCTGACGTTTATCCCTATGAAGATCAAAATATATCATTTGAAAGAAACCACTTTAGTATTCTTTACCAAATGTACAATGAGTTTAGAAAAAATTATTATAACTGCTCAGTTGCAGAGCCACTGTTGACAAGAAATCTCTTCAAGTCACAAGCACCTATTTTTGTGATTGATTGTAGACATCAGAATGAAGTAGTTAAAACTGGACCAGTTGATATTCGTTTGGAAATTAAAACAGCAAAGGAACTACCACTAAATACATCAGCGTATTGCTTAATGTTACATGATCGAATTATAAACTACAATCCTCTAAGTCAATTAGTATCTCGAAATATTTAAATAATTTAGTTCAGTATAGCTCTTAATCAAGAACACACCAGCCCAAGCAATGGCATTCATTGTTGATATTCAAGGTTTCAGAGGACCTAATGATAAGTTTATAGTTAAAGAAGTAGCTATTCTGCGTGGTCGTAACCATCACCACTTCATTATCACACCTCCGTTTGATTTCAAGCATTTACCAACATCGTTAAAAAGACAAGCAAAATGGCTGTATCAAAACCATCATGGTTTGCACTGGAATGGCGGATTCACAAAATATCATAAAGTAGAAGAATTTTTTCGAGATAATATTATAAATCACATCGTTTATGTTAAAGGTGATGAAAAATTACTATGGATAAAGCGACTCCTAAATGAAAACGCTGAAGTAATAAATGTTGAAAATATAAACTGCCCCAGCTTCAAAGAACTAAAAACTCTTTTTCCGAGTGAGACAAGATGCTTATCACATAGCAAATGCTGTGCCCTGCAAAACGTGTTCTTATTAAATAACTTTTTAAACAACAGTTTTCCTGAAATTTTCTTAAAGAAATAAGAAGAATATTGTCATATATTTTTTTTTTTTTTTTTTATTTAGTTTATTTTCTTTTTACATAGGTATAAGTTTTTCATGTACAATTTTCTTACAATTATCTAAATACATATTACTCAATAAATAAATATAATTAACTTAAAACAAGAAGGACTATATTATTAAGTTATTCTGAAATGACCCCATGCATAGGTACTTATTCCATCTTCCCTTATGAATCTCTTATCATCGAGATGACTTAAAACAATCTTATTCAGCTGTTGGGTGTATATTTGATGAGCAAAAGATCGAAAAACAAACATTTCCCCGCGATAGATTCGTTTGCTATATAAACAATCTTTATAGTTAACCAGGTTAATGTCTTTGAGTGCAATTTTTTTGACACCCTTTGCTTTTTTGACTTCCGTTTCTTCAACAGAAAAGGAATACATTTTCGATCTCAAACCTATGAATTCTTTCATTATTTTTCCCGAATTTTCATCTTTCATCATCCCTAACACCTTTTTATTCTTCAAGGGGATACTATATGGATTATTTATTGAGTATGCTGAAGTATCAAAATACAATTCTATGTCATTTCTTATATCATTATAAAAATCATCAGTTTTTACAGTGTAAATAAAAGAGTCCGTGTCCATGTAATTGAGTCTTAGATTTTGTTCATACTTAGGTTTCATATAGCTATAGTGGAAGTCGTACATTTTCCACTTTGAAAACTCTAAGACACAAAATCCTAAATATAAAGGCTTGTCATAATAGGTACTAACTCTTTTCATTTGTATGGCCATCATGTCTTCTGCGAATTTAGTCAAACTATGGAAATTTGGTCTTGCTATCAGAGCTCTAGCTCCAAGACGCTTTTTATTATTTTCCCAAGAAGTCACAATTTTAACATCTTTTCGCTTGTCCACATTTTCCATAGTTTTTCCGAAAACACTATTGTTCATTAATTTGAAAAAAATTTTCTCAAAATCACTGGTGGCTAGAGTTCGATGCTGATTATTCAAGTCTATGTACTTTTGAAGCCAACGAGACTGTTTAAATTCTAAAACCCTATGCACACGAACAAGCTTCAACCCATTTATAATGCATTGCTGAAGAGTCTTATAATGAATGACATAATTCTGTTTTGTTGTTAAATCTGCTATAAGTTTATAGAATTTAGAATTATTGACTTTTTTGTTTTGCACGCAAAATGGCAAATCATTATGCAAGTCGTGTAGAGAACTGGGATACTCCAAGTCAACTTCAAAAATATATCCTATTTCTGATTCGTCTGAAATATTCATTATGTCAATATTTTCATACTCATTTACCCATTTGATTGAAGAATATGGAAGAGGGGATGACATAGCCCAACCATACAAATTGTTTGCATCAACATACATTAGGTATTGTGACTCTTTTTCTTTGTCATAGCATTCCATATATTTGTTGTTTGCAACGGTATGTCGATGAGAACATTGAGATATGCCCCCTCTTATCCCCTTTTTTATAAAATTGTATTTGTCGATATCTTGAATAAGCTCAAGATTGATCTTCGTTGTTCTTAGCATAGCATCCCAAGATAATCCCGGGGCTGTATAATAATGACAGGGATCTAATTTGTAAATATTTTTACAAATACTCCTGAAATTTTCAAAAATATCTGCTAAAAGAAGAACATCGGTTTTCAAATACAACTCCATATAGTCTAAAAGGTTTTGACATTTGAAAGTGTTCCATACCTTTTTCGCATGATTATAGTCATCTAAAGAGCAGGGTTCTCCAGTTAACTTATTATTAAAATTATGTTGAGGGGGAAGGTTTTTTTCTTCCAAACTCTGCCATGACTTTATAAAATCATATGGAAATACACCTTTCCTAGTCAGAAGCATAAACTCTTCTTCAATTGGGAAGTTGGAACTAATTAATTTGAAATCACCGACCGTAAGATTCCTTCCCAATGAATCAAGACTAGATGGCATGAATCTAAATGAATCTAAAAACCTCAATTCGATGGTTTTTTTATCGGGTAAATAGATTGTCTTTGATACAGACACATATTTTTCCTTATTTAGGGGGATTATAGATATATTACCATTAAGTGAAGCAAGTTCCTTGATCAATAAATGGCAATCATAACCCGAGAAGTTATGGAAAAATATGGGAAAAAATCTTGGTTTTCGATAAGCTAAATTGCACGAATTATGGGCTGGACCATTATATTTGCCAGTATAATGACAATGATCGGCAACTCGATCTATGCCCAACTCTTTGTTACAAATATGGCATAGCTGACAGTTTCGCTGATATTCTAAGTCAATTTCCGATAAAAGTTGCATCGGTTTTGAATTTCTTTTATGTAATTCGATGCAATCTTTCACCAGAGAATTAACAAAATCCTTTACGCAATTGCTACCCTTAAAAATCTTAAAACTGTTAAGAGAACTATCACAAGATTTTATGAAATAAGCACCTGCACATGGGATATGTTTTTGAATATTAAAACTATTACTACTACTACTATTACCCGATATTCCGCTGTCTGCTTCCTCGAGGATGCACTCAAAATCTGCATATATGGTGAATGGTACATCCATCTTCCTCTCGAAGTGTTGAAAAGATAATTCATTTTTTCCATCGTTTGGCATTCGAGTTACCATTCTGCAGCAGTTGTCCTTATGAACAGCCAGTGTGGCTTCAGTTCTAAAACGAAGCAAACACCCGTTGCAAAACCAAGACTTCCCTCTATAGTTCTTCGCCTGCGTTGAAACGAGTCTAAAAATAAAATATAAAATTTGAAATTAGTAATTTTGTAATATTTCAAAACTTAATTTGTTAATGCTGCTTACCTTGATATACTTTTTATCCAGACGTAATGCGAAATCTCCTCGTTTTGTAGAAGAATCAAGTTAATATGATTCCTCTTCTCTTGTCGGGTAATATAGTAGGGTCCTACTATCATCTTTCTTTCATCATCAAATCCGAAAACGTTGATGCTTAAAGCAGGGTTTAGGGTTTCAAACTTTGGAATATCGCTAAGCCTTAAAGGAAATTGTAGATCACCAAACTCTATTGTCACATTGTTTTTGTATATCGTTCTGGCGCTGATATCCCGTATCTTGTAAGTTTCCGGCCTATGCGTATGGCTCTTTCCTTTGTTGAAAAGGGCTGAGATGATTGCCCACTTAAAACAATATTCATCTATATTGTGAACGTTTATACAAGCTCTTTTTCTTAAAAGGAAATTCGGTAATGGTATATACCTTGAGCCTTTGATTGGTGTATATTTATTTATATTAATCTCAACATGAGATATCCGCAGCAAAGCCCATCCACTGTCTTTTTCTTGAAATTCCTGCATTTTCGTATTAATTTCATCTATCATATTTGTATATGATGAAAATGAATCAGTGCTTACAAGAGCAATTTCCATTTTTGTGTTGAAACTTTTAAGGCTTAGCTCCATTTCATCCTCCGAAGTAAATTTCACATACTCCGCAAACAGTTCCAAGTTGAATTTAATACCCTGCAATTTTTGCATGTGCTGTCTCAATTTTTCCACAATTGCTTCCTTTGCTTCATTTAGAAACTTGATGGGGTCAAGATTTTCCTCCATCTTGTTCTTATAGATCAGAGTTTCTACCCTTCCATTGAAGCAACTTTTCAGCACATAGAAGTCATCGGAAACAAGTTCTGCAACAAGCCGCTTATGTTCGTTTCGACGAACGTGGTTTTTCCACTCCCTTTCACTGACGTCCAGCTCACACACATCACAATATTTGATTCTTACGGGCATATTTTCTTCTGGGTTCGAAAATATGCCTTCTATTACACTAAGGTGTGCACTACTTTTTAGATGGTTATCCCACTGGCAAAGGATAACATCTTTTTCACAGATGTCACAATATTTTTTAGAAGGGCCAGCTTGCTCCTGACAATCTTCGACATTAATTACTTTTTGATCTGAAGAATTGTCTTCAGAAAATAGTCCCTGCAACACTTTTAAATGTACCTTGCTCTTTAAATGATTGTTCCATTGGCAAAGGCTCACATTTTCTTCACACACAACACAAAATCTTTTTGCAGGGGCAGCTTCATTTGAGCAATCAATTTCTTCAAGTAATTGCTGTACCAAATTTAAATGCATTTTGGTTTTACAGTGTGCAATCCACTGCCCCATTCCAACACTTTTTTCACATATATAACAAAATCTTCCATTTACCGAGGTAAGGTTTTTATTTTCACGGATTAATGTTGCACTTTCTAACTTATGAACTTTCATATGCCTTTTTAAATTAAAGTTTTTGGAAAACGATTTTCCGCAAACTTCGCATAAAAATGACTTCATGATTATACTTTATTGAATTATTTTAATTTTTAGAGGTTTTAGAAAATTAGAGTTAAACTGAGCACTCGAACGTTTGTACTGGGCGAGGTATTCTTTAAGAATAAAAATATTTTGAACAGGACGACTACTCAAATCTTCATTTGCCCAAGAATCTTTTTATGATTAGCAAGGTCCCGCTGTAATAATGAGAGCATCAACATTTATTGATATGGTATGTGTCAATAAGCGTACATCATTATTTATTGATTTTAGGATTTTCAGATGCTCACTAAAATTTAAGCAACCCTCGTTGGCATTTAAACAAACTGTTGGCATACGTTGGGTTTTTAATAAACAAACTATAATTTTGTCCCTCAGAATCTTTGTTTAACATAAGCAGGATCCCGTTGTAATAATGAGAACATCAAAATATACTGATATGGTATGTGTCAATAAGCGTGCATGCCCCCGTTGGAATTTAAGCAACCTGTTGGCATACGTTGGGTTTTAAATAAACAAACTTTTAATTTCACCCCCCCCAGAATCTTTGTTTATGATAAGCAGGATCCTGCTATAATAATGAGAGCATCAAAATATACTGATATGGTATGTGTCAATAAGCGTGCATCAGTATTTATTGATTTAAGGATTTTCAGATGTTCACAAAAATTTAAACAATCCCCCGTTGGCATTTAAACAACCTGTTGACATACGTTGTGGTTTAAATAAACAAACTATAATTTTACCCACAGAATCTTTGTATATGATAAGCAGGATCCCGCTGTAATAATGAGAGCATCAAAATATACTGATATGGTATGTGTCAATAAGCGTGCATCAGTATTTATTGATTTAAGGATTTTCAGATGTTCACAAAAATTTAGACAATCCCCCGTTGGCATTTAAACAACCTGTTGACATACGTTGTGGTTTAAATAAACAAACTATAATTTTACCCACAGAATCTTTGTATATGATAAGCAGGATCCCGCTGTAATAATGAGAGCATCAAAATTTACTGATATGGTATGTGTCAATAAGCGTGCATGCCCCCCGTTGGAATTTAAGCAACCTGTTGGCATACGTTGGGTTTTAAATAAACAAACTTTTAATTTCACCCCCAGAATCTTTGTTTATGATAAGCAGGATCCTGCTATAATAATGAGAGCATCAAAATATACTGATATGGTATGTGTCAATAAGCGTGCATCAGTATTTATTGATTTTAGGATTTTCATATGTTCACTAAAATTTAAACAACCCGTTGGCATACGTTTTTATAGATGTACCTGATAATCAATTCCGTTTAGATTTTCTGAGTACTTATAAATTTAATGTTTTATGATTTTTCAAGCACCATATTGATATCCCTAGCTCTTAAATTTTATAATTTGATTTTTTTTTTCTAACTATAACAAATCTTTGACCCTTTCATATTTAACCGTTAACAATTTGACAAGATTCATATAGCCATTACATCTTTATCGCATACTTACTATTGATGTAGAGAGCGTTAAGATTGAATGGTAATCAAATGCAAACATGTTGAAACATGTTCCAAATGCTTTTTTTACAACAAATACTTTTTAACAAAAAGAGATAAAAGAGATAATTAAAACTAAATAAATATGTATACAGATATGCTTTATTCAATATATTAGTACAACTGTTCTTCAATTTTAATATTAGAAGTTCG
This sequence comes from Dasysyrphus tricinctus, assembly GCA_963921185.1. Classification (NCBI taxonomy): domain Eukaryota; kingdom Metazoa; phylum Arthropoda; class Insecta; order Diptera; family Syrphidae; genus Dasysyrphus; species Dasysyrphus tricinctus. Next base: position 189,413,255 of record OY992532.1, on the reverse strand, counting down.
TCCTAGTGGACCCAAATACATAACATTAAATGACCCTTGATTTATTTCAGCTATGGCAGCATCTGATAATTTGCTGTAGCGCATTGGAAAGAAAGTCTGTGAGGAAAAGGTCTTTAGTATTTATGTTGTATGCATAAAACCTATAAATATGTATTCAATTACCTGAAATTGCCCCAAATCAGCAACAATTCGTTCACCAAATTTGGTTACACACCGTTTCAGCTTGTCAATAGGATATTTTTCATTTTTATTTAATTCAAAAATCTTCTTACAAGGTTTGAATGCAACCTCTTCTTCCACTTTTAACAGTTCTTCTTTGAGATTCATCGTTGAGGATATGAGATGCATCTTAAACTGAAACCGCTATTTATACAGAAAATTGAATCTGCATTTAACTGTATCGATATGTATAAAGATATGAACTCAGCTCCGAATAAGCATGAGTGAACATGTTCTCCAGAAAAAAATAAATACAGTAAAATTGAATACGATGTGAATCAGGAAAACTCTAAAACACTCTTATCTACGGCTTATAATAGAATTAAAATCGCTCCACGGGGTAAATTTCGAGTTGGGGACAATGTTAGAATAAGCAAGTTCAAACACGTTTTTGAGAAAGGCTACACACCAAATTGGACAACGGAAATTTTTACGATAAGAAAAGTAAACCTAACCAATCCAGCAACATATCTCCTTGAAGATTTTAATGGTCAACCTATCAGCGGATGTTTTTACGAAAAAGAATTACAAAAGACTAAATATCCTAATATTTATCTCGTTGAAAAAGTACTTAAAAGTAATGGAGACAATGTATATGTTAAATGGCTTGGCTTCCCATCGGCTAACAATTCATGGATTAATAAATCACAATTATTATAAAAGACAAAAATTATTTGTTTCCTTTCTGTTCCTAAATTTCTTAAATCATTATCTCCCTTCAACCTACCAATGCATCTCAAAGTCAATGAACTCCCATCGTAGTATATGATCCCGTCACCACTCAAAACTCATATCAACATATGCCCACTCCAAATCTACATACCTACAAACCATACAAGAATTCCTTTTACTTGCATATATGTACCTACTACACATCCACCTCGTCAACCTTCAAGCAAAAAACCATACAAATATCTCTGTACATCACTAGCCACAATTCACAGTCACGAAAACTAAATTCACCCCAAAGTTTTACATTTACACCAACAAAATACATTCACCCAAATGCTCTGTTCCTCAAGTCCGATATTTATACTACTGTATAGTTGTTGTAATTACACAGCATTCAATTTTTCCCATCCCTGTAAAGTATATTCCTACAGTCGCGACAATAGTTTTCCTGATAACGCATTTTCCTTACATTTTTCATTGATTTATCAGATCCAAATTTCTTACCACATTTTCTTCAGTTCTAAAAATAAATCGTACACATTTATCCTACACATTTCATCCACCTTTTTCCATGCACAAGCAATCCATTCATCGCTACACACACACACACACTACTTCGTACACAGTACTACTTGCTCTATGAGGAGCAATTTTGGCTGGATGAGCATATTTTTTTACACTAGGAGCACAATTTTATTGCTCAAGTCCGATATTTATACTACTCACAATCCTTGCGATACTATTTTTTTTTCCTTCTTTTGACCCAACCTAGAGAAGAGTTTTAAAGCATCTTATGCCAAGCACACTGTATTTGTCATTATACTGTTAATGATACTACTTGTTGTTTAAAATTTATTATTGATATATACATTTTGATACGCTGTGTCTGGGAAACTCCTGGTTCTACAGAGATGTTTCTGCACTCAAATTTATACAAATTTAGTTAATTTCAAATCGTACAACAACGTTTTCGTCAAAAACTATTCCTTCAGGCATAAATATGACAATTACTGAAAAAAGCGTGAAAATTTCGCAATTTTTTAACCATGTCGCGTTTGGCACTCGAAGTCGAAAACTTGAATTTTTTTATTGGGCCCACATCATAAACAACCTAGCAAAAAATCAGAACTGCCTGATCTGACCCAAGGTTTCCCTCCTATGAAATTACAAGGTTACTGCACTAAAAATAGCAGTTAGCTTTTTCACTGTAAGCCGACGAGTAGCTGTATGATGTATAGTCCAGCGGAAGATACAGTTCTTCAATTTCTGATGACCCAGTCGTGTCGTGATTGCTGGTGTGTGATAATCAAGTGCATAAGCTTCAAAATGCATTCAGGTAATTTACGCGTTTTTTTTTTTATTATTTTGTTAAATTAATGTAAAGTTTAGTTTCTTAAACAAAAAGACTCAAGTAAAGATACTTTAAGGTGTTTTAAATTATTAAAACTAAAAAATACGATTATGTACTAAATATAATAATACTTTAATTGTTTTTGCTTACGCCACCTACACCAAAATTCGAAAACAACAAATATAGCAATTCCACAATCAGTAACAACAATTTAAAAAGTTTTCTCATTATGAAGAACGTACGTGAGAAAATGTGTTGAAAGGGTGGCTGGATAAGGCTGCTAATCACAACTTCACTGAACTGAACTAGTCAGTAGTCACCTTCGATGTCAAGTCGTGTCGTGGGAATTGTAGGTTATTGGCTTAGTTCTAAGATAGATATTTATTAGTTTTTCGGTGACATTGAATTAATAAAGAAGTCTTTCCCCCTAAACAAAATATTTTTGTATAATTTCTTAGTTCAAAATGGTTTAATTTAATAATTGTAATTGTATAACAGTCTATAGGTTGCGTGCAGTAAAATATTTTCTTACAATAATTTTATAATCATCTTCAACCAAACTAATATAGGTACCTACTAGATACTTTCATTTATTTAAAATAAGTTGTCAGTTCCTCGTTAATCTTTTAACTTTCAACATGATAAAGTGTATCGTTGTTCTTTTGAGTTTGCAAATAATTTGCAAATCCTTTGCAACAGAATATGAGAGTTCTTTAGCTCAAGCCAATATTTACTATCAGCGCCCGTAAGTAAATCAAAATATTTTCAAAAAAAAAACACAATTAAACATCAATGATTAGACTTCGGCTTGGAAACTCTAAGGAGCTACAAATGCATGAAGTTGAGAGGCTAGATGATAAAAAGGATATCAAACTTATAATTCATGGTTTCCTGGCCGATAGAGGACACTCTTCAATAGTTTCTGTCAGAAATGGTGAGTTTATGCCCGTCGAGTTGAAGGAAAATACGTATCTTTAAATAAAAACATATCTCAGCATATCTATGTCAAGGGATTGACAACGTCTTCTTGGCTGACTGGGAAAGTGCTGCTTCCCATGACTACAAAACTTCTAGAGGTTTGATTGTAAGAGTTGCAATGCGTTTTGCGAAAATTCTATACAAATTCATGATGTAAGTAAAATGATGAGACAATAATTGAATTCTCGGCGTTTCATAAAGTTCCAATCCCATAAGAAAAAATCAAATTGATCCCAATGAAGTGCATTTGATTGGGCACAGTCTTGGTGCGCATATTGTTGGTAATATTGGACGCTTTTTCAATGGAACCTTTGGAAGGATTTCTGGCCTTGATCCAGCAAAGCCACTTTTTGATCCTAAATCCACTGATGGCCTTCGTCCAGATGATGCCAAGTTCGTAGATGTAATTCACACAGATAATCCGGTGCTTGGAGATGTAACACCTCGCGGGAAAGCAGATTTTTATCCAAACTATGGACGAGCACCACAACCTAGATGTTCGAATGATGACCTTAGAACTTTTTGTAAGTACATCTCCTTATGAAAACTAGTTCCTATACAAGTTGAGTGTAAAAATTCATTCTCACAGCATCATGCAGTCATTTTAGAGCTGTTCTATTATACGCTGAGTCAATTGGCATTCCAAGAAACTTTCCAGCAATACCTTGCTCTTTGTCTGATATTTTTTATAATAATGAAGGAAGTTGTAGAAGAGCCGCAACTTTGAATACAACTGTCATGATGGGTGAATATATCGACAAGAGGTGAGTAAATATAAATGGTTTGAGTATATGCTTAACGAAAAAAAAAAACTCATTTCAGCGCTTTGGGACAGTACTTTTTGGTTACAAATGCAATGCCACCTTTTGGACTGGGAGATAACTCGGAAATTTATAGAAACTATAATCAGGTGCAAAAACCATTGCTGTGACAAAACATAAGTGGTTCCTGAATAGGATTTATAGCTAAAATCATAGACACAAACCTTCAAGTAGCTCAGCTGTAAATACAGTTTTAGAAGTTGTGGGATTAAATAAAATCTGTAATGAAACAGAAAACAAAAAATTTTGCGTTCTTTGCCAGAACATGGTCATTTTACTGAAAGAAAATGCCTAGAATTCACCACATCACCAGCAAATTTTCAAATTAAATTTTTGTCATGTATATTGTTGTATATATACAAATTAACGGAGGTAGGTATATTGATAACCAGAGGATGAGATCTGCCTCTGATGGCTGTTCCTTCTACTTCACCCTTTAATCTTAATTGAGCAAAAAGTTATTGAAGATGTTTACAAATCCTTTGCTTTGAAAAATAGAATTAGTTTTTATTTTGTAAAAAAATTCAATAATATTTTTGAGTATGAACGTAACGCTAAAAACAAACAACATTAAAATGCACATCTGGGTTGCATGTTCTTGCTCTAATGTTCAAGCTTCAAGAGGCTTTGGGTCTGAAAAATTAATAACAAAGATATTTATTTTATTTGAAAGAAAACATTTTAAAAGTATAAAATTCGATATTTTAATTCGCTAAAACAATTCTTTTTGGAGTTTAAGGGGAAAAAAGAACGCTATCGTTGAAATAGTCAAAAGAAAATATTATTTTTATATGTAGGGGAGACCAGGGACAAAAAGATTTTTGTTTACTTTTTGGGTTCCTGCTCTTGGGTTTGTCGGAATAACAGAAAACGAAAAATGTCATCTTATGGATGGGTTATTTATTTAGGAACTGATGAGGCAAAGTTTCCTTAAATTGAAAAATTCTCATAGCAATAATAATTTTCCATAGAATCTTGCCTTGTAACTATCGTCCTGAGAGCGTGTTACTTTTGACCTGGACATGTACCAAGTGAGTAAACAGTAAACAGTGTTTACTAAACACTCAAATGATTTCTGGAGTAATATAGGATTTAAACCAAAAAGTAAGCGCGTTAAATATGGAGTGTGTTTAGTAGGGTAGTCCTGAAATTGGACACTGTCTTGGATAGCCCTCATTCGATTCAAAACATTGAAAAGCAATTTCCCTAATTTTTTCAGATTTTTATTTCAACCCCCTGGTCCCCCTTTTTTCACTTCAAGGTATAAATAAGGAGTAAGGGTGATTCTTATAAGACACAAATAAAAATCAGAACATATGGATTAGATTCAGAACAAAAAAAAAATCGTAATGGAGGAGGGTTTATTTTCCCCGGTCAGGCAAGAGGGGTAATTTTCTAAAAATTTGACCCAAAATAAAAAAAAATTATTAAAAATAACGGGACCACTTGTAATGGCATGCTATAGCTTTTTTTAAAGCCACAAATCCGGTCTCTAATATGTTTTTTAAATCAAGTTTTTATTGGAAATAGTTTTTGAAAAAAATAGTTTTCAAACTTAAAAAAAATAAAAATAATAATTTTTTACGTTTGAAAGTTATTTTTTTCAGAAACTGTTACAATACAAACTTGATTTAAAAAATATATTAGAGCCTGGATTCATGGCTTTAAAAAAAGCTATAGCATGCTATTGTAAGTGGTCCCGTTGTTTTTTTTTTTATTTTTTTTTCTAATTTGGGTCAAATTTTTAGAAAATTACCCCTCCCGCCTGAACGGGAGGAAGTAGACACCCCTCTGGTACGATTTTTTTTCAACCGAATCTAATCTATAAGTTCTGACTTTTTTTTTGCATGTTATAAGAATAACCCTTACCCCATTATTAGTACCTTGAAGTGAAAAAAGGAAGACCAGGGGGGTGAAATAAAAATCTAAAAAAAATAGGAATTTTTTGTTCTCTATTTAGAGTTATTTGATGCTTATCCAAGTTGGATTTTCAAAAAAAAACAATATAAGGACTACCCTATGTTTTGTTTCTAGGAGGAAAAAATGCATTTTTGTGTGTACCCACTTTTGACGCTCACTGTAAATGGCTGCAAAATTTCCTTTACTTTAATTGGTGATGCGATTCTATTGGCATGAATTAATACGCAGTAAAAACTTTAATTAATCTAGGGATAATTTAGTCAATGGTTCAGAACTCATTTTATTTAATCTAATGGAAAAAGCATCGTAGGAAGGTAACGTTAATCAGCAGACCATTGTTAAGGAATGCTTGGTGTTAAGAAGACACTTAATGTTCAGGTAACGAAATTATAATTTTGTGTTTTTGATAAGTTTACATAGATTTACGTAGATTCATTTTTTCGCATTTTTCATTTGGTATATTCCTTATTCTACTGCTTTTGATAGAAAAAACGGGCCACACCTGAGCAAAGAGTTATCAATTTGGATGTGGAGCTACTTTTTACTCAAACTTTTAACTTTTTAAATTGAAAGCTATGACTAGGTCTTTATTCAAAAATATGAAAATTTAAATTATAACAACTTACAAATATTAAGTCCATCACATTTGATAGGTAGGTATATTTCCTCGAAAATTACCTGAAAAAAAGAAAACTCGAAGTCAATTTCAGCTTTCACTATTTTTTCATTACATTTTCACAAACTTAGAAAATTAAAAAAGAAAAGTGATAGCTATATTCGAAATAACACCATTCACAAAATCACAGCATTTGCTCGGAAAAAAAAACACAAATGAAAAATCACGAAAACGATAACCGCACCGGACAACTTTTGATTGCTTTTACAAATATTTTATTGAAATAAATAGGGAGAGGAAGAAAGGGCTTAACTTTCTTACACTTTTTTTATTTTTATAGTTTTTTGCAAAATAAGAAAACAGAGACATTAAACGCACCAGATCACTTCAAAATGCACTTTTTCATATTAAGGTAGGTTAATAATCAAGGATAAGAAATGCAAGCCAGAGGAAAAAAACGGCGAACGCGACAGACCACTGTAAAATGCACAACTTTTGACCATTTTTTTATTTAAATTAACAGGCCCGAAATGCACTTAACTTCTTTTTCTGTATTTTAAATAATTGGCTATAATTGGCTTATTTAAATCAAAAGGGACAATGGACTTAAAATTTTCACAGAATTATTCAATATTTTGCACAAATCGAAATTTCAAATTTAACCGACATTTTTCATTTGAACTAGTAACGAAACACCGACGCACGCGGCGACTCGCGGCGGCGGCGGCCAACAAGAACCAACCCGAAGAAATTGCACTCATTTAATCATTGTATATAAAAACTATAGTACTACTATGGAATAGCTTTTTGTAGTACGCGTAGTATGCGTTGTGGCGCTAAGATAGCCAACAAATTTTGACTACGAATGGTAGGATAGGAATATCATAAGGAATAAAGAACAAGTAGTAAGAATGAGAGGAGAATATTATTTTGATATACACTATAAAAATGGGAGTAAAGGAGATAAGTGAGTCAGCTGTTTTTGTCATTTAATAATAAAATAGAATAAGAGAGAAAATGGAAAAATATTTGCCATGGCCTATTTCTGTTGATGTTGAGCATTATACAATATACATACACACATACCTACATCGCATATTTTGTTTTGAATTTACGAATTGATTTGTTTATTTCGAATAGAGATGGATACATGTAGGTGTATGTCTGTAAAGAGATGTATGTATGTACTATCGTATGCTATTATTTTTTTTTTGCTGAGGCATTTGATTTGAAAATTTTCAATTTTGTGAAAAAATCAAATAAATAATCCGCAACGTTGTTAGTTTCCACTATCTTTTTGTGGGATTCCTCGAGCAGTGTTGCGATGTTTTGGGATATATTCTATGTAAAGACATTTTGTCTCGTTAAGTAGAATATTTAAATATTAAAGTTTTCATAATTATTTTTTTGGAATTTAAATGAAAATAACATTGCTAGGTAGCTTTATTTTTCAATGGTTTTGAAGAATTAATCGGTTTAATATTGTTGCTCTATCTAAACCTACCTTTTGGTAGAAAAACTCTTTTTTTCCATGGAAACAAGATGGTTTCCTAAATAGATAAGTTTTCTGAATCTCTGACTTTTTTGACAAAATCCTATAGGTGTACGAGTATGTAATGTAGGTAGCTCAGTACGTACGGCTAATTTGCAAGTTATTTAAATACCTTATTTCTTCAAAATAAATTAAATCACTGCCATTCAATTCAATTCTTGATTTAGCAAATAGTGTTCGTTCCCAGAAGTTTTTAGAAAAATGTTTTAAATTCTGAAATTAATAAATAATAAAGTTTAACTTTAATAAATATTTATCCAGGTATTTTCAAAATTTTGGAACTTCTTTCGTCCTCCCCCTTAAAAGTGGTCAAAGTAATTAAGCAAAATTATGGGCCAAATTTGATTGAAATTAGTTAACGTTAACGTGCTGACCCGTGCCGGCAAGCACTTTAAATTTCTCATACGAAATACATGAGTTTTCTGAGTTTCTTGCTCAAAATTTCGTTATAAATGTAAAAGCGGATAGAATATCTGCAAACTTTGTACAGTGGGTATCTTAAAAAATTATTTTTAATTCTTTTGAACAATATGTATTTCGTCGGCCTAGAGTGAAAAGAAGGTAACTCCTAGTTTGCATTTTTTACAAACAAATATTTAAAAAAAAGTGTTCGTATTATTTGAATAAAACCAAAATTACATTAAGTATTTTTCTGAGCTCGTTATTGCTAGATTCAATGAAATTGAAAAGATTTGATATGTTTTTGTATTTTTTTATCAATGTCTGAACTCTGAAGTGGTATAAATTATGAAAAAATGTGTAGTTAGCCGCTTTTCACTCTAAGCCGACGATTTACCGCACTAAATTGAAATATTTTGTTTGTGTACCTACCTACCCTTATGGTACTTAATATATTATATAGTATGTAGTATGTTGTATGTAGTATGTAGGTACCTATGTACACATGTACAAATTTTAAAGATTTTCCATTAACTTTTACACATCTAACGAGTAAAAGTTAAAGTAATAAGCGCCACCTTTATGGATTTCAAAACCAATTACATAGGTATTTAAATCCCAATTTTATATTAAATACAAATTGAAAACTTATATCGCAGAGAATAGTTTCGCGTTTCTATTTACATACATACATACTTACATTTTACATACGTAGATACATTATGTACATTAGGAAAGTCGGATTTATTTTTTTTTACTTCAAATGGGCTAGATCTTGTAAAGGTTTAGAAAGAAGTAGATAATTTTACTGGGACATTTTCTAAAATTAAATTTCGGGACCCCGCAGCCGTTTTTATGTAAAAAATCCACAATTCGAAAAGTGGTCAAGAAAACCATTACAATTTGGGTCGAATGTGGTCAAAATTGCTTATAATGTTATATTTTGACTTTCTTTTTTCAATTGCATCGACTGAAAATCAATTTAAGTACCTACGCTATATAATGTAAAGAAAACAAGTTTAAATAAGTTTAGAATGCGAGCATTCCATTAAGAAAAAATAACCGAAATAGCTAGAAAATCGATCGATTTTTCGGGGGCTTTCATGAAGATTTAAGGTTGGTAGGTACTTACAAAATTATTTCTTAAAATTTTAAAGAGCAGTTTTGTACGCTATTTTCTTATCACCAGGTTACAAAAGTAAAACAAATCATTATAAGTAACTGTGACCACATATCGACGCAAAATTGAGTGGTTTTCTTGACCACTTTTTGGAAAATATCCCAGAACTAAAATTACTTCTTCTTTCTAAAACCTAATGTACATGGGTATAGCAGAACAGCCATCCTAACACTTCTTCCTCAGCAAACCTATACTAGGTCAAGGTCAAGAAAAACATAATGAAAATAAAAATATAATAATATCCCATACAAATTAAACTTATCTATAGGTATGCATATGTATATGTCTGACAAAGCCAAAAGCGATATAACCCCTTCCTCTTGAACAAAATCAAATACCTACCTACAAAAAAAACATAAAAACAAAATTCATAAAAAGTTTCGAAGAGCAAATTAATGAAAATATACAACCAACATACAACAACTACATCCATAGAAGTTCATGAAGATGAAGGGACACAAAATTCAAATTTGTTCTTTTCTCATTAACTACCTACATACAAACATACATACATAATTAAATGCGCAGTGTACCTATGCGTGCATTTATAAAATACAGTACATAACGCCTATAAGATACACCGAAATGCCACAAACTTTGTTTCTTTTTACCCAGTTTTCCTTATATCCTAACCACGGATACAAAAAAAAAACAATTTTCTAATCAAAAATACGGATATTAGAAAAGAGTTTCTTTCTTAGAAAAAAGAAATATTAAATTTTGTATAAAACAAATAAATATGTTTCTAGCTCTTGCATTTTCTTCTGTTATCTTTAAAAACCATTTGTTCATTGTTTTATCTAAAACATTATATTAATTGCTTTAAGGAATTTTTATAAAGGTACATCCTGTTTGTATTATAAGTTTTCTTCTGAAAAGTGCGTTTCTTATAACCGAGATATACTGTATAGAATGAAAATAAAAGTAATCAAAACAAACGACAAAAAAACAAAATACTCGAGACAAAAAAAAATTTTCTTTAAATTTATTTCTTTTTCCTCAATACATACATATGTATCTTCATATTCACAGTAAAATTGTTTTATGTTTCTCTCCCTCGAACTCTTTCAAATTAAGTATACAGTGTTCCCCTTCTCGAATTATCGCTTTATCCTTCTTAATATGAATATTCTTACCTACTCAACACTCCCCAGTACCCCGCAAGAGGAAGTTCTCTTCGTATAATCTAGATGTCGCCCCATCCGTTCGTTTTCATGATACTACTATAGTTTTTATATACAATGATTTAATTTTCATTTCACAATTAAACAACTTTTAACTCACACAAAACATTTCAAATCACTCTTCAAAGTTACTTAACACATTTAACTTATTAATTCACTTATTTTTAGAAGCCTTAATTCAATATTTATGCGAACACTTTTTATTTTACTGCGGAGCGATTAACCAAATATTGTATTTCACTTGACGACTGAGAATGAGCATGAGATAAAAAAAACTTTCAATGCATTGGACACCTACGGGTATGCAATGGTGCATTAGGTATGTTCGTTCTCATGTAGTCTGAACTGAGATGCTGATGTGTATGACACTTTCAGGTAGAACTATAATTGTCGGAAAGCCCTTTAAGTGGTCATAGGAAAACAAGCGAATGCAAGGAAATCAAGTTTAAAATGCGTAAGCATACATCAAAAACGCATGGTATTGTCTGTTTGCGCATAAGCAAACAAGAGAAAATACCCCTTTAATTCTTTTTGTCTTGTAAAGCATTAACCAATACATTAAAAAAATACAACAGCAATTTAATAAAAATATTACATACCTACTCATTTAATGTCGTAAATTAATACAAATCGTGGTCGTTCAATGAAAACTCCTTAAGTCAATTTCGATTTATCTTGAGACATTTGTACTTTTTATGAATTTTTACTGACCAGAATTTGAGAATGCTTGAATTTGGGTAATTTTTCCTTTAGAAATATACCAACATAAGATTTATAGATCTTTTACAGAACTGTTTTATTTTACTAAATTTTCGTATTTACAAGAGGTATCTCAGTTTTGAAAAAAGTGGAGTTAGGGAGTTTTCATTGAACGACGACGAAATACAAGTTTAAAACAGTTCAAATTGTAGGATTTCTTGCTAGTCCAGCCAAATCAGCATTTTATATCTACAAAAAAACTGCGGTGAATTTTGTTCGTGTTTCTTTAAAAGTACATCTTGGAGAATCTAAATCCACAAAGTTCGAACAAAAATAGTAAGGATATTCATGCAGCTTCATAAGTTTACAAATTGTGTAAAATCATAAGTTTACGCAAAAGTTTGCATGAGTGACCTTTTAATAGATTTGGTTAAATGCTGTGTAATTAGGTTTGTTCGCTGTTCCCTGCCCCAGGGCGCACTGGGGAATGTCATTCAAATGTCAAAAAACTGGGGGCTGCCCGGGTTTTGATTTCACATCGAACACCTCAGTGTTACTTTTGTATGAAAAAAATGTTAAGGTACTTGGATACTATTTTGTGCAGCTTCAAAATCTTTATGCAAGCACTAGATATCTATATATTTTCCTTTACATTGTATTTATTAATATATAAATTACTAAAAAGTAACAAAATAGTATACAAAATATTTCACATTTATAATTTACATCGTCATAAAAATTCGCAAAGTTAGTTTGACATTCAACTTTTACAAACAGCTGATTTCAATTTCGCAGCTCTGATTTCTTTCCCTGAGAAAAAACCTGGGGTGCGTAAGAGCGAGTTCAGTGCTCGCCCCGAACACACATCGAACACAGTGCAAATAAACTGGGGTGAAAAAAGTGTCACATAAAACATATTAGAGCGAGTTCAGGGCGACCCAGTGCGCCCCAGTGCTCACATCGAACAAACCTATTGAATCAGTGAAACGTCAAACATTTATTTGGCAGATAAGATGTGTGACAAACAGTCTAGCCGTGTTCAGATAGTTATTTTTGAATGGAGAACGTCTTCCGAAGCAACGGAAAATCGGAGTCACGGAACGATACAAAAATGTAAGGGTAGAAACTATAATAGCCGGAAGCTAATGTCATAAATCAACGGAAAGTAGCTTTCCAAACAGTCAAAAGGAGCAAGCTTTATTCCACTTAAGTAAAATGAATCATCTATCTTCTTTTTTCGTTCCTACTTTACCAATGTTAGTTTCGGGGTGCGTTCGGGAGAAAGAGATTGAAAAAAGTTTAAAAATCACTTCAACCCACATGAAAACACTCGGTTGCGCCCGCAATTTTGAAACGTCAAAAAAGCTGCAAGCAAAAGTAAAAGTTGGCCAACTTGTCCAGCTGTGTCTGCAATTCCCTCTGCAGCTGCGTCCTGTTGTGTTCGCATAATTAAATTTGTGTGTAGAGGAAGTAAGGGTATTGTGGTATACATGTTTGTATTTTTGACTTAACAGACAAAGTAGTGACACGAATGCTTCCAAATTTTGTAGATGTTAACACGAACATATAAGCTACTACCATTGTATATAAATTCTATAGTATTCTCATGAAGAAAAAAAGCTCGTGACCATCTATGCGTCCAAATGTAATACTAATTTTTGTTAAGGGATCTCGGTAAGGCGATCACAGCGAACCTATCGACTAAATGTCTACCTACAAAATCGTGTTTCATGAGAATACTATAGATTGGATATACAATGCTACTACGTTAACTGTTTTTGTCGGATTCTAACAGTAACTTACAAAGATTTTGACAAAATAATGATATGACCTCGAAATCGCCACTTTTGAAAAGTAGTGGGTAATGTGGTACACCCTTAATGTCTAATGTGGTATACTATACCAAGTGGTCCTCCGATTGTCTTGAAGACGAATTTCAGAATTCCTCATAGTACAAGTGAGTCTCTGCATATCTTTCGGGTCCCATTTTCTAGTTTCACCTTTTTTTAGACATTTTAACAAAAGATTATTGCCAAACCACAAATTTCAGTTGACGCAGGTATAAATTTTAAGGTTGGGTAATGTGGTATTCCATATTCCATTAGGAATACTATACATTAGCCCACTGCTAGTATACCACATTAGCCGAAACTCTATATTTTTACAAAAAATACAATACAATTTAAAATGTATACTTTTAAACATAACTAAGAATTAAGTAACGTTAATGATTAATATATTCTTCCGTTGCATTGAAAAATTGCTTTTGAACACAATTTTTCAAAGCGCACAAACACTTTTTGTTCCACCCAAAAAAAAAAAACTCAACTCTACACAATTTACGGGTTTAAACATTTTGGTCGAATTAATGAACGATTTTTGGGTTGTTTAAATACGCATTACTACTTTTATATAAATCACCGTCCACTGTATCAAGAACCGTTGTAGAAGCATGCTTGGTTTTTTAAATATAACTGCCTGTACCACATTACCCGCATATACCACATTACCCCAACTTACTCTATTCAACATTTTGACAGCTATTCCAGCTGCAGCTCCGTCTCCATTCTGTTCAGCCAGTAGAGCTACTTTTCGTAAATTATTAAGTACTATAGTCAAATTTTTTCGGAACCTAGAACTAATTGCCAAGTAACATCTATAAATGAGGTCTTATTGGCAATTTTACGTTGAACACGTGGTGGAAAGTCTACCGGCGCGCTATCATGGTGCATTTAGCTAATATGCACAAAATACCTTTGGAAATTTGGACGTCTATTCAGTTGAAATGGAGTATAAATTTTTAGTTGAAGATAAATCCTGCAGCTCCTATTCAAAAGTTCTCCGTTCAGCTGTAGCAGAAAAGGAACCACCATATTTGTCCCATTGGCACCTTCTGAAAGTCATCAGAAACTCTATTTGAGAAATGCCAATTTGTTTAGTCAAATCTCATTTAACATAATTTTTCACATTATTTTGAGTTTTCTGACCCAAGAAACGTATGAAATAATACCCCACATGGGCATTAACAGCTTTTCACTAGATGTCAAATCTACACTTTTTGAAAGTTATTCCAACTGCTGCTCTAGTTTCAGCACTCTATTCTGTTCAGGCAGTAAAGCACTTTTAGCACTTAATACCTCCAAAACGCACCCGGGTTCAAGGTTCGTATTATTTATTCGTTCATACGTACCCTAGTGTATTCACAGATACAATTTTAGCTATGATAAAATTGGATCTTACTCTTTTAGGCCGTCTGCATTTACTCAATGATTAAGAAAGCTACTTTTAAGGTAGAACTATAAAGGCTCTACCAAACCAGAGCAGTCATTCGTTGACGACGACGAAACTACAATACTACATCAACAACGTGTTGTTTTCATCGAAAACTATCTGTTCTTATTGTTGTCTTCGTCGCCGTCAACGAATGATTCACCTAATCACATTAGTAAGGGAAATCCTTAATATTTGCAAGCTGTCGGAAGCAGATTTCATGAACCAATGAAAAGTAGTTGATCGTCGAGAAGTTTCGTTAGTTTCTGCTTTCGGAAGAGCGATCCCGAACACACCCCACGGAAGTGAAACTAACATTTGTAAATTAGGAACGAAAAAAGAAGATAGATGATTCATTTTACTGAACTGGAATATAGCTTAGCTCCTTTTGACTGTTTAAAAAGCTACTTTCCGTTGGTTTTTGACATACATTTCCGGCTATTGACGACTGGAGGCTGTACTCTACCGGGAAAACCTTGAAACATGATAAACCCATAAGATGTCAAAATTTACTGCAAATCATATGTGAATCAAGTAGTGTTCTTTGAAATTTATTTATTAAAAACAAAAAATCTATTCTAATAAACGGAAACGGAATCTTCATTAATAAAGTACATACATTTCAACAAAACTTTTAGTTCCTGAAAGTGAGGTTATGTGCTTTAAATTAATAAAACCCGATGTAGATATATCTACTTTAAAACATATTACTTTTAAAGTTGGTATCCCAGCTAATAGACTTGAATTGGCTTTTAATGCTAAAAATTGGCCGTTTGGTGTCTATGTCACTGAATTTATAAATCGTCCAAAAAACTTTGGGAGAACTCAATTAAATACCAACAATGTTTAACCTCTTCTCTTATCCCAACTTCACATCGTCTACCACTATCACTGCCTCTACTACCACCATCATCGCCGCCATCACATCTACCATCATCGCCATCATCACATCTCTCATCATCATCATCGCCAAAATCACCACAACAACCATCGTCATCATCATCTCTCTTACTTCCATCATCTCTCTTACATCCATCAACATCATCAGTAATCAATTCACCAAAAACATCTCTTCAGTCATCTCTCTTCCCAATTTCTTCCTCGCAAAATAATAACTACTTAAGCATCTATTATCAAAACATGGGAGGTTTCTCATCTAAGCTAAGAGATCTTTCTTTTTCTATTGATGCATCTGATTTTGACATATATGCATTCACTGAAACCTGGCTGCATGAACACATTAAGATGGAGGAACTCTTTGATTTGTCGGCTTACTCTGTTTTTCGTCTTGATCGCTTTGACGTTAGCAAGAAACGTGGAGGTGGTGTATTGATTGCAGTGCGTCATTCAATTAATGCATCAGCTGTTGAATTAAATGTGGTGTATGATGAAAATAATATTTAGTCCAGTATATTTAGTCATAGCTGCTATGGGAATTTTGCAAAACGTTGGGGAAGACATTTTGTTCTTGTTATCGATAGAGTACTTTATAGAAAACTTAAATCCAAGTTTTCGACCATCAACCCTTTGCAGGGTTTCCGACATCTTGGTTTAAAGAGTGAACTCGGTTTTGGCTATTTTCTAAACGGGGAGAGGTAGGAAGATGTTTTTTTCTGTATTCGATAGATTATGCAATTACAAGAAAGTCGTAGCTGTAATGAAAAATTCGGAAAATTAGAGGAATGGAGATATGAACGTTTAAAAGTCAAAAACGGGAAAGAAGAAGGCTAAGAAATAATTTGCAATAAGTCAGAATGACATTTGTTTTTAGAAAATTTTATATTTTTGGAAAGGTAAGAAAAAATTATTTTACCCATGTTTGAGGAATTTTTGATTAATGTGTTGGTTTTTGGATCAAAATTTGTTTGAAAATTGCAATTTTTCGAGATCAAATTATTCAAGTACCTATTTGATTTTTATATTTTTAAGGGATGGGTCTAAAAGTTGGAAATCATTAGAAATGATGTAGTCTATCAATCTTTATTTTTGTTCAATCGATTCATCACAAAATTAATTGAGCACAGAGAAAACACATTAAATTTTTTTATATAGCTACTTATAAGAGTAAAGTGCGAGCATGTATTAATTTGAGTTTTCAAGTTTATAAATATTATTTTGCATATCAGATACGTGATTATACTTGGTCTGCAAGCTTCCACCATCTTGGGTGAAAGAGTAAATTTTGTTTTCGGAACTAACAACCGACCCAAAATTTATTCAAAACAAGAAAATAAGGAAGGTACCATTTTGCTTGAAATGCTTTAAGTGTGATTCTGCCTCTCAGGTGCTACAGTAAGTTAACAACTGACTTGGCTTAAGAAATATAAAAATAAAAACTGTAAGTTAACGATTTTTAAAGAACTTTTAGGAGAAAACTTAAACGTATCACTGAACAAAAACTGAATAAAACATATGTGAGCTCCATTTTTTGCTTATAATTGGCTATAGCTCTTTAAATACAAAAAACATGAAAAAACGTCACTTAACAAATCTGTAGAATTTATTCTTCTTGTCAGGAATACATTTGTATTTTTTCGATAAAATTAAAGATACGGATTTTATTTGTGAAAAACGAGGTAACTCCTTAATTGAGGATAGTGGCAACCCTGTTATGAGTTGATGGTCGAAAACTTGGATTTAAGCTTTCTTTATAGTTCTTCAACGAACTCAAAATTAAAAAATGTCTTCCCCGTTTCTATATTGAGAAAAACCCACTCACAGTTTTAAAACACTTAATTATGATGATGTGCGGATACCTTTTTGGCCATACAATCGGTAAACAATTGCTTAGAAACAGAAAATGTTAAGGACAAAACTGTAGGATAGAGTGATTACTAGAACTTTTGAAAGAAATTTTCGCGTGAAAGAAAAAAAAATTGACTAAAAGTGTGTGAACTCCATTTTTGGCCTATAATTGGTTATAACTCGTTAAATACACAAAATCTGAAAAAATACAATATATTCAAATTAGTAGAACTTACTCTATTTGTTAGGAATGCATTTTTATTTTTTCGATGAACTTAAAATTACGGATATTAATCATTAAAAACAAATTCACTCTTTAAATCAATATAGCGGCAACCCTGCAAGGGGTTGATGGTCGAAAATTTGGACTTAAGCTTTCTGTATGGTACTTTAATGAAACCAAGAAAAAAATTGCTTCCCCAATGTTTTGCAAAAAAAAAGTCTAAATTAACTGGACTAATTCATATTGAACAAATATGTGTGAGAGTGTCTTTTGCTGGTTTTAAGCTTCTCATTCTCCTCAGTTATATACCCCCTGGAAGTGTAGCTGCTGTTTATAAACAACATTTGGATAACATTGACAGGGTTGCTGCGTTGCCGGAAAATGAAAATGCTTATATTTGTGTCCTTGGTGATTTTAATCTACCAAACTTAAATTGGACCAGGTTAGATGGAAATAAATTATTGCCAATCTTAATAAACTCCGAAATTGATGTTATGTTGTGTGATTATCTTTTTTCTTTAAATTTAAATCAAATGAACAATGTTTTTAATTCATTGAATAGACTTTTAGATCTAGTATTTATTTCTGATGATTTAGATATTAATATTTCTGAAACTGTTCCATTACTTAATAATTCTGTTCACCATAATGCAATCAATATTTGTATTTCAATTTATAATTATGATAATTTCAGTAAATTTAATAACTCGAATTCATACTATCGCAAATTTAATACAAACAATTTGAATTTAGTAAAATCTCAGCTTAGTAGTATAAATTGGATGTCAGAATTTCAAAATTGTAATTTACCGGAAAAATTTTTTAAATTAAAAAATTATGTAAGTGAAGCTTTAAATAATTCTGTACCTTTGGTCCATAAAAAATCCAATTCTAGTCCCAAATGGTATAATAGTAGACTAAAAAAATTAAAAAATGCAAAGAATTCTGCGCATAAAAGATTTAAGCAATCATATTCTACGACGGACTATACACTTTTTTGTCGTTTGAGGAAAGAGTTTGTTTTGATCACTTTCAAACAATTTATAATTCATCGAACTCAGTAATGTTAGATGAAGATTATTTCAAATCTATTCCCTCGATCTTTGATTCGTGTAATTTTGAATTTAATATTGATGATGTATTCTTGTTATTAAAGGGACTTGAGCCCTTAAAGAAACCAGATATATTGGGATTTTTCCCCATTGTTTTACGGCATTGTGCTGACGTTCTTTCTGCCCCATTGACTGATTTGTTCAATCAGTCATTGTCCACTGGTGTTTTTCTAGATGAATGGAAAATCTCTATTGTAAATCCCACCTTTAAATCTGGCAAAAAAGATAATATTGTTAATTACAGACCGATAACAAAACTATCCATTATCCCTAAGATGCTGGACTGTCTGGTTAAGGATATTTTTGTCAATTTACTAAAGGGACATGTAAGTGACTCTCAACATGGTTTTTGGAAAGGTAGGTCCACAGTATCAAATCTGGTAGAATTTACCAACTTTTCAATAAATGCTTTGGAGAAAAACAGACAGATTCATGTAGTTTACACTGACTTTTCTAAAGCATTTAGTAGAGTTAACCTAAGAATTCTTCTGAGGAAACTTGAGTGCTATGGAATTTCTGACCCCTTGTTGGGTTGGTTAAAATCTTATTTGTATGGTCGTAAGCAAAAGGTTTTTGTGGAGGATATAAGCTCTAAGGAAATATTTGTTACCTCAGGAGTCCCGGAAGGGAGTCATTTGGGACCACTTATCTTCTTACTTCTTGTAAATGATATACCTGATATGTTGAAATTTTGTAAATGTCTCCTGTTTGCAGATGATATTAAGTTTTTTGCAGCCGTTTCAAACTCTGTTGATCATTTGCTTCTGCAAAATGATCTTAATACGTTTGCAAGGTGGTGCAAACTAAATGATTTAAAACTCAACCTTAAAAAATGCACTTGTATGTCATATAACCGTTGTTTACATCACATCATTCCTTCGTACACTTTAGACAATGTTAATTTAAAAATTGTTCGTGAAGTTAAGGATCTTGGTGTGATCTTTGACGAAAAACTCACTTTTCAACTTCACATAAATTCAATAATTTCAAAAGCTAATTCTTTGTTGGGATTTTTGAAGAGAAATTCTTTTGAATTTGCTGATCCATATCAGAGATGAGTATTTACTTCATATGTAGTAGATCTACTTCATTAATTTATTTTAATACATCTGCTACGTAGCAACTTATTTCTACTTCGTTTAACTTATGTGTTAATACCATCCTGAAGAGGAGAATTTTATTGAATTTAAAACAAAAAGTTCCTATGCATTTCTATAAAATAAATAAAAAATAAACATGAATTTGTGAAGCTTATTCTTTCGGTTTGTTCGATGCCGGCCCCGAACTCGGACTCAGGCGTTTTATGTGACACCTTTTTAACCCAGTTTATTTGCACTGTGTTCACTGTGTGTACGGGGTAAATATGAAATGTTTTGTGGACAATTTTGTTACTATTTATTAATTCATATACTAAGAAACAAAATTCCAAGGCAAATCGACAGAAATCCAGTGCTTGCATGAAGGTTTTGAAGCTGCACAAAATTTTACCTAAGCAAATTAACATTTTTATCATACAAATGTAGCACTGAATTGTCCAATGTGAAATCAAAACCCGAGCAGACAACAATTTTTTGGCATTTGAATGACTTTCCCCAGTGCGCCTTGGGGCAGAGGGAACATTGAAAAATCCTATTGTTAAACGAAACACTAGTTAATAAAATGTTTCCGTTCTGAATATTATATAAAATGTTTTTCGTAGTACCTCGTGGCATGGTGGTTAGTGCGTTGCGTAGGACTGTCATGCCGAAGGTGTGGGTTCGATTCCCAGCCGTGCCACCTAAAAACAGAAATGTTTTATTCGAGGTACTGACTGCCTCTTGCGAGGAACTCACAAATCCTCCAAGAGTAAACTTGTCATGAAAAAATTCTTCTCATTTAGCCGTTCGGACTCGGCAAAAAACTGTAGGTCCCCTCCATTCCTGCCAACAAAACTTGCACACAGGAATGGTTGAGAGTTGTAAGTCACTAGGCCCTGGTTCTCCACCCAATTACATACAATTTAAATATTTTTTTGGTGTACACCTATGTATATAGTTTTTTTCATTATCTGCTTCATATTTTACAAATCTACTTCGTTTTTTTGGACAATTTGTTTCACTTTATGGGCTCAGCATTCTCATCCCTGATCCATATACGTTAAAATCTTTGTATTGTAGTATTGTAAGACCATCATTGGAATATGCTTGTGTTGTTTGGAATCCAACAACTCAAAACGATATTGCTAAGATTGAAAGAGTACAGAAAAACTTCTTGCGTTTTGCTTTGAGGAAATTTTTTGGTAGTATTAATACTGTACACTTTTCTTATCGTTCAAAATGCCTTTTGCTAGGAATGCAGTCTCTCGAATCTCGCAGAGAAATGTATAGTGTTATGTTTGTTCGGGACGTTTTGTGCAGTTTCATTGATAGCTCAAACTTGCTTTTCAATATAAACGTATATGCTCCTTCAAGAGTATTAAGGCAGAGGCCATTATTATTTGAAGTTTCACATAGAACTAATTATGGATTGCGTGAACCCTTAAGTCTTTGCTGTAAATTATTTAATGATGCTTATTATTGTCTTGACATATGTTTGGAAAGAAATATTTTTAAAAAATTACTGTTGGCATTCTTAGCCCATAAATATAATAATTTAAATTAGTAATTGTATATGTATTAAGTATTGTATTAAATATGTAATATCAAATCTGTAGATGAAAATCGTAGATGAATAAATAAATAAATAAATAAAATAAATAAATAAATAAACATAAAAAGTATTTTTTTATCGAAATATAAAGTGAAACTTTCAATTACACATACATTTCTTCTTAAAGTGGAAGCAAGTGATTTGTAAAGTTAAATCAAAATGGAAGTGATTTCGTGAGCGCTCTCATCCGTAAATTGTTCGTGTTTTTTAAAAATTAAAAGAATACATAAGAATTTCTATTTCATGTCAAGTGGATTAAAATGCACAAAATTGCCACCAGGTATCGCATTTTGACTTTTCTAGTCATCAATTATAGTTTCTACCTTTATATTTTTGTATCGTTCCGTGACTCCGATATTGCGTTACTTCGGAAGAGGCTCTCCATAGGTTTGTTCCTTGGATTCTTCGCACTGTTTTGGATTAAATGTCAAATTTTGACATTCTTCTCTCAGAGAGAATAAAAACTGTCAAAATGTGTGGAACGGCTTGGGCACTAATTTGCACTAATTTGGACTAAACGTCAAACTACATACTCGGCTAGAGTTGCCGTACATTAATCATTAATCTCAATCAACATTTTCAAGAATAACAACTGAAAAAAAATTAAAGTTAATAAAAACAAAAGGTTTATCAAGTTTATCAAAATAAAGGCAAAAAATGTTCTTAAATTACCTTAGTTTGAATTAAAGATTTGTGATTTTTTAAATGGAGTTGTAATATGATTCATTTAAATCCCAAGACGTGGATATTAATCAAACAAACGAATTTCAGCACTAAAACAAATAAAATCACCACAAACCAAAATGAAGTCTTGTTTCATATTTTTTTACAATTCTACTATGCCTACCCCTTCAGTTTTCATAATTACGCTGCATCCAGTTGCTTCTCTTTCTCTCTTTTAAGCAAAAATTCACTGGTTTTTTTGCTTTTGATTTTGTCACGACGTGTGACGTCATAATCATCTCTGATTTTGTTCGGCGAATAGCCACAAAATAAAGTAATTTGATTGCTCCTTTAAAACCAATCGTTTGATTAATTAATTACTAACTTTAGACTCACGCTAAAAAGAAAATAATAATTAAAGTTGGTAAACAAGATTGTGACGTCACAAGACCCCAAGATGGTGAATTGCGTAAATAAAATTAGCGTACTTTCTTTAGTCCTGTTTTTTGTAACCGAAGATAAAAATGCACTGAAAACAGCGCTTTTTATTTCTGTTAAAAGTGTCCAAAAACCTAACCAAATGTCCTCTGAGGGGCATTTAAAAAAGAATTAAATACATACACGGCGGTAAATCATAATGCTTAAATCCTTTCTCTTTTTAAACAATAACACTTAAATATACAAGAAATACTAAATTGCCAATAGGTACTACAAATTTTCTTCTTGTCAAACAGTTTTTCTAAGTGACATAATTTTATGAATATCATTTGATTATTTCAAAGAAAAACAAAATTAGAAAATATACACACTTACCTATTAATATAAAAATACAAATAAAAACTGCACTTGGGCAACCCTTAATAAAGGTTTTTCCAATTTGAATGCAAAAAACGTCTTAATTACGTCAACTTGGCGTATTTGACAGTTAGTACAAAACAGCCACCAGAAATTTCCCGGACCAAATCTAATAAGGAGGGGAAATTTTTTACTCCCTCATGACAGCTCTCTTTGGTCCGAAACAGTACAAATTTTCAAGTGTGGAACGACTTCGCACTAAATCTGGCGGTTTCAAACTGTCGGCAGGAACAAACCTCATTTAAAAATAACTATCTGAACACGTCTAGGCTGTCTGTCACACATCTTATCTGCCAAATAAATGTTTGACGTATAATATTTGACGTTTCACTGATTTAATTACACAGCATTTAACCAAATCTATTAAAAGGTCACTCATGCAAACTTTTGCGTAAACTTATGATTTTACACAATTTGTAAACTTATGACGCTGCATGAATATCCTTACTATTTTTGTTCGAACTTTGTGGATTTAGATTCTCCAAGATGTATTTTTAAAGAAACACGAACAAAATTCGCCGCAGTTTTCTTTTATAGATATAAAATGCTGATTTGGCTGGACTAGCAAGAAATCCTACGGTTTTAAACTTGTATTTCGTCGTCGTTCAATGAAAACTCCTTAACTCCATTTTTTTCAAAACTGAGATACCTCTCGTAAATACGATATATTTAGTAAAATATAAAACTTTAGTTCTGTAAAAGATCTATAAATCTTATGTTGGAATATTTCTAATGGAAAAATTACCCAAATTCAAACATTTTCAAGTTCTGGTCAGTAAAAATTCATAAAAACTACAAATGTCTCAAAATAAATCGAAATTGACTCAAGGAGTTTTCATTTAACGACCACGATTTGTGAATAAGAATAAAAACGTAAATAATTTAAAATTAGTTATTTTTGTTTTTGTTTTTGTGAACTGAAATTCAAATTTAAAGTTTTTGTGACCTTTAGTCCAAATGCGTTTCACCCAGGAACAACAATTGGGCTCATCAGTAGATGTTGTTGTACCATTCTAAGACGCATAATTTTTAATCGATGGTTACCGACACGTATAAAATAAACAGCACAAAAGCACTGTAAATTATATAATGTTCTAGTGGAATTTGGTTAAATTCAGACGCCTAGAAAAATATGATGGTAAAGCCCGTGGTCTGGCAGGTA
Source organism: Dasysyrphus tricinctus (assembly GCA_963921185.1). Classification (NCBI taxonomy): domain Eukaryota; kingdom Metazoa; phylum Arthropoda; class Insecta; order Diptera; family Syrphidae; genus Dasysyrphus; species Dasysyrphus tricinctus. The sequence goes on along the minus strand of OY992532.1, from coordinate 189,388,946 downwards.
TAAGATTAAGAATAAAAACGTAAATAATTTAAAATTAATTATTTTTGTTTTTGTTTTTGTGGACTCTTGAATTGAAATTCAAATTTAAAGTTTTTGTGACCTTTAGTCCAAATGCGACCACGATTTGTATTAATTTACGACATTGAATGAGTAGGTACATGTAATATTTTTATTGAATTGCTGTTGTATTTTTTAAATGTATTGGTTAATGCTTTACAAGACAACAAGAATTAAAAGGGTATTTTCTATTCTTTGCTTATGCGCAAACAGACAATCCCATGCGTTTTTGATGTATGCTTACGCATTTTAAACTTGATTTCTTTGCATTCGCTTGTTTTCCTATGACCACTTAAAAGGCCTTCCGACAGTTATAGTTCTACCTGAAAGTGTCATACACATCAGCATCTCAGTTCAGACTACAAGAGAACGAACAGACCTAATGCACAATTGCATACCCGTAGGTGTCCAATGCATTGAAAGTTTTTTTATCTCATTCTCAGTCGTCAAGTGAAATACAATATTTGGTTAATCGCTCAGCAGTAAAATAAAAAGTTTTCGCATAAATATTGAATTAAGGCTTCTAAAAATAAGTGAATTAATAAGTTAAATGTGTTAAGTAACTTTGTAGAGTGATTTGAAACGTTTTGTGTGAGTTAAAAGTTGTTTAATTGTGAAATGAAAATTAAATGAGTGTAATTTCTTTGGATTGGTTCTTGTTCGCCGCCGCCGCGAGTCGCAGCATGCGTCGGTGTATCGTTACTAGTTTAAATGAAAAATGTCGGTTAAATTTGAAATTTCGATTTGTGCAAAATATTGAATAATTCTGTGAAAAATTTAAGTCCATTGTCCCTTTTGATTTAAATAAGCCAATTATAGCCAATTATTTAAAATACAGAAAAAGAAGTTAAGTGCATTTCGGGCCTGTTAATTTAAATAAAAAAATGGTCAAAAGTTGTGCATTTTACAGTGGTCTGTCGCGTTCGCCGTTTTTTTCCTCTGGCTTGCATTTCTTATCCTTGATTATTAACCTACCTTAATATGAAAAAGTGCATTTTGAAGTGATCTGGTGCGTTTAATGTCTCTGTTTTCTTATTTTGCAAAAAACTATAAAAATAAAAAAAGTGTAAGAAAGTTAAGCCCTTTCTTCCTCTCCCTATTTATTTCAATAAAATATTTGTAAAAGCAATCAAAAGTGGTCCGGTGCGGTTATCGTTTTCGTGATTTTTCATTTGTGTTTTTTCCGAGCAAGTGCTGTGATTTTGTGAATGGTGTTATTTCGAAAATATCACTTTTCTTTTTTAATTTTCTATGTTTGTAAAAATGTAATGAAAAAATAGTGAAAGCTGAAATTGACTTGGAGTTTTCTTTTTTTCAGGTAATTTTCGAGGAAATATACCTATAAAATGTGATGGACTTAATATTTGTAAGTTGTTATAATTTAAATATTCATATTTTTGAATAAAGACCTAGTCATAGCTTTCAGTTTAAAAAGTAAAAAGTTTGAGTAAAAAGTAGCTCCACTTCCAAATTGATAACTCTTCGCTTAGGTGTGGCCCGTTTTTTTCTATCAGAAGCAGTAGAATAAGGAATATACCAACTGAAAAATGCGAAAAAATGAATCTACGTAAATCTATGTAAACTAATCAAAAACACAAAATTATAATTTCGTTACCTGAGCCTTAAGTGTCTTCTTAACACCAAAGATTCTTAAACAATGGTCTGCTGATTAACGTTACCTTGCTACGATACTTTTCCCATTAAAAATAAAATGCGGTCAGAACCATTGACTTAAGTATCCCTAGATACTGTAGAGTCACATCGCATCATCAACTAAAGTAAAGGAAATTTTGCAGCTATTTATATCAACATCATAAAATTTTAAAAAAGCGCATTTTGAAAAGATATTCAAATGTAAATGAAACTTGTTTCTATGTTTTGTTAGTGCTAGCCATTTGAATATACGTGAATATTAAAATCAGACAAAATAGGTTATGTAAGGGGTGCTCGTTAATGCGATGCGAAATGCAGTGCATCTTCAACTCAAAAGCTGCTGGCTTTTCCTACTCTTAAAGTTATCAGCAATTTTTTTTCGTAACTACTCGTAGTTATGATAATTTTAACTATACAAATGTTCAGTTTTCCTGATTCTAATTTTCTATACAAAACAAGATGCAACGCACATACGCATTTTTTGATGCACTGAATCTTTCAACGCACCAATCATTCGAAAAAAAAAATCAAAATCTATAAAATCTTGATTTAATATGCAGTAATGTATGTAGTAGGTATGTAGGTATATATACCTACATATGTGTGTTTTTCATTGTTTCAGACTTTCATGGGGAATCTCCCTCAAGATTGTGTTCTTGCTGTCTTAAGAAATTCCAATAGGTCTGCGTCATGTTAAAATTAAAAAAAAAAAATCGAATAGAATTATTTCCAATAGCACTTAGTTAGGCATCAGAAATATATTGAATGATTTGGTTATAACAAATAGTGAAGCGTAAAGTAAATGAAATGAAAAAGTCCATAGTGTCGAAAACACTATATGTAACACATTTTTAATTTTATTACTTCAACCTATCAACTATGGAAGTTTGGTGAAATTTATTTGCCAATTGCCAAAGAGACTTACAATAAGACATGCTGCCGAGAGCCGATATTGAATTTAGATTATTCACCAGACAGGGTGGAATGCAAACAGTATGTTTCATGTCTATAAGCCCAATGCTGTGTGGAACAGCTCGTTCCTATATAGAAATTCAGATCATGGGGGTTGTATTTTCATATGTATGTACATATATATTGAATTTTTGACCTCAGAGTTTCAGAATAAAGACATTTTCGGTAGAACATGTTCAACAAAACAATGATTTATTGGCTTATGCCTCAGGTGCGTATGCAGTGAGGGTAATATATTTCCGCATTCTACCATTGTGCATTTTGGTATTCTTTTACTTTTAATTCGCGGTATATAAACGAAAAAAAAATTACCTAAGTAGCGAAGGGTTAGAAGGGTTAAAAACAAGAATTTTTTACCATAGGAGGCGGGGAGTCTATCTCGCCCCGTTTAGGAGGTAGGGGCAGTTAAAAAAAACGACTTTAAATGAAAAAAAAGTATTAAGAAACAACGGCAACACTTACAATGAAGTGTTATACCTTTTTTGAAAGCCAACAATCTGTTCTTTAATTTTTAATTTAAACTAAATTATTTATGTCAGTACTTTTCGTTTTCGAAATATTTGATTTTCCAAAAAAAAATTTTGAAACATTCTTTAAAAATCCAAAAAAATTTTGTCTTACTATTTATATATTTTGGAAGCTTCTGTGTAAGAAAATAATTGAAATCAGTCCTACCGTTTTGAAGAAAATAAAAAATTAAAAAAATGGTTCTTTGGTACCATTTATAACCATTTTTTGAAAAATGGTTTTCCACCCAAAGGAAACCTTTACTTACATAATAAAAATTTATTGATTTTTTTAATAAAAAGTTGTCGAGCCGTTTTTGAGAAAAATACGATTATGTTAAATTGCTAAAAAAATGTATGGCAGGTACCGTTATTTTTGGTTCTAAAAAAAAAATGAAAAAAAATGTGGGCATAATCACCAAAAACCCCTATGTACCAAGTTTAAAGAAAATCGATCGAGCCGTTTAAGCTGTAGAGTAGACGAACAGACAGACAGACAGTCAGAATTGTGCCACCCACTTTTTTGGTGTTCTCTATCATCGTAATATCATGTTTGATTGAAATTGTGCAACCTTTTTTTTAAATACATTTGTCAATTTGATATTTTCTTTTTATATGAATCTTTTGTCTTAACTGAGCATCACAAAATTATGAAATTTATTTTAAAGAATTTAAATTATTTTGGATTCCGGCAACAAAAACACAAAACTTCGGCAGAGCAAGTGGCGGATGCTTATTTGGATACCGTAAAAGTATTGAAAATATATATCAGCTAAAATTTATAAATAGTCAAAATACAGTTTTTTTGAGAGGACGTTTTTTTGGGTCATTCTTCATTTTCATTCATTAATACCAATTTATCTAAATTGTAACCATTGGGCTAGAGATTTTGGAACTTTAAAAACTTTCTTCGATGAATTTGATTCAAACAATTTCATTCTTTTGGGAGATCTTAACGTCAGAACGGGAATGAAAGGATCGATCGATGTACAGACAAATTCACCTTCTATTAGTGATGTGCGACACTCAAAAGATAATGTCATCGACAGTAATTGCAACAGGTTTAACGAGTTTTTGGAAGACATTGGCGCTTTTATTCTGAACGGGAGAGGTTTTAGTGACAAAATCGGTGAGTACACGTTTGTGTCAACGAGAGGATCATCGGTTGTAGACTATTGCTGTCCCTCATACACTGCATTGGAGACGATTGGTAATTTTTCGGTTGACTGCGCAACATTTTCAGACCATATACCCGTAGTTTTGGATATAAAAGGATTGGAGGACACCCCACGATACCCTGCAACAACTCTACTTCCAAGACTTAAATGGTCAGACAATAGACGCGTTGAATATACCGACAAAATTACTCAAGCAACTGCTGAGAAAATACTATCAAATGCAACAATTGAGACACGATGCCTTGCCCTAAAAGATTGTATTTATACAGCCTACGGGAATCCTGCTTCTTTCAATCATAAGTTCGAGCGTAAGAAACAATGGTTTGATATGGATTGTCACCTAAGTAGGAAAAAATCACTTAAACTTCTCCAAATTTTTAGGAAATACAACTTGGACGCTAGTAGGAAGAATTATTGTGAAGCAAACAAAAGCTATAAGGCCTTATGCAAAAGCAAACAACGTTTATACTATCAACGCATTTCAAGTCAACTTTCTGTCATCAACTCTGCAAAAGACTGGTGGAAAATTGCAAAAGAAATACGTGGTAGCCCTTTAAATAGTGGAACTCAAATCGCAGCTTCTGAGTTTATGTTCCACTTTGAAATTGCTTTCAACTCGGATATTCCACCGAATAATGTATACATTGAAAGAATTCCACCAGTTTCCATCACGTTACTCGATAGTCCAATTGACCTGCAGGAACTTAAAATAGCTATAAATTCGGCAAAAGAAAATAAAGCTCCAGGTATAGATGGCATACCTTATGAATTTTATAAGAACGCAAGCGATTGTTTTATTGGAGAGTTACACGCTTTTTTCAACGAAATTTTCGAGACCGAAATAATACCACCCTCTTTCAAAAAATCAATCATCTTTCCGCTTTTTAAAAAGGGCGATGCCAGTGTTGTATCTAACTATCGTGGACTCTCGTTTTTGGATACCCTATACAAGTTATTTACCACTGTACTTTTAAACCGCTTTACCACCTGGATTGAGAACAATAATATACTCAATGAATACCAACCTGCTTATCGAACCGGCTATAGCACTATTGATCAGATCTACAACCTTTCTTGTATAATACAACTCCAACTAAGCCAGAAAAAGAAGCTATATGCTTGGTTTGTAGATCTTAAAGCCGCGTTCGACAACATAAATAGGCAAGCTCTAATTCATAAGCTGATAACTCTGGGTATATCAGCTAAGATGATAAGAATTATCAAATTACTGTACCAAGATACAATTGCTGCTGTCTGGGACGGGAACAATGCATCCGCCTTTTTCCGCACGAGCAAAGGTGTTAAACAAGGTTGCGTTTTAAGTGCCTTATGGCCAGTTGCACCGACCTCTTTTAAATTTTTACTGCCTCGTTTAATTTTAAAATGACATTTATCGGTTGCACCAACCACTTCTAAATCTAACAGGCCAATAAACGAACCAATTAACTAAAATTCCATTTTCCTCCAGATAAATTTTAAAAGCAAGTTTAAACGAACATATCTGACTACATACAAACAAAAATAATTCAATTTTATTTGATGGAGTTTTGTTCATTCCAAATTAAAATAACGAAAATAACAGGTGAAGGTATTACGTTTCCTATTTATAGATATCACTACTTAAATAAATAAATTATTCCAGAATTATTATAGACTGGTCATCATGTATTCATCTGATAACGAACTAAAACAAAAAAGACGTCGAAGAGTTGTTCAGGTTCACAGAGAAATTCATTTTCTGGATTCGAAGACGTCACTCTAAAATATGGGTTCATAATTTCCAAACAGTGTGTCGAAAAAATATTAGTGTGCAATAGTTTCATAGTTTCTCTAAAAAAAAAGAAAATAATAAATAATAATAAAAAACACCAAGATGGCGCATTGGCTGTATCTAATGAGAATACTTTGTTTCTGTTAATTGTGTATTCACAATTTCTTTATTGCTTTCTCACTTGCACTTGGTAATTTTTTTCGTTCAGTTTAATAAACAGATGATAAATCCAGGGGTGGTTCACGAACTGCATTTTAGCTAAAAAATGTGTGAAAGAGATTGGTGCAACCCAAATAAATTTATCAGTCCGATAAATTTTAACTCCATTTTAGCAAAAACCGCTTTTAGTGAATTTTGGTGCAACTGGGCATTACTATTCGTTTTGTTTTTAAATGACCTGCACTCCGAACTTCCAATTGGACTATACTTGGATGGGCTCGAGATAAACGGTCTCTTGTATGCCGATGACATCGTGCTTTTGGCTGATAGTCCCGCCGCACTTCAAACTATCATCAATAAGTTCAGCATCTTCTGCGAGAAATGGAACCTTGAAGTAAACCTCGAGAAATCTGAAATCATTATTTTTAGGAATGGTGGTCGAAGAGCTGCAATCGAAAAATGGTATTTCAATGAAGCAGAAATTAAAATAACAAACCAATATAAGTATCTTGGCGTCATATTTACCTATAATATGTCATGGTCTGAGCATCTAACAAAAAGGCTGACAACATCAAAAAATGCAATTAACGCAACATGGTCAAGATTCGTTATGAGCCAGCATGTTCCTCACTCAGCCAAGTTTCCAGTACACGACGCAGCTGCTAGATCAATAATGTATTACTGTGCACAGGTATGGGGGTACAAAGAGTATACACAAGTCGAAAAGCTTCAACGGTTTTTTGTTAAAAGATGTTTCAACCTGCCCGAAAACACACCAAACTACGTAGTACACATTGAAACTGGTCTCTCAAAAGCATTTCTTACAACACTCAACGTCCATTTTACATATATGCGCAAAGTTTTCAGTCTACCCAGCGAAAGACTGCCTCGCATTCTTTCAGTAGCAGTATTACAAAAAAATATTTATTGGGCCCAGGAATGGTCAGGCCTTTTCCAAGAGACTGGAATTGCTTTCAGTCTCCAAATAAACCATATAGATTGGAAACAAGCTCATCTTACGCTTTTGAATAAACTTAAGGAACAATTGTGGACGTCTTTTACCGACCGTGCTCTGCAATCGCAATTTCATGATGAATATAGTAACCTATCCTTCGTAGATGTACCCAACTATTTCGATAGCTCAAATTCAAGGGTTAGATAAGTCTTATTTTAAAAGCAAGATGCGGACTACTCGATTTGAATGGAAGAGCTTTTCGAAATGACACTGTTGGTTTGTGCACATTATGCAACCTGGATGCAACAGAGAATACCTACCACTTCGTCGGCATTTGTCCTATCTTCAAAACTTACCGGCGAATATTTCTTTTGATCGCACAGAGTTTCTCAAGATACTGAATGGCGAATGCTACTTAAAACTGTATAAATTCTTAAAAAATGCTATTAATTACCGAAACCTAATTGTAAATGAATATAACTAACTTAAATTCAAGCTAAGCTAAAATTTAATTTGTAAAACTGTTAGCCTGACAGACAACTTTAACAAGTTATTGTCCTAATTAATTTTATAAACCAGCATAATCTTGTTTTTATAACTACCTACTGTTTCAAGAAAATTAAATTATTTTATCTATCTTTATCTATCTATCTATCATGTTTGATTGTTATCTCAAATTTCTTTTTTTAGCATGAATCCAAAACATGAAAATCATATTGAACAGGTAAAATAGGATAAATAAAACAAAAAAATTAGTACCATCATGAAACTTGGTGTAAACGTTTCATGTATTATGAGAATGAACAATCAAAAGAGTCTATAAAAATATTTAACATGGAAGAGTGTTTTTTCAGGGGGAAAGGGGGGGAAATTGTGGTGTAATAAACAGAAAAATTAACTTTGGTGCAACCTAAGCATATGACACATGTTTTTGAGGTAGTTTTGAATGGATTCTTTTTTTATATTTTTATTTGTAGTTTAGTTAAATTAATTAAAAAATCATTGCAAGGAATGTGAAAATTCACATTTCTTGTCTTTTTTTTTTACTCATTTGTCCATAACTTTTTTAACAGCAGAGATAGGTATAGGCATTGTGATGAAAAATTCAAAAAACGTTTGGGATACAAATCGACCGAGATTTTATGAATGACACTTTTTGAATTTTCGAGACTTGTTAGATGATGCGCTCAAACTGGGTGTTTTATTCATTCATGACCAGTAAAGTCAAAAATAATAGTTAAATTTAAAATTTTTAGAAGTTTTAGGGCTGCCATCTAATTTTTTCAAAATATTAAATAATTGAGAAAGAGGCTTGCTCTTACAAAACCAGTTTTTGAATATATGTAAGCATATACCAAGTTTTTCGGTTGAAAGTCCTTGCAAGACGAGCTCAAAATTTTCAAAGTAGGTATAAAAGACCAAGCTCCTACAACCAATTTTTTATCAAGAGTAATTTCAATAGACTCTACATTTATTTAAAAACAAAATCAAAATTTAAAACATAAAAGCTTTATGTAGGTAGGTAAATGCATCACTTAACATCCTGATCCCTTTGGTAAGCATTACCATCAGGATTATTACATGAGAAGATAAACTTCAAATTAATTTAATAATCATAACAGACTGAACAAAAACTGAAGAAGAAAGCAACCAATTCAATAAATTATAAAAAAATACGTATACGCCCGAGTGCACACACCGTTAAATTTTATTGCATGACAAAAAATGGATCATATAGCTAGTTGCCGAACAATTAGCGTAAATAGAGCTTTTTGCAGTTATACTTTTCTGCAAGCGTAAACGGTTCAAATTTTAATTTGGAACTTAAAGTGACCTGATTCTGATTTATCCTATTTTTTTTTTAAGTATTTAATAAAAAATATTATAGCAATATCTTTATATTTTTAATATTTTCATTTTTCAAATCTATTGAAACACATTTGTATATTTATGTATGTACGAGTAAGTACATATATGAGAACATGCTGAAACATAACTCAATTAACTTTTTCATATTAACATACTCGTAATTACATCAACTTGGCAATAAAAAGCCTTTCGATTTATAATTTCGATTTTTAATACATCTTTACTCGCACCCAAATGGATTATTACTTTTTGTGCACATGGTTAAAAATTTTCCTGAAGCAGTGGGTGGCCAATTCTTAAATAAACTTTAATTAATTTGATTAATGAATTTTAATTAAAGACTTGTGAGAAAGTTTGTGTTATGATAGTATAGTACATATATTGGCATAACTAAAGAACCTTGAATATATTCAAAGAATGCTCATCTCATCAGATATATGTGGTTATTATATTTTAACCCTTACCTTTGTTTGTTTATTTATAAAAATAAAATATAATTTTTATGTGTACCAGTTTTATTTTTGGGAATATTAAATGGTCAAGGGAGATGGAGGGGGAAGATTTTGATGATGACGATGGCAATGGCGATGTGGGCTCAAATATTTCAACATTACTAAATTATGGAATTTATGAACTTATACATACATATATGTATGTACATGTATTTTGGATTATTATTTCTAGCTTTGTCTGTTAACTTATACAAAACAAAACACGAACGGTTCAGGTAAAATATCAATTTTTAAGAACGAACTATCGAAAATATTCAATTAAAATATCAAGAATGTTTTTATTTTTTTGGGTGTGTGTTTTTTTTTTTTTTTAATTCATTTTTTTCCATTTACTTAAAACTATCACAAAACTAGACACAAATTCATAAAAACAAGCCTTATTTTCAATATCTTATAACTTACTTACTGTGGTCTATTGCACCATCTCCATAAATTTGTTAGAATACGATATTTAGTGTTTTTTTTTTTTTTTTACAAAATTAGAAATTTGTAGACAGATCTGATTATTTGTCGCACAAATAAACTTTTGTAATTATAAATTACGAGCGAAAACTTGGTAAAATGGCTTACAACTTTGTTCAGTTTGTGAACAAATTCTTCAGGCCAATTACCATATGTAATTCTTTTACGAATTGTAAGTAGTAAATGACAGTCGAGCTTTACAATCCAATTTTAATTATCATACAGAAAATTATATTATTTGCCTGCTTTTGGAAAAAAAAAGAACTATATAAAACTACAATAAAGCTTATGAGAAGTACTTAAAGTTATTTAAAACTATTCAAAAACTATAGAAAAGTCACAGCAAGCATTTTCGTTTTTAAATAATTTTTAGTTTTTTTTGTTTGGTTTGATATTTTTTTTTGTGCTTTGTTTCGTTTATATCTATTGTTTTTTTCTGTGCCACCCTGACTGTCACTGCTTAAATCATTTACCATTTCTACGAATATCTTGATTGCTCCGTCTCCCACATTATACCTGCATTTCTATAGAAACACCGTCGAAGTTCTTAAAACTAGATATTTATGTTTTTATGAACTTCAAGTTTCATAAAAAATAAATTTCTAGATTTCCATTTTTAGCTGTCAAAATATTTTTGAAAGGTATGGGCAAAATTTATTGAAAACTGGTCTAACCAATACCAACAATATAATTACATATATTGCATTGGAAATGTATTTCCATTACCTACCTATTACCCACAGTATCTTTCATAGGTAGCAGTTCAATTCAAATCACTATGTGAAAAAAGTTATTCGTAAACTAACTAACTTTTTCCACACAGTGATTTTAAATAAGTTGTATTGGTTCCTAGACCACCGTCCATGCATTTTTGCCGATTGTCCTTTGACATCTTAAATGTAAAAGGTATGTGTTTAATCCAATGGCAGCGTTCAGTGGTAGTTTGAGTTATGCAGAGTGCGTAGTTACAGTTGAATAAGTGCAATATAATCATTTAAAACGAAAATGTTTGCTTCAATTTACCAGAATTTTCATTTCAAATTTCAGTTTAGTTACTAGGCCAAGAGATGGGTACTTTTTGTCTGCAATTTATCACTGAACTAGTTTTCTTGGGTGCCGTGACATAAGGACAAATTTAAATGTTTGGCCTTTAGTCACTTTTAAAAAGCGACATAAGGCCAAATTTTTTTGTAACTTAAGGCCAAACGTAAAATGTTTTGATAATGTGTCTTTAAATCCAGATTCTTTAAATGCAAAAGAAACTTTGCATACACCCTGCCTCTCACCGGCGCGGCGGCGGCGCAGGGTTGAAAGTCCATAAGTGAAAAGTCTGTAATGGACTTTTGGCTCCCTTGTGTGGGTTAAAAGTCCATAAATGTACTATATGAGCTTATAACCCACACAAATGGCCCAAAACCCCAGAAGCAAGTGGTTCGAAAGCTCATAATTTTTTTTTTTTAAGAAAGTGGGTCAAAAGTCCATTTTTAAGTCAAACATTCCAAAAGAAACTTTGTATACACCCAACCTCGCACCCACCACAAATCCTATAGAGAGCCCGCAAGCAGGGCAGGGTTTATTGCGAGTTTTTAAATATCACAAACCTAATGGTTAAAAAAAATTTGCGAATAGACATCGAGGTTTTGGGGGGTGTACAGCTCCCTTGCAAACCCCCTGCTTGGGCTCGCTATAGGATTTGGGATGGGTGTATGAAAAGTATCTTTTGCATTTTAAGAATCTGGATTTAAAGAAACTTTAAATTTTTCCTATGTATGTATATATCCAATAATAATAATTGTTACTTAAGCATTTTAAGATCTTTAAATTGTAGAGTATAGGTATTCCATTACATAGGAATATGCTTTTTCATAATATACGAAGCTTACCTGAAGAGGGGTTTGGCTAGGTATCTCTCGCACATACTTAATTGAAAACTTTTCTTACTCTGAGTCAAAAAAGTTTTTCTGCACTCATCTTTTATTTCATTATTTTTTTATTTTTTTTTTTACTAGAAATGAAAATAACCACAGGTACGCTAGTTTTAAAAGTGACACAAAGCCAAATTGGCCTTATGTCACTTCGCAAAATAGACACTAGGCCAACTTTTAAAATATGGCTCTATGTCGCTTTTGTTAAGTGACATAAGGCCAAATATTTAAATTTGGCCTTATGTCTCTTGGCCTTATGTCACGGCACCGTTTTCTTGATGGAATATATTCAAGGGTATCTCCCGGAAGTTGGTGGCACGGGGAAACGCGAGTGTCAGCCGCCATCCTGGAAAAACACGTTTCATAAAATACCTCGTGAACCGTGCATCGTACGACAAAAATAATATATTTTTTTCCATTCCATTCGTTTTTTTCATCAATCATATTCTGTTCCAAATTTATTGACAAAATCAACTTGATTTTAAAGATAAAAACAAAGAAAAAAAACTGAATCAAAGGACACGGTAGTGCCCAGCCAAGTTCGCGGCACTACACTGAGAAAACTGAACTATGAGTTATTTA